>JAREIL010000034.1:0-600000 GCA_030142105.1 Fusarium sp. FL617 | reverse complement strand
GAAGATACTGGCTAGATAGGCACTAGTTAGTTTGTGAAAGGTCTGACCTTGGTGAAGATATACCTTGATTGGGAAGTAAGGTGTTTGGGGGCTTACCAGAGACTGATGGTCTGAATGGAGCCAGCATGCGGCTTACCCTACATTCTACCCTGAGACAGGATCAGAAACACAACCACGCGAATGATATGGACAGGAGAACAGTCCACGGGTGGCAAACAAGTCTCTTAAGTGTCCGGTTATTATACAATTTAATATTAAAAACAAGTCAGTGTGTTCAAAAAGGATCTGGAGTGGCTCGTCCAAGTCGAGCTCACGAACTCCTGTCTCTATTGAACACAAATCCAAACAAGCTATCCTCAGACTCTTCAAATCAGAGTTTAGGTAACAAAAATTAGATAGCTTTCTAGACCATTTTTAAAATTACTGGTGAATGCTGCAAAAATACAAGAGCTATGTCTCTACTCCTTGAAAACCCAGGACGGGAAACTCTTGAGTTGAGTTCTCGGGGTTTGAACGCAATAATTCCATTCCTGATCAGTAATGGGACGCTTATCACCTTGACAGTGACTCCCTAGTAGAGAGCTCGGTATAATCGGAAGTGACTAAACCCTGCCTGGTATAATGGTACAGAGCCCACAATATACTTATACAAAATCTAACTCGTGCCTTGACTGAGTAGCCGAGCATCAGTGTTTCAGTGCAGGTACAGCGATACATCAAGAATCACTCCCCCGCAATTCGCGTCGTTTAATCCACGATCTGCGTCTCTAGCTAGTCTTGGATGTATCAGGCTGACTCTCCTTCTTCTCCTGCTCCGTATCGGGTCGCTTGGTTAGGATCTCGTCGATAACTCCCAGCTCTAGGGCCTCCTCTGGGGTCAGGTACTTGTCTCGCTCCATCAGGTCATTGATTTCATCTAGCGAATATTTGTCATGGCCCTTGGCCTTGTTGAGATGGTGCTGCATGATCTTGTTGGATTGTTCTCTTGTCTTTTGAATCTGGTTCGCGTAAATCATAATATCTGATGCTTGGCCTCGTGTTCCGCCGAGCGGCTGGTGGATCATGATTGAGCTGTGAGGGAGCGAGAACCGCTTGCCGGCTTCACCTCCTGCGAGAAGGATGGCGGCCATCGACGCAGCACCACCGATACACACCGTTGATACCGGTGACTTGATGTATGTCATGGTATCATAAATTGCCATTCCTAAGTTTGCTGTAAGCATCGATCGAAGCTGGCGACTGGGGGACACTACCTGATGTGACAGAGCCACCAGGAGAGTTGATGTACATCGTGATCGGCTTTTCGGGGGTATCGGATTCGAGCCAAAGAAGCTGAGCGACGATCGAGGCGGACATGTAATCGTTGACTTCGCCATTAAGGCAGATGATGCGTTCCTGGTAATGTCAACATGGGAGTCATGATAGCGACAGCTTGTACTTACCTGTAGTAGCTTGGAAAAGATGTCCCCTGTGACTCATTAGCCATTGAATCAAGTCGCGGTAGCAAGTCCAAACGAACACGTTTTCCTTCCGGCGGCCTAAGCTTGTTAATTCAGAGTAATGACGGATACAGAACGGGATAGCTCACCGACGACTCCTCGATGTAGGGCATAGGGATGTTGGCCATTGGCGGCATTGGTGGCGATCCAGAAGAGCTGGAGAAGCCAAAAGCCCTCACATGCTGCTGCGACACGCCGCGCAGAATGCGTAACGTCCTTGGTCGTAGAAACATGGTTTTAAAGCTATTATGCAGTCGATGTTGATGGTCCGGGGTCGAGCGGAAGTGGTGGGGGAAGCTTTACGTAGCTCGGCGCGTTATCGATAACGATCCGACGGCAATCGCGAAATTTAGCTTGGGTCCTTCACGATCTGCGACAGAAAATACATTATTAACCACGAGCGATGAACCGGCGATAATACCTCGAGATACCATGAACATATACAGAAAGACCTGCGCCAGTCCCTTACGGAATTGCGGACTGGCAGTTGACGGCCAGAGACGATGGGTGTCCTACGAAAAATCCGACCTGACTAAAGATGTACTCCTTCGTCAAGTCGAATCCAAACTCGGCCGAAATGCGAGTGGCCAACCTATAAAAGTCGATCCCGATAGCAAGACTATAGAAACAGATTCGGGGTCTTTACCAATCTCGCCATTGATGGACCCGGCGTGGATGAAGGCGAGACGACGACAGAGAAAGGAACCGGCTGGAAAGATATCTGGACAATTCCGGAAGAAGCTTTCCAACAACCCATACGGTAAGCAACAAATAATCCTGAGAAGAATTTCAGCTCAGATAGTGAATAGCCCAAGCATTGATCACCCCCTTACGATGGTGTAAGAATACAAACAAATATCTTCCCAGATACTTCTTACAGGATATCGAATTGGTGAAACATCCAGATCCTGCACAACAGAAGGAGCCGTGGTTTGCCCCAGGCCCACTATCATTCGAGAATGTCAAGCCATGGAGTATTCCCAGAACAAACGAAACGACACACGAAGGGAGAGCCGACGCAGCTCCGCAGCCACTTTCAATAGAGGAAGCCGAGTCCACACTGGAGGAGAACGACTCTGCATTGGGAGAAGTCACAGAAGAACGAAGGAATCGGCGTGCCCCCTGGACGAGTTATATCCTCGCGCGTAAGTCAACGCTCGATGCCGTATGGAACTCGCGTACCAAGCTCTACGTTGCCAGACTTTCGAGTAAACGTAGTGGCATGCTGGACCGCTCCACTCGAGGCACGGCCTTCAGGGTGTGGCGGCCGGACCTGGGCGACGTGGTGTTGGAGATGCTGCGGCGCGAAGCCGTCGATGTGCTCATCATGCGCAGCGACAAAAGCAAACAGGAGAAGTTTGTCAAGCCGGTTGCAAGTTGGGAAGAGGCAAAGGAGGTAGTTGGTGGTGGGTCTATCCTGTGGTTTCCAAAGTCGCCAATGGGCAATAAGAATAGCTACGCGACTCTGGACAATGAAGGTGCCAATTTCGGCAGCAAGATGGCGGTACATGACATGGCCTATCTACTTGGCGAAGAAGAGGTTGAGAGGTTAAGAAAAGAATCTGAGACACTTCGTGATCAAGAGATCTCGGTGTTGAGAAATTGGAAGAGTGAAAGCATGCGAAGCTTGCATCTGCTCCTTTGGAGGTTGCAGGGGTATCTAGCAGAGCCTAAGATCGAGAAGATAGAGGAAAATGAGGAGACTGAGGAGAATGAGGAGAATGAGGAGTTTGAGGAGACTGAGGGGAACGAGGAGTCACAGCCAATTGTAAAATGGTGAAATACTATATAAATGTATAATGTAAAGAGACTGTATTTAATAATTTAATGTCCAGGAATGTATCGGGTCTCAAGCTATTTCCAAGCTCTCCTGCCGGCCCCCGGTCCGGCCCCGTAATTACCGATGGCGCCAACTGTCACCGCCGATACACACCATTGGGCCTGTGCCGTCTTGTATGGTAGCACAACACTATATTCACTTGATTGTTACCTTATATCGCTGTCCCTTTCATTGTTCCGTTTGTTCTTTATGGTGTTCGTTGTGCGAAAGAGCGTTTTTTTAGTGTTTGAGCGAATTATTGTTCGTCAGGCTGTGTGTTTGCGCGATAGACTTTGAGTATATAAGGACCACCATTGGACCTGCTTCTGTCTCGGGCTTGTGAAGTCAGTTCAACTCGACTGAGGGAGCTTCATCCAAGCAAGATACCACGACTCATCTCTCTTCAGCATCCGGACATCGACCATGAACTCTAACCCCGAAACCATCCAGCCAGCAGACTGGCGCACCGGTCAGAAGATCCCGACCTTCCTCATCCATGACGGTGGCGGCACAACTTTCTCTTACCACTGCTTGGGGCCTCTGGATCGTCCTGTCTATGGCATTCACAACCCCAAATTCGAGAGCGGAGAGCCTTTCGATGGCGAACTCAGTGATATGGCCCGTCTCTACTGTGGCTTCATCAAGGATGCAATCAAAGAACCTGACTTTCCTAAGCTACACATCGTGGATGGAAAGGCCCGAATCATTCTCGGCGGATGGAGTATGGGCGGTCACTTGAGTCTCGAAATTGCGAAGCAGCTAGATACTGATGACAGCAACATTGAGGTCGTCGGCATCCTCATGATCGACACAATCTACCCGCACAAGTACTCAAGTGAAACCCGAAAGGCCCCAGGCGAAGCCTCCAAGGAGGGTAAGAACAAGAACCAAATCCTCGCCGACCTTGCCATGGTCGATGCGCGCCGCATGATCCAAGCGTGGACACCCCCGGTCTGGGACGGAGATTCCGCGGGACGCCGGCCCCGGGTGATTATGCTCCGGGCCAAAAAGGCGGTGCCCGGAGACGACGTCGATCTCGTGGACTTGAGCCGCGAGGAGCGGAACCTGGGGTGGGATATGTATGACAAGGATCTGTTTGCTGATGTGGTGGATATCGAAGGGCATCACTTTGAGGTGTTTGCTTTCCAGTTCATTGAGGACATCTCGGAGATTATCAAAGACGCCTTGAATGGTTTGGAGAGTGCTGCTTAGGGCTACGGAAAGCTCAACTTGAGATGGAGAAATACACATTGTGGCTGATTGGAGATGATGGTCTTTGACGATAGTATAGTAAGTCATGTATAAATCCTCGGAAGGTCTTGACTAACCGACCAGCAGCGCATGATTTCTTTAGATTCACGGCGGAGAGAAATATAGAGCAAAAGCATATTAGATCTATCAAACGTATTCACTCTAACCACTGATCGTTTAATGGTGATGTTGATGATATTGACGTAGCAGGGATCAGGTAGCTAAGGGCCGGTGTCGCTGTCAAGTCTTGGCAACAATATCCATGGCCATTGAACCTTGAGAGTTGATATATGGAATATACATATCTGGTGAATCAGTGAGTCATTATTATATATCGAATGATACAGGCTCGGAAGTTCGGCAGATTACACAAGAACCAACATCTCGCATCCATATTTGAGTTGTATCCGTAGTTTCAATCGCACGACTTGTGTGGATAACGTGGATAAGCTGCCTTAGCCTCAGCCGGAGTTGAAGCACTTCCCCCGGCGGAACTTGGCATCGCAAGTGGCTTCTGCAGGTGGCCCTCAATTGGCGTTTTCATCCAATCATGGCGCTCGAATTGTCATGCGGGGAGCATTCCCTGGGGGAGGGCCGCCCAAGTCACAGGGAAGATCACAGGGAACGAGACGGGAAATTTTTGGACAAAAGGCCCAGCCGACATCGCAGTTAATCACCAAAATTCACAAATCCATCAGACAGCAGTCACCGCCTCGATTCGGGATCATTGGGTGATACCAGACGCACGCTGTGACTTTTTGAGTTTGTCGTTGAAGCTTCAATTGACTTTGGTCTCTACTTCAAGTCGTCATAATGCTTTCCAGGTCACTGCTGCGGTCGAGAGCTGTGGGAGCTCTTCCCCTCTCGAGGGGCAACGGGTATGTCAACTTGATCCATTGACAAGAATGAATCATATGTCGCCAATTGATGTTCTAATACTAACATGCCTCACTACACAGCCGTTTCCTTTCCACCACCGCCGTCCGTGCCGATGACAAGCTCAACAGGATCTCCGCCAACATCACCCAGCCCAAGGCCCAGGGCGCCTCCCAGGCTATGCTCTACGCTACCGGTCTCTCTGAGGATGACATGAACAAGGCTCAGGTCGGTATCTCGTCTGTCTGGTACGAGGGTAACCCTTGTAACATGCACCTCATGGACCTGTCTGCGGTGGTCAAGGAGTCTGTCGCTAAGGCTGGCCTTATTCCCTACCGATTCAATACCATTGGTGTCTCTGATGGTATCTCCATGGGTACTACCGGTATGCGATACTCCCTTCAGAGCCGAGAGATCATCGCCGATAGTATTGAGACTGTCATGAACGGTCAATGGTATGACGGAAACGTCAGCTTGCCCGGTTGCGACAAGAACATGCCTGGTGTTGCCATCGCCATGGGCCGTGTGAACCGTCCCAGTATCATGGTCTACGGTGGAACCATTCGTCCCGGCTGCACCAAGGCCGGCGAGTCGATCGATATCGTTTCTGCCTTCCAGGCCTACGGTCAATACATCACTGGAGAGATTACCGAGGAGCAGCGATTCGACATCATCCGAAACGCTTGCCCTGGTGGTGGTGCTTGCGGTGGCATGTACACTGCCAACACCATGGCTACCGCCATTGAGACTCTGGGTTTGACTCTTCCCGGTAGCAGCAGCAGCCCTGCTGAGGACCCTAGCAAGAAGGCCGAGTGTGAGAAGGTTGGACCTGCTATTCGCAACATTCTCAAGGAGGACATCCGACCCCGTGACATCATGACTCGCCAGGCTTTTGAGAACGCCATGATTGTCACCACCATCCTCGGTGGTAGCACCAACGCCGTTCTGCATCTTATTGCCATTGCCGACTCTGTCGGTATCAAGCTTGATATTGAGGACTTCCAGAAGGTTTCGGACCGCATTCCCTTCCTCGCTGACCTGAAGCCCTCCGGAAAGTGGGTCATGGCCGATATGCACAAGATTGGTGGTACTCCTGCTCTGCTCAAGTTCCTCCTCAAAGAGGGTATTATCGATGGCTCTGGCATTACTGTCACTGGTAAGACCATGAAGCAGAACGTCGAGGATATGCCCGGCTTCCCCGAGGACCAGACCATCATTCGACCCCTGAGCAACCCCATCAAGCCTACCGGTCACATCCAGATCCTCCGTGGTTCTCTGGCCCCTGGTGGTTGTGTTGGCAAGATCACCGGTAAGGAGGGTCTTCGATTTGAGGGTAAGGCCCGTGTCTATGACTCCGAGCCCGACTTCATCACTAGCCTTGAGGCCGGTGAGATCAAGAAGGGTGAGAAGACTGTCGTCATCATCCGATACGACGGCCCCAAGGGTGGTCCCGGTATGCCCGAGATGCTCAAGCCCTCTTCCGCCATCATGGGTGCTGGTCTCGGACAGGACGTTGCCCTGCTGACCGACGGTCGATTCTCCGGTGGTTCTCACGGTTTCATTATCGGTCACATCGTCCCCGAGGCCATGGAGGGTGGCCCCATCGCCCTCGTCGAGGACGGTGACACCATTGTCATTGACGCCGAGACCCGTGCCATTGACCTTGTCGTTCCCGAAGAGGAGGTTGCTCGACGCCGCAAGGCCTGGAAAGCTCCCGCTCCCCGATACACCAAGGGCACGCTCAGCAAGTATGCCCAGCTTGTGAGGAACGCAAGTGAAGGCTGTGTCACCGACAGTGGACTCAAGAACTAAAAGGCTCACGGAAGCCAACAAAATTGTCAAATGTAACGATGTAATTCCTGTGTTTTTGGGGTCGGAAAAGGCGAATTTAGATTTTCTGGGTCAGAAATTATATCCCAATGTTTTCTGTTTGATATCTTTTCTCAATGGCTCCTGCTAATGACTGCAAATGGGACAAGTGACGCACAAAAAACGCTCCTGGCTCAAAAAAGTCTACCTACTAGGTACAACTACATAAAACGTAGAACGTATTTCTCGAAAGAATATGATGACCCAAATAGCTCCTTGCAATGCGAACAACTCCAAATTCGACCTTGCCTCCAACAAAGCAGCTCATTCGATGGATTAACCAACACCGCTGCTAGAACAATCATTAAGACCCTTATCTTCGTCATCAGATTCATTTCTTGCCCTTCAACGCGTCCACAAAGGCCGCTTTGTCCTTCATCGTGAGCCCGACACGCTTGACACGGCTGAGCCTGGCAAGAGCTTCGCCTATGCGGTCAAGAACACGCTGCTCCTCCCCAGAGACACTAGCACCCGCATCGCCGCGATGGCGTAGATCGGATGATGTGGAAGGTGAGACGCCATTAGTCTTTGCGACAGATGTGTTTATCTGGCCCTCAGCAATGCGCACGCGAATGCATGTCGTCGGTCGAGAGAGAAGATCCCATAGGAATCGGAACCACTTGCCAGGCACGGGAGTCGTGACGTCGGAGGGGGTATATCGAATGCTGATGGGGAAGATGTGGACGTCGGCGGGGGTTCCAAGAATGCTCGGGCTGAAAGGAAGAATAGCTTTTCCATTGGTAGTACCGGATTCAGGAAAGACAGCAATGATTTGTCCCGGGTTGCTGGCAAGTAGATCCTTGATTTCAACAAGTTTGGCGTTCTTTGGCGGGCCTGTTTTCACGGGCGAGAGAGCCGCTACAACTGCACCAAGCAAACTAACACGCTGTACCCTACGGGTGTCGGGGTACGAAATGGTAAAGATAGGATCGAAGATAGCCGCGAGGTAGATGGCATCGATAGGGCTCGAGAAGTTGGCAGCAATGACTGAGCCGGGATGAGGAAACCGCTCGCGGGGCTGGTCGGCAAGGGTGCCACGTTTAACTCCGTCGAGCTGAAGGTCAACCCACCATATCCCCGGGATGGCCATCAAACCCCATAATGCAACCTTTCGAAAAATAACAGGCAGCGGGAGGAAGTGGAAGAAGAGAAAGTAGCCCAGGAAGTATGCGATGAAGAATGGTAGGCGGAAGAGGAAAAGGGCGGCATGGGTGAATGTTGCGACGGTTGATACGGGTGTTGACACGGGAAGAAAAGGCGCAATGCCCGTCGCTGGGGAGAATTAACATGTGAATGATGAAGGATATCTTGCGGAGAAAGCTCACCTCGGTCGCGAAATTGGCTGTACTTTTCCATATTGATTTCGAGATGATCGCGTGTTAGGGGAGGTCGCAGAAGACGATACGGTGGATAACTGGCGGAGGATTGACTATCGAGACATGAGAATTTGGGATGTGGACGACAAAGAAGGAAGAAACAACACGCGATTCGGGTCAACGCAGCAAGAACAAATGAGAGAGCGTTGCGAGATCAGATTCTGCGACAGCGCATTCACTTGTTACATGAACGTCATGTTCTTGATGACATGTGAATGTACGAACATGTGGCCCCCCCACGTTGAAAGTGCTGAACGGTGCGGGCTGAGTCAGCGGCAGAATGGCGACGTTTTTAGACTAGGGCTGTTTTGCTATGGTGCTTCACCCTCCAGCTCTATTGCTGCATTGGAACTATCACGGTACTTTACGTTCTCGTCCTGTAGTTCGGAGCTCCATGAGGCTTTACTGTTGCCTTCTTCTCATATGCGAGTATAGACACGACGTGCGAGTCGAGTCGCAATGATCTGGATTGGGTGTAGATCTTCAATGTCTCAGTCGATACTGCAGGAGAGAACTGTGTAAGTCTTCTCCAATGTTGCACCAGTCACGAACTGCAAACACTGGTTTTGTGGCCAATGAAGCTCGTGTAGGTAGCCACTTATAAGTATTCGGAGGCCACTCGGCGAATCGTAGCAGATATATGCGCTACATGCATGGTAAACTCCATTGCGAATAAGAACTTAACATTGATGCTGGCAATCTTGGTGGTTTGGCTCAATCAGGCGTGAATAGGTGCATTTTCTTGGTCTTGCGGCAAGGCGTTGTATGTTGACCAGTGAGTGGGGAGGATAAAGTTGTCTTCATGCAATACAATCAAGCTCTGGCTCATATCCGTTGGCAAGACTAATCCAGGTATAACGCTGGCTCGCGACGTTGCGCCATGAAGAGAGCAACGCCATAAAATTTACGAAACAATTTATGGGAACTATCATGAGAAGACTAAGATTATTCAAGCTAGAGTTATACCACTTTTTTATCTTATTTTATTTGACAGTGAACTGGTCTCTGAAACATGTTGTAGTAGTTAACTGCTAACTTGCCTACCTGCGCATTGCCATTACCGGTGGTGGGGGATAAAAAGCGGACTGGGCTCATTGCCCCAGCAACGGCTTGGCCTAAACAACTTTACAGTCTCGCATCACCAAATATCAGTGGAGCTATCCCACATCTGGCTCCTTGCAAACCAACCATAATAATAGCTTCATCAATGAGCTAAAGACCGAGCGTGTACTATTACGCTACCACTATTTCTTTTCCATCTTTCTCCATCTTCACAACGACTCCTACCACTGCGGCTCGCACAGGCGCCGCGCTGTTTGTTGTTGTTCATATCCTGATTCCTGTCTTTCTGAACCGCTGGCGCATTGTTTTCACCATGGATGAGAATCCGGTACGTTGTTTACTTGCTCGTCGCGCCGCTAACTTGGATGAACATTAACGCGTTTGATGATAGACATTTCGAAACTCCAAGATGAGTCGACTGCCCGCGCCATCATCGATGTCAATAGGGGGTGGAGGGCTCACGGAATGGAGCGAGTCGCAACACAACGCCCGCATTGCGGCGTCCGCCAGCTCGTTGTCAGCTCTCAAGAACCTCAAGCGTGAGATTCCTCAGCCAGGTAACTTGTTTTGGCGCGTTTGGTTACTCTTTCTGACTTGGCAATAGCATCACAGTCGGATGCAAAGCGCAAACCTCTTTCCGATCGTGCCCTCGAATATCCTACGAAAACGACATCACTCGCGGCGGGAACAGCGGCTGCTCGATCGAATATGAAGCCTCAGAGTCTTGCGGGCATGTCTTCGGGGGTAAGTACAAATCTTTTCTACTTCGACCTGTTGCGACGACACCACCTATCCGGTCCCCCGAACCCGATTCTTGGATATTCCACGGCGGATTACACACTACATTGCAGTCGTTAACTCTTAGTCTCCTAGCTCAAGCAACCTTCGGCCACCCAATCACGATTCGGCGCATCAAATGGCTTTAACAAGAATATGGGCCCAAATCGACATGCCCCTTCAACAACCACCGGGCGAGTCAACGGACGCCCTGGCCATATGCGGTCAAAGAGTCAAGCTCCTCGGCCTCGCACCGCACATGGCCTCCGGGAAGAAGATCGATATGAGCCACCAACTGCCAACGGTACGACAACCTCTCAGCTAGACAACCCTCAACCTCTCGCCTCACTTCACTGCAACGAAAGCAGACCTTCACAGTCATTTTCAATCCTGTCAACAATCAGGGATAGTTCTCTGACTTCGAAATTCATTCAGTTGAGTCTTGAAGATGACCATGCCCTTGGGAGTCAAGCGATCTCCCTCCCCTTGACCCGTCAATCATCGCAATCATCACTTGGCTCGCAGACCTCCAATATTCCTTGCAAGCGCCGTAGAGACGACAAGAACGGCAAGATTGCTACAACCTCTCGACAAGCCTCATCGGAGCGGGCGTAGGCAGCTCCTCCGAAGCTATTGAGCAACGAGCAGGTTCAGCGCAAACTTGATCAGTTCGAGGAGTCACTGTCTCTGTCGCCGGTCAAAGCATTCCCCTCTCCCATCAAATCTCCCTCTCCTAGCAAGTCTTTTTTGTCTAAAGATTCTAATCTGACATCATATGTAGCCTGGGATGTTGATGGTCGAGTCGTTGATATGGAATCCCAATTCAAAGAACTCAAGGAGATGGTCAACACCACACTCAGTGAGCGAAAGGGGCATGATGATGCTCTCGAATTGGCCAAAAAGCGAGGTAAGTAGTCTCCCCCCCCCTCACACATCATTATTCAGCTATTAATCACATTTGCAGTGAAAGAGTTGGAAGGCGACAGAGAGAAACTCGATATGAGAAACGACGCCTTGAAGTCCGATCTCGACTCAGCAAGAGAAGAAGGGCGTCAGATTCGACATGAGATGGAGAAACAAAAGTGGGATTACCAACGACAAACGGACGACCAGGAACGAAAGCACCGAGAAACCTTGGACGAGATGTCACGAAAGCACCGGGCAGCAGTCGACGATCTTCGAAGAGAACTGGATCGATTGAAGGAGCAAGAGACAAAAGACCATGAGCAGCGACTGGAGAGCCTCACAAGGCTTTACCATCAAGAACTGGAAGAGGAGAGACAGAAGAAAGAGCGCGAAATCCAGGAGCTGCGAACTAGGATGGGCAATGAACATCAAGATATGGGTATGGCCATGCAAAGGAAGGACCGGGAGCTCCAGGAGGTCAGCTCTCAAGCGGAAGGACTTCGAGGTGACCTCGAACGGGAACGTACGTTGAAGAACAGCCTTCAGACCAACATTGCCGAGTTGTCGGCAGCCAACACAACACTCGAGGCCAAAATCAACTCGCTGAAATCGCATGTTGAGTTCCTCGAGTCCGACAGCAAAGCTCAATCAGACTCATTTTCTAGCATGGAGGCAAGGCTACAGGAGGCCCTTCGTTTGGCCGAGGAGGCTCAGCACAAGCTCATCAAGGAGGAGACAGAGCGCCGAGTACTCTTCAACAAATACCAGGAGCTCAAGGGCAACATCCGTGTCATGTGTCGAGTGCGGCCCGCTCTTGGTAATGGCGAGGGTGAGGAGGCCAAGATGTCGTTCCCTGATGAAAAGACGTCGGCCGAAATCGTGCTGGCTGGCCCTGAGGAGAAGAGCAGCTTAGGACAAATCACGAGAAAGAACTATCCTTTCGAGTTCGATCGCGTGTTCGTTCCCGGTACTCAAAACCAGGAGATCTTTGGCGAGATTTCCCAGCTGGTCCAGAGTGCGCTTGACGGATACAACGTATGTATCTTCTGTTACGGCCAAACAGGATCCGGAAAGACGCATACCATGTCCTCCACAGATGGTATGATTCCACGCGCCACGCACATGATCTACGACACCATCACCAAGCTAAAGGAGAAGTCTTGGGAGTACACGATGGAGGGTTCTTTCGTAGAGGTGTACAATGAGGAGCTCAACGACCTGCTGACTCCTAATGAACGAACTCCCGAAGCGCGCTCACGGAAGCTTGAGATTCGACACGACGACTCTCGTAAGCAGACGACCATTACCAACTGCAAATCAGTCCGCCTTGACAGCCCATCAAGTGTGGAGACGATGCTCGAGGAAGCGCAGAACAACCGATCAGTGGCAGCAACCAAGGCCAACGAACGATCTTCGCGATCTCACAGTATCTTCATTCTGAAATTGATTGGAGAGAACGCGGCCACAGGAGAGCGATGTGAGGGCACGCTTAACCTTGTGGATTTGGCAGGTTCCGAGCGACTCAAGCACTCGCAGGCCGAGGGCGACCGAATGAAGGAGACACAGAACATCAACAAGAGTTTGAGCTGCCTAGGCGATGTCATTGAGGCTCTCGGTCGAGGATCGGGTCATGTGCCGTATCGTAACTCCAAGTTGACGCACTTGTTGCAGTATAGCTTGGGTGGTAATAGCAAGACTCTGATGTTTGTCATGGTGTCGCCACTTGAGACACACCTCAAGGAGACATTGACGAGTCTTCGCTTTGCAACAAAGGTGCACAACACTCATATTGGTACAGCCAAGGCAACCAAGAAGATCCGCGAATCGACATGAGTTGGATCACCATCGTCAATATGGACATGATGCATGGCTAAGCTGCCGGAGTTTGCTTTCGATTTGGGTCATCAGGATAGCGTCTAGGCGGGAGTTGGGGTGTACAGCAGGTTAACTTGACCTTAGGATTGCTTTAGGCATAACAATGACAGGAATCTGATAAATGTTTACCTAGTAGCTGGCGGCTCTAGCGACAAACAATATATATCTTGAGTAGACCAGTCTCTATTATACCATTCGTACTGCAGCTTTGCATAGGTGATTTGCCTTGAGGCGTGGGTGTTGATTTGAAAATGGAAGCCGTTAACCGCCGAGTGCTGTAGCATGCCAACCAATCAAAGGCTGTGAATACCAGGCTATCAACCTCCAGTTGAGTTGGTTGTTTCTCTTTCATTTTGCACATTTCACGTTTCTTTGTCTCTATGTATCTCTCTTTATTCTAACAAAACAATATTCCATTGATGAGCTGACATAATCATCTATGTTTTCTTTCTTTTTCTCGCCGTTCACGCAGTAAACTGGGTGTTGAAATTCACAGGCTGGTCACCTCCACGCTGAACCTCTCTACGCGTATATCGAGCTGAGATACCAGCCTCATCCCGTGATAAATGGGATAAAGAGAGCCAGCTGCTGCGGCTGGGTGTATTCTAGGAACCTCGACCTGTACATTTCTGTTGCTACATTTACAGTCTCTGGCCACGGCATTCACCAGTCATTCGGAACTCTCCCTCTTGCATTGACGCTCATGACTCCTCACCCTCGCAAACTCGCAATCCCTTGAACGACAGTATCATTATGTCAAAGACACCAACAGGCCTAAATGCCTCCATATGGGCCAACGGACGCGCCCGTCTCAACAGCTCTCTACCCACAACACGCACCTCCTCACAATCATCATCACGGCCATCTCCACACCCCGCCCCCCAACACAACTCAGCACCAACCCGCTTAACGCCCGCCCAAGCCTTCCATCGCTTCGAACAAGCCTGCCAACGCCTACGCTGGAAATTCATAGACCTTCAGAACTCTTACCACCGCGCGACGCACCCGGAAGAGTTTGCATTCACAGTGGCAGACGCCGAGCGGAACTTCAAGGTCGATTTCCACGAGTTTTACGTGTGGATTGAGCAGGCCATTGTTCTTCTCTTGCTGATCTTCGGAGTGTCCATTGCGCGCGGGACGACCTTTGCTGGCGTGGGACATGCATATCATCACAACGTGCTTAGAGCGCTCGAAGATGAGACGTGTCCTGTCTATGAAGCGCTGGGAAGAGGGGAGGTAAACCAGGCGCTTTGGAAGGCTAAGGAGCTTAGGAATAGGTGGAAGGATGCGAGTGAAGGGAAGGAGACGCCGCCTTTGAAGATGTACGATTTGACGTGGCTCGTGGGACAGATTCTGGGGGGGCTGGAGGTCGGGTATGGGATTGCGGTCCAAAGGGTAGAAATGGAGCAGGGGCAGGGACAGTGGGATGATGGGGATGAGCACATGGGTGTAGGGGCTGAAGGTGGTGATAATGAGTGGGAGTGGATGGTTGAGCCTATGGATTGGGAGGCTGCGTGAGGGTGATGATAGATGTTGGTGTTTTGATGGCGTACATAGGTTGGATGTGATTGTGTATGTGGCCGAGATGGTCGTCTCGGTGGCTACATGATCGAGGTCTTTCACATTGGGATACGGACACAGCATGGCATGAACTAGATACATGTTATTAATTGTATACATAACAACGGATAGGATAGACCATGAGGAATAGTCTTGTTGGTGGTACCTGGTGCTCATCGGTGTCTTTGTGGTATCATCACAAATTCAACAGAGACTTCCTAAGGAATTTGCAAGAAAACAGGCCAAAAGGCATCACCCACGTCGCCAAGGAACTTCACTCAAAGCCACCACAGTGTATTTTCTATCATTATCTACCCCAGTCCAATAACCAAGTATCCAGATACAAAACAATAAAAACATGCAAAATAAACAGAAAGACATGAAGTCATTCATGAAAGAATGAAAGAATGGGAAGTAAGTTTGCACCGAAGATGCTTTTGTACTCTACCAGCCGAATCCCCACCTCTTACGAACATAAGCAGGCTCACGGTACGAAGGAGGTTCGTACGCAGGCGGTTCATAGTCAGTTTCCTTAGCGGTAGTCGAGGCAGAAGAAGCGGACGTGTCGATGACCTTGCTCGTGGTTATGAGGGTCGTGAAGGACGAAGAGAAGGCTGTCGCGGCGTCGGCTGTGGAAGAGAATGAGGGCCAGCCGTCGTTGGTTGAGCTGGGGTTGTTGAAGTCGTAACCGTGAGGGCCAGTTGAGGGTGTGTCCTCGGGGGAGGATGGGGTTGAGATGGACGGGGTATTGGGGGCGGAGGGAGTGGTGGTGATTTCAGAGCCAGTCTGGACAGTGGTGGACTCGGTTCCAGGGGTAGAATCCCAGGTACCAGAGGGAGCAGTAGTCTCAGACGAGATCGCAGTACCAATAGCAGTACTGCCGGTAGTATCAAGATACTCAGAAGTCTCCGAGGCCCCAGCTTGAGTCTGCGATGTCTCGAAGTCAGGGACTGTAGTCTGCTCGGTCAAGTCCGTAGTCGCGGAGGTGTACTCAGTGTCCCAAGAAGAAGCTGATGTGAAGGATCCAGCGAGGGCAGAGGAGTCAGTGCTGTGCTGGATGGTGTTGTGGACAGTTGTGGTGTTACTATAGACATGAGTGTGCGCAGGAGACGTGCAGGGAGTGTTGGTGGACTCTCCGGTCTCAGTTGTGCCTGTAGGGGTTTCGGCGCTGGTGGACTCGGGGCTGGAGTCGCTGGCGGTTGAACCAGTCTGAATGACCAAAGTCTGGGAGGACAGACTGGCAGTCTCAACATCAGTCTCAGTGGCAGTCGTGTCGTATATGCTGGACGACACCACAGAAACAACAGTCGTATCCTCAGGGGCGGTTGTAGACTCAGTCGCAGTCAAAGTATCAGTGCGAGTCAAGGTGATTCGAGAGGTGAGCTCAGTGGTAACATCTTCAGTTGACGAGGGCCCCTGCTCAGTCTGACTGCTAGCTACTTCAGTCTGAGAGAATGTGTCGAAAGACTCGGTGCTCTCCTCAGGCGTACCAGTGGAAGCAGTGTAGAGAGTAGAAACGCTCTCGGTAACGGTGATTTGGCTGGTGAGAACGGACTGGAGCGTGGTAGTAGACTCTTCTTCAGTGACAGTAGAAGCACCAGTGTCTTCAGTAAGAGTAGAGCTACCTTGTTGAGAGACATAGGTCTCGGTGCTCACACTCTTGGTAGGAACAGAGTCAGTGCTGGAGATAAAAGACTCTGAAGGCTGCTCGCCAATGGTAGTAGATCTAACCGTCTCCGAAACTTCGGTGGTGCCTGATGCGAGAGCAGACGAGTCAAAGCTCTGAACGATAGTGGGCATAGTCTCGATATTGGTAACGCTCTTGGAGGTCGCCTCTTCTTGACTGAGAGTGCTGGTAGAGTATCCGGAAGGCGTAGTGTAGGTAGATCCAGCCCCGAATTCCGACGAGGTTTCTCCAGCAAGAGCGCTCGAGCCAATCGAGACGATGGTAGACTCAGAAACGACATCGGTGGTCTCAGAACCAAAGAGAGTAGAAGCGTAGGAAACAGTGACAAAGCTGGTGTTTTCATACTTGGTAGTGGAAACAGAAACAGTAGGCAGTGAAATGATATCGGTAACAGGTGTAGTTTCAACAAGGGAAGTCTCAGAAGAGCTAGTCGGAAGCTTGATACCAGAAGAGGTATCAATGCCAATGTACTCAGTCGAGGTACACTGCGAAATAACAGAGTAACAAGATGAAGCACACTCGGTAACTGTCTCGGTAACAGTTACCGTGTAGCTCTGCGCATAAACAACCGAGGCTCTGTACAAGCTGAAGTCAGACCACAAGTCCAATGCTCGATATGGAGAAACACCTACCCAAGCCCTACAAGGGCGAAGCGAGCGAGACGAGACATATTGCCCAAGTGGTGATGTTCGGAAGCGACTGTATGAGATGGGAGGCTCAGTAAAGAGAGAGGTGAAAACGAGTGACAGTAAAGTAAGTCCAGATCCGTTGGTCTCACTCTGACAAGAAACTTGTTCTGTCTTCCTCATCTCTCCTCTTTATACCTTGTTCTTCACCATCATGAGGCCTCGCACGAGTCGCTGCTAGCACCCCTGGTGATGCATGATGCCGTGGTACGGACGCGAGGGGCCGTTTCTAGCTGCGGAAAGGCCGTGAGCAGACTGTTTAGAGTCTTTTGCATGGGTGCTATAATTAAAGGAGCCAATGCAGCGTGAAGGACGGGACGGGAGGGATGTAGATATCCGGGCACTACGTTTCGCCTTGCCGTTGAGGTAATTACATCCCAGCCTAGAAGTGTTTGCAATTCGGGTTCCGGCAACGCCATGCTGGGTTTATGACTTGGACATAGTATGGGGCTGTTTGTTGAAATAAACGTGGCCATGAGTATCTCGTTACAGTTCATGCCTCATCCCGTTTGGCCTTGCTGTATGTTTAGTACGAGCTAGATAGCTCAAATGCGTCCAAACAGAATTAACATGTCGGTAACTGGAGTACAAGAGAAACGGTTGAACGTCTCACCGTTGCATCCAGGCACAATGACCACGATACCCACGAGGAGCATCTCCCCTCTTCAAACAGAAGTCTTTCGCCATCCACCGATGAAATCGAGTTCCCAATCGTGCGGGATCTTGAGGCCGAACCTTGCATAGGTAGCTGCCGTGTTCACTCCCATCACACAGACACAAACACATGCTTCATATCTACAGCCTCAAAAATAGTGGACACTTGGTAGCACAAAACTCACCATCGAGGGCTCATACCGCTGTCCGTTTGGTATAAAGCATGTTTATCCTACTGCATATGCGTGGCGTAGACAAACATGCATGCCAAGCTCCATCCCGCCATTCACAGCCGCAACGACGGACGGAAGATTGCATATGCTGGATTTCTCCTGCACAGCACAAGAGAAAAAAAAGTCAAACAAAGGGGGAGACAACAATATCGCACAGGACGGTTAATCGCACGTTGTCTGAGAAACACAGGTAGGGAAAAATTGGCGGTCAGGATATTGCTGCGCTGTGATGTGCACGGCATGCTGCTGCGCGAGTCAAACGCTGGCCGTGGTCTTGGGTGGCCAGCTGAGACTTGATTGTCAGATATTGAGCACGTTGCTGGGGTCTTGGAGAGTTTCACGGCATGTTGGATGCAGACTTGACATTCGAGTGCATTCATTGTTTGTGCGTCTCGAGTGAGATGCGTTATCTTGAGATGATTTAGAACGACATGATTAGGATAACTGGCCATGAATTTGCGTATCCTTCATAGGTACCGTCGATCCATGCATGCACCATATGCATGTACTGTTGTCTAGATGGAAGCTCGGAGAACCTTGAACGCATCCTCACGGGTACCGGTAAAGCGAGCCTCGGCTGTCTTCCAGTTGATGACATTCCAGATGTTGTCAACATAAGCAGCTTTGCCATTGAGGTACTGTCCCAAGTGTCAGTCTCTCTCGTAAGTCTATATGAAACTGTGCAACTTACTTGCAGGTAGTAGGCATGCTCCCACATGTCAACACCAAAAATGGGCACTTCACCTCCCACGACTGGGTCTTGGTCCTTGGTAGTAACGATGCGCAGACTCTGAGCATCCTTGACGAGCCATCCCCAGCCGCTACCCTGAAGGCCCAGAAGGGTCTTCTTGAAAACATCCTGGAAGGTCTCGATGCTGCCCCACGTTTTGGAGATCTCGGCGCTTAGTGTGGGAGCGCTGTCGGGCTTGGAGTCGGGAGAGCTTGAGGGGCTGAGGTTCTCCCAGAAGAGGGAGTGGTTGATGTGGCCGCCACCGTTGAACTTGATGGCGGACTGGAGGGCGATTTGGCCAGCGATGTCGTTTGATGAAGTGGCAGAGGCGTAGTTCTTGAGGGCGGCGTTGAGGTTGGTCACGTATGTTTGGTGATGCTTGCTGTGGTGAAGCTCCATGATCTGAGCTGAGATGCTAGGCTCAAGGGCCTGTTGTCTTGAATCAGCTTCTTGATCTCTCATATTGACATTGACAGCACCGCTCGGGTAGGGGCAGGGAAGCTCACATCGTAGGCGTACGGCAACGCCGGAAGAGAGTAGGTACCAACAGACATGGCTGAATAAGAATGAATATCGTTAGGCAGGGCAGAATAAGCTTGGTTCTTCTCAGAGGCAAGATCAGGCTCAGAGCTCACAGAGGAAGAGGATGAGGATGAAGCAAAGAGGAGGAGGGGAAGGAGTGGGAGCTTCTGTAGGAACATGACGGAAGAGGGGGATTGCGTCAGAGCAACGAATTATTAATTGTTTTGCTGTTCCCTACGAGAGAAGAGGCAGGTACGCGTTTGGTTTGTTGGTACGTATTTTGCGAGTTCAGTTCATCAAGGTGCTAACGGGAGTTGTTGTTTCTGTTTCGAGAGCATTTCCCCTCAAACTTGCTCACCTGAAAGTTTCCCGATTCGGGAACAGCGCTAGGTGTTGGGATGCTGTGATTGGTGCATCTTGGGTGAGCATGTTTGGCGCCACCATCAATTGAGGCTGGGTGAGAGACTATGAGAGAGATGACACGCCTTGAAAAGACGTATAATAAGAAGGACTTACTTAACAAGAAGATACATTCTTCAAAAGAAACTCTCGTCTTTGTTCTGTGGATAGACACTCTCGACTACAACCACTGATACAGCCTACCCTCTTCGACATCATTCTACATTCCCGTAACACCAAATTTCGCCAATATCATTCATTATGTGCGGCCCTGAAACCACTGACCGTCCTCGAGGAGGTGCTCTCGTCGCTCTTAATCCTCCCGTCAACTCTTTTTCCTCCATCTGCGGCGATCTCGCCTTCCACACTCCCGGCAGTCCAGCAAGTTCTAGCGCAACACACGCAAGACTTACACCGAGCGAGGACTGCAGCATGAAGGAACTCACGAATCTTCAAGTCGTTATCCAGTAAGTCTTCTATTAGGACTGTTGTGTCCGTTCAATACTGACCTTGAGAAGCTCCAGTGGCGATCTGACCAGAAACGCAAGCGAATGTGGCCTCTTTCGCCAATTTTCTCTTCAAACTCCTCCAACATCCCAAGAATTCGTCGAACTTCCATTACAGGGGCCATTATCACTTGGAGTTGGCGGCGATGGAATCATTGGACGACGTGTTTCTCTCTACTCGCGACTCGCCTCGGGTCAGGACAAGATTATAGCCGAAGGTATCGTTGGCTTTAATTTCCTAAGTCAATCACCACCTAAGGATACATCATACCCATCGTCGCCCTCACCATCGATATAGGGCAGAACCTTTTTGGTTAGGTTGAGTCGGTTCTGCAGGTCAAGGCCATCAAGGTGTCGCTGAGATGCGCACCGGGTGCAAATTGACAAGTTGGGTGCGACGCCTACAAATTACACTCTTCGACCACTGGCGACATCGCTTTATCAGGGTTCTTTCGGGTAGCCGTCATTAAAGAGAGAAGTGTCTCTGAGCTTGCGACCAAGAGGGTCTACGTTGGCCTTGTGAAAGGTGGTTTTATGCATTGCGAGTTCAGAAACAAGAAGGCGTCAGCGAGAGCAAACATTCTGTCTTTTAGATTAGCGTGTTCTTAATTATTGAATGATCTTGATTTGAGAACAACCGTTCAATTCATTCTGTGTTCGAATGTCTTGGTCCGCCTTACTGACCATATCATGAAAACTTAGTATGAGGGATAGATGCATCTTGTTCCTACCGCCTGAGCTTGAGGAAAACTCACCTACCTAGTTCTAGGAAGAGTTGTTAATTAATTGAAGCACAGTCCTACTTAAAGCTGGGAAGTATTTAGAGCACCTAACTTGTTGTATTGTTTCTTACCGTATGTAGATGTCTCGATTATCTTGCCGGGCTGACTGTGTGTTCAACGATACAATCGCCATTTCTCAATAGTATTTTGGCAGCTAACTTCATCAGGGTTCTCATCCTGTTAATCATACAAGATTAGGCAGACGTACTGTCAGTTCTTGATTCATTGATAAACGTCAGCATTTAAAACGGAGATACGTTGTTTACATGCATGGATGGATGTCGATCAGAGACCAATCGTTACACCACCAGTCACAACATCCACACAACACCAAATCACATATATCAAAGCCTCATAATCCATCATCAACTATTAATCAACAGCTATTCTACATCTCATGACCTGTTAGCCACAAGAGGCTGGCTCTCAAGATGCCCAGTCCAGTCTGCGCCCCTTCCACACAGCCACGACCTCAGCCACAACCAAGCTTCCCACTTTCTCAACCCAGCCTCGGTGGTTAGCAACCGCTTCCACCAACCAAGATCAAGATGTGATTAAAATCCAACTCCTGGCAGGTCTCTTGAACGGGCCTGTCTTGGTTTTCTCCTTTTCCCCTTGATTCACCTCCTCGGTGTTTCCTCTCCCGGTTTATAAGGCGCGGCGTAGCTTGAAGGACCCGCTCTTTGTTCCTCAATCTCTTTGTTCCCACCGCCTTTTAACAAAGAACAATGCCCTTTGTCGCAAATACTCCCGAGTCCTACCTCAACCGCTCCGACTCCAAGAACGCCTCCGGAACATGTCGCGGCATCACTTCCAACGGTCGGCCATGTCGTCGCGGCGTCGTTCAGCAAACTCCCAAGACCGACAAGCGCGGCAGACCTCTGACGCCGGATCCTCGCGATGAGAGCCTCTACTGCTGGCAGCACAGGGAGCAGGCCAACATGTCTGCGCATTCGAGTCCCGGCCCGAGAGCTACCGCGACGCCCATCCTAGAAGGAAGAACGAGCTTGGATACTCTAGCGGACAGACTGGGCTTGGTAGAATTGCAGGAGAAGAAGAAGCACAGGCGGGATAGGGTCGATACTGGAGGACGCAGACCGACCGCACCGAAGCCGAAGCCAAAGCCAAAGCAGTCCCTCTCCTGCTGCTTCTGCTTCTCGGTCCCCCTCGAAGATGTCTCGGAGCCTCGACCAGCGCGTCCTCAACCGCGGCCCGTCCAGCGAACCTCCATCTCCGTACCACCCCCCAAACGCTCCTCGAAGCAATACCTCGCCTCGTCGCAAAACGCATCTGTCGCGAAATCCTCCCGTCGATCACGCAAGTCAACGGGCTCGCAGACAGCGCAGATCAAGGATTTCATTCCCGACTCTCTCGAAGCTACTACCGCCTCGGCCCTTATGGCCGAATTGGCCCGTCCTTTCAACAATTCGGAAGAGCCAGGTTTCATATACATGTTTTGGCTCACGCCTACGTCTCCGTCTGCTTCTGCTCCGCCCGTCGATGCAGCGCGATCGCTACTATCTCCTCCTTCGCCTAACCGACCGCCTCAGTCCCGGCGCGCTAGCAACGTCGTTTCCTCATTCGCAGCTGCCGACCCGACTACGGGACGAAACACCATGCTTCTCAAGATCGGGCGCGCAGCCAATGTTCAGCGCCGCTTGAATCAGTGGCAGCGCCAGTGTGGTCACGAGGTTGAAATGCTGCGGTATTATCCCTACCTCCCCGGATCACAGGAGTCATCTGGCGTAGTTCCCCACATGACGCCGCACGTGCAACGTGTAGAGCGACTGGTGCATATCGAACTAGCGGGGATGGGCCTCAAAGCAGACGGTGGGAAGTGCGAAGCCTGCGGGCGAGAGCATCGCGAGTGGTTTGAGGTGGAGGCTTCGAGAGATGGAGTCAAAGCCGTGGATAGGGTTATAAGACGGTGGATAGAGTGGGATGAAATGAATACATGAAGTTGATGATTACATTACGTTACATATATAGCCGGCGTCGGGTTCCCATGAATACACGAAGTTACGATTCACAATCACAAAGTCATGAGAATGTCACGTTTGACCAGACCCGAGCCTACGGCATCGGTATCCATGATTTGAGATATCCTTCCATCCATCCAACCAGTCTACAAAGCAAACCCGCCCACGCCATCTGCTACCAAATGCTCATGAATCGTTGAGAACGTCCTTTCGATCTCGCCCAATGAATGCACCTCCCAATCCCGCTTTCCATGCTACACGAATCGCACCTCGTCGAATAGACCCGCTCTGACCTGAATGAGAGCCGCCAGCTCGAAAAGGAACGATTGAAGAATTATGACGTTGGTGACGATGTGCGAAACTGATGCCGTTGTTGTGTTCTCCCGTTTCTCTCTAGGTTGGGGGGTTTCAGGTTCCGGTGTTTCCAGTACTCGTGTCTCTGGTTGAGGTGTCTCGGTCTTGGATTCCTCTGCTTCATGATCCTTGACCTTGGGTTCCTCGATCTCAGTTCCCTTAGCCTCAGGTTGTTCAGTCTCAGGCTCCTTGGCCTCGGTTTCATTGGCTTCTGGCTCCTTAGCTTCATGTTCCTCCGGCGCAGATTCTTCATCTTTCGGAGCCTCAGCAGCCTTGGCATCTTCAGCTTGAGTTTCAGCTAGCTTAGTAGGCTCAGTCTCAGTCTCAACAGTCGTGGCCTCAGAGGGTTCGGTCTCAGTTTTGACACCTTCAGGCTTCGTTTCCCCATTGACCTCCTCCTCAGCAGGTGTGTGTTCGGCAGTCTCAGTCGCAGTACCCTTGGGCTTTGCTTCCTTGACATCCTCCTCTTCGGGCACCTGCTCAGCATGTTCAGGCTCCTCCTCGTCCGCAGTCTCCATCGGTTCAGGTATTGGCTTCTTGTCAAATTTGAGAGGAATAGGCTCAACCTTGACTTGAGGCAATCCGACCTTCTTAGAGAGGATAGTCTGGTCCATGGCCGCAAACTCTGCCATCTGTCGAGCAAGCGCCTCCTCCCTGGCCCTCTGCGCCGGGTCGATGAGGTCATGCATTCTGTTCGGGGAGTGGCTACGGCCAGGTGTGCCCCGTCCCCGGCTATGAGATGCTTCTTTCGAGGCAAGACTATGCTTGCCCGGAGTCGCGTTGCCACTTCCAGGGGTGCGGCCTGCGTCTTTGCGTCCTCGAGGGCTGCTAGAGCGGCTCGGCGTTCCTAGCTCGGACAGGAGACGATGCGCTAGTCCTTCCAGTGCCGATGGTCGGGAGGGTGATGCGCTGCGTGATGGTTCTTCGAAAGTCTGCCAGTCAGGGGGTTCTTCGTGTATGGGAGTTGGTCTTGGGGTAGGACCCGCATGGTGTAACATTGCATCCGCAGTTTTAAAGGCGTCGCGCCGTTGTTGCACCAACTCATCAAAACGAGGAATGCTCCTCTTGTAAGAGGCCACCTGCTCTTCCAGGCGTCTAAGAACGTTGAACACACGTGGTAAAGACGCTTGCGACCATTGCGGCCGTTGGCGACATTGTTCCATGGCTTTGAGCTGCTTTTGCTCTGGGGTTGGTGATGTTGTGATATCGTCAAAATCATCATCGACTTCGCTCTCTGCAGCTTCGTCCCCTTCCGGCGCGCGTTTTGGCTTCTCGGTTTCATCGTATAAATAAGAGCTTGGACTGCGTGTCAACCATCCCTCGATTTTCATAAAACCGCAGACAGCCAAGTCAACAAGCGTCTCCGTCACTGAGAGATTTGTCTCAACTTGATTGACAAAGAAAGTCTCTAGGAGATCAAGCAGTGAGTTAAGAAGAGGGTCGTCGGGTCGAAGAGTGTGATCTCCAACCTCCCTGGGTGCTCCGGGAAGACTGTCGGGTAGCCTTTGGTTACTCGTAGACGCCCTCGGCGCGACAAGCTTAAGAGAGCAAGGGTGGGCTTCAAGCCTTGACATGGTATCTCGAAGGACCGTCTGGTATACTTCATCAAAGCTGTCTTCGCCACCTATTGTTCCTGCCAACGACATGATGAACTCGACCTCCTGCTCCTGAGCGCCAACAGTTCGAGTAGCGTTTTGAACAGGAACAGTATCTGTCCTCAGGAGGGTAACGATCGCGTATCGGTGATGTCTTTTGAGAATGGCTGACACCAACTGTAGTGTAACATGGATAGTTTGTTGATTCCTCGACCTTAAACATGCTAGGATGAGGTCCACTAGATTGAAGAGTAAGGGGGTAGCAGCGGGCTCTGCCCTTTCCGCTAGCATGGTGGCTAGATCCATCGACTTTCGCTTGCGAGCCTTACTGACAGAGGAGCTGGAACCAGGTCGGGCGGAGGGAATGTTGTCGGGCAATGCTAGGAGGTAGTGAAGGATGAGGTTGATCATGTCAGGGTGGTCAAGAGATTCGAGGATGCGGCGCAGATAAGTCAAAACAGCCACCGATGATCCTCCGTCGATATCGGAAGATTCAAGCAGCGAGGGGTATCTAGGCTGTCAGCAGGGTTTGAAACAATATACGAGGAAACTCACAATAACTGTTGCAAGAAAATAACTTGAAAATGCTCCAGCAGTGTCGACTTGACCTCCACGGATCGACAGTGGTTCAAGACGTCTTGCCAGAATAACAGGTGTGAAAGGAAGGTTTCGAGATGAGATTGAAACTCAGGAGAGCATGAGCCGATGACTTCGTAGTTAGATGCAGGATGTTCGTAGTCGGAGAATGCGAGAATAGGGGGTAAGTTGTGAGGAAGATGGTCAACCACAAGTTTGCGACTCAGTTGACTATACAAGGCGCCGAGACCTGTCGCCATTAATGTCGACAGGTCGCTCTCGACAATCCACTGCTCCAACGGTCCCGAGCTCGACGCCGCCTCAATGATATACAGTAGACCCGTTCGCGCAAAGTCGCCCACCTTGCCTTCATGGTGAATGTAGTCCATGAGGATATAGAACAGAGGAAAGTCGGCCTTTTGCGTTCGTCCGACGAACGCTTCGCGGTTGTTGTCATCCTTCTCCCTGTTCTGGAGCGCCACTCCGCGATGTGTCTTGAACCATGCTGGCAGGATACTCGGGTCCAGCCGAATCTTGGTGGTAATATTAAAGGCGAGCTCGACGACACGCGATTCGGTATCCAGGCCCAGGCGCACACTGTTGAGGCCGGTGATACGCACCAGGAGATTCGTCAGGCTGGCGGAAAATGTCTGGTTCTCGACGAAGGCTTCCTCCTCGCTCTCGATGAGGGTTGCAAAGAAGAGGACGGCCTCCTTGATGATCCACTCATTGTACGAAGTCGTGGCGATCTTTCCGATAGGGACGTAGATTTGCTTGATTGAGCAGTATTGAATACACGGGTGCGGTAGCGGTCGTCGGCTCTCGTCGCTGAGGATATTGGTGAGTTCTTGTAGGCGAATTTCAAGGGTCTCGGCGGCGTCGCTGTCTCGTGATAGGTTCGATGAAGCTCTCCATGCAGACTGTGGTTGTCAGTACTTGTAGTGGGCATGGACCACTTCTGCTGGTTCCTCACTAGTAAGAGGCTGTATTGCTTTTCGAATCGGTGTAGTCGTTTGGCAGGATCGTGTCCAAGGTCTTTGCGGGAGCCCCCGGAGGAGAGAGGGCTCAATAAGCGCGACCACTATGCAAAGGACAGTTAGATAAAGGTCATGATAGCTGCTAAGACGGATAATGGCACACTCACGAAATCCATGACGCTATTGGAGTCATCTCCCAGCGACTATAACTAGGAAAAAATGTCACCTTGACCACATAACGGCACCGCGCAGGTACTTGTAAGTTGTCTTGTTGAGAGCTGCTGTTGTCTCCTGGGTCAAGAGACACCCATATGCTGAGTGGACATGTGGCGCTAAAAGTGGCTCATTGGTAGTGTGGCTAGAGGTTCAGGGTATGCGACCCCTTTTCTAAAACCACCAGATGAAAGCCTTCACTTCTTGATTCAACCGAAGTAATGTTAGATAGATAAACACATACGATGAGTTACGTTCCTTTTTTTCTTTCATTTTGTTCTTCCCTTGTGACTGTTGTTAACTACTCAAAGATACCTGTCAAGATTTGCTGTTTTATATGTACTCTACACAAACGAAAGTTTTTCGAGGCACCTTGCGAATTTGTTCAGACTTCACAATCAGCGTTTTCTTAGACACTGAATTATAGACCAGATCCCTTCATTCGTAGCTAATTACCTCACAGAAATGCCTCCCTTCTAAAACCTAAACCTTCTTTACATGTTCCGAGTGTCCAATATTGCTCATGATCGACAATGATGGGTCGTAGAGGCCAGAACACTGCGCAAGAAATGCATGGAATAATTAAAGCCCAAGGCTCTGTTCCAAGTCGAGAAACTCCTCGTCTATTTCAATCTCAGCCTTAGCTCGGTTCTGTCTCTTGCGGCGGCGGCGACGCTCCCGCACAACGTCCTCCTGAAGATCACCAATGACAAGCATCGCCTCGTTTAGATTGTTGGTAAGATCTTTGACCTTCTTCTCAAGTCGGAACAAGCGGTTGATACCAAAATCAAGATCACGATGCATCTGGTCCAGCCGCCTTTCCACCTTGAGCTTGAAGTGAGATCGCTCGGCACTGTCGCGACGTTCCCGGGCGTCAAGATCAGCGCATCCCTTGGCAATCATGCCATCGAGAAGGGCATTGGTGTGGCGCTCAAAACCCAGATAACGACGATCCGTCCTTTCAATACGACGGTAATAGAGTCGGTCCTGTGTGAGTCCAATGAGCTTCCACAAGACTAGTAAGGAAGGTAATGAGGAGAACAAACAGGAAGACGACGATGGTTGCATTTGTAAAAGCGTGGCACAGAGCCAGGATCCTTTCCGTTGGAGGTCGGCTTGTCTTTGGGAGTTTTGGGAGCTTTAGCTCGGGAAGGGCCTCGAGTAGCAGCTCGAGCAATAAGCAGCTCATCTTCTTTCTCTCTCTTCGCATAGAGTTGTCGCGCCTTCTCTCGTTCTTCCCGCATTTTGCGCCTACCTAAGGTGCGAGCTGGGTCGGTTGCGAGACATTTCTGATGATGAAGTTTGAGTCTTGGTATCAAGAGTTGTGGCTTTTTGAGGGATGAGAAGAGGCACAGCACTCGCAACTTCGAGGAAGGCCAGAGGTGTGACCGAATCGGAGCATGCAAAACAAGGAGAAGCCAATAGATACAAAGGGTCCAATGAAATGGAAAGAAATGTTTCTTGTTTGTGTCTGGCGCCGGGCAACACTCATTGTGGACCGCCATGACAGTTGCTGCCAGTGCTGCCGGCTGGCATCACCACCCGGCCTCATCTTTTAGCAATCACTCCCACAAACAGCGAGTGCTTCACTGAGAGCGGACACCACAATCAAGGTATTATTTGCGTGCCCGAATGAATGAAAAAGGCGGCGGCGAGCTGAGTGATTCACTGCCCGCTGCTCGCAATCACTCCCTCTCCCGGCTGCCTATAAAAACCCCCTCTCCCCCCTTCTCCTCACACTCTTTCTTCCTTCATCTTCGCGAGGTTCACAACAACCTTCCTCCTCTCTTCAAGTATATACTACCTCATCCACCAGCACCCTCTTCCTTTCATCATGAGTCTTTACATCTCCCACCCCGTGGCCCGCCGAGCCCTCCCGAACACTCACATCGCTTTCACTCCAGAGTTGACTGATGCCGAGATGAGTGACTCTGAGATTGCTCTGCACAGGGTATGTCTGCATTTACTATCTCATCCACCCTCGACTGCGCTCCTCTCTGTGCCCCTTCTTCCCTGCAAGCGAGCCAGGAGCACCAAAGTTCCTCAGCATAACGCACAGGCCTAGTGTCTGTTCGCAGATGCTACGACCTTTGATGCAGAGTCCTGAGCTGTGATCCAGGTGTTCACTTGAACGCCTCCAAGCTTAGCTTGGACTCGCAGCTTGGGTCGCTTCCAGGTCCTCAAAGTCAAAGCCCCAAGATACCCGGTTCGGCCCTGGAATGTCATGTCTGGCACCCGTGCTCGTGTGTTACCTGTCGAATGATTCGGTCGGTATCTCCCAGGCATAGCCTGGGCAAACTCTTGACTTTGAGGATCGCGGCCTAATACCAGCTTACGTCGGGAAGTACAGCCCACGTTGGTTTCAAGTTGCGTCTCAGCCATTGATTTGCTTCGGCATATCGAGTGGGATCTGTCCAGAGTCTCAAGTTCACATTTGCTCTGGGGCTGGAAGGCAGGGTTCAGTGGTTGCGGCCTTAGAGGGCCACAGTGCACACCGAGGTGCAGACATACTCAGCCTAGGAACCCTTGGCTGACGGATGTGAACAGCAGGAAACTCCTCTCGCCAATTTCAAGACCGCCGAAGGGATCGCTCGCATTAACGCTTGCCTCGAAAAGCATGCCGGTGCCATGAGCCGAGATCGAGGCGATGGTTACCAACACGGGCAACAAGGTGGAGAACTCGAGCGCTCACTCGAGCGAGCTGGACAGGCCGAGTACAAGCTCCACCGTGGACAACGACTTGCCATGAAGATGATCAACGAACTGGGCGATGACCTCGACGACGCGTCTCAAATCAAGGATCGAGATTCGGACCGTGCTCGTGCGGCTCTCCACAAAGTAAGTGACATCTCTCGAACATCTTGTTGCGGTGCATGGTGACATTGTATATCCTGGTGTCCACTTGGCACAGTATGCTATATATAGAGACGTCATATGCAATCAATAACTGTAACGATCCACCACCAGCACGACAACACACTTGTATACGTTGACAGTGAAATGAGATGTGATCTTGACTGATTGTTTGCTGGGCTGCCTAGCCTTCTGAAGCATCCGCCATCAGCAGGGAGACGAGGAGTAGTAGACGCAGTGCATCCTGTTTTCCCGTGGTATTTATTTGACGAAAGAAATTCATCAACTGGCATGCTAGAATCGGAAGCATTCAATGCCGTGAGAAGAGATGGACAAAGAGGAGATGATGATGAACAGTGAATGCAACAACGATTATTGATGTTTGAATGAAGATATGGTTAGCCAGGTGGACGTGGTTGACACCCAGGAGGGACGGACCCTGAGAAGGTGTGGTAGGCAGCCTGACAAGTAAGGTAACCGAGATTCTGCTAAACTTTAGGTACCAGGAGACAAAAAACAAACCAGGGACTTTGGACAATTCTCAACCTAAGGTGTGCTCTAGTTTATTATGGCAACTTAGGTAAGGGTATCCTCAAGTTAGGTAGATATCCCGATTGTTAATTGAACCCCTTGGACGACACGTCTTGGCTACGTAATGTTTACTTACCTCACCACGGCCAAGGGTCGCTTTAATCTCGGCCTTAGGCAAAGCATAAAGTCAGGATGAGATGCAAAAGTCATAATAAAGATCACAAGCATTAGGTATTTCGGAGACCTCACCTTTGAATAGACATAGACAAGCAATATAACAAAGGCGCTACTTTTATTCACTGAAAGCGCTATCCAATAGCCTAGCCTGTCGAACCAAAACCAGACAGCCGTTGTCTTCCACCAAAGCCGCATATGCCCAGCTAAACCTCAGTTCAAGAAACTACATCGCAAATCCAAGACGTACATGCGATACGCTCACCTGGGGCTCGTCGGGTCACCATTGCTGCCGCTGCCGCTGCTACCGCCACCGCTGGCCCTGGTGCGACTCGCCCAGATGTGCTTGACCCGGTGCGAATCCATGGGCGGCGATGCGTATTCCTCACCGCTGGATTGCGTAAAGCCACTGACGTTGCTAAGCATGCTGGAACTACGTCCTCTGGAGCGAGTCATGCGTGGCTCGAATGCAGGGACGGTTGGGGGAGGCTGCCAAGGAGACATGGATGGGAGCGTCGGAGCTGATGCCGAAGGAAGGATATCGCCAGAAGCCGACCAAAGACCAGTCGGATAATGAGGAGGAGCCGTGGGATCAGGATTCCAAGTGCTCGAGGTCGTGGGTTGGAAGGGAGGACCAAGCTGTGGATGATCAGGAAGCGGGACCATGTCGTAAGGCATGCCGTTAGAGGAGTGCATGAAATCTTGAAAGCTTTGCAACTGCATTTGCAAGTGACGGATCTCCTCACCCTTAGTGGCATTATTTGCACGAACATGGGACAGTCGCTCGTTATAATTAGATTCGATGCCAGCGACATGGCCCTGCCAAATGGCGCGCTCCTGGTTTCGTCGTTCTGCCTCATCGAGGCCACGGTTGTTTGCGTCGGTGATGTTGGCAAGCTCGTTCTCAACCTTGGCAATGCGCGTAGCGATCTTGTTACGGCGGGTGTTGAGGTTCGACTTTTCCACTTCCTTGGCCTTGATCTCCTTCTCCAGCCCTGCCTTGTACTCCTTGAACGCCTTCTGCGCCGCCTCAAAAACCTTCTTCTCGTTGCTGTACTGTCTCTCGACTTTCTTCTTACGTTCGCCGAGTTCTGGGGCGGTATCAAAGTTTTTGAGCTGCTCGATAAGCTGCTGGGTATCGCGCTCAGCCTGGGCTTTCTGGGTCTCTTGCTGACGGATCTTCTGGCGGTACTTTTCGTCATGATTTCCAGCCGAGGAGAGTTGATTGTCCGTCAACTCATTATCCTTTCGTAAGGCGTTGGCACGGTTCTTGTACTCCTTTCGCAGAGTCTTGAGGCGAGACTTTTCTTCGCTCAGCTTAGCTTCGACTGCAGCAATCGACGTCCTGAGGGTGGTGGCAGGGGAGTCCGGATGAAGAGAGCGCTGTCCGTTAGCAATAGGAGGCGGAACACCATCGGCCTCGCGCTGGGTAGCCTGGACAGTTCTGATGCTGGTTGAAAATAGGACCTCATCAGTCTGACTATCCACGAACTCACAGACATATTTGGAAGCGGGTCTGAGTCCGTAGATATCACCTGTCCACCGCACACCTTCCTGGGATTCCTCTGGGGATTCTTCTATGGGAAACATACGAGTCGGTTGCCAAACGGCATTGTTGACTCTGACGTAGAACGGCTTCGAGGTGTCGATGTTGGAGGGTCTTGAGTCTTCGCCCGAGGATTCAACCGAGCGCGGCTCATCGTCGTCGATTTCGGGGAAATGGCTGGTGTTAAAACATACTTCATCGCTGCCAATGTATGAAATCCAAATTTGATTGGGTTGGTCGTTGAACGGAGCATTACCAAGGTTATGGATGTCGGTAGCATTGGACCCAGCCGACTCTGAGGCCGCATGGGATAATTCATACTCCTTCACCACCACAATCTTGGTGCTCGCCAATGCCGCCCAAAGTGGCTGTTGTAGGCGAACTTGAGTGCTTTGCTTTCTTCTTTTTTTACTTGTAGGTACCGTGGGTGCCGAGGGCAGGCCTGTTTCCGTATCAGGCGTTGCAAAGCCTCCTTCATTGGCTGTATCGCTGGCCACACTTGGCGGCTTTCCGGCCTCAGGATCGCTGGCACCAACAGAAGCGTTGGCCTTTTCGCGCCTTAGATACCATTCTCGTATGTATCGCACGATACCTTGAGTTAGGATGTGGATAGCGAGGACGCTCCGAATCCATCCATACGCAGTCCTTTTATCGTAGACACTGGAAGCAGTATCGAGAGAATTGCTGAAAACATGGGGCAATCGCCAGTGCTCCGGTATATGACGAGCAACACGACCCCAGTGAGCTTTGGTTCCCCGGAGCAAATGATGGCCTACCACCCACATGAAGCACGTGGTAAGACCTCTCGAGGTCCCATCCCGCGCGCTCGTCCCCCCTCCTAGAGTAATGGCAATGACTGGTTTGGCGAAATCCAGGATAGCGTCCTGAATCGGACCCCACAGAAAGAGCCATATCAGAAGGAAGAAGAAGTCCACGCACAAAACAGTCACAAGGGAGGGCATGGTCGAGTTGCCATCGAAAATCTCGGCAAGGTTGATGTTCATGCCCGAACTAGTGGTGACAGGAGGGACGAAGGTAAGGAATGTAAAGATGGTGTATATGACGGTAAGCGAGAGCGATGGCACATGCATAAGGATGATGAGAATAGCGAGGGTGTCCTGCATAGGGAGGGACTTCAGAACAGTGGTTGCCAGGTCAAACGGACCCGAGTCGCGGTGGACATCGGCGTTCTTCATGGCATTGACATCGATCTGGCGGTGGCCAGCGTCGACACCACTGATGCCGTTGGCGTTTGAGGAATCGGACGACATCTCGGAGACAGCGTCGAGCGAGGAGCGGCGGGGATCGTCGTTGCGAGAGTCATTGGAGGCATCATAGACGCACTGCTTATAAGAACTGTTGGCGTAGCCGTTGGCAGAGGTTGACTGTCCTACGGCGCCGGCTTGGCCTTGGTCAGATCGTCGGGCAGAGTTGTCGAGCTGCCCTGGGCCCTTCTTGTCAGAGGAACGCTTGGCAGGGCCTACAAGCCCATTCTCATGGCGATTATCGCGATGACTGGCGGCGCCTTGCTGTCGCTTACCCGGTCCTGAAGCGCGAGGCATGCGCAACGACTTGTCTTGCTGCCACAGTCTGACGAACCCAGGAACCACTTGGGAACAGGGCCGGCAGCCGGGACAAGCCTTTCAAAGTCAAGGGCTTGGTACTAGGAGTTGACGACTCGAGCGATGATGTCTCGGCCGATTTAAAACGATGCGACGGGTAAATGATCGAGTCTCGACGTAATAGAAGTTGAAGTTGAGGGGTGAATCGTTGCGACAAGAGTGTTCGAGGTCGACATGTGCATTCGAATTGGTACCTTCGGGGATGGAACACGGCAAGGTTATGCAATTGATAAGGACCACGAAGAGGGGAACTACCGTCAACTCAAGAAACAGAACTTGCCAAGATCGGCCGAAGGGCCGCAGAAGCAAGAAATGTTCTAGTTTTGTTCGGTTACGAAATGCTTCACAGTGGGATGCTGAAGTGGATAGTGAAATAAGTTAAGGTAGGGTTGTTGAGATGGTGGAGGTGGGAGATTTTTTGGCTTTCGAAGCCAGGCTCGTGCTTGTGGAAGTATTGGGTTGGAAAAGGAAACAAGAAGGAATGGAGTGGCCGAACGCAAAAAGGATGGACGGGAACGGGAATAGTGGATGGTTATCTCGCACTGTACTCTACGCGGCTGTTTCTGATGCTGTTGAGTGTTGGAGTCCACTGTAGTCTTAGTGGCTCGCCTGATCTCAGGGCTCCAGCTGCCATGGATCTCAAGCCGCAGGAGGATCCTTTTGAGTGCGGAACAAGAGCAGTTGGGGGCAGCTTATCCCAGTGCGCGCTAAAGGCGCGTCAAAAGAGGTGGGGGCTTGCTCGTGTATTGCTGATGCGTAAAATGCCCAGTTATGGATGGTTCTATGGAAAGTCCTGGAGAGTTTGAATGAGTTAGTAGATAGTTGAGGAAGTCAAATACATTTCAGCGCTTGACTCTGCTTATCATCTCAGTACTCAAGATAGGATTCCGCTTCTGAGTGAATTTGGCGTCTTGAATGCCAACGGATCAGGTACCCAGGAACAAGGTTGCGTTGGCTAAGATGAGGCGCTATCCTGCGCTCTATGGCTGTGCCTACACTGACAGACTGGCGCCTCAGATTATGGACTGATGGGAACAGCCTCAACGAGCACTTGAGTTCCAAAACGAAGTATAATCAAATCATCTATGATATTAATCGATCCAGAGACATCCACATCTCGAAATCCTTCGTCAGAAACGCGACCATAGAGTCTTCAATTCGCGCCGGAGGTTTTTCTCAAGTAAAAACAACTGTAGGAGGATTGGGGAGTCACATGCTCCACCATGAAACACTCCGTGCCTCTTACTGTGTGAACCCTGCTTTTGAGACGAGGTAAGACGGACGCAAATAATTGGCAGGAACCAAAGTCTTTGTCCACATTCGTCACAAGACCTTTGACTTTCTTTGACTCGAGTTGATTGATTCATTGATTGATTGACAGACGATATTGACATGTTGACGTTTCCTCGCAGAGTTTCATTCTTTGAACTCAACCACGTTGATTGGCTCTTCCGTGATGTGTGATATGAAATCGACAGTTGCATCATATCATGCCTTGTAACGGATAGAATGAACTATCACAGTTGCTTCCATGTCTCCGGCATAAATCGCAGCCATGGCGTTCACATTCGAAGAGAAACAACAACAAAGACGATACAACACATCGCGTGCGCACGCCATCGCTTACACCCTCCCCTCTATGAGGCATTGGCCAGGGTTCACCCCGGCTCTGCCGATTCTAGGGCTTCTCCGCAATGCAAAAAACATCAAAGCAATACAGCCTCATCATGAGCATCAGCATCATCATCATCATTCTGTGGCACTAGAAACCCTTTTCTCGGTAGACTCCGATAGCCACATGCCGGACTAAGATGGGCGAATCATCCCAGGAATGCCCCGTGGTTAAGCTTTGGTCGTGCCCCTCACCTCGGCCGGATCAAGGTGTAACTTAGGAACGACGGCCGATAGTTTCTCTTCCAAGGTTTGTATTTTGCTGCCACGCTACTGACGTCGTGGGCGCTGCGGACTGCCGATTGTGGGAAAGGCCCTGAGCCGGTTCAAGGGGGAAGAGCGTTAGGATGGACATGGCGACATGGATCATTCAATTAATTCCTAGGATCATCTACCTATGGGCATGGGCATGAGCACGGACACGGACATAGAAGCTGAAAAGTTTTGGCCTCGAGTCGTGCCGAAACAACGAGTCCTAACTATGTTGAAGATGTGATCATGTACAGAGCACGGCATCACATCCAGCCTCTCTAACATTGAAGATGCACAAACCGTGCATACAAAAAGTTCCAAAAAATCTGTTTGGATGTTCAACTTCAGAAACTTTTAACAACAACTCCCACCTCGCTGAGAACGATAAACTCCCCGGGACGGTACTTGAGTCATTAGACTCGTTCCAGGATTCTTCTTCGGCAGTTTTTCTTGGCCCGTTTTGCTCTAATTTCTTGTCCCGCTTTTCGGCTGCCCTTTTGCAACGATCATGAACGACACTCGTCTCGATATGGACAACGCCGATGGAGACTAGCACCGCACGAATTTCTTCGCCAATCCAATCCCTTGCTATTTCATCAAGATTGTTCAGTGTTTCTCGTTCGGCTTGTGTTCTGGAGACCCTTGCTAGACACAACTCCACTCATGCAAAATGAAGCTGTCGGTTGTACGCATAAACACCAGCAAACCCTTCCTCATCAGTTGACAACCAAAGCGCCGATCGTCCCGCCGGGTTTCGTTCTTACGAATAGATCATCGCACAGTGATCTGCTGCCACGACTCAAACGGCCGTGCTCACACATGCTTATGCGAATCCACAGCCAAATCCCATCCATTCACAGTCTGGGAATTGGAGCTGAATCAAGACATCCCTGGTTGTATATGACAGAAGCCTGATTCTACCTCTTCCGTATTTTCACAATGAGAATCTTTGCCATGCCGAAATAAGGCCATCCGTGATAAGAATACTAATGCGACTTGTCACTCAACTTCGTGAACCATCAGCTATCAACTTTACGATCTCCTCGTTTACGAAACAACACAGTGGTGAGGAGTCCGACCAGAAGGGCGATGATCGTCACCCCGCTAGCAAGTCGCAGCACCACCTGAAGGTCTTGGCTTGATCCCTATCGATGGGGGATCTGTTTGGGTGCCGCCCCCGTCGGCACTTCTGTCAATTATCTTTGGCTGCCCTATCAAGTTGTCCTTACAACCCTGCGTAACATCTTTGTGTGCACGTCGTTTCGTGTGCTAGAGCACGGGGTGGTGTCAAATGACGGTGAGCGGATAAGGAGCCGGCTTTTGCGGATAAAGATTTTTTTGTCGATAATGGCCTGGAAAGGATGGTTCTCGACCGATATGAGTGGCCTGCCTCCAATATTGCTAATGCCCTTGTTGTCCCGCCCTCGCTAAGTGATCTTCGAGCTGAATCTATGTCTAACGTCCAGCGGTAGTCAAATGATAAGCTATCGGTACAGCTTCCTGGTTTGGACCCTGTTCCAGGCGGGGGAGCGTTGGAGCTTGAGTCTCTTCATGCGGGATGCCCCGTGCTGCTGCATGACGGACGCCACTCAAGCCAGCCCTGTCTGATGGAGGAAATCTTCTTGTTTACTGCAGGACATACCTGTGATATCGGAAGATATCAGACTTCCCCTTTGGTAGTCTCGGGTGCATTTCCGATGCGCTGTTCGGCACAGGGATTGACATGTAAACCTCCATGGCCTCAAGCGAGTGGTTCCAGCATCTTTGAAGATCTTGCTGTGTGAAATGGCATGACTTCACAAACTGCCCAAAGAGGCAACCCGATGTCTCTGAGTGTCTCGCGTCTATCAGGTACGGCCTCAGCACAAGCTCAACGCTTTGGCATGGCTTGTGACAACGTGCCCATACTCGCATTTCAAGCAGAGCGAGTTTTGATTTGACACCTTCGATTCCAGCGCTTCAACTACACTCACTATCCATTCGATTCGCGTGGCAATGTGGGCGCCTATCAATACTGGCCACGCTTGAACGAGAGGACACTTGGCGACATGAGAGCACTCTCTGGAAGACGTGCATGTATACGGTAGAGTCCAGCAAGAGCTAAATCATCCTTATGCGTCCATTGCCATCACTTCTTTCTTTCTTGTTTCTCCTAAGTATCTCTTTGCGACGAGGTTTGAGACTTGCTAGACAACTCTAGCTGTGCCCGTTTGAGCACTAAAAGGATGAATACGTCGCTCACATCTAGAAATATACATGTTCGAAACTCTTTATAGCTTTATTGCTTAATGTCTATTGTTTGATCTAGCAAAGTATAGTACACACTGCCTCTGAGACGAACACATGCAGTCGCCAAGCTTTTGCGCGGCAACACCATGCTCACCACGTTACCTTGAAGGTAGTTTTGTGTCGCTCCTTCTCCTGCAAAGCCTTCTTCTTCAACGGGGTTTCATGGATGTCGACAGAATCCGGTGGATTCTTAACACCCGGCGGTAGCGATAAGAAGTATCTTTTGGGAGGTCGCCCTCTCCTGCGCAACGCTTCCTTGCTAAGATTCCAGATTTTTTGCTCGAGCCCCCAGAACCTGTACAGCAATTTATTTCTTGCAGGTAGTATACTCGTCCGCTTAATTGAACCCGGTACAGTTCTATCGTAAATATACTTCGGCGTGAACTCTGCGGCGGGGGAATCGTCGCGGGGTGGATCCGGTATTATGAACGACCTTTCTATAGAACCGACAAATCGCATCGTACCGACAGTATGAAATTCAATGTGCATTGTAATGTACTGTTCGTCACGCCCGGTTGCGACGAATGCATCGAGATGGGGGAGACGAGGGCCGTTAATGGTTTGCTTGAGACGAGTGTCAGCTAGGAATCTAATATACATTGGGGAGGAAGAACTTGCATTGATCAATCCAGGACCTTCGCTCTCGTCGTCGCGCGCGAGTTGAATCTTCGTGGAATTCTCATAGACTTTGAGATCTACTTCCTTTCGAGCTTTATGGCTAACATTTTTCCACATCTTCTCGGCCGAGATGCCTAGATCGAAGAGTCCTTTCTCGCTTAGGAAACCTCTCTACATTGTATTAGCATCATGAACTTCAATTGCAGCACGGCGTCTTTCAACGCACCTCAGGGTAATATGATTTATCAAGATGCTTCTCCTCCACTGGTATGCGATACACATTCCATTTGTCAAATTCAACCCAGGCGGTAGCCGTGGGGGCGTGTTGAAGCATATTATGAATCTGCAGCCTTGGCTGAGGTTTGACCACCTCAGCCAGAAGATTCCCTATCTCGACGGTCTGGGAGTCATCGGTGCCCTTGAATACCATCGCACCAAGGTCGTGGTACATATTCCTCATGGCCAACCTGTAAGCCTCGATATTCGTCATGTTCCCACCGAGTCTTATTGAACGGAAGCGTCGCGGCTGGAACGTCGGGAGGAAGCGCACCAGTGTCGGGGACTTGAGGAACGCTGGGGAATAGACTGCAATTTTCTTGGTGCTCATGACGGCGGTGCTTTTTGGCCGAGGCCAAGGCGCTCGTTTGGCTTTTGGTTCGACTTGGGGTGTTGCAATTGAAGTGACTCGAAACTTTTATAATGCTGTTGGTGATTGCGCAATAAGAGGCTTCCACGTCCATGATTTGTGGCTGGAGCTATCATGAGGCTGAAGTGGGGGAATATGCGCCACAGTCTGGGGAAGTGAGGCGGCATCATACATCATCGTCGAGACGACGTGATATCCTTAGCAATACACAAACACAACAATGAGTTTAAACCCCCAGTTAAGACGGCAAGTAATTGCACTATACAAGGGTTCGTGCAACTATCCATCAAATTAAGGACATGAACTGACCATGCCGTGATAGAGCTCCTGTATCTGGGCAGGGAATATCCCCTCGGCTTCGAGTACTTTCGACCTCGGTTGCACAAGGCCTTCATATCTAAGGCTGCGGAACGCGATGAGGACAAGATTCGCCAGGGAATAGCACAGGCTGAGTATGTTAAAAAAGGTGTGTTGAGTCTTACGCTCTGATGATGCTTGCTAATTCGTGTTGTAGAGATTGAAGCTCTGTAAGTTTATTGCTTTCTGAAAGTGGTGATACAGCCATCGTGACAATTCACATGCAATTGACATCGCAAATGTGGCCGTGCTTTCAATGTCGCATCTGATAAGCAGCATCCCGTCGTCTATTGTCAAACACTATCAACGGATCAAACTCCAATGTCCCCTGCACTACATCAGACTCATCACACAAGCAAGCCATGATCAACTCAGTCTCCAATGCCAAAAAGATTCATTTGTCCCAAAAAACTACTTTATCAGAAAATCCCAACACTTAAACCAACAATTCTTGCTTTTTTACTAATCATCTGGGTATAGGTACTATTTGAAAAGGTATCGCACTCTGAGAAAACGTTATGACGCCGACGCGTAAAAGGGACGAGGGGGTATGGGTATGTAGAAGATGCTGGTGAGGGGCGGGCTATATCAAAGAGACGTTGAGGTCCGGATTGTTTGTTGTCCCTTTGTGTGTCGGAGAGAGCATTCCAGTCGTGGCAGCCATCATGAGACATATATATGCGCCAAGGTGTTCGTCATATTTCATGTGGGTGACCATCTTTGCTTTTGTGCTTGGCTGCCCTGTGACTTTCTTTTCTTCAGAATTCGCCCTTGCGTGGTCTCTTTCGTGCTGACCATACTCCCAACTCTAAGCATTCTCCCCAGCTTGTTCCGCTCTCACTCATCAGATCCGCCATCATCTTGGCTATCCAGGCATCCCACTCGTCTTGGCTCTTGCCGCTCGCTTCTCGGATAATAGGTTCTAGTGCCGATACCTGTTGCGCAACCGTTAAGAGCGCCGTTTTGCGGAGCGCCGATTGGCCGGGCGTCAGGGTCTTCTTTTCGACCTTTTGGTGGGGTGTTGACTTGGCCTTCATCTCCACGTACGACTTGCCGTCTTTTGTGACGACACCGCCAACGCCTTCGCGCTCCCAGCGGACTTCGCTGAGAGGAATAGCGAGACGTTTTGTCTTGATTTCCACAAGCTCTTCGGCTTCTTGGTGGAGAAAGGCGCCGATGAGGGAGCAAGGTACAGGTGATAGCTGTCGAGCTTCGAGAGTTCGCGACAGCCAGGTGTTGTACTCCACCAGGAATGAGTTCAATGGTGCTGAAAGTGGTGTTTTTGATGTCATGAGATAGGCGCCCAGGTCGAGTGCAGACTCGTGCTCCTCTGCCTCTTCCGAGCCAGGCAATGCACTTGGGACATGCGGTCGTAGCATTCGAAATGTCGGATCACTGTCCCAGATTTCCATTACACCACCAGGCTTGAGCATACGAATATACTCCTCCACAAAAAGTTGATAAACATGGCTAGGAACCATCAAGCATGTGTCTTTGACCATGATGAAGTCGAACTCTTCATTCGCGAAAGGCCAAGGCTGCTGGCGAAGATCGTGCTGGACAAACCGCCATTTCATGTCCTTGTCTGGCTTGCAGAGCTCGGCTGGTGACCCAGGACTGCCAGGGGCCAGAGGCGCAATATCGATTCCTGTGAAGTGGATTCCGCTGTGACCTCGTTCCTTGTAGTATCGATGGCACATCATGCTCCAGAATCCTGTGCCACACCCAACCTCGAGGACACGCAGCGGGGGCTTGTTCCTGAGTTCTGTTGTATAGACGGGTGCGCCATAGACCTGGATCATCAGGAGTGTCCGAAGACTTTGACGATGCAGCTCGGCGAGATCGGTGGGAAGAGGGTATGCTGAGGTAGGGTCATTATAATATGTACGGCCATTGCGTACGATGAAGGGTTTTGTTACGGGGTCGTTATTGGAGTGATCTGTCGAGGTCATGGTGTGTGTCGAGACGGTCGTGGTGCCGCTGGTAGAAGATACGGACTCGGTTCGTGGAAAGTCAAGATTTATCTGTTTCGTCGTCCCCGACATGAGTTTGTTACCTGCGTCCAGCTGGGAATACATGGTGACATTTTTTAAATCAACAGAGCCAGAAGCGGGAGTAGTCGCGTCTGACAAACGAGGACGAAGATCGCGTTGCCGAGATTTGTCAATGTAAACAGGCCGATTGAAGACGATAGGGGAGGGTGCTTGGTTCTTTGTGATGGTTGAGTTCAAGAGAGATTTGTGTGAAATCGAAATTGTTGAAGATTGGAGCCGCGAGTCAGATGATTGGACCTTGGAGTGCGAGTAATGAGGTTCGTCTTCGCCCAGGGCCAGGGCGGGGCCGTTTTTGGTATTGGTGCTGTTACTGGAATGCAACAGTGACGACTCGTGCGACGAGCGACTACCCTGACTCCCACTTGACGTCCTTGTATGTCGAAAAGGACGTCGAGTGCTTTTGGGGTCGTGTGAAGCCGAATTGGACCGTGGGGGGGTTTCAGGGCGCTTCCACTCCTTTTCAGCCTTTGTCCGTCGAGCAAAGGTGGGTAAGGGGTTGGCAGAAGCGTAGTAAAATCCGCTCCATTCCGACATTGTCGACCTGGGCTGGGCTATACTCTTTGGCGCAAGCTTGCCGATGGGGGATGGGGTGGTTTAACCAGAACAGGGGTTGGTAGGTTGGGTTAAATGTTGCACCGCCGCTAGACTCCAGTAGACTGTAGACAAACACGCTCGAGCCGCTACCAAACCTCGAATCTCCTGTCCCTGACCGTAGTGTATCCACCGTCGTCGCCGACTTTTGGCCCTTCTAGAACCCTTCTTTAGCCCGCGGAACTGGGTTATCAAGTCCGGTCGGTGGCCGGGTTGTCTCCCGGGACCATGCAGGGGCAGTAACAGTAACCAAACAATGGGCGCCTACAGGAAGCCCTTGGCTTTGGCCCTTTTGTCAATGCTCGTCTGATGATCAGAGTTGTCGCTTAGAGGAAGGGCCAGGGTTCATTGGCGAGAACAGCGTTGCGTTGAAAACAACTAATTCCCGCAAAGTGTTTTGGCAAAACTCAAACGTGACCGTGGATATTGGCCGCCGTTTGCAACTGTAGGCAATATCGATATCCAAAGCAGACTGTAAAGGCGGTGGACCCTCTCATAAGCTGAAGCTGTCGCTGAGGGTTGCGGGCCAACGTCATTATCAGCTATGTCGTCGATGGCTTTGTTCTTGTCAGTCCGGTGGGAAAGCCGTCCGTATTGGCGCAGCCTTTGATCCGGTAGTGAAACGATCTTGGGGATCTAGCAGTCGGTGATGGCGTACGTTGGCTGACAGTCCCGTCCTTGTGCCTGCGATGGTTTGTCCTTATCATGGACCTGAGCACGCGTATTGGTTCCTGAGTAAGCTCTGGCCTCAAACAGCAGCACGGGCAGCGGCGTCGAGAACACGTGTTGGATGGCAGCGTTTCGAGGGAAGATAGCAAACCGAATCTGCACAGTAACTCACAGTGGTTTCAGGTCAGGCAAACAACCTGAGGATGGCGGCAGCAGTCACTTTCTATATACGGGATCTGGCGACGGGACGCATCCTTCACGCTTGGATCCGAGCAGCCCAGACGATGCCATTTTCCCCAGCTCAGCTCACAGGGACCTTCTGGGGTGTGGAGCGCTGGCCTTCCGTTGGCTATCCCCCGCACATTAGAGCCTTTTACATCCAATGCCTGATGTCTTGTTGACGCGTATCAATTAGCAGCTTCCTCTACAGCCCTGGCGCACCGAGGCTCGTCTGGTTGGCCAAGCAGGGGCGGGCAGTGGCTGGTGAAGCCTGTGATGGCTGCAGGTCGTGGTCGAAATTTCATGCAGTCACTGATATCCCATGTCGGAAGGATCCAGCACTGACAAAATTCCTCCACTCAGGTAAGTTAGCACGGCATTTGTTGATAGTGTTTGTAGTGCAGGCTCTGCCTCGTTCCAAGGTCCCAGAGACAACGGGGCATCGTGGTTCGAGCGGGTCGTTTTCACGATCAACCCCAGCTTCTGCTTGAAACGATCTCTTCCCGCCGTTGAGGGTTCGTCGAGACACATCTGACACACGAGCGTTACCCGACAATTGATTGACTCTGTCCTACGGTGCTATTCTCGGCACAATGGCACAACCTTGACTATACCTGTCGGCCTGTGTAGGATGACCATCCTGCCTATGCCTTTGCATCACAACTCCAATCTTCGTGACAGTTGTAATGTGGCAGATAATGACGTTGATCAGAGACCATGATTCAGATCTTCTCTCTACTGCTGGTCTTGCTCCAAATTCTCAAAGGACTTTCCGAAGCTGGACGTGGTCTGTGTTAGCGGATTGAACCATTGCGTCTATGAGACGCCAATTAATAGGGCTCCGCCCGCAGCTTAGAGCGCCATCGCGCACTGCGAGATGAGACCTGAGCAATGGCGTCACTTCTCGATTGTTTGTGTGAACTCTTGGCAATACAGACGTCCTGTAGTGATGTTCACGGACGCCCACTTCTGTGGGCGGGTTTTGTTCCTGAAACCAGCAGGTTCCGCACATGGTGTCTCATGGGACTCAATGGACTGCTCCATTTCTTATTGCTACCTACGTGCTAAAGTATGTTGCGGGGTGTAGAGAAGGCAGGAATAGTCTCCAGTATGACTTTCTCTCTCCCTAGGTACCTAGGTTACCTGCCTAATTCTGGCCTATCCAGTTAACTACACGCATGCACCTGTGTAGAACAAAATCTACTGCGAACTTTCCTATTAAAGTTTGAGAGAGCTTTGGAGCAACGCGAAACGCTAAATATAAAATTGGTCCAATGTTTGTTTTCAAAGGCATCGGTTGTTCAAAGAGGTGTTGGCTACAAATATCCCAGCTCCAGAACTCCTCAAGCGACCGGATACAAGAATTGAACCTGCGGTCATCCATTGTCTACAGTACGATGCAAACGTAGTTTATGAACATGTCTTGCTTGACCGTCATGAGGTATGCACTACAGAGTATGGATGTAGATATTATGCGTGCAGGTATCATAAGTTCACTGCCCTGATGCGGCCTGAACCTTGCAAGGCTGACTGCAGCTTCGAGGTCGACGAGAGGCTACACGTGACCTTTCGCTCGCACGAGCCAGCAGAATGCGGAGCAATAGCACGTGATTCAACGTCGCTCCTCTGGCTTCAGCCCGTTAGTCGCAGTATCGCTCAGCATCACAGTCATATCTAGGTGCCTCCTTTGCCATCTGCCACTCTTCTTCTGTCCAAGTATCAGTTGCTTTTTCAGTGAATATTTGCATTGTTGCGCTCGCTCCTTACATGTGTGTGGCCCCGCACTCACGAGCTAGCAGGACACCGCAACGTGTCGCGAAAGCTCGGATCCCCCTCCCATGATGCCCTTCTTTCAAGCTTTGACTGACCAGCATCATTGCAGCATTCTTGACTCGCATAAGCTTTTGTGGCCATATTTCGACGTTGAAACCTTGTTGCTTCGAGCACTTCGACAGTGATTCAAGATCCTTGATCACGTGTGACTATCGAGTCATAGCTATTCAGAATTGTCGCGACAACGTCTATCGATGAGCTCTTGACCTGCCGACGAACCGACGTTGCCCAACCGAACCACCAAGTCACGACAACTCTTCACACGAATCGTCTGCCCACAGGCTAATGCGTAAACGCGAGCAACCCTTGCTGTCTTTCTTTTTGAACCTTGGGTGAGGTGTCGAGCCGTTCGTCGCCGATCAACATATCCCCCGCGCATACGCGAGCCATTATCAACCCAACCCAATCCAGCGCCTTTACTCGACGGCCGATGAGCTGCTCCAGCGTCTTGTTATATCTCCCTTCCTCGATTACGATTGCCGATCAGCGACATTTGCTGCCGTGCTGCTCGCCGGCGCAGCTACCTAACCCACCACCCTCCAGCCTATAACCCACAATATCATATCGCGAATACCTGCCGGAATGTACCCTCAACACTCCGGGCAAGGTCAACATGCTCGGCTAAACGGTGCCGGGCGAGGCATCCCGAACTTGCTATACAACTACCAGCACACACAACATCAGCACCCGTCTCAGACACAACACCATCAAGGACTTCAACACGACCATGGAATACCTACTCCTAACGGGTTGGGTCACCACTCAAGCTTTACTCCAGGCGTTCTTTCAAACTCGAGTCCCTTTAACCCTAACGCGCTTCAGAATGGCCACTCCGCAGGAGGCCGGGGCCAGGCACCCCCAAACGAAATGTGGCAGGAGCAATTAAGGATGCATAAAGAGGCTGAACGAGCGCATGCTGCCATGACCGATCAACAACAACCGCACTACTATGCTAGGCTCAAAGCGTCGGAAAATAGAGGCATTGGCGGCCCTCCACCCACTACTTTACGTGCCCAGCCGGACAGCGAGAACGATGGTGTCGATCGAAGGCGACCTTTGACCGTAGAGAAAGAGACGAGACGACAGGACTGGCACAATATGGACATGAGTGGTCAGGGACTACGGAACTTGGCACCGGAACTATTCAAGTACCAGTTTCTGAATGAGCTCTACATCGCCTCGAACAAGCTTACACGACTACCGAATGCGATTGGAGAACTACGACAGCTACGCCACCTCGATGCTTCCTATAACCAGATCGCCGAGATTCCGCCCGAGATTGGAATGTGTACCTATCTCAAGAACCTCCTACTTTTCAGCAACAACATTCAGCAACTACCGTTTGAGCTTGGATCCCTCCATCTTCTGGAAATGCTCGGTATTGAAGGCAACCCACTGGAACAAGATGTGAAACATGAGATTATGGAAAAGGGAACGAAGAGCCTGATCAACGCGTTGAAAGAAGGCGCTCCCAGTAAGTTAGCCGATGATGAGTAGAGATTTGTACTGACCATTGCAGTTCCCCTTGCTCCTGCGACTCGAAAACCCATCGTGATTCAGGAGGACGTATCACCCAACCTGGAAAGGATCAAGGTTTTCTCATGGAATATTCTTTGCGACAAGTATGCGACACCCCAGACCTACGGCTACACACCGACTGGTGCTCTCAACTGGGAGTACCGAAAGGACTGCATCCTGGAGGAACTTCGAATTAGGGATGCGGATTTCCTTGCGCTTCAAGAGGTGTCCACAGATGCCTTCAAGGAGGACCTCAGCCCCGACCTTGCACAGATGGATTACAAGGGTGTTCACTGGCCCAAGTCGCGTGCCAAGACCATGTCAGAGAAGGATGCCCAGTCTGTGGATGGTTGTGCCGTCTTCTACAAGCAGAGCAAGTTTATCCTTCTCGACAAGCAGCTGATCGAGTTTGCTACTATCGCCATCAACCGACCTGACATGAAGAACCAGCACGATGTCTTCAACCGTGTGATGCCCAAGGACAATATTGCTGTTATTTGCTTCTTCGAGTCACGCCTTACCGGGGCCCGAATCATCCTGGTCAACGCACATCTCACCTGGGACTCTGCCTTGGCCGATGTCAAGGTTATCCAGACAGGTATCTTGATGGAGCATGTTACCAAGCTTGCGGAGAAGTACGCGAGGTGGCCGGCAGTTAAGGACAAGAAGATGATTGTTCTACCGACAGGTGATGACGAAGTCCCCGTGCCTCAAGCCGAGCCGGGTCCTAGCCAGGAGTATCGCACAAACACAGAGATCCCTCTATTGGTTTGTGGCGATTTCAACTCAACGGAAGATTCATCAGTGTACGAGCTGATGTCTATGGGCCGTGTACCACCGGATCATCTCGAGTTGAGCAGCTTCCAGTACGGTAGCTTCACGCGAGACGGTATCGAGCACCCCTTCAGCCTCAGAGACGCATACGCCCATACCAAACACACCGCCGACGAGATGCCGTTCACCAACTACACGCCCGGTTTTGCTGACGTAATCGACTACATATGGTACTCTACCAACACGCTGGAGGTAGTAGACCTTCTTGGACCCCCTGATCCCGAATATCTCAAGCGAGTTCCTGCCTTCCCCAACTGGCACTTCCCGGCGGATCACATCCAGATCATGTCCGAATTTGTGATCAAGGGACGTAAGGAGAAGAAGCACCTACCCGATCGTGAGCCCGACTTTGGCCCTGGATCACGCGGCTAGAAGCTGCAACGATAGGCCGGGGCCCCTATACTGTCACCTCTTCTTTAAGAGGAAATACGTCGATACGTGCATCTGGATGTAGTGTTTTTGGCTTTTGCGACACGGAGTTTTGAGGATCTTGCACGGTTCTTGGGGTGGGGATGGATCGGGGGGTGGATGTGTGGTATGTATACAGGATGGAAGTGGAGGTGGGAGGATATGTATGAATTGATTCACAATGTTCTTTTGCAACTTCAACTAAAGTTTACCTTGCCATGTGACGTGTGATGTCTGACTCTTGCTTGTCTGCCATTGTAGGTACTTTCCCAATAGGAGTTGGTGCATCCTTCGTCAAGCTTTTGCTAGGTTTTACGTGTTATTATTCATGCCGCGAATGCTATATTGAAGTTGCTGGGTATAAAACGTCTTGTTAACCCCAAGCTTCCTTTTCGTGACGTGACTTCCTGCCCTTTAATTCCTCCTTCGACCTTCCCGTCTTTAGGTAACAGCCATCACACCGCTGATACACCCGTTCCTTCTCGCAATTACCGGATTGTTCTCCCTTGTATGTACAATGGATCCCTTTTCCTTTATCATCATCTGTAAATGTCCATGACCTTTTCCCGGCATCTGTCTAACATACTCGAATACACATCTCCCATGGCCACTACAATCACCGATGTGGTCAAAGACATCCGCAAAAAGAGCGATCGATCCAGGTACATCGCCAAGCTCATCAACAGAATGAAGGCCGAAAAGATCGAACACGGCACGATGAATCTGCTCGAGGAAGCCCTCAAAAACTTCGTATGCGAAGGCAACATGGATCTGGCCATGACTACTTTCAACCTCCATCGTTTTCCATTCAATAGCATCACCCCGACGGGAAACAACTATGACAACTGGAAAACTTGGAATGGCATCATTCACACCAACGCCTTGAACCTTGCCAAGTACTACATCGAGACGATCGGTGACTGGAAGCGACTTCACGAGTTCCTGGAGCTTTGCGACAACATCAACCAGCTTGCATCGACCTTTGCTGCTGTTCCAGATCCCGAACATTATTGGACCGCGATGGTTCGCCTCTGGAAAACACCCGCTAGCAAGCATCCTTTCCCTCACGCCCACCGACGCTTCTGTGGGTTTCTCCGGTTGAGGATGCATCAAGCTGTTCTGAAGAACGCGCCAGGGGGACAACCTACCAAGTTGGATGGAGATCCAATTGACATGGAGTACTTCGCCCGTGTCCAACGGCAGTTTTAGTGGAATGAGTTTATGGTCCGAAGATTGCACTTGAAATCACTTTACCATGATAAAGTTATCCCAAGGAACGTGGTTGCGATGTGGCACATCTACAACTGGGGGACCACACCCACAACACTCGATATAAAGATTTTCAAGTCTCTGGTATCACTTCAACGTTGGGTGGCTACTTTATATAGTCATGGTATGAACGACCCCGGGAAAATGAACCGCACCGCTGAAATCCTGGACTGGAAACATCTCCCTGTGCTTGGAATGCAAGGGTTAGCGCTTTGTCTTCCAGCGAAAAGAGACAACTACGAGATGCAGTTCCTCTTTCAGCTGAGTGTTGTAAACACTCAGTCGCAAGGGTTCTGGAAGAACTTCCCTGGGTCTGACTATGCGTGGTATGATGGGTGGTTCGAAAAGTATCCTGTTTCGGGGTCCATCGGCCATGTTTCCCTCGATATAGACTACACATACGAAGATGATAGCGAGGACGAGAGTCAATATGAGGGCGATGGTCTTGCGACAGAAACAGTTTCCTCCGCTGAGACGAAGTCGTAGAAAATACCCGCCCTATTAGAGTAGCTTGTGAGCTACAGATTCAGGAGTACGGCAAGAAGGTAAGGGTTTATTAGCGAGTGTTTGGACATCATTTTAGGTACACCACGCCGAAAGGCTAAGTTAAGCGTTAGGCGTGTCTAGGTTGTTTAGTCTGGTTATCGTTTCATGTCAGGTTTGGTGTTCAGTTGTACGTTTAAGGGTTGCATATTTAAGCGGCAGGTCTGGGACGGGTTTTCAGTACACAGAGACAATGAGATCTGTACAACCTTATTCATCGAGTAACACATAGCGTGACATATTGTAACTGCATGGGTATCGTGTGTCAGCCATTGTAGAGAGGTATCTTTCGTTTCTACGGGGTCTGGTCTGTCTATATACAAGCACAAAGTAAAAGAGGAGAATAGTCTACTTATACCGTACAACACTAACGCCGTCATGCCAATCCAGTTCAATGTAGAAGGATGTCATATCCATCCTTTGTAATCCTGACTTCTTCCTGTCCGAGTCCATACTTGCGCCGTATCAACTCAAAGATAATGAGACCCGCACTCGTACTGGGCACCTGTCGAATCGCGTTCCACCAGAACCCACGATACAGCCATTTCGTTAGACTCAACCCCTCGCTCGCTGCCTCTCCCTTGCACACGGCCAACGATTCTTGGTAAGCACGGTAGTAGGCGCGCAACATCCTCCACCGACGATGTGGCTTTTCCGGATTTGCGGCCTTCGAGGCGCGTAGCTTGGCGGCTTTGGCGTCGAGGTCTTCAAGGTGGTCCCAGTGCTTGACTTGGAAGTGCGTTAGGGGGTGGAGGAGGATTTGCTGGGAGAAAGAGGCACTGATGCCACCCAAGAGGAGAAACATGGGCTCGAGTGCGTAGTGGGGGCGGATGAGTCGCATTCCTTCCTCTTGGCGATGCTGGTGTGTAGGACGCTTCATGGCTAGAACGTCGACAATGTCTTCGGCGAGACCACCGTAGTACCACGTAACGAAGCGGTAGTAGCCTTGAGCTTTGACGTACTCGAATGTGCTGAAGAACACGGCGCTTCCAAGACTGTCTTTCGCTAGTGATAGACCCCATCCAGCAAAAATGCCCCTGAGGCCGATCTCGCGAAGCTTCTCTGACCCAAAGGTCCACATACTCCGAGGCTTGCCGCTGCCGTCATTTGGCATTAGGTCCCGATGGTCATAACGTGCTTGAAGGGCGTCCAAGGGTGCTGCTAGAATGCTCTGAAGTCCGCCTGCAAGTAAACCAGCTGTGAAAGTGTGTGTAGGATGTGGTGGTGGATAGACCCTTTTCCGCGCCTGGCCGCTCTCTTCATGGAGCTGTGCTAGGATCTGGAGGTAACTCGTGTATAAAACTGCACCGACACCAACATTCGCAATAAGAGGTGGTAAAATCTGGTTAGGCACAATGCTCCATCCTTGATGTTTGATAGCTGATGTCAACACTCCAGGTGTCGTACTTCTCAACAATAGCCAACTTTGGCGAAGAAAGGTGGTAAGTGGCGAAGCAGAGGCATCGTTCGCCGCAGCTCTCATCATCAATTCCGTCTGCGCCTGATGAATGTTCCTCGCATACGCAAGGTAGTCTACGCGCGTTCTAAAGAATGCCTTTGCCGGGGCACGAAAGTAAAAGGCGATGAGCTGGGTGCTCAAGGCGCGAACACCAGCTGCTGAGGCTGCGGTTGCGGCATTGCTGCGCGGATCTCGTTCCGGCAGCGCCGCGTCGGGGGGTATCACTGGAAGGATACCGGTTCCATAGTCCGGGACGTCATTTCGACGGAGGTTCATGGCGTTGAGCGACTCATGCTGTAAGAGTTGAGACCAAGAGGGAGGTTGAGAAGTAGAGGCCGAAGGATGAGGTCGATGGAGGTGTGACTAAGCGAGATCGACCAATCGGGTGCTGCAGATGACGGTCAGCTTGGCTTTAGTCCCGAGATCTGAGGCATCCTCATGAGCTGTCCAGGTGACCTGTAAAAGTGTTGGAGCCTCAAGGAGCTTGAGTAAGGAAACTGACCCAAAAGACAGATGAAGAGTCACTTCGGTAAAATAGATAGCTCTGTGGAATGTTAGTTATTGAAGTGATCTATGCAATGCTTGCTGAACCCTGGCCCGGTAGCTGAAACTTGGGAAGACTCGGACCTTCACTCGATGCATCAATTAAATCACAGATATCGAGGTAGTCAGATATAAACTGATCAGAATCTTCGTAAACTTTTATTCCATACCCTAATACGCCATCTATAAATGCAAAAATCCCTGCCGTGAGGTATTCCCAGTCTCGCCATACTCATGCTATTCATTACCCTGCAGCCCTTCACTCCCTTTATTCAGGCTGCTCGCGGCCATCTAGCCACTTACTCATATACGGTCCGTCTAGCCAGAAACCGAGCTTCTTGTAGTAGCTCCTCACACCGACACCAGAAATGACACTGATCTTGTCGCTGCCATGCTCCTCGAGTGCAATCCTCTCCGCCTCCTCCATCAGCAGTGTACCGAAACCCTGGTGCTGGAACTTGCGGGGATCACGGGCGTGGACAGGGACGGCTGTGCCGTAGACGTGTAGCTCTCGCACCATACTGGTAGGCTGGCCGATGAGTTCCTCTCGGTAGGTGTACTTCTCAGTGCACTTTCTCAATCGCAGCAAAGCAACAAGAATATCCTGCTTGGGATCCTCGTAGGCAAGGAAGGTCTCCCAGCCGCCGTTGGCGACGTAGTCGCGTCGCACCAGCTCAATTTGGTTAGGTCGGATCTTGTTCTTGATCTCGTTCACGCCAACCTCTCGCGTTCGCACATCTCGGCATGTTGTTCCAAAGTCCTTCATTCGAGCCAACGCTAGTTCACGGAGGTTACCATTCTCAACACCAGACGTGACCAAGGGCATAGGAATATCACGCTGAACACGGTAAATACGTGTCCACGGTGGAATCAAAGCCATAATTCTGGCGACAAGATCGATGAGACCGTTGGGAGTATAGTTCTGGTATCGTCCTGTTCGCCACAACTCGTACAGGCCTGTACCTCGGATAACCAGAGTGGGATAGATCTTAAGTCCATCGGTTCTGAAAGCAGGGTTCTCGAAGTACTCCCTGAACTGGTCGATATCTCGCTCCATGCCAACATTAGGCAAGTCGGGCATCATGTGGCTGACAACCTTATAACCCGCGTCCTTTGCCAAGCAGAAAGTTTCCGCAACAGCAGCAACTGTATGTCCTCGGTTCGAGTCTCGCGCAACATCCTCGTATAACGACTGCACTCCAACCTCGAGTCTTGTGCATCCATATCGCAGCATGTCTGAAAGGTGAGGCTGTAGACAGTAGTCGGGTCGTGTCTCAATTGTAATACCGACGCACTTGACGTTACTCATCTCACCAGCCTCGACAGCCTCGTCGACGTTTGTTGTTTGGTATCCACTGAGAGCGTTGTGAAGCTGTGCAATAAACTCGTTGCGGTATGACTCAGATAGAGACATGAAGGTGCCTCCCATGATGATGTATTCGACCTTATCCACTGAATGGCCAAGCGACTTGAGCTGATCGACTCGTCCTCGCGCCTGCTCGAATGGGTCGTATCGCGCACGAATGGCTCGCATCGAAGTAGGTTCATAGCCGGTATATGACTGTGTGCTGTACTCAAAATCGGAATCAGGTCCACCAGGGCAGTAGACGCAAATGTTGCCGGTATAAGCGATATGAGGACATCGATGAGGCTTGCACATGACGGCAACGACAGCAATACCAGAAGATGTTCGGATCGGCTTCGCGATGAGCTTTGGCAGGATATACTTCTTGTAATGCTCGGGGATAGAGGCGATGATGGCGGTCAGAGGCGGGATGTTCATAAGCTTGTGCTTCTTGGCGAGCTTGTTGCGAAGGGAGTTGAGGTTGATATCGCGGGTTGTTCGGCCGGCCTTGGACGCTTCGTGGTCCTCAATGAGGGCATTCGCGACGTCGGCGCAACATCGTAGGAAACGCTCACTCTCTGGGGCCATGTCGGGCTTCTTCTTAATCGGCGCGGCCGTCACGGTCATTGTGGCGGTCGCCATGGTGAAAGTATCGGGGGGTTGAGTCACTTAGGTAGATCGGATCTGGCGAAGTCGAAAATGGTGACTGGGACTGCGAGGGCGGAACGATGACGCTGAAAGTAGTTGTGGAAATGCCGGGGTTGTGCGTCTTCAAGTCAAGTTGACATGGGGAATTATCGATCTTTTGCTTTTGCCCCTCCAAGAAGCTTTGGGGTGTAAAAATCTTAGTGGGGCTTCAGGTTTTCCCCACCCAATGCGGAGACGGACAATTGCAATGTGTCAGTCACGTGCATCCCTCACCTTGAACGCTGAATCATCAATTAAGGTTAGCAGTATTTATCTTATAACTACTCGCATTTAGATTTATGCTGCAAATAATTCAAATTTATTTTTTGTGTCTTGAGACTTGAATTCCCATAGAACAGCTGGATATATGCTCAGAATGACTTCTCAAAGCTAAATGGAGTGGATGCCTCACCGGACCATACTCCTAAGCCTCAAGCCTTGGCGTTCACCCTCGTAGCGACAGTCTCGATCGGATGATCACTTTCACTTTGGCTTGATTCAGGCCCAGCTTCAACCTCGCATTCATCCTCAATCTCTTCTCTAGGTTCCTCGTCCTTTACCAAGTGAGCTGCCCAAGTAGTGAAAGGTACAGCAGCATAAAACACCACTGTCGCTACAATGAGGTTCGTCATCAATGAGGCGCTTCGAACTGATCCCACAGCGTACGCCAATGCCGAACCAAGGGACTCGCCTCCACGCAAGATCGCCATTGAGAAGGTGATGGATCCAAGGTTGTTATCCAGCGTACCGAGACTCCAGTAAAGCCAGAGTCCGACTGTTTCATATGCGATCCTGTTGTTTGAAGTTAGCCAACAGACTCTAGAGGGGCCGTCCAAAGTACTCACCTGTAAAGAATGAAGATAGCCATGCCTACTCTGAAATTCTGACCACTCCAGTCGATCGCATCAGGGGCATTCTTGGCCCAGCGCTCTTGTATCACAATATTCCAGATCCAAACAAGTGTGAAAAGAACGAGAAGAAAATACCACATCCCTTTTGCCTGGACAGATCGACGCAGAAGCTTAGTGTCTAGGAACCATCCCGCGATGACATTGACAATAGCTCCCACAATGGCGATCAAAAAACCTGCGAGAGTACGTGCTCGAACCGTGAAGTATGCAGCAAGATAGTTCCCCTGATAGGTCACCCCCCATTGTGCGGTGATGAAGGCTGGGATGAGGAGGAGGACCTCGCGACGGCGGAACTGAGCGAGATATCCCTTTACTTGCGCCTTGAAGGAACGACTTGTTGTTCCCAAATCTGGCCTTTTGCCATCGGAACGGACAAGCTTATGTACTGGTGCAAGTAGTAAAGCGAGAGGTAGGCCAATGCATTGGATGCCGATGAGGACGAGGTAGGTCTTGGAAGAGATGGAACCCTGAGAGGAACTGTCCTTGTTAAGGCCGAGCTGAATGGCTGAGGCAATGATCGAACCAAGCTTGCCGAGAGCGAGCCATATGCCAACTTAAAAGGACGTGTTAGCGGCGTGAAGAGAAGTTGAGAATGAGTGTGTAAGCTGCGACTTACTGCAAATTCCTCTCCGCCGCATTTCAGGATAGCCAACGGCCATGGCAGCTTCACCGGTCCATAGGGCAGTAGCCTAACATCTTGTTAATACTACCAGACATAAGAGTTCACGAAAACACTCACCGAGATGCCGCATGTTACAGCCCCAAAGATAAGAAACCACTGCGTTCCATACATAGAATTAACGTATAGTGCTGCAGAATATGGCACGTATCCGATCGTACCAAAGACAACAACCCATTTGAGACCTATGATGTTGCCGGCGATACTAGCAAGCGGCGCTAGGGCGAACATGACCCTAAACCCCTGTTAAATCTAATATTTGAGGGGGTTCGATGCTAGGATGGGACTTACACGAAGGTGATGACATTGGCTGCGTTGACAACATATGGCTCAGCTTGACCACCAGCCCCGAGACCTGATGATACGATTAGCTATGAATTATTTATTAAAGTTTTGTTGGTTACCAACTGTTCATGGCAGTCCATATTCCTGGCTGGGTGAAGCTGACAAGTCCTAGGAGCACGGCCTGGACGTACGTCCCACGAAAAACATCGTGGGCTTGTTGATACAACGTTCCCGATTCGCCTTGGACCATATTTGCAACCTCAGAAACTTAGAAAATGGCTTGTTATGCCTCGCGCTGCCTATATTCTCAAATGTTCTCACAGCAGAGAAGACCATTGCAACTTATATGCCATCTATCTGCTGCAGCGCCTATCGATATCTATGCAGGCATTCATCTTGCATCTTTACTATGAAAATGGCATCAGCTCTTTCAGTGGAGGTCATCGCTCGGTCCGATTGAATATTTATTCAAGCAGGGGTTAATGTCTCATCCGAAGTCCTGATAAAGATATAGAGTCGTGGGTCTACTATGCGCTTGACAGGGTTGGAGTCGTCACGCCATCACAGCACTATCGCTCAATTGGCATTTTGAGCAGGCATATAACTAAAACGGGAAAATTGTGAGATATGCGAAGAGATCCCTTAGTTTTCCCGCTGGTTCGTCACGTCATTGAGACCATTCAACAAGCGGGAACCAGGTCTCTCCCGCGCAGAGCCTCTTGATTTTATTACCAGATTGGGAAATTTTCAATAATATTTATCTCTCAAACTGTCAGAACACGAGTCGTACATAGACCTTCGATGTCACGTCAAGAGGGAGAGAGCTTAAAGGTCTAACATTTAGACCGCCTAGTCTCTATCGTAAAGTATGCGACGGCTGATGGGTCCAAAGCCAAACTCATGCATGCATGAATGAAGCCAACTTAGTTTTGGGGTGGCTTTATCTAGGGTATGCATGGGAAGATATTTATTGGTTTAGTGTTCAGTCTTGTCGAGCCTCATGTCATGTTGTTGCGCGCAGCGTAGGATCTTGTCGACGTTCGGACACTGTTGCTGTTCACTGCGGCTGTCGAAACTTCAAGCTATGAGCACTTGGTTCGAATGTCAGCTCTCAGTATTATTCATTTTTTATTAGTTTATCCCCGGTCATGGCTGCCGCGACCTGCGTGGTGCATCAGACGATAAATGTTGTGACTGACTGTTTGAAACAATCTACGGTACTTCAGTTGACCTTTCTGCCGCCTTTAGAAGTGAATTAGAATGTCGAGTTTATATTATTAGAATTCCTTGATATGAGCAAGGGCCACATATTCCAACAACACAGTTTGGCTTTGAATTCTTGTCTGAAGGTAATGAAGCTTGCATATGCTTTAAGATGAAAGAAACCTTATCATGTATTTGCAGTCTCTTTCTGGAGGTATAAATAGCTCCCTGGTGCACTTATTTCTTGATAGTAGCTACTTGAATTTCTCGTCACACCCTGTGCACGGAAAGCCTTTTTTTCTTTTCAAGTCGTTCAACTTAAGTCACTCGTTGAACGAACTGACAAGCTACACACTTATACACATACTTAACATAACGGAAAAACTGCCCAGAACCCGCAGTATCTGATTGGGCATGGCCATTAACTCTGTTTCCAACGATGCTGTACCGCCGACAAGCAAATCAAAAACCCGAGAACCTTCCCTTCTACGCCTGGACTCAAGAGGAGATGCCGTTCTCGTCGTTCATCACGATACGAAGCCGTGTTTGAGATTTTTGGTCTCATCATCGATCCTAAAATGACAGTCACGTTACTTTCAATGCCCTTTCGGCTGTGTATTTAGGGAGGGTACTGCTATTCGACAAGGTGAATGTCCAGAGCTCAGGCTTGAAGAGTATGATCCTGAGGCTATGGAAATTATACTATATATTCTCCATTCCAAATTCGAAGAACGGTTCTTCGCATTGAGCCTGTCGCAGCTAGCTTCAGTGGCGCGGCACAGCGACAAGTATCTATGCTATGCAACTCTGGGCCCCTGGATGACCACTACGTTCAGGAAGCTGAATACTGTACGCAGTGAGCAGGAGATCAGAACTTATCTGGTGGTTGCCTCTTTTTTGGATCTCCAGAGCTTATAATGGCAGCGGCCGGGATCGCTTTTTCGCATATGCCTCCGGATTTTGAAACTGAACGGTCGAGAGACGAGGTTGTGAAATTCATCCCATCCAAGGTGAAAGGTAAGTGTCAAACATGTGGAAACATTGAGACAGGAACTAACATGTAATCAGATGCATTAAGTGAGACAATTAAGCGAACTTTGAATTGCTTGTACATGAAAATTCGAAGCAACGAGAACACTCTAAGAGTTTCGAAGGAGACCTATACCACCAGCGAGAGACTTTGCCTCCGCTGTAACTCGTTGTGTAAAGATTCCTTGGATACGGATACATGCTATATATGCTCAGGTACCATATTGCACTCTACAAAGTGCACAACCTGGCATCGAATTTCTTATTATTACAACTGCTTGATACGTTTAATGCGAGCGAGGTAAGCGCAACACATGGGCATTCTTGCAGTGGTGGCTCTAGCTGCCCTTTGTACCAGGTGTTGTCAGGCTTATCTGGGGCTATCAATTATATCATGAATGTTGTTGGAGGTGTTTCTGCTGAGAATTTGGGTCTTTACTTGGGGCGAGATTAACACGGGAGAGTTTTTGGACGATATGCTTTTGTACGATTAGAGGTATGTATTTACATATATCATAATAAGTGGTTGCGGAACAGATTCAAATTTACCATATAAGCAGCTCCTCCTAATATCGATTACCGACCCTCTGCAGGTGGCCTGGCGTGGCGTTGAGCAGGTATCCCTACCAGGACGGTAGGTCTCGAAGTCGAGACCACTCGTTCATCCACGTGGGTTTTCTCTACAAGATCATTTATATTCAGCCTTGAGTATATCTGAAACACACTAGCTCACTTTAGCTTCAGCTCTAAATTGCTTCTGGGGTCTGTATGTAACCCATGGGGATTGGGATCAGGCACTGCGTGGATGAAGATTCTTTATAGAGCCAGCTCGAGGTAGTGTAGGTTGATAAATATTAGGTGATGTAGGACTAAACAAAGACAGATATGACTGCTGTGTTCGGTAGATGGAATAGAAAGTGAAGATTAATGCCTGGCCATGGTTCTTCAGTAGTAATCGTCGACAATACACTAGAACATTAGTCCTAATAATACATTTCAGGGGTTTCTGCCGTTAGTTCTTGTAAAAGTTTTTGATAGTCAGGGGTGTTGCAAGCGCTCAGATAGCGTCATTCTTATGCGGTACAAGGTTTTAAGCTTGCAAGTGAGATGATTTCTATTATGCATAAACACTAGATTTGCAGTGACGCACTGTTAATACATGGCCCTTTTGCTTCTCCAACCTAAAAAATGCTAGATATAGCTTGGCCGATGCTGTGAACGACCGGGTGATAGTATTTTAGTTCAACACTTGGCAAGATGGCCGGTTTGACCGGGCTCGCTGGTATATCGCACTCATGTTGACAAGAAGCCTGTAAGTAGCCTGTAGTTCTACTAACAAAAGGGAGGTGGGTGAAGCGTTTTCACGCGCAGCTACACAGACTCAAATAACGATACCTCTCTCATTGGCGTACCCACTTAAGAGGAAGAGGCGACCAAAAAGTACTTGATTACTTTGTAGGCAGGATCTCCAGAAACTCATTTATGGCTTACAAGGACTACCATGTGAAGGATTTCGTGGCTTTGACTTAAAAGCAACACGAGATAGGTGGCAGTGTGTCTAATGAATAGAGCTTTAACCCCGGTGCTAAGTTCAAACATACCCTTGCTGGTGCGTGCCTCTATGCTTGTGTCTGACTGGCGAGTGCGCCAAGGGACGGGCACTAGATTAGCGAAAAGGATTATTCAGGATCAAGACGACCATGCTGAAATATATCACCGAACAATATGCAAGGGAGAAAGGCAGACTCGCGAAGGATTCGAGTTCGTAAGCACCGGGGCGATTGAATTACACGGCTGCATGGAATAGATTTAGGGCTTACTTTTTTATTTTGATCTACTGATCCCTTTGGGACTATAGGATGAATGACTGACAATCATAATGCGTATATAACGTCTTGTGACTCCCAACGATGTTGTGAACATCAGCAACCAGAGCTCCAGCCCAAGCAACAAACAACCATACAGCCAAATTCACAATGGGTCGCTGGACACAACCTCTACTGCTGACCGCTTCGGTCCTGCTTTCTCTTCCCTTTACTGGAACTGCTCATCCCGCCAATAACCATCATGTACTTCACGCAAAGGCCGCTATAGTTCCGCCGGTCCTTCCTCTCAATGTTTACAAACGACAGGACGAGGCTGAGACCACTCCTGTTCCTATCAACAAGGGAGTTTCCAATCCGGAGCCCACCACCACTGTTCCCTTCGAGGCACCTGTTCTTGCCGAGGACCCCAACGACTGGCGTTCTGTCAACTGCGAGTCCGATGGAGTCAAGGACCACACTTTGTATGGTCCTGATCGCTGGAAGAACGTTGATGCTAGTGATGCCTGGAATGCTGTGATTGACGGCTGGAAGGCCAACCTGACCTCCGGCCGCGAACAGAAGCACTTTTCGAACAATGTAAGTTCAACTGTAGTACACACAGGCAATACTAGGACTGAAAATCAATTATCTTAGGTCTCCAACTTCTTCCACGGTCCTCAGGATATGTTCTGTGAAACCTTCAGTGATGAGGGCAGCGGCTGTGAGGATCTCAATCTCCAGTGCCACTCTGTCAGCGTCCCTGCTGGTTACTTCATTCTACATTCTTTTGAGAATGTCTTTGCCGTAAGTTTTCAACCTCCATTGAATGCGGTAGTTTGGGTTTACTAATTTGTACTAGATGCACTCCAACATCTGGACCGCCGTTGGCGACGCCGTTCGAGACAATGATATCGGCTCCATTGCTTCGGAGTTTGGCAAGGTTCCCCTCAAGGAGGGCGGACTTGCGACCTCTATCCTGATTGATATTGCTATGATGGCCTGGGGTATTGTCATGGGTCCTGCCTGGAACAAACGTAAGACCATCATCTCTGGTTGATGCAAAAGCGGTTACTGACGAGATGTAGTGATCGGCCCAAAGTTCAGTGACAGTACCAACGCGGGTACACTCAAAGATACGACCAACGATATTGTCAAGAACTCTTTGACTCTCACAAAGGACATCTTGAACGGTAGAGCGTAAGTAGCTATTGAGAGATATGATTGGAATGCTCAGCTAACCGTAAATGATTGTAGCCAGGATCAACTCGGTGTCCAGAACGGCCTCGAAGCCCAGATGCAGGGTCTCACCGAGGGCTGGAAGGATGGCGTCCTGGAGACCCAAAAGTGGCTTTTTGGTGGTTCCGAGGAGGGTTACAACCAGCTGGGTGCCATGATCTCTGATGCTTCCATGTTCGGTGATGGTTGGCTTCTCGATCGAGGTGATCACGCCAAGCAGGTCAAGCGAGCCATCAACGCTTTCCTCATCCCCATGGCCTGGCAATACTCCCCCGACGTCATCATTCCCTTCATTGCAGAGTCTGATGTCGCTTGTGACGAGGACCCCGGCTGGAACAAGGAGGCTACCTTCACCACTATGTTCCAACACTGGATTGACGATGGCGCATTGAAAGATGGCCGTTTCTGCCATGACGGGAAATCATACTGGCTTCTGGGCGGCCGTGATCGCAATACGAACTGCGACAGTAAGAGCGGAGATGCTGACTGCGGTGGATTTGAACGTCCGCCTGGCTTCCAGTCTCTGGTTGACAAGAAGTTTACTGACATCTCACTTGACAATGTCATAATTGGGCAAGTCTCTCCCACCATCTCTTGCCAATCCTCTCTAATCGTGAATGATGCAGATCCCTTAACTCCAAGGCCGCCAACGGCGGTAAGAACGGCTTCAAGCTAAACATGGGGGACGAGCCCAGCAGGGAGGTCCTTGAAAGTCTTGCAGGTAGCGGTATTGAAGCTCCCGGTGTCTTCACTATTCCCATTTGCTCCATGGACGAGGTCATCGAGAACTACTACCTGTGGTACGGGGACTTCCGTGATGACATGACCAACTTCCCTTGCAACCCTTGATTTCACTCTAGATACGTCTATTCCCACATTCTTTTCTTCCTTTATTTGCTTTATGCTTTGATTCATTTGGTCAAATGATGCTTATAGAGCTGGGGACTTTGACACCACGAAGAAGGAGATGATTAATATTCGGTAGTTCATCCAAGATTACCTTACCATAGTACGAGTTATTCAAAATGAGCATTAGAGCAATACCGTCATCTAGTTCACGTACTGCTTTTGAAGGGGAATGCGACCAGCTTTTCCGTGGTTTTGTTCGAGGTAGAATAGTAATGCGGTGAGATTTGTCCTTGCAGGGGTATCACATGACCTTGGGGGCCAAAGCAAACAAATTGATACGAATAGCTTGTTTTCTGTCCTATTCTTGATTCTACAATCAATTCATGATTGAGACAAGGACTCCCGGCTACTCATTTTGACTCTAGTGTTCAACCATCTCCATTTGAGGGGTGTTCTTACGCGATAACAGATCCATCACTGCGGGGTCGAATAAATATGGCCTCACTCAACCTTCAAGCACTGCCTTACCCGCCTGGAGATACCGAAGATGACATCAGGAGGGATCCTAAGCTATGCCGAACTTGTTGGAATCTCTACGGAGGGTCGGCTTCCACTGCTGTCCCCTTGGCTGGCATAGTTATGCACGAAAACTCCGGGTCCATCAATGCTGATAGAGCGGCCAATGCTGGCAATCTGGACGCAGCACCGGCTTGGGCAGGGCGAGGTCGCATAGACTATGCCTCATGGCAGATCAGTATCTACACTCCCGATATTCCAGGGTCGGTAGCGGGAGGCTGTGCTTCCTGCTTGCTACTCCAAGAGTTCTTGACGAAGCTAACTAAAGGAACCTTGGACTGCAATGATCCCGAACTTTGGCTTGATATAGTCTTCTGCAAGGGTAACGCTTTGAGAATGAAGACTATTCGAGGAAGTCCTCCTGACGATTTTGACATGTTTTCTGTTGGCGGAGGTGCTGAAGGGGACGTCATTGAGACCTATGAGATCTATACTTCACCTGGTAAGACAACCGGCCCTCAGAACATTGAGACTGGAGACTTATTTCAACTTAGATTCTCCCTGTCCGTGGCCGACTATTGGCTCATCGATGACGATCGAACGACCCGATTGGAGTCTGCCCGCGGAGATTGGCGGACATGCCAGGCACATTGAGCCGGATCCGACTTCTCAGTCATCATTTGATCGAGTCAAGAAATGGATCAAGACTTGCAAAGGAACGCACGTCGTTTGTTCTGAAGCAGAGGCCTCGACTACATCAAAACTTCCGAAGCGAGTAATTGATATTGGACCCAAAACCAATGATGGCATCCATGTCATTGAGTATGACGATTCCACGCATCAGATCTGTGAGCCATACATTGCGCTGTCTCATTGCTGGGGGAAAACTCAGCACTTGACCTCGAAACGGGCAACTCTTGACCAGTGGAAGCAAAACATTCCTTTCAGCCGTTTTGCCAAGACCTTTCAAGACTCCATCATAATTTCGAGAGAACTGGGAATCAAATATGTATGGATAGACTCTCTCTGCATCGTTCAAGACGATAAGAAAGATTGGGAAATCGAAGCAGCCAAGATGGCTTCCATCTACAACGGAGCGGAGTTGGTTCTGGCTGCGACAGGCTCAGCAGACGGCGCTGGTGGCTGCCTGTTCCCAAGAGAACCATTCGTCACAGTTCCTGGGACGTTTCCTGATGGTCAACCTTTCGAGGTTTATGGACGTAAAGTAGCCAAACATGCGGTGTTTGGATGGAACACTGAGCCCAACGTGGCCAAAGGATCCTCAAATCCTATTGCCGGAACGAGAGTAGCCGAGGTTCAGGATCATCCACTGATGACACGTGCCTGGTGTTTCCAGGAGAGGTTGTTGGCGACAAGGATCCTCCATTACACCAAGAGTGAAATGGTCTTTGATTGCCTCTCATCAATGGAGTGTGAATGTGGCGCACTTGAGAAGCACGAAGAGGATCCGTTAGTGCCTGCTCGTCGAATTATGAAGACTGGACACAAGTTCATCACGGGAACGAAGAGCTACAGGAATTCATCTAGAACCCATGCTGTTCCGCTTGAAGGAGAGGCCAAAGAGTCTGCAGAACACCATGAACTCTGGCGCGACCTGATCGTTCAGTACTCCCAGAAACAGATCACCAAGCGAACAGATGGTCTACCTGCTGTTGCAGGTTTGGCTACAGAGTGGTCGAATAAACATACTGGCAGGTACCTCGCAGGTCTGTGGGAAAAGGACCTGCTCAACCACCTACGTTGGATGCCCGATGAGCAAGACTCGGGTGAGAAACCGCAGTATATCGCGCCCAGCTGGAGCTGGCTCAGTGTTCATCGCGGTGTGACGTGGGGACTCGAGAGTTTTGAGTTCGACAAGTTCTTTGTGACCGTGGATTTCGCTCGTACCGATTGTCCTCTCAAGGGGCTCAACCCATTTGGAGAGGTTGAGTCTGGCTTCATCTTTCTTAAGGGTCGCGTCATGCCCGTGACTTTCTCCATCAATGGTAATTCCGTCTATTTGGAGAAGCCAGGTCATGCTACCAGGAAACCACTGGAAAGACCCGATAGCTTATACCGTTTACGAAATCTGCAGGATAAGGAGCTGCTATGTCTGAGATTATCTACAAGATTGAGTACGAAGAATGCGTACGATGATGATACGGCGTTGGTGTTGGTCAAAGCAGATGCGGAGGCCTTGGAAAAACAACCTAAGGAGGTCCAAGAATTCGAAACTGTTTACCAGCGTGTTGGCTTTATTACCAACTACATGACCAAGGCTTGGAGTCATGAGCGGGATTCGAAGGAGATGAAGATGTTTATTATTTAGGTGGCTATTAGCTCGAGTCATAACAATATAACACTCTCTATGATCTATTCATTCACATGTTCATCGAGAATAATGGAATTATCGTCTGAGCATCCATATATGGGATGTAGTAAGTTGTGGCCATATTCGTCCAATAAGTTCCTCACCATCCTATCATTGGTCAGAGAGCTCGGAACAGCCCCACAGCGAGATCGTCATTGCAGGGCGCTGATCCACGCGTTTCAGCTGAAACGAACAGGGATTTACTCATCCATCTGCCATCAAATTATTCTCTCGTCGAAGCCAACAAACTTGTCCGCTTGACTCAACCTTACTTCTATCTTTATTTTATCTGATTAGATCCATTGCGTGTATCGTCCGCTCGGTATAACCCCACACATGCCTCTGCCGATTGCTCGCCACCATGTAAGGACCGGCTGCCGGACCTGCAAGTGCGTTACCCCAGCTGTCGCTAGCCATGTCGATAGATTTAGTACTGACTACGAGTAAAGAGCCCGAAAAATAAAGTGCGACGAAGGCAAACCCTCATGCAAGCGCTGCGTATCCTCGCGCCGTGTCTGTGGTGGTTACCAAGACGCGGCAGCTGAGCACAGCTTGACGTGGTATCGACCAAACCAACTATCTGCACGCGACCAAAAAGAAGGCAGAGCCTTCCAGTTCTTTACTGAAATGGTCGGGCCAGTGCTTTCTGGACCTACAGACTCCTACTTTTGGACTCATCTCGTTATGCAGTTCAGTCACTTTGAGCCTACGATGCGGCATGCCGTGCTATCGATCAGTTCGCTGTACGAAGAGTTTGCCAGAGGCTCTCGTATCACTCGACAAGTTTGTGGCAGTACTTTCGCTGTCAGCCATTATAATTCGGCTATCAAGCAAGTCAAGACGGCCAGCGATGAGCAGACTATCCTGGTACTCTGTGTTCTTTTCATCTGCATTGAGTATCTGCAAGGGGATTTTGACGCTGCTCTTCAGCACTGCCGGCATGGCATCATGATCCTCAACAATTCTTCGCGTCCGGAGTGGGCATGCGAGTACCTTGTTCCCATATTCCGACGTCTGAGTATATCTCCCTTCCTATTTGGCGGCGTCAGACCGATGCGTCTACCGCCACTTATCGGATTTGAGACATCAATACCTCTGAAGTTCAATGATATCCGAGAAGCGCAGACAGCCATTGATGATCTTATGATCCAGATCATGGAGTGTCTATATGATGGCCTTGACGATAGGAGTGCGCTCGTTACATTATTGGATGAATGGGATTCCAAAATGAATGACCTAGAGGGTATACTTCCCTCATCTGCAACAGCAGATAGATACGCCATATGTGGGATGCGATTCAAACACAAGATTGCTGCTATCTATATTCACCAGCCAAGCTCGTACACAGAGATGTGGTGGGATCAGCATCTGGATATCTTTAGAAGTGCCGTGAGCTTAGCAGAAGAGGCGTTCCAACTATCGACCGCACCAGATCAACAACGCATATCTCAATCCAGCTTCAGTTTCGAAATGAGCTGGCTACCAATGCTGTTTTTCATCGTTCTAAAATGCCGAAACTTGCAAATTCGTCTCGAGGCATTGTCCTGGCTGGGACAGCTTGGGCCAGCCAAGGAAGGCCTGTTTGACGTGGGAACTTTGTATAGAATTGGCAGACGGCTTATTGAGCTGGAACATGGTATCTCCCTTGACGATACCGACGATCTAAACTTTGCAGACGTGGTAATGCCACCAGAAGAGAAGCGCTATTTTGCTATTCCGGTGAAACACGAGCTAGAAGTCATTTCCGAGCAGGACGGCACGTTCAGTTACAGGAGACAGGTTAAATTCCTCAAGAGAGATGTAGAGGGTAAAGTGATTGCTCGGGGAGAATACATCTCCGATGACAAGCCTCGAAGCTGCGGCATCAAAATTCCTCCAATGAGATGCGCGCATCGTCTCTAGCAACTAGCAACAGATGGGCTGGAGCAGCCAAGGAAAGACTAGAATGAATATATGGATGATACCCTGCATTGATTATTTGTGGTGTAGCACATACTCGCGCCCGCGTAATTCGGCCCTGGTCTGCCTGAAGTTAACTGCATCTGCCGACCAGTTCATGCAAGCCTCCATGTTAGCTGGGATCTAGCTTGTGGGGCTATCCCGAGGGTGGCACAAACGCCAACCACATATGTATATATAAGACATAGTAACTTGATATTTGAGTCAAACCGGTTACTTGAGTTGTTACTTGAGTGGCAATCGTCACTATATTATATCTGGGTTTTAATTTTATCCACCTTATTCGACACTTCTAACCAGTAACTCCCTACTTTATCCATGCCTTCTACTTCTTTGCTGCTCGGCGCCGTACTCTCCACGGCAGCCGTTCAGGCCGCATCTTTAAGCGACATATGCTCCAGCAGCTATGTCAAATCGGCCCTACCGGCTGACGACTTTCTATCAGGCATAGCCATAGACCCGTCGTCGATCCAAACAAGCTTGGTTTCCAATGCCAGCTTTCAATCTGAGTGGTACCCCTCTGCCAGCGCCAGCTACTGCAACTTAACCTTCGCCTATTCTCACCAAGGCATTGAAAACGACGTCGTTCATGTCTCGTACTGGCTTCCCGCTCCCGATAAATTCGAGAATCGTTATGTTTCTACCGGTGGTGGCGGTCTCGCTATCAACTCGGGAGGTCAATACGCTCCCTCAGGACTGATCGTTGGTGCGGTTTCTGGTATTACTGACGGTGGATTCGGATCTTTCAACACCCAATGGGACGAGGTCTTCCTTTTAGCCAACGGAACTATCAACTGGCAGAGTGTCTACATGTTTGGCTACCAGGCCCACCATGAGCTCGCACTTCTTGGCAAAGAATTATCCCGAAATTTGTACAATGTTTCGAAGAGCTCCAAGGTATACTCGTACTACCAAGGCTGTTCCGAAGGAGGTCGTGAGGGCTGGAGTCAAGTCCAGCGTTTCGCCGATCAGTTTGATGGTGCTGCTATTGGCGCCCCAGCCTTTCGGTACGGCCAGCAGCAGGTCAACCATTTGTTTGGCAATGTGGTTGAACAGACTCTAGACTACTTTCCACCTTCCTGTGAGCTGGAAAAGATCTTGAATTTGACCATCACTGCATGCGATGTTCTGGACGGGAGAGAGGATGGTATAGTCTCGCGCTCAGATCTTTGCAAGCTGAACTTCAACCTCAACAGCACAATTGGAAAACCATATTCCTGCGAAGCTTCGAGCTCCAGTGGTGGCCCAGGCGGCCTGCGTGTTCGTCAATTCTCTCGGCCATCTACACCAGCTCAGAAGGGCACCATCACCGCCGAAGGCGTCGCTGTCGTTCAGACCTTCTTCGATGGTCTCCATGACTCTAAAGGACGCCGTGCTTACCTCAACTACCAGCCCGGATCTGCCTTTTCTGACCTCACCACCGCCTATGACGAAGAGACTGACAGCTGGAAGTTAAGTATCAGCGGTCTTGGCGGCGAGTGGGTTGAACGATACCTTTTACTCCAAAACGCAAGCACCCTCCCCAGCCTCGACAACGTGACCTACGACACGCTCAAGGAATGGATGGTGTATGGCCAGAATAAGTATGCCGATTCTCTTCAGACGACTTATCCCGACCTGAGCGACTTCAAGGCTGCGGGCGGCAAGGTCATCCACGTCCACGGCGAATCAGACGACTCGATCCCAGCTGGCTCGTCAGTCCATTACTACGACTCTGTGCGCAGCGTCATGTTCCCCAATAAGAACTACAACGAGAGCGTGTCTGCCGTCGATGACTTCTACAGACTGTTCCTTGTCCCTGGTGGAGCCCACTGTGGAAGCAACTCTAACCAACCTGGCGGCGGTTGGCCACAAACCACACTCCAGACTGTCATTGAATGGGTTGAGAAGGACATTGCCCCCAAGACTCTTAAGGGGACTGATGACATCGATACCATCTGCCGTTGGCCTCTTCGCCCTCTATGGTCTGGAAAGAACGCTTCCCTGAGCTGCGTCTACGATCAAAAGTCGCTTGATAGCTGGACATACGACTTTGACGCTTACAAGCTTCCACTGTACTAGTTGCTTGTCCAAGAGCGGTCTGCCGCGAGTCCCGTCTGATGCTTTGAGACGAGATCGTATGTCTTTTCAATCAAGAGACGAATAATTTTCGAAAACACGAGACGTGGCTTTCAGCTCTCGAGAGAAATGATCCGATGCCATTGCACAGACTTCTAAGATGGGGATAGTGGCGGAGTGTTACCGCCGCTCTGGGTCCGGATCTTGATCCTACCAACAGTCTGGGCAAATCGGATCTACTCTATCACGGAATTACGTGGCCCGATTTGGATTAATATCGGCCGGTGGAACGAAATTTCATGTCCCGAATCTCGTGTCGCGAATCGGATGATTGTGGATGCTGGGCATACGTAGAGATTTGTGGATCGCTGGCTGCTGTATTTATAAGAAGAATGGATAAGCGTTGTCGTAAAAATGGAAGCCCTATGTTTCAATGGTTTCGTAACCTTTCAATAATTCAATCACATTTTTTAGCATAATGCCAAAGTACGTTCTCACTGGCGCAGACGGCAATCTTGGCCGAATCGCAGCAAGCTTCGCTACAGAGATCGCCAAACCTGGTGACGAGCTTGTGTTTACTACCTATAAAGAAGAAGCAATCCCATCTGATCTCCGCAAATCATGGACCGACAGAGGCGCCAAAGTCCAGGTCGCCACGTACGACGATATAGAAAGCCTCAAGGCAGTCTTCCAGGGTGCTGAAGCTGTCTCGCTTATCTCCACCTGGCTCTTTGGTGAAGGTCGGCGTCGCCAAGCACAGACGGTGGTAGATGCAGCCAAAGCTTGCGGTGTCAGGCGAGTCTGTTACACCTCGTTTGTTGGTGCGGGCATTGAAGCCGAGAGTGAGGAAGATATTCCTTTCCTGCCACGAGACCATCACTTTATCGAAAAGATCATCTATGCCTCCGGTCTAGAGTACAGTATCCAACGCAACTACCTCTACGCCGACAACATTCCGACTCTTTTCGCACCTTCGTGGAAGTTCTGCGGCGATCGTTGGTTAATCAACACACACGGCCAAGCTGGTGCTTATGTTGCGCGACAAGACACTGGGCACGTCCTCGCTGCTTTACTGCTGGGTAGAGGAGAACCCAACAAGGTCTACGAAATCACTGGTCCAGAGGCCATCACCAATGAACAAGTCTTTAAGTGGATGTGCGATCAGACTAGCTACAAGGGAGAGATTGTGGATCTTCCCGATGAAGAACTCAAGAGATGGTGGTTGGACCATGGGTTACCAACTGACTTCTTTGGCGACTTTTCGAAACTACCTATGAAGCTTTGCATTGGAGATCTCCTATGCTGTGGAGAGATGGTTGCTCGGGGATTCATGGCTAAAACAAATGATAACGTTGAGAAATTGACGGGTCGGAAGCCAACGCCGTGGCATGAGGCTTTGTTGCAGTACAAGGATTTGTTCCCAAAGCCAGAGGGGCAGTAATAGGAGATGGACTATTGATATTATATAACATATGTTTAATCAAAGGAATAGAACTGCTTTAGTTGAAGCTTAGGTAGCCATAAAGTCACTTGGTCAATATGGATATAAACAGAGTGCTAGGTCAAAGCCGAAACGCCAATGATGTGCCGTGTTCCTCGTATTGATAGGAACGGTGTTAATCTTCGCTGTAGAAAATAGTCTCTGCCAACATTAAAAATTCATTGTACGAAGCAAACATACCATTTTTGTGGCCTGGATATGAGGACCTACCTACCCTGAAGTGATACACCTGAGTACCTACGCAAATTATATTATTTGTTACTAACCTCAATTGTCTTATTACTTAGCTAACTAAAAAGATCAGTTACAATACTAAATGACTTGAACTCTGGTTTATTGCTTTTGGTGTAACGTAGCATAATTGTGTTGATTTAGCCCTGGTCAACGTTGGGACAGCAATCAATTAGTGCGAAGCGACTATTTCTGAAGTCAACAAAGACATATATTACGCGTGATATGCTAAACGAATAGGCAAACACGCTATGTTGCTTGTTCATTTGCAAACTGCATTAGCCTCCGTTCCCCAGGTCACGGATTGCATTAACGCGCAAACACCAAGCCACAATCCACCGATATTTTTCGGTCATGGCGCTCAACCCATAGATTGAAGATCAGATCGCGTGGGTCCTATGTTGACGTATAATAATAACAATAGATGAGACATATTAAGGGCAGGCTTTGACAGACGCCAAGGCGGGTCAATGTCTTGAATAGCGGTATCGTATTGGTTCTCAGAACCCTAGATCTAGCGTCGGGAAATTTCGATCTGCCTTTCCTCGGAGCGTCCTTTTTGCGTCTACCCAAGTTAGGACAAAGCGTGCGGGTACAAGATCGGGTTGAGTACGTAGATGTTTAAAGTAGATCTCGACGGGATGTCACTGTTTGACTCGACAACCACGCTTTAGGAGCCGGACAAAGACCCTTAATTTTGTGGTGATTGACTTCTCTTGTTTGTACGAGAACAATGTTTTAGTAATTAAAGCCCCTTGCTTCTTGGGCCTTGGAAAGAGGAAGCAATGTCTCACAACCCCTGCCAACCGAATGCTTTAGTGCATCATTGCGGCTTTTAAGCTGTGATTTGATTTGCGCATCTCGGATCGTTCACTCCAGGATGACGCCCACGGCTACAGAAAGTCCCGGAACATGGGGCCAAGTGGGCGGAGGGAGGGATTAGTCGTGACGATCATCCAGGGGACTCAGTAATCGAAAAATCCCATGCCGTTCTCTGTTAAGAATCAAAGTTTACCACATTTCTTCTCGATTTGTTTTCCTCCCGACTGGAATTCTCGAGTTGCTGTCAAACTTTCCTTTCATCAAAGCTTATTCTTAGCCAGCCGACCATGGACACTCCGCCGGGCACAACCGTCTACAACCTCCCGCCCAGTCCGCCAAAATGGGACCGGCTCGGCACGTTTTATGTGTGTTTATGTGTGATATGGACGACCCTTCTCATTGCCGGAATGGCTTTCTGTTGGGTCAACCGTCACAATCCCATCCTTAGACTACGCGGTTTGAAGCTATCCTTCGCCGCCATTACGCTCCTCCATCTATACTGGGCGCTAGGCCAACTTCAATACTCGATCCTCGTGGCCGTACCGCCTATCATCGCATTCAACCTCCAGTATTTCGTTATGGGTATCTACCTCCCGCTGGGCATCGCTCTTTTTCACGCTTCGAATATCAGATTTCTTCATGTTGCCAAGCTACAGAAGATGTTCATCGGTCATGATTTGTCAATCAAGACTGGATGTAGTGGTTCTCGGTCGTCGTGGCTCTTTAGGCTCAAGAACATGGACTACAATATGAAGACTGGGGTTTTCATCGGCTGCGGAATGGTTGTCCAGGTAAGAACTTCCCTTCTTGGCTCATAATCCACAACTAATTGCGGCGCCAGGTTTTTCTGACGGTCGGTATGTGGCTGGCGTGCCGAAAATATCATCCTGCCTTTGGCATTCCTGGCACTGAGCTTCGTGGCGCAACGCTTCCAGAGCAGCTCCTCGACATGAGTCGGGGCTGGGAATGGTGGCCCTCTCTTCTTTGGCTGTTTATATGGACTTGGCTTGTATGTTTCTCTGATATATCGCGTGTCGTTTCTTGTCGCTCACCATTCTTGCAGGTCGCACCCATCATGATCTGGCGGGCCTGGGGAATTCAAGATACCATGGGATGGCGAACCCAGACCATCGGCTGCTGTATCTCAAGGTCAGTATTTGCTGCCAACTAGTCTATGTATTGCCCGGCTAAAATGACCTCAGTCTTCATGCAACACCCATGTATCTGATTGCAAGCTATGTGCCCGCGTTCGCCCCTGTTAACGCGTATTTTCCCATCAGTCAATGGTAACTATTACACTCCAGCACTAAGCGAGACACTTATTGACCAATAACAGGGTAGAAATTTCAATCTTTATGTTTGAAATCTTCACCATCTTTCTTCCAGCTGCTCAAGTCATGAAGCAATGGGCCCTCGTCAAACAGGCCTCCAACTCTAACGTTGATTGGGAAACCGAGTCCCATACTCTCGACTCATCATCTTCAATTACCCAAAAAGTCTCTGCCAACTCAAGCATAGCTGAGAAGGGTGGGGAGCTGGACTACTCTGACGAGAGCATGACTGATCGATTATTGACTATGGGAGCTCTCAACCAAACCCTTGATGACAACCCTGGCCCTCTTCAAGACTTTTCAGCCCTGAGTGACTTTTCTGGAGAGAATATCGCCTTCTTGACACGCCTTGCGAGGTGGAAGGCATCTTGGTACGCGCAACCAGACAAGGAGCAGACACTCCAAGCATACAACCGTGCACTGGAGCTTTACGCCATCTTTATCAGCCCACGAGACGCCGAGTTTCCCTTGAACCTCTCATCAACAGACCTGAGACAACTCGAAGAGGTGTTCGAGAAGGCTGCACGAATTCTCTGGGGAGAGGCTAAGGTTGACCCAGCCGTTCCTTTCGATGCACCCCGGTCTGCCGGATCAGGATCAACAATGACACCCTCATTGGAGAGCATCGTAGGCAGGGCTTGCTACACGGGTGAGATTCCCGAGGGCTTTGGTCCTTATGTATTCGATGCGGCAGAGAGGCACATTAAGTATCTTGTCTTGACAAACACTTGGCCCAAGTTTGTCAAGGAGATGCAATCACGGAGACGCTCGAGCGAAACGGCGCGAAGTGATTTTACGATGTCTTCTGATACGACAGTTGTCAGTCGAATGTCTGACAAGGTAACACGGTTCATTCGCTCATTTGTTTAATGTTTCTCTTACTATCACATAATTCTTCCGGATAATTCAGCAGATACCCTGTCAAGCTTGTAATCGCTTGACAGCTTTGGCACATGCCACATTTCCTTATTTCCTTTCTAGTATATACTTTACTACTTAGTCATACCACTATTGTATAATCATACGTGATGGTTCTTCTCTTTGATGAACCATGGTAACATATGCTCGATATCGCCGACGGGTGTGATGACACTTGGAGGTTATCTTGGTTTGCAGAATAAGTGATGAACGAGAAAGCCTGGGTGGCCTGAAATGGAAAGACGCGTCTGCACCTCAGTTATATCTACATGGAAGCTCCTTTTCTGGGTTCTTTGATACGAGTAGTTGATCCATATTCAATCTCGCATCTGTATGGAGCTGATTAAGATCCACTGGCCTTGGAGCCAGGTCCAACACAGTCGCGCCTGTTTCCTTACGGATCCTGACAAACCCGCTCACAAAATGAGCAAGTTCTGGCAGATCTGCCCCTGGAAGTTAAGATTGAGGTCTTTCGGTGACGAATCAGAGGCTCTGCCCTGGCATTAGCGGACGATGCTATCACTAGTCCAGGCTGATGCGACATGCGGATCTACATTAACGTGTGGTCCCAACATGGAGAATTTTGTCTTTCTCATGTTTTTTCCATGCAGACTTCTTTTTTACCGGAGGCACAGGATAGGGCGTGAAACAGGAGGGAAAGTCATACAGCTAGGGCTAATTCATTATCACGCAGATGGTCTAATAAGAGATCGCAATAATTTTGCATTTAACTATTGTTACCGTGCTCACCATTAAACATTAGATATTAAGGTCTAAATTCTGACTATTCAAGAGTCGTCCTGCTGAGATGCTGACTGCGCATAAATTGCTCGTACTCCGAGATATCCCTATTCCAAATCGGTGCGCCAACCTCCTGAAGAATGTTCGCTGCTGTACGCTTGTCCTTGTCCTCCAAATCTTGATTAATTCCTGCTGCAAGCAACATGTTCGCGATCCGATAGAGCTTGTACTCTTCCGCATCGCCTTTGCTCTCCCAGCTTTTCTTCACCCTTCCCAAAGCGATCTGGTTGGCGACATGATGTAGTGCACTCCACCCTCGCCGATCAGTCTGATTGATATAGGCTTTGGAGTCTAGTAGAAACTTGATTGTCCCTGTTGGGTCCAATTCTGAGCCGAGGTCGATTGATGAGATGTATAGCATCAAGGGAGTCTGCCTGTCCGGGAATGGGCCTAACGCCCCAAAGTCGATGCCGCGATCGTAAAAGAATTCCATGGTTGCACGTTTCCAATATTGCAGCCCATGGTTGTCAATATCTGGGTCAACACCATTAGGAAATGCTCCTCCTCGAATCAAAACCCTTGCATATTGGACAAGAGTTGTTTCTTCTGATGTAGACAGGATTGGCTCGTTGCATAAACACAGCAGCGCTTGTGTTATTTCACGCCTCTTGGACCTTGGTTCTGTCCAGATGGTATACTCAGAGCCACAGAGAAACTTGAGCACATCCAGACGTCTGTTGATCACGGCGGTACAAATAGGGCCATCAGTGTTTTGAGATTCTCTGAGCTTGGGGGCTCCGGCGTCGATAAGCAACTTGACCATGTTTGCTTCACAGTGACTGATAGCGGTTGCCAAAGCAAAGGTTGAATCTGGCCACATACTCGAACGTGGATATCGATCCAGCAAGAGAGACACGACTCTCTCATGGTTACCAATTACTGCTAGTTCGAGGGGGCTCATGGCTATGATCTCTTCCGCGGTCAGGCGTAGGGTGCCGCCTTGTTGGATCCTCTCTAGGCGAGAAATGCCCCTTGATTGTCGCCGGGTATGCCCGTAGTATGAGGAGCGGATGTTGGTTCGACCCATGTGGCTGATGAAGTTGGTAGTGTCGAGGATCTTTCTAACGATCGCAGGTATACCCAGGAGGGAGGCCAAGTGTAGGTCGTAGAGTGGAGTGACTGACGTCCCGTCGTTCGGACTGCCGAGACACACTATATCACTAATTTCCTGGAGTCCACTAATCAAACCGCTGTCGTTAACAGGACTAGTGCGCGAAACAGGCGTACTCCCTCGTGCATCTCTGGAGCTCGCTAGGTAAGATAACCAAAGCCGCCGAAGATTGTCTGGTGTCAAAAATGATAGTGCCTTTTTCGTTACCACTTCATCGCTGAGCTTTTGAGGGCACTCTCGAAGATGTCTGAACCAAAATCTCGACATATAGGGTAACAGGAAAGCATATTCGTTCTCGCTCTGCCCTTCCGACCACGGTGGTAGTGCCTTTTCCATCAAATCCAGGCAACGCGCCGCAAGAAGTTCGTGGTCGTTGTCGGGGACTATGCGGAAGAAACCCACTGTTCGAAGGAGGTTATCCTTAACCGACCGGTGGGTGAATTGCACTGTTTGCACAGTTTCATACCCAAGACCAAATTTCCTGGTTTCTGGCCTGGTGATCAGGAGAGACCCGCAAAGTTCCACGCAAACTTTCAGGTTCTCGATTCCGGCCTCACAAGCGTTTGAAACTTGTCCATCCGTCAACACGCTCAGCTCTTCGAGAGTAAACGGATGATAAGCCAAGGCTATCCAGCTCAAGAGTGACCGAGCTCTTTGCCAATGCTGTTTGGGAAAGCCTGACAAAATCTTCTCGTAGATAGTGTCGATATCATCAGACAGATCGTTGATGTAACTAGGTATGAGGTTTTCGGGATTTCTTCTAAGGTCTTGAATCACCAAGTTGGCCCACAAGAATCCATTGTTGGCTTTCTTTCCGAGGGCCTTAGTTGTCTGCTCTTGGAGCTCTGATGGCCAACTATATTCCCTTGCCAGCTCTTTGACGTGATACTTGATGTAACGCTGGACATCTCGGATGTCTTGTATTTGCAAATCGGTGTCTAGGCATAGTGTCGAGAAATTGCTCAAAGAATCCTTGTGGCGACTGCCTAGCGAGCAGCTGGTCATAAGAACTCTCAAGTTTCGGGGATTTTGGTCGGTCGATGACAGCAATTCTGAGAAAATGTCTATTAAAATGTGGATGGATTTCTCGTCACATTCGTCTAGACCGTCGAGGACACACGTAATAGTCCCAGCCGCAGGGTCTTGAATCATGTTGGTAAAGATCTGCGAAAGCTTTTCAACCGAGCTGGTAGCCAAGGTAGTTCGTGTGCCGTCAATTGTTTCAACTTTATCCAGCCCGTGCTGCATGAGGTTGGGTCGTAACCTGCAAAGCTGCCAGATAAGACCACGAAGGACAGTTGTAGCGGAGTTGCTGTTGATGTTTCCATTATTGCAAAAGAAGTAGATGACCGTATCGGTCGTCATGCACTCTGCCAGTCGCTCTAAGTGCTCGGTCAGGTAGATTGCCAGCATGGTCTTGCCCTTTCCTGGCGCACCTTGAATGACAAGGCCCCTGGAATCTCCAGAAGCTGAGAGCCATGAACGGTAAGTGCGTCCCTCGGTAATCCAGGCACACGTCCCTTTGACAATGCGGCCTTTTGTTATCTCCAGAGATGTGCGATCTTCTCTCGGGTCTGTGAAGAATAACTTATCTAAGAAATTCGATTCGTGTTCTTTGAAGTTGTGCGAATACTCTAACGGACGATCAGAACGCTCGGATGCCCATGACAATGGTTTGAATCTACTACTGTTAGGCCCGTCTTAAAAATGCTTTGGTGTGACTTACTTAGATGATCGAAAGGACCTGAGACATAGCTGTTCCCGGTGTAGCTCCTCAAAAAGATCTTTAATTTCTTGCTTGTTGAGCTCGGCATATACCCCCATTTTCCCCTGCTGGGTCAGGGTGTGTTTGCCGCCATTGTCAACCCATTCCAGTTGCGAAAGAAGCTGGCTAATGACCTTGTGACAGTGAAGCAAGATCTGCCTGATCAACTCAAGCTGTTCTGGCTCATCATTCTCATCGATTGAGGGTTGCAGTTCAATCTTCTTCACTAATCTGGAGAAGCTTTCGAGCTGTTTGACTTGTTTTGTAACCGAATGTAAGTCGAAATCAAGTGTTTGAAAGAGCCTTGTGGCTTCGTCTATTATTCCCGCAAGTCGGGAAGCAGCAGTGGTAAGGCCAATTGCGTCACTCATTTTGATCCAACAAGAAATGAATAACCCATAATTAGATTGAAACACGCCGTGAATTGCCTGTAATTATACTATGAATTCAAATTCAAAGATGACGCATGCGTAGACCCACGATGTGTTATAGCGGAGGCCTGGGCTATTTTTATCAATGTTCAAGCCAACCAAAAGGCTCAGATCGTCGACAGGGATATTGAACATTGCTGCTGAACTGCTCAGTCGCGAATCAGATTTGCTACGAAAATGGGACTTTCGTATTGACTGCGCCACACTTGTCTATACGGCTTCATTCTGCGACCTTGGACCTAATGACATCAAAGCGAGGCTGATAGGAAGAAAAAAGTGTCTGCCTGGAGTCGACATTACGAGATAAGGATTTTAGTATTTATAGATTGGGAGAGCTTGTCGTGGCCTCCGATACTTACGAAATACCATACTAAAGGAACCCTTTAGCGGTTTTTATACTCCTTCTGCAGCTATGAACCCCGGATTCAATCAAAGATCAGATCATGGGATGGAACACTTCCCCAGATATGGATTAGTAGCAATCTAAATTGAAACGATTACCTATGCACGTCATGCAGGGACTTACCATGATCTGATTTACTCCTCCAGCGCTGCCTTAATTGCTCAAGGTCCAGCCAAGCTGTCTTTTTAAAATACCCATCTTCCAAGTTTGCAATTATACCTGCATGCATTAAATGAAGGCATCTTTTCAGTTGAATGTGATTAGTTCCAGACATGAATTATTATTTATATCAATTTCTATAAAAGAAAATCGAATATATATATCGCCTCTGGATGTAACTTCGACAACGAGTGATAACGCTCCCCAAAGAGCTTCTAGAGGTTCTATTATCATGAGTTAACAAGCTGCTAGAGCTATTTGAACTGTTTGGGAGTTCTAAAAGCCTCTTCGAAGATGACTTCGACGATACGAAGTATACGCAGATTCCCGCTCTTAGCAATACATCTCGGCCCACACAATGCACAATATCCTGTTTGAACCAGTATCCCAATCACAGAGATTTGGCATTGGACTATTTTCAGTTTCGGTGTCTGTTGTATAGTAAGACAGGAGAATAAATAACCAAATTTAATATGCTCTTGGGGTAATATAAATCGCTCTTCATGGGTTCTCTGGCTCTGATATATCTGGCTATGGCGGAAGAAAATCTTTTGGATACCTTACACTACATACCGAGGTCAAGTGGTTCAATCGAAACCAATTCAGATACGCCTTCTCTCATAGTTTTCCCCGTTTCCCACAGCGCATAGATGTTGATCAAATATACCAAAAAAGGGCTGATGGTCTTGTGTAATATTGTCCTTCTACTGTCCTTGCTTCTATGATTGGCCGCAAACCCTTTTAGCAACTCGTGTTGAATTCCTTTATCGCTAGATTTGCATTTTCCGGAAGCAATGCGAGATAGCGTATGGGTTTTGAAAAAATACGGTCAATCGAAGTGGCGTGAATGCGTTTGCGAGCCAGATGATCTTTTCCATCATCTCAAAAATGCAGATTCGCGAATAAAGATCATCATTTCCTACAGCCAAGTCGCTAGGCTGCTTCGGTTGTGAGCTCAACCAGGATACGCTGACAGGCGCACTGATCACTTCCACGTGTCGCACGCAGCCGAGGCCGGAGGTTCCAGAATGACATTTTTTTCATAGCGCACAATTAACATTAAAAATTGGGCTATTCTAGTTCGTCAATTCGGATGCGTCGCGTGAGTTAAACTTCATGTCTCCTGATGTTAAGTGGGGTTGGAGCTTCAATTCGGAATCGCAATTCCAGACGTAAAGTACCGAATCTCTGGATTCCACTCTCCAGGGGCCTGGACCTCTACCGGAGGTCCCACAGTGGGTTAAGGAATTCAATGTCCAGTGGAGGTCATAGGTCATCATCTCGCTTCGCCGTTACACTGGGAGCCGCGTCCGCAGTACCATTTTAAATATGCGACTGCGACGCTGTCACTGTCAGAAACCTCCATTGTTGAAGATGTTTACTTTTTTGGACAAGGTGATAAGGATTTCATGACGTATAAATCAGCGGCTTCGCACCTGTGACATTGGTGCGGTTATTAATGTTCTTTGCTTTGTTCCTTGCGGCTCTGCTGCGGCTCTCCTCGAAGAAATGCCTGAAAAAATGCGCTCCGGAGAAACTGTAGCCCTGTAGATGGGAACTAAACAGCAGATATGACATATTGTCATTTATTCCTTGGGGTCTTTGGGGGTTTGTCACCTTCTCTTTAGAGCTCCGAGTTTCCTTGTGGGTAAGATATACTCACCACAGGCAAAAAGCCCGGGCTTGTCTTTGGGGGCAGAGTGTGTTGGAAGCTATGTGATGGAACCCATCACTACAACGTCAAGCTCTGTATCTCGCCCAGTATGGTAGAATCGGCTCACTCTGTTACGAAATGGGTAGAGGTTCCACTGTGGGGGTAGCAAACGTCTGAGGCACAGTCAGAGAGGAAAACACGAGACTGACTGAACCGGGGTGAGAGGCCTATAGACCCCACGGGGTCAGCTGGCCATATTGCTTCTCCGCGGATAAAGGTATACTAACACTCGGCTCAACGTACAATCAATTTCCCATCTCCGCGTAGTTGGGTCCATTTAGACTTTTTTAATGTGGTATGATCTGATGAGAAGAAATAACCATAAACGGCTTGAAGTCCGTGGCACCACAGAAGAATCAAATGGGTCGACGTGCAGCTCTGTTATAAGTCGAACCCAGTCCGCTGCTTTGTCTTGTTCCGAACCTACCTAACTCTTTTACCAAAAAAGAAACCTCAATTAATCTACAGAACGAACCATAATGTTATCATCAAGTAACATGATGAGGACTGGCATCCTCCGAACAGGACGGTTGGCCACACGAAACACATCGCTTATCGCACGCTCGGCAACGACACAAATCCAGACAAGCCGTCGAAACTTCAGCTCCAGCCAAAAGACACTCTGCGCTAGCTGCGCTAGCACTGCCGGCCAGGCATGCGCCCGCCACAACCCTAAAGCTCGTGCTAGCGCCGGCACTAGCAGCGTCACCACTGGCTTCAGTGCCAACAGCAGCCTGGGCAAGACCGCCGCATACGCCACAACAGCAAGCCCTATTATTCCCAATGAGCAATGGGCCCAGGTTTTGGAGCAGACAGGTGGTCGTAAGTACCATTACGACCAAAAAAGCTAAGAACGGGAGCTAACTGTAGCAGCGGTTCAATACAAGAAGATCGCAGTCCCCACACCAGCTTCAGATGAGGTCTTGATCAATGTCAAGTACAGCGGTGTCTGCCACACAGATCTTCACGCCGTTAATGGCGATTGGCCATTGGCTACCAAGATGCCCTTGGTCGGAGGGCACGAGGGCGCTGGTGTTGTTGTCGCACGAGGCGAGCTGGTCAAGGACGTCGAAATTGGCGACCACGTGGGGCTTAAGTGGCTACATGGCTCGTGCATGAGCTGCGAGCAGTGCCGACAGTCCAACGAGTCACTTTGCTCCGATGCCGCACTCTCAGGTTACACAGTTGACGGCTCATTCCAGCAATACGCCGTCGGCAAGGCTGCCCATGTCGCCCGCATCCCCAAGAATTGCGATCTCGCCGGTGTAGCACCGATTCTTTGCGCTGGTCTCACTGTTTACAAGGCTCTCAAGTCTTCTGGCGTCCGACCCGGACAAAGCGTTGTCATTGCCGGAGCCGGCGGTGGTCTTGGTACATTCGCCATCCAGTATGCCAAAGCTATGGGTCTTCGCGTGACTGCCCTTGACGGCGGCGAAGAGAAGCGCAAGGTCTGCACGGAGCTTGGAGCTGATACCTTTGTCGACTTTAAGTCATCCGAGGATATCGTTGCGGACATTAAGAAGGCCACGGGCGGCCTGGGTCCTGATGGTGTTCTACTTCTGGCTGCTAGCGAGAAGCCGTTCCAACAGGCGAGCCAGTATGTCAAGAGCAAGGGCACAATCGTCTGTGTCGGCCTACCAGCCAATGCTTTCGTCAAGGCACCTGTCTTTGACACTGTCGTTCGGTACGTAAAATTCATTAAGCCAATTCAGGTCAACACAAGCTAACAGTGGAATGCAACAGCGAGATCAACATCAAGGGAAGCTACGTCGGTAACCGACAAGACACCGCTGAAGCCATTGAGTTTTACAGACAAGGCCTTATCAAGGCACCATACAAGTAAGCATAGCCCATCGCAAGTGCAACACATCACTAACTTGATAATCCAGGATCGTCGGCTTGTCAGAACTTCAGGATGTCTACGACAAGATGCTTTCGGGCAATGTTGCTGGTCGCTACGTAGTAGATACTAGCAGGTAAAGATCTATGTCATGACACTGAGTTTACGGGTGGGGGTTTGAAGAATATATCCGGTTTGATCTTCAAGGAGTGTATCATATCGCGATGGAGTTATCTGCCAACCAGAGCAAATGAGATTTGTCTTTGCAGGAGAGTCTATACCAAAATTACGAAGTTCGGGGACATTTTTCTGTTTTATTATACTTGTCAGTTTTATATATGCATTAAATATATGCACATGAATTAAGCAAAGTCCTTTCGCGCAAGAGTTCTGCCTTCACGTTTTCGCGACTCTTAAGCGCAGGCCTAGATAAACTTTTTCCTATCAGTGATGCAATCTCCCGATAGATATATTCATACTTGAAAAGCTAACTCCTACGTTTATAGTATTAGGGAAGTTTCAGATAAATGTTCTCTGTGAATCTCAAAAATGTATTTTAGGTAGATCACAATCCGCATCGACAGTTTAGGCACTCTTCCTAATAGAAAATCCAACTGTGGCATTATTTACATAGGGGAATATAGTAAATAGAGCCAGCAGTGAAGATACTTACAACGCGAGCACTAAGAATGGCTATTAAAGTTGCGGGAGGTCGTAATATTCTTTTATTTATATAGTTCTAAGTTACTAATTAATTACTCTCTCTTAATTATATATAGTTTATAAATTACTCTTAAATAAAATCCTAGAAACTTAAAATATTAGAGAGCTTTATAACTTGCTTTTAAAACCTATTTATCTAAAAAGCAACCTTAGACTTATATACTAGAATCTTTTCAAAGGAAAATTTTCATAATGTATTTATGCTTTATTGTTTTTGAAGAGCTTGAGTTGTTTATGACCCAAGTTCAACTCGACTACTTGAGCTGCGTAAGAGTTACAGCAACTTACGATGGTACCTTACGATAAACCCAAGCCCAGCATGCAATCGTCTTATTCTTCGCTCATCTTGCTCATTTTGAAGACCATACTGAGTCTGTTGTCTCTGGGTTTTGAAAGCTCTAGTCACACTGCTGCCGACATCGCTCGATTCGTCCGGCCCGACTCCGGGATGCTATGTCCCGGCTGGCCAACTGTCTTAAAACTAGCCGATGAATCCAGGAAGCAGAGTAATTATCAAACGAGCTTCGTATGATCCAAGGCGGGTAACTGTACGGGGGTACAGATATGCTCTGTCAGATCGAAGCCACCATAACGCGAACGGCCCCTGCTAGTCTTTTACCTAAGTGCAGCCGACTACTTGAGAATGGGGAAAGCTGACCAGTTGCATTATATTAGGCCTTCCCTATTGATCTTTAGCAGAGAGACGTGTTTCATCAGGCTAAACAGAAAATGTTATGGACTTGGTCTCACAGGACAAAAAGTATTCTTGCATTTGTGTTTTTAAACTAATTTCCAAAACGAATTAACAATCCTGAATTAAGTAGAGTAAGACACCGTTGTGGTACGTGTCTGCATGATTGCCTTCTCAGAGCCCGAATCGCCCTGGCTATTGCCAGAAATTTGTCGAGTCAACCCATTAGATTTAGACCTTCCATGTCTACCATCAATAGCTCTGGAAGCCTCAGCTTTGGTCACGGTCTGCAAAGGATACATCGGACCATCGTCAAAACGTTCGTAGTGGTCATGTCGGACCTTGCCACCTGTGGGTATCCCTCCAATGGTTGGTGGTGCGCTTGGGTTCGAGAATTGCAAACCGCTCTTTGATCCCAAGTTAGATGTACCAAGTATTCGGGGCGAGATGTGCTTGATGAAGGGTTTGACGGTCGTGAGTGTGGCGCAAATGATCGAAAGGTTGGCCTCGGTAAAACTGTAGACAAGATTAGAAGAGCTTTGGGTTAAACGAATGATGAACGTACATCCAAAGAAGGACTGGTCCACCGCCCCAAGATTGGTCTTTTGTGCTCATGGTTCTAATGAGGGCGATAAGTCGCATGATGGAGGTGAAGACAGTACTATTGGGTTTACATTAGCCACTTCGCCTGTCCATGATTGCCGGTATATACTCACACTCCTCCGATACAGAAGAAGCAGATCAGTCCAATCTTCTGTCGCTTAGAGATTCGAAGTGGTATCACCACGGGTATAGGGATAGCAAGGACCATAGCATCAGTTATGGCTCCTAGGACAGCCGTTGCTTTGTAAACCGCAGGTCTATCGATGCACTTGAAATCGGTGATGGTGATGTCCCAGCCCGCTCGTACCGGTTTGCAGGGGAAGATGGTGACGAAAGTTATTGCGATCGATGATCCGACCACCACGAATCCTGTGAGCCACACCATGACATGGAACCATTTCTGCGGCGCTAGTCGGCGATAAACAAGTAAGAGAGCCAGCTTCGCGCCGCATTGGACGGGATTGTAGAGGATCGGAAGAAGGTACAGAGCGCGGGCGAACAAGGCGAACTTGGTGATTGGCATTTCCCATGCGTGTGTTCCCATTATACCGCGGATGAAGTCGCCTGAACAACAGAGTGATAATGTTAGCAAATTCGAGATGGGCCGTTGTGCCAAATGGTGCGGTGCTTACGTAGAATCAGCGTTTGGAGTACTACGGAAAATATCTGGTCAAGTCAACCTCCGAATCATGAAGACGAGCACTTGGAACAATGTCAACTTACGTATGCGACACCTAAACAAGCTTGGGTGTGTTAGCAATTGTACCAAGAGAGATCGGGAAGACGATCGAATAACTTACCATCTTCTATGCGGATGTTCTTCTGAATCCAGCATTTGACATAGATTCTCTGGATGATGAACAAAATTGTTAAGACATTCCCAACACCATAGAGCCAGTATGCCTCAGTGACGCTATTGCGCTGCGGGTTATCGAAATCGACCTTGTAACCTTCAGGAGGCGGAATGGCCACAGGAACGCCATTGACGACAGCAGCCATGGTGACTTGCTATCTCATCTGTCAAAAAGTAAGTTTAGGTGAGGCGGTCAAAGATATGAACCCGACAGATAGATTCCAGATCTATATGAGCTGACATGCAGGAACGAGAAACGAAAATTTTTTGGTTCCTCGGTATCACATTAACTTGCTGCTTTAATTGACTACATACGTCTTCGATCCACTATCGAGAAGAGAGAAAAGAAGCTGTGTAGTATACACAGGCATTCCATTCCAAGAATCCGGAACTAGGCAAGGGCTGTTCCATCAAGTAACAAGATCAGCGTCTTTGTAACATTGTGTAAACTCTATTTGTATGTGGTATCTGCAGAAAGGATTCAGCTCCCCATGCTCAGATGTTACCTCAACGGTTCTGAACTTGTGACGGAACAGCAACCCGGGGCTAAGGAGCCCAGCAAATGGATTCGACTAGCCAAGGGACGGTTGGGTAGAAACGCGCTAGGAACAGTCCGCTTGATTAGATTGTCTTGCGAGGATTTGAGCTGAATTAGACTAACGTTAGTATAAACGTTAAAACGTTTACCCACAGACGCCAACTTTAAAGGGACGAGGCTCAATTACTACTAAAACAACTGGGGCCCCAAGTCTATGACAGTATGACTGGTTTACTATCGAAGCAATAGAAACTTAAGATTCTTCGGGGCGGTGAGAAAATATATGTAGAAGTATGCACGAGTCAATCGAAGGATTCAGCCTGCAGAAGCAAAGTCCCGCCACTCGCACTCGCCAGGGGCACAACGCAGGGGTTTAAGGGAATGCCGGGGAATGGGGACTCCAAGCATCACCATGTAACCCAAGACGGTTACCCAAGCCAGAACGGTAACTGATTTACAAGGGACAGCCTGAGGGATAGACGAGACCCTGGATATCTCTCTATTCCCCATGGAGAACTCAGCTTCCCGAGACTGCGAGAGTAACATCATATCGCCTTTTGTTAAACGAACATGCCCCTTGAAATTAACAGAAACCCAATCTTTTCTCTCATCTTCTTTCCTCATACCCACCAAGACTCAGAGATCCAATTATGACTACTCTTGCTCCCCAACCGTCGATCCCTCAAGCTGAGAGCCTTGTTAAGGCTGGACTGGAGTCGCGTATCTTGACACCGACTGATGCAGAGTTCTCAGCTCGTCAAGAATCATACTGGTCCAACAGCGCAAAGATTAAGCCTGCCTGCATTGTTCAGCCTCGGACCCCCGAGGAGGTCGCTGCTGTTGTCAAGGCCCTTGCTGCTGCTGGTCAAAAGTTTGCTGTTCGTAGTGGTGGACATACTAACTGGGCTGGCTCCAACAACATTGAAGATGGTGTGACAGTTGACTTGGTCCACTTGAGTGAGGTGGCATTTAACGCCTCCAGTGAGACAGCTGATATCGGACCTGGCTGCAAATGGCGACAGGTCTACGCTGAGCTGAGCAAGTACGGCCGTGCTGTTGCTGGAGGTCGTGAGGGCAATGTCGGTGTCGCTGGCCTACTTCTCGGAGGCGGCAATGCCTTTTATACAGCGAGACAGGGTTTCGGATGCGACAACGTCGTGGCATATGAAGTCGTCCTTGCCAGCGGCGACATTGTCGTTGCTGATGAGAACAACAACACTGACTTGTTCCGCGTCCTCAAGGGCGGTTCCAGCAACTTTGGCATCGTAACAAAGTTCACTATGAAGGCCATCAAGACGGACAGGGTATGGGGTGGAATGACTTTCTTCCCCAAGCAAATTATTCCCAGCGCCATTGATGCCCTCTCCGACTTCACGGATAACGTATCCAACGATGTCAACAGCAACCTCGTCTGTATTTTTACGCATATGCCTGACTTTAAGGATGTCGTTGTCGCCACTCTTTATGCCAATATGGAGGGTGTTGAGAAGCCAAAGGCATACGAAAAGTGGCTAGCTCTGCCTGAGATTATGAACACTGTCAAGGACACCACTATATCTGAGATGGCCTTTGAGTACAACATTCCTGCCAACTACTAGTATGTCGATTCCTCCTGCTTGATGTCTTCAGCGAACTGACTTGTACTTTAGTGATACATGGTTCACGTCTTGCTTCAAGAATGATATCCGAATTATCACCAAGGCATCAGAGCTCCATGACAAGCTCGTTGAGGAGCTCAAAGAGTTTATCCCTGATGGTAACTTCATCACTCAATGTTTGTTCCAGCCTCTACCAACCCTCTTCGGCCAACGTTGTGTTGAGGCCGGTGGCAACGTCATGGGTGTTGAGCGACACAAGAGCAACGGCATCTTGTTCCTCGCGGTTGTTATGGCGAATACTCCTGAACAAGAGGCGTTTGCACGACCAAAAGTTCAAGCCTGGATCCAGGAGGTGCGCGAATTTGCCGCCACTATCGAGGGAGGAAACCTCGAGTGGACATACCTGAATTATGCCGACAAGAGCCAAGATCCTCTTGGTAGCTATGGCGCTGAGAATGTAAAGAAGATGAAGGACGCAGCAGCCAAGTATGATCCCGAGGAGGTTTTCCAGAAGCTGGTGCCCGGAGGATTCAAGATTTCCGACGTCAAGGACGCATAAGTCCCAGCCATATAAATAGCCATTCACAGCGATTAATATCTCGATAGATTGAAGACAAAATTTTCCATAGACACCTAAGTCCACTCAACTTACACCATCACCATCATATTATCAACTCGAACTCATCTAATGCCGAGCATCCTTATTGTACCGTGAGACGTCGTTATTAAAGCTAGCACGAATACAAATTACGTATATCTGGGGGTTTCTTTCAATGGCTAGTACAAGCTTTTGCAAGAATCTTCCGAGTGTTTATCAACCCGGAGATGGCATACAACTAATCTATACAGCCAGGGAAAAAACGCCAACCACTGTTTCTCCTAGAAGAACCGCGGTCTCATAAAATTGATGATTTAAAATGCCTCTGGAGCACAGTCAGATATTTCGAGATATACGCAGAGTGATATACCTTAATACGGAACGCTAAAAGAATGCATGCGTAAAAGCTTTAGCACTAGTTATATCAAGATGCTTCTAACCAGGCTAGTAGAGTTCCTGACTTCTGTCTAAGGAGCATCAGCCTGTACTCACTTTCAAGTCGGGCTAGCGATATCTGTTGCTGTTCTTTTCTTCTCGAATCCGCCACTCGTTCCACTCTGCCTTTTCGTCTCTGCCAACTAGCTTCCGTCTCTCGAATATTTGCATCTTGGTCACCGTACAAGTCGAGAAATTGATAGGTGCGCCATTCGGCATTCTTCCACCCGGTCCCTAAAACAATGTCAATTTTATGCCCACATGTCTCGCACATGTGACATACATCCAGATTCTATATCAGTCCAGTCTTGGGTGAGATAATGTAGCATCGCACCATGTGTGACTACTCCAATATGTATGTCCTTATCTGTTGAATTTGCTGCTTCCGTAGCCGAATCCCTCAGCCAGCGACGTGCTGCGGCGGCTCTCGCGTGGAGCCGCTCTACGTCAGGAAGCCATGGACTGGTCTCGCTCTTGTCATTCCACCCATCGTCAACCCGAGTGAAGTCGATCTTACCATCGGCGAAATCTGGCTCTTGTTCCAGTATGCTTATGCTCATCCCAGTATCGCAGGGCAGTATCGACACTTCTTGCAAGTCTTGTGAAGCAGTGACAACCGTACCAGCTGCAACAGCCGGTGCAAAAGTCAAGAGGCAGGTCTGTAAGGCTCGTCGCATCGGGGATGACACCAAAAGCGTCATTTCGTTATGGTGAGGGAACTTTCGACGCAAGGTAGCACATTGCATCTCGCCGGTTGGAGTCAGCCGCGGGTCCTGGATCTGAAGGTTTTGGCGGCTCAAGTTGTGTTCGCCCTCCGCGTGGCGGACAAGATGAAGATAAATCTGCATGGATGACGGTGAACTCAGAGGGGGGCAGGATAGAAGCAGTACAGCGATACAGGATGTTCTTAATCGTAGACTGGAGGATTTCCTAGTTGGCTAGCTACGGGGTAGGGTAAAGAGTTGGGACGAGCGAGTATGGGGTTATTATATGAGGACGATGATCACGGCGGGGATCAAGTGTGATGCCGAGTGGAACCGCATGCCGCTCCCAAGTGGACCGATAGCTAAATGAATAGATTGCCTTCCGAATGAGGCAATCGATCTTTAATCAAGGCTGGACCATAGTGTCACTACGATTACAACTTCGTACTGGACCAGCGGAGCGGCAATCAATCAGAAATTGAGTGATGGTAATCAGCGTCTCGAGCTCACCTACTTAAACCCCCCCATACTACTCACCAAAGGCTCAAAACATATCTTACTGCGTCTTTAGAGATGGGAGGCTTCTGTATAACTCGATCCCAGATTGTTTTTCGGCGATTTCCTCGACACATTCTTCAAGGATTATGCCTGAAACGATTGAATAGCCGCAGTTCCCTCCACTCAACAGACCTTAGCATTGACCACCCTACGTGCAACCGACACATAGGAGATTTCGACCTGGCAGCGACATCCTTTCAAGAGACCACGATTCATGAGCAAGATGACCGATGGCGTAACACCAATACCCCCTCCAGAGAGGAGATTGCCCATAAATCATGGATCGAACATGATACCGGACTGATTGGTGTCGATGTGAGTCTTAGAACGAATCCCACATTTGCATCGTTTTCTGCTACTAAACTAACGGCATGGGTAGATTGGTGGCTCTCTAATAAAAATTGCATACTTCCAAGACGCGGCAATATCGGACGCGCTTGTTACACTGCAGGTTGAGGCCGCCCGCATCGACGAATGCGTTGCAGAACTACATCGAACGGCCATGACCAAGCAACGGCCTCTCATAATCATATCTACTGGTGGCGGGTCCGTCACGTTCCGCGAGAGACTTGTGAGTCTGTCAAACATCCAAGTGTTTCGAAAAGATGAAATGTACTGTCTTCAAAATGGTTAGTTCAGATCCATGAAGTCTGCTTTGATTCTACGAATTGTGATTCCTTTCTCAGATACGTGATATTTCCCTATCGACAATTGCATGTACTATGGAAGCTGAAATTATCGCTGATAACAGGCCTCAGCTTTATCCTCGCTCAGATGCCCAATAGAGCCATGATGTACAACGATCATGGACAGCCTTACCCAGCACAACCATCTCGACAGATATACCCCCATCTAATCGTGAATATCGGTTCCGGCATCACTTCCCTCAAGGTGACGGGCCCTTGTGCCTACGAACGCATCGGTGGCACCCCATTGGGAGGCGGCGCACTTTGCGGCCTTGCGTCTTTGCTAGGCTATCAGGACTATGATGAGACCATCAGAGCATGTGCGAGAGGCGACAGCACAAAAGTTGACTTGCTTGTCAGTGATATATACCGCGGTGGGTATAATAAAGTTGGCCTTGACGCAAATTCTGTCGCCTCTTGTTTTGCAAAGATCGGTCGAAAACACCGTGATACTGTAAACGATGGATCATTTGCTAACGCGGACACCGCTCGGTCCGTGCTAGATGCAATATCGCACAACACAGGACAGCTTGCGCATTTGTACGCCCAGATACATGGTCTTTCTGATATCTACTTCACTGGATCTTATTTGCGTGGCAACGAGCTGGTGATAAGGAAGCTGACGCACCAGATCGACGACACTCGTTCTGGCAAGTCGATGCAAGCATACTTCTTACACCATGCTGGGCATATTGGGGCAATTGGTGCTCTAGTTCATGGGTTGGCAACGGCGTATCACTGAAGTGCTGATATTTTCCAATCAGTCCAGAATATTTTTGACACAAATCCTAACAGTTAAAAAGAAGCACTGACTGGTAGCTTATACACATAGTTCATGCACCGCGCTACATATCGTTGATGAATTGAACACCTTTGTACGCCATCATACAATTACAGGACCGTGAGTGAATCAACGCACGAAAGAAAGACGCCGTTGGGCGGGCAGTTCACAACTTCGCACATGATGGTATTTTAGGGATCAGAAAGTGGTGACTGGAATAAGTGCTCATGTACAGAAATTTTACTGGATGGCTGGTATTGAAGAAAGACAGGGCTTCTTAAAGCCAAGGGAAAAGCATGTTGCTTGCATGATAAGTTTAGTGGCTATCTGGAAATATAGCATTATTTTACTTTAAAGCTAAGAGAGAGAAAACTTTATGTGGCCTTAATCTATCTCTTTAAGATATTAAACAAGATAACTATATATATGTATATAGAAATCTTCCTATCATCTTATCACTATATCACTTGCCTGTTTTGAAGACCAAACACGATACTAGATTAGCGAATTAAAAATGGGTTTCTATTAGATCGAGATTGATATAATCTCTTCTCAAGAGAAGCAGATCAAGGATAAGTTTCCCTAACCCATACTAGCTACCTTGGTGGTTTGAATGCGTCAACACTATAATCGCCTTACAAGGCCTACATTAGAGCTTGAATGGGGAAGCGCTGCGGCGTCTGAAAAGCTTTGAACTGGCTTTGTTCCGTTGAGTTCGGCATCTTGCAGCGATGTCAAGAGGCAAGAACTACAAAACCATCGAAGAATACCCATGATGTCTGTATGTAGACAATAGTGGGCTCTGAAGTGCAATCGTGCTCGTCCCCACGGCGACTCCTGTGTGCTTTCAAGTACGGACTGGTGCTTGGCCTTGGGGACGAGAGTTGACGGCAACGCACACGTCAATTTCGATCAATAGTGATGAATGCGCAAGTTTCGAAGAGACGTAGGAGATTAGCGAAAAGCTGATTTAGAATGCACGTCCCGCAATGCACTTATTCTCAATCTGTTAAACATGTTCTTAGAAATATTCAAGATCATCGTAGAGTTCGTTCAATGCCGATCATCCTTGAAATCTTAGAAATTTAGATCATCTTATAGCCTAAGCTTGAAGGATTCTTAGGCTATCTATCTTATAAACCTATACTTTATAACAATGCTGCAGGTAATAATAGTATTTGAATCATTTAGGAGTGAGATTCTGGATTCTTGCCGAACCACCTAGTCTTTAAAGGCCATTGCTCTTACATGAAAACACACTGCTCACAGTACCGGCCTCAAACTGATCGATAATGCCCTGTACACTAACATATGTTCCCAATGTCAGGTAAAGGGCACCCGTCAGCATGATAACGACGTTCAAAGCCACAGACAAAAAGTCAAGAACAGGCTGTCGTGTTCTTCCAACCTTCCGATCTGCGCTACGCATGCGGAAGTAAGCCAGGGCCCAGAAGATGAAGCCGAACCAGCAGTTGAACAAGGACGACATGACCGATAGCACTGCAATTTTGTGAGCGATGTTTATCGCAGGATCAGAGTGGATCACTTACATGATGAGAAAAAGGGAATAATCTCAGCAATAAGGAACGAGGCGGCCCAGCTAATTAGCAAGACAATGCTCCACCAGAACCAGCCCTTGAAGGTGTGCGAGGTGAGATGCTCGGAATCCTTGAACATTCGGAAGAAGACGAATCGACCCGTAACGCTAGCATAGAGGCACCCGACAAAGATGATAGTAGGTACCATAAAGGAATACGAGACTTTCTTGTAGGTATCAGTGAGGACGCCAAATGCAGGTGTGACCATATATTGATTGCCTGTATAGGCATAAATGACTGAGCCGACGATACTGAAGGTGATGATTTCGGCGATTGTGCAGGCCCATAACGCCTTGGGGAAGTCTCTGCGCAAATTGGTCAGTAAGTGCAAATCATACAATATCTACCTAACTTTGAGTAGACATCTTAATTACTGATTGAGGGAACGACAGCATCAACTTACCGAGGATCGCGCATTTCTGCTATAAAACTAGGAATTGTGGTTTGACCGATGAATGTGTAGCTCATGTTCATAAATGCCGACATGCCTGTTACGAGAGTGGTGCTGCTTGGCGTCCAAACCGAGATGATGGGTTCACCCAATTCAGGATAGCCAGCGGGCTTGCCCTGAGCGCCCGCAAATGCCGTTGCCAAGATGACCGAGATGAAAGTGAAAAACGTAGAGGCAAAGCCAAGCTTCGACAGCATGCTAAAGGTGCGTGGCAGGGATCCGATCCAACTGATAACGGCGACCACAACGGCAAATGCAACGGTGCGGCAGCCGCGGATCGTGTCGGCTTCCGTCATGGTATTGAGGTAGATTGCGCCGACCAAGACATGAAGAGCTTGAATAAAGGTATTGTTGAGGACAAACATGAATGCTGTCCACCACCAAGCCCATTTCCCGTTCCACCAGATCATCTGGCCGATATCGCAGACATCTCTGACTTCGGGGTGTCGCAGACAAAACTCCCACAGAACGAGACTTGTATAGAGCACCAAACCAGCAATGACGGCAGTCAAGATCAAACCGGGGACAAGGCCAAGAAGACTGTACGACCAAGGAAAGCTCATGATGGAGAGCACGATATACTCGCTAAAGAGTAACCCTGCGGTCTTTTGCCAAGAACATGTTCGGTATTGAATGGCATTGCCTGCCTCAGAAGCGACTTGCTTATCTACAAGGTCCGCGGCTGTGGTGCTATCAGTTTCGGAGAGATTGACTGCCAAGTGCTCGGCGAGGGGCTCGATGCGTGGGCCAATTGTCACCTTGGACCCTCCAAAGGCGGACGCAAGCCAAGGTGACCTGCTTGGCGTTGGAGTGTGTGAGTTAAACTCTGGGCCGTCGAGGGCAACTTTAGATGCCATGATAGCTACTGGGTAATGCAGATTCGGGGAGGATGGAAGAAAGATGGGACGAGAAGAAAAATGGGAGTACAGCCCATATACTACTCACCTTAAGTAACGAAAGGTAGCAGTACCTTGGTAAAGAGCAATTTACCTCTGTGCTACAAGTCCCCCGTTCTCAAGACAGGGCCAGGTGGGTCAGTAAATAATCGGCACTCTGCCTAACTTTAGGACAAGCTGCTATAATAATTAACGTACATTTTTCGCTAAAGATATCCTAAAGTGCTTTAATTATTTTGTCACCTTTTACCTAAAGTTAGGCAGAGCGCCGATCTACAGCCATGAACGAACTCGAACTCCCCGACGGTCCGCGTGGGAGGCGCACACTACCAAGGCATATCCTTGGCGATCAACCGATACCACGTCAATGCGACCAACGGGCAGAGAGTGATTGGGTCTTGGCGACGGGGATGCCCTCACTTCGGCAACGCCGCCGCCAATCTCGAGCTCCCGTGGGCAATGGCGTGCTGGGAAGGTTTAATCTCAATGTGTAGTTCTAATCTCAGCTCAACAGCAATTAGGCAGACAAATTAATTAGCCTCGTCGGCAGACCGAAATGTCAATTCATCTTCATAAGTCTTGAAACAACCCATTCCTCAAGAGGCAGGTCACTATCATCAAGAATGTTCGTCTTTTGACATGACGAAGTGGCGCTTATTCTTCTAGCGTCAAGAAGGATCATTCACCTCGAGAATGACCCCCAAATTTGCAGATCGCAATGGACTCTTGTAATCACGCAATGCGCCAGCCGTCATAATGGGGAGTGTTTGCGTATGTTCATTGCTTAGATGAGAATGGTGTGCGACCTACAACGGCACTAAACTGGGTTTTAAGCTTACTCTTCATAAGCTTGTTTTTGTTAGCGCCGCTCTACTGAAAGGACACTACCAGTCAGCCAGTACATCACAGCTGCTGCCACGCGGGAATAAGTCACCACAAAATCCGGCACCGCCGACCGCCCGGTTTCTCAACAACTGCGCCATATATATGCATTATCATTTGAAGAATGACACGCTGACTCAGGATAAGTCTGGCGACTTGAAGTCTGTCAGAACAAGGTAGCGGGTGATCTTCAGGGTCACAACGGCATCGCAGACCAGTATTGTAGCATAATCGAGTTGCTGTGCCAACGTTTTCTCTCCAATTTTAGGTCTATAACTAATGCATCCTTCGTCCGAGACTGCCATGCTCGGCTTAGGGCATACATATAGTAATTTCAAGGATGAATTACGAGCTCGGATCTAATGAAGCCACTTAACCCCGTCATTAGCACGATGAGGGAAACAACCATGCATCTGAAAATACATTTAAGCTCGTATCGACATTATGTATAACCCCTCTCTATTACCCGGCCTCCCTGCTCCCAGTATCATCACGCAATCTGTGGCCTAGGGTAAGCACCAAGGTAATCGTCCTGTCCATTTGGAGCTCCCACAATGAGAGGAGTACGACCTCGCGAGCACTGCTCAGATCTGCACGAGTTCACCACATTGTTTCTGGTGATGAAAATATTCCAAGTATCACCAGCGACCCTGAAACACACATAGTCGGAGGTTAAAAAGTAACCATCGTAGTAGGCTTGAGCTATATTTATGCTACTAGAGCTTACGGCAGATAGCACCACGTTGGGGCTTAACAAAGAGCGTTGGCCTCTGACCCTGTTTCTGCTCAGGTCATGACATGGACCAGTAGTTGCGATAGCTCTGGCTGTGGTGGTGAGCGTAGCAGTGACGGTATCGATTTCTGTCTCGGTCTCAGTATCTGTGATTGTGTTGGAATCAGCAGAAGTAGTAGTATCGGTCTTAGTGATGGTTCTGATCTGTGTTGCTGTGGCTGTGAGGGTAGTCGTTGGCTGGATTGTAACAAAAGACAAGTTCGTTAGCATTCATGTAAGTGTAATCCGACGGGCTCACTCACGTCTTGCGCGTCTTGGTAGTAAACTTCAACACCTTGGTCGTGGCAGGAGGAGGCAGTAGAGTTTTGACTGCTATGGCCGTTAAGCGAATGATGCGAGTTGAAGTCACGATCTTAGCGGGAGGCCGGCATGTTACAATTTTGACATGTTTCTGAGCTGCAACGAAACAAACTCGAAGAGTTTCTCGTTTGGTTTTATCATAGGGAAATACCAAAAAGTTGCCGATATTCCTTGATATCGGGTTTGGATGTGTATTTGGAATATGTAGGTAGGCTCTTACATGTAGGTGATGGCGAATACATCGAAGTTACGGCTGCGAGGAGACCCAAAACAGCTTGAAACATCATCTCTCAATCTATGATAATATGAAATAGAGTGCTCTAGGAGGTTAGCTGCTAGGAGTCGAATCCCAATAAAGGGAATATTGCGGTGCGCTTACGTTCTTATACACAAGCCAGCAAATTGATATCTCTAGAACTGAGACGTATATGAGATTGTAGAGCTCATAAGCTCACGCAGGTGCTGTTGAATCTATCGTGAAATACCTTAGTTGATACAAGTATCCTTCCCGGTTGCGGGCTATCGCTTATGCAGTTGGTCCGTTGGTTCATCTCATCGAATCAGGATAAACATCCGGAACTCGGAAAAGTTGGCGAAGCTACTATCTTACCGACTGAACAAAATATTAGTAATAGTCTGTATATGAGGATGGAGTCTCCGTAATATCTTGACTACCAAAACACATGCTGCAAGGACAACAACCGTTTGGCTGGCACAAGTCGCGCCGTACTATGGATATTATGGAGAAATAATCACATCTATGTGGAGAACTCTACAAAATGTTTCTACTTGCTAGTGCTTAAACGCTAGGATATCACCGTTTAGCTATTTTAACAGCCCTCCAACCTAGACTCGTAAGAAGGCACAGGACTATTTAAGAACCTCATGTTTCACGATCCAACCCTACCTCAACACATCCCAAGGCTAACAACTACTGCTGTGCCACTCAAACATCATGTGACACACACGAGCAAGGATCTTGGGATCTGTAGCCATGCTGGATTCGCCAAAGAAACATCACATCCAGCTCGTTAGATTAACACATAAGCTCCGAATGAATGAGAAAATCAGGAGAGATTGTTCCGCAGATTGTAACTCTGTAGGCATGAGGCACGGATATGTTATGTCTACCACAGTTCTGTCTGTACAGAGTCACATTATTTGAACAAGGCCACAGACCCAGGGCCTCGATAAGCCAATGAAATGATACGACAAGAACAAGAGCTCCCCTTAGACTGCCCTCTTGAGTCTGCTGACTGGTCTCGGCCCTGACTTGCAGGACTATCAAGCTAGCTTGAGGCCCTTCTTGGTACAACAAGGTCTGAAACAGGTCCTACGCAGCGGGGATCACAGAGTCTTTCCGTCTAGGTTCGTTATTCGATTATGTCGATCGAACAGACAAGCTGTCTAAGCATATGAGAGACTAGGCGGGACTGGCCTTCCAGATATCTGAAAGAGACTCATAGATAAGATATCCGGGGTCGGCTTGCTAAAACTTGATTTGCCCGTAACTCGCAGGGTACTTCATTTACGGATGCCAGTAAGCCAGATACAGATACAATACTCTACTAGACTAGCCTAGATGCATAGTCCATTTGGAAAGTCAACAAAAACTGTAGGATTTCCAGCTTCATTTGTTTATGATAAAGATCCCTGAGTTGGCGCATGGGATCACTTTCAATGATTGAGATCGCATATATGATAACCCGAGCTTTATGAAGCTGATTCAGGGTCTTTTAGCCACCTCTAGTTTTTCAGCAAGGTCAAAAGCGATATCCACCGCCTGAGGAGGGCTACACGTATGCTTGTGGGTGTCCTTTACAGGATGTCCTCGGACTAGAATCATTGCACGGCAGTGATGCCCTGCTTGATTTCAATCTTGATTTAGAACTCAGTGATGAACTCTCTCCCTCAGTTCAACGGTACGTGAGCTCATTTGGAAAGTGTGAAGCTGCCTGAATTGCCCGAAACAGGTGAAAACAGATCTCCATACCTTATCGAGTATCATACGAGACACGGCGAGCTTCACTTCACTACCGTGAAAACCCTATTGAGGCTGGGTGCAATGCTAGTATGTAGCAGATGGTGTAGTACCATTAGGATTTATGATTTCCCGCAACAAACCTCGAGATTGAGGTGACGCGCGTATCTTGCGTAGGTATTAGATGGGTTGAGGCAGTCTTTTCATGATTGTCTGTTCTTTCTTGCTGAATGTTTCTGCTCTGAAAACAAGCATACTGATGTTGATCAAAATAGAAAGACACTCTAACAAGACCACAGGCGTGAAAACCTCGACGTCGACCCCTGTGAACACACAGCCATTACTGCACGGGCAATCCATAGGAGCTCACAATCCGTGACACCATTGCGCCTTTGAATCCTCCTCGACGTTAGCTAAGACAAGAATGTGTAAGAAAAGGAAGAGCTGGAGGTAGAAAAGGTATATCTCTTCTCTCAAAACATAAGGTACCATCAATGATGACACTGAGCGCTGGTGAGCCGACCAATTCCTATGATCCCGTTCAAATAAGCATAGAAAAATACGATAAGCTTAAATGCATTTTCGGATAAAACAAATTAAAACTAGATTAGCTTCCGAGGAAGACAATGACAGCCAGGAGATAGCCGAATAGTTGGGCCAACAAGACGGTGTGACTCGTCCAGAGTGAATCCTCAATTATTCACGGCTAGCATAACCCCAAGCTGCCTAGTCTCGATATCAACATGGGGTAACTTGACCTCTTACAGCATGATGCTCAGTGAATCAATTGAGCGTCATAGAATAATCGATCAGCTCCATCCACATCTGGTTGAGTCATCGAGTTACAAAAGTTCGCCATCACTAGATGCCAAGCCCTGCAAGCCCACGCCCTACCGCAATTCGTAATGGGCGCCCAACCACAATTGTCAATGACAATTATTAACCGACCGAACCACCATCGGATATACATGCCGGCACCATAAATTCCTTCTGTCCCCGCTCATCCGAGGAACTATTTACCCTTCAACTTTCTTCTATCACCTTGTTAATGATTGACACTCATCTCATGTCGATTACCAGGTCCTCTACTGATTGAGGCGGCTCTTTTGTGATCCAAGGTATCTGACTGACTCCCTTTTGTCTATGATCTACAACGGAAACAATGCAGAGGACAGCTGCCTAAAAAACCAGTACGGGTCTTGCCCAGCGCAGGACGAGTCTATCAACAATTTTGGGAAGCCTTTTGACGGTGGTCACGGCGACCGTGGAGACCCTGAGAAAGCATCGGCCCCGGCCCCGGCCCCGGCCACAATCCCGGATCAAGCGAACCTCGAGTACGGAGCTATAAGACACTCCGGCGATGTGGATTCGGCGCCGGCCGAAGATGGGGGTAACCTTGAGTTCCCGGAAGGTGGTCTTCAAGCATGGCTTGTAGTCTTTGGCTCCTTTTGTGGAATGTTTTCGGTGTACGGTCTTATCAATACCGCCGCCGTATTTGAGTCCTACTTTTCCGAGAACCAGCTGCGCGACTACTCATCATCTCAAATCGGCTGGATCTTTAGTCTGTACCTTTTTGTCGTCTTCATTGTCGGTATTCAGGTCGGGCCCGTCTTTGACAAATATGGTCCTCGACTAATTGTGGCCATCGGAGGTATACTCATCGGGACCAGTCTCTTGATCCTCAGCGTTTGTGAAGGTGCGTGCTCCAATGTTCCGCGAGTAAAAAGTGAAATAAGTTCTAAGTGTTGCGAATAGATTTTTATCAGATCCTCCTTTCATACTCGGTCGTAGGCGGTCTTGGAGGCGCCCTTCTCAATTCACCATGTTATGCGTCCATCGCCCATTGGTTTGATAGGAGACGCGGCCTTGCGACAGGAATTGCAATGACCGCGGGCTCAATCGGTGGCATTGTCTTTCCCATCTTTCTGCAAAAGTTACTACCCAGTATTGGCTTTGGATGGACGACTCGTATCTTGGGGTTCATCATCCTGGGCCTTACCGTTCCGGCCACTGTCTTCATGCGATCGCGTCTACCACGCCAGAACAAGTTGACATCCGTTTGGCCAGACTTTAGCATCTTCAAGGACCTCAAGTTCACGTTCTCGGCCTGTGGAATCTTCTTTATGGAATGGGGACTCTTCGTGCCATTGACGTACATTGTGTCCTATGCTGGCAGGAACTCTGGCAACACTAACAGCTCTTACACGCTCATCTCAATTCTCAATGCGGGTTCCTTGCTGGGTCGTTTTCTTCCTGGCCTTTTAGCTGATAAAATTGGGCGATTCAACGTCATCCTTCTCACGCTTGGGCTATGCATTATATCGGCCTTTGCCTTGTGGTTACCGGCTGGCGATTCTCAGGCCATGATCATTGCGTTTTCCGTTGTATTTGGCTTCGCCAGCGGCAGCAACCTTGGCTTGACTCCAGTCTGCGTGGGACAACTTTGCGATCCGCGCGACTACGGACGATTCATTTCGACGGCCTTCATGGTGGCTAGCTTTGGAACCCTCAGCAGCCTGCCCATTGCTGGCGCTATTCTTGAAGCAGGAGGTAAAGGCGAAACGGGCTGGATGGCTCTCATCGTGTTTGACGGGTTATCGTATGTGCTGGCACTCGCCTGTTTCCTCGCTGCGCGGGTGATGGCAGTTGGCTGGAACGTCAAAAGCGTCTACTAAGACGCGCCAAGCCCGGCGACAATCCAGAGAACATCGTCAACTCTTGGAGATGCGCACAATGAACTGAGATGTCATTCGACGCGCTTATCTTCAATTGGTTGAGAAAGAAATCCGACATGGTATGTATTGGTCCGGTGATCGATTATACCATCCGATGATATTTACCGGAACCGAGGTATCAACTGATGTTGTGTTGAATGCCTCCTCGGAATTTAAGAATTCATTTTCACCATTGCTCGAGCGATAAAAAGTTGGGGAATCCGTATAGAATGATGTCAAGATTGGATATATTAGGTATTGGAGTTTGCTTGTGTATGTTATCGTGAATCGGTCAAATACATTTGTTTCTTCAACAATTGCATGTGTGTATTATCGTTCACCCGCGGGTCAGGCTGTCAATGTCCGCATTTAATCGAGTTTTTTTCGTCCGGAAGTTGAAAGTCTGTGAAAGTGTGCATCTCCTGGGAAATATTGGACATACAAGTCCGAAACCAAGAGGGTCCTGGGGCCCCACGACGCCCAATGACGCACGATTCTGTCGTTTCGCGCTCACCGAGAACCCGCGATTAACCGCGAATGAAACGCTCACAGGGCTAAGGCAAGCGTTGCACGAGGCCCTGTGAGTGGTTGTCTGACAGTTTTCAGTCGGATTAACCACTGACCGTTCACCGACACTCGGCACAGTTCCTCCGAGACCACCCGTAGCGCAAGGTCAGTCCAACTGACCTGACTTCAGTGGGAAAGTGCGTGGTCGACCCGTTCTGGTTAGGCCGTTGCATCCCGGCCACGGGATAATCTTGATACGAACCTCCCGAAAGCTCCTGTATCGACGTTTTTCCCTTCCAGCTCCCCCCAACGAATCCATTGCTTCTATCCCAAACGTTGCACCAAAAGCGACGTTCCTCTTCCACCTAATCTCCCCTCTCAAAGCCGACATCATGCAGTCCTTCACCAGAGCCACCCGCGCTTCTGCGCTGCGCAACGTTGGTCGCCGCGCCTACTCTTCCTCTCAGTACGCCAAGACCATCAACAACCTGCGCATCAACAGCGACACCAAGGTCATCTACCAGGGCTTTACTGGAAAGCAGGGAACGTGAGTTTGCGCAGCTTCTACGGTTTTGGAGAAATTGTTCAATATCTAACAAATGACGTAGTTTCCACGCTGAGCAAGCTATCGAATACGGTACGGTCCTCGCTATATCGATGTTACGACACATATCATGATACATGTGACAGGGGTGTTGTTGGAGTTGAGACTGACAATCAATGTGAATAGGCACCAAGGTTGTCGGTGGAACAAACCCCAAGAAGGCTGGCCAAACTCATCTCGGCCTTCCCGTCTTCAAGAACGTCCAAGAAGCTGTCAAGGAGACTGGCGCCACCGCTACTGGTCTCTTCGTCCCGTACGTCTAACCAACCACTTACAACGGAATACCCTAACAAAATTCCAGTCCTCCTCTGGCCGCCGCCGGTATCGAGGAGGCCCTCGAGGCCGAGATTCCCCTCGTTGTCTGTATCACTGAGGGTATCCCCCAGCACGGTACGTTTTGATATGTCGATCAGGCCCAATTCGAAGGTTTCTAACATGGGCCCACTTCAGACATGGTTCGCATCACCGACATGCTCAAGTCGCAAAGCAAGACCCGTCTCGTCGGCCCCAACTGCCCCGGTATCATCGCTCCCGAACAGTGCAAGATTGGTATCATGCCTGGCTTCATCCACAAGCGCGGTCGCATCGGTATCGTCTCCCGTTCCGGTACCCTGACCTACGAGGCCGTCAACCAGACCACCCAGGCCGGTCTTGGTCAGTCTCTCGTCGTCGGTATTGGTGGTGACCCCTTCTCTGGTACCAACTTCATCGACTGCCTCAAGGTCTTCACTGAGGACCCTGACACCGACGGTATCATTATGATTGGTGAGATTGGTGGTTCCGCCGAGGAGGACGCCGCCGAGTTCCTCAAGGAGGCCAACACCGTCAACGGCGGTAAGCCCGTTGTCAGCTTCATTGCTGGTATCTCTGCTCCCCCTGGCCGACGAATGGGTCACGCCGGTGCCATCGTCTCCGGTGGTAAGGGTGGTGCCGACACCAAGATCAAGGCCCTCGAGGACGCCGGCGTCATTGTCGAGCGATCTCCCGCTGGTCTGGGCAAGGCTCTTTACAACGAGTTTGTCCGCCGTGATCTGCTATAAACTTATAACTCTTTTACGTCTTTCTAATTGGTTCCAACCTTCGGGGAGGCGGGAAATGTCTGTGAGAAGTGTCCGAGTTGTGGATTCAAGTGAGCTTAGTAGAGCCCGACCTATACTGGTCGAGGACTCGCTCATGGAGGGCTATTTGCATCATATTGCATGATTTTCTCGTACGTACCTGATAGAGCAAGGATGGTCTGGCTGGCGCGCAGGCTAGATTGTGGAATGGGCCCTTTGGTGTTATTTTTCCGCAGGCGAGTGCGTGCCATAACTCGCAGCACGTAATGCGCCAAACAATGTCACATTACACCATGAACTATCTAATGTTGAAAAGTGTTTTGAGCCATTTGATCACACGAGTTGCCTAGACATGGGGTTGCTGCCCACGTGAATGATGTAGTTGTCTCAGAACGTGGAACACTGAATGACCTGTATTAAAAACGCCAGAGTGGGATGCTTTGCCAACATATGCACCGAGCTAAACGTAGAATCTCAACTTATCGCTACCGGAATTATCTGCCACTTCAACAAGCGGGCTTGTAGAAACAGTCCAGCCGAGTTGCAGCGTATCCATCTTCCCACCCAATCTATGCTAAGCAAAATAAAGAACAAACCGAAACGCATTCTAACTCCCCATACCATGCTGAATATCTGTGCTTTCGAATCGCTATTCCCTCCTCTTCGACCTTGTCGTGTTCAGTGATCAATTCTCGCCGAGCAGTCTGGCAGTGATGTCGCCCATATACGCCTCCTCCAATTCGTAATCTTGACCCCCGTTCCTATCTATGCGGAAGAAATTCAAGGCCTCGACGACACTTTCGACTGGAAATCCCATGTTAACAAATCGGTCAACCAGATCCTTGTTGTATCCCTGATAACTGTATCCCCAATGTTAGTATGTCCGCTTCGTTTGCATCTGTGCAACGTCACATACCGAGCAGTATCATCCTTAACAGGAGGATCAACGCCTTCCTTCTGCCACTTGCTGAGATCGATATCTCGTCGTGGAGCACCAGCATACTTGACAGCCCATTCGTGTGCCATAAGAGCGAACCGTGAAGGGTCTTCCAACATCATCCTTGCGACCTCTGCATCCTGCGGGTCCTTGGGGTTCGGAAATTCGAGCAGCATTCGAAGGGAGAGAAGAGCAGTCTTGACGGTCTGGACGGGAGACCAGTTGGAGCTGAGTGTATCGAGGCAGATGGCGCCCTAAACACCAAGAACGTTGGTTAGTCTTTGTTCGTTTTCCATTTGTTTCCCTCTCTTTTGTCAAACATGACTGCCATCCCTTGCTCAACCAGGCCATGTTACTCATTCCAAATGCCGACCAACTATTGCCTTGCTCGATCTGTCCTCGACTCCAGGTTGGGATAACCTACCGTCTGGCTACTGATGTTTGGATGCCAAATCTTGGTGTCGAATCTTATCGATGGTGCCTTGAAAGGGTACTGATCAGGGATCTGAATGTCGACGGAGTAGGTACCGCCAGAGTAGACCGTATCGGGAGGAGCGGGGAATGTGCCCTTGAGATGCTTCATGTTGCCCTCGGAAACAAGAGTTGCATTTACGCCCGAGTTGTCATGATCGGCCGCAATGTCCGCGAGCTCCTTGAGTATACGACGATCTCTAGACATGATGCCGGGTGTCGTTGACGTGTAGCGGGGAGAGTAAGAGTCGGTAAGGCTGGTTGGAGCTGATATCTTTGAATAAGTAGCTGTTGTTAAGACGAAAAGAAGAATGAGGAGAGAAGGACAGCAGGGTGGCTTAAAAAAGAACCTTTAGCACCGGCTACTGTGGTAAGCTTCAGCTGCAGGTGCAGTCGGGTTGCTCGTGTGCAAGTAGAAGGCGGATTGTCGATAGAAGGAGGGGTCCTGGTTTTTTGTCAGGCTGTGGCGTGGCGTAGCCAAAGGAAGGCCGACGTCACTCCACTGAAGAGACCGCTAAGAGTTAGCGTCCTGCGGGGGGCGTTGACTTGGTGCAGCTGTTCAAAAGTAGAAGGCCATGGATCACAGTCCTTCAAGGTCTCCGAAGAGTGTAAGTGAGCTTCTAGGGCATGTTCTAAGAAGAGTCGAAACGATATTAGATCTCCTAGCTAAATAGGTGCAGCATATATGCGAATATGTTCTCCTGTCTTTTACCTTGACCTGTAAGGGACCCAAGACCGAATGGCTCGCAACAAAACCCTTGTTAACCCTGAATGGATGCCTTTATTCCGTCTTACTTGGTATATATGGCAAATGGATATCCTATCTGCCTCGCTGAGGGGCGTCTTACAGACAATAAGCTTTGCTTCACAGATGCCACAAGGCTAACCAGCAGTGTTGTAGTGTTCTCAGTGAAGTCTCATAATGCCTTCTTGCGCAAGCCATTCATTCGATCAGCCCAACAAGGTTCAACATGGATCCTTGTCTTCAGTCCAGTATCTCAGGTAGGAACGTCTCCAGGTCTATCATCAACCTAGATTATCCAGGCGTGTGTCCAGAAGAACGGCCAAATTACTACAAAGAACCATGATTTATATATTCCTTGTTCAGTTATTGATGAAATGAGGAGACAATGGAAGTCGTGTTCTTTCTCTTCATGGAAAGGCGAATGCTAAGCAGAATACAGGCTGTATGGTAGGCCGGTATACCTGTGATCACCCCGACGAAGATCAATTATGTTCAACAACAATTCTTTTGTCAGCCTAGATAGATTATGAAACTCAAAATCTCATCTTCAATCAGTAGCGATAGTTACAGCTTCCTAGTTCCGACCATCGCTGGGACACGATATTGTCGTGGTGTTCATCACGTGACGACTGTCGAGCGCAGCACGTGACTAGGCTGGAGCTGCTGTCGTGTTTCCCTGGCGCCTGGCGGTCGCTTTCATCATCACTCAGCTCTGGAGCCTCTACCTCAACCTCTCCTCCACATCAAATCACCTCCACCATCACTCCTCACTCCTACCCAAGAATAACTACAGCACCAAATCAATCAACATCAAGCAGTCCTAAGCTCTAGGAGCTGAATCTACCAAGATGGTAAGCTTCCACTGCTAGTTGCGGTGTTGCTACAGCTACTGACGTTATCAGGGTCAAGGACAATCTGGTATGGGAGAAGGAGGACGCGGTGATGACAAGGACAAGAAGGCAAGCAAATCGCATCCAAGTGTCGGTGATTACTTCTAACATCCCGATAGAAGGATAAGCCCAAGTACGAGCCCCCGCCTCGACCTACGACACGAGTCGGCCGCAAGAAGAGAAAGGCTGGTGGCACCAGCGCCGCCCAGAAGCTTCCCGCCGTCTACCCTACCAGCCGATGCAAGCTCCGACTTTTGCGAATGCAACGAATCCACGATCACCTCTTGCTTGAGGAGGAGTATGTCGAGAACCAAGAGCGTCTGCGAAAAGCCAAGGCAGCCAAGGAGGGTCAAACCGCTGGTCCTGATGCCGACATCGACCGATTAGCAGACGAACGTGGCCGTGTCGACGATATGCGAGGAAGCCCCATGGGCGTCGGAACCTTGGAGGAGTTGATTGACGATGACCATGCGATTGTCAGCAGCACAACTGGCCCCGAGTACTACGTCAGCATCATGAGTTTTGTTGACAAGGACCTGCTGGAGCCTGGTGCCAGTGTCCTTTTGCATCACAAGAGCGTCAGTATTGTTGGTGTTTTGACAGATGATGCCGACCCTATTGTCAGTGTGATGAAGCTTGACAAGGCGCCAACCGAGTCATACGCCGACATTGGTGGTCTGGAACAACAGATTCAGGAAGTCAGAGAATCAGTGGAGTTGCCACTGCTTCACCCTGAGCTGTACGAGGAGATGGGTATCAAGCCCCCCAAGGGTGTCATTCTCTATGGTGCTCCCGGTACCGGAAAGACACTTTTGGCCAAGGCTGTTGCCAACCAAACCTCTGCCACTTTCCTGCGTATCGTAGGTAGCGAGTTGATTCAGAAGTATCTTGGAGATGGCCCGAGACTTGTGCGACAGCTCTTCCAGGTATGTTGCTTCCTTTGATGGATGACCTTGACTTGACTGACATTTTTTAGGTTGCTGGTGAGAACGCGCCATCTATTGTCTTCATTGACGAAATCGATGCCATTGGTACGAAGCGATACGACTCAACATCGGGTGGTGAACGAGAAGTTCAGCGAACCATGCTGGAGCTTCTTAATCAGCTAGATGGTTTCGATGACCGTGGTGATGTCAAGGTTATCATGGCCACAAACAAGATTGATACTCTGGATCCCGCTTTGATTCGACCTGGACGTATCGACCGAAAGATTCTCTTCGAGAACCCCGACCAGAACACCAAGCGCAAGATTTTTACACTCCACACCTCCAAGATGAACCTTAACGACGATGTCGATCTGGAGGAGTTCATCTCACAAAAGGACGACCTTTCTGGTGCCGACATCAAGGCCATCTGCTCTGAGGCTGGTCTGCTGGCGCTCCGAGAACGAAGAATGCGGGTACAGATGGCGGACTTCCGATCGGCGCGTGAGAGGGTACTCCGTACAAAGCAGGAGGGTGAGCCAGAGGGTCTGTATTTGTAATGTACCAGTGCATTTGGGACAGAGATAGATGGGTTCTCGGTCGTAATGAGGAATAGAGGTTGAACAGCCAAGTTTGGGTTGAATGATTAAATTAGGGACTGATTAATGTATTGTCCACGAATGCCCTAAGGACTGTGACGGCGTGTTTTCCGACCTTTGTAATTCGAGTGAATCCCGACCTGATTTATTCCATAAAGCCATCCGTACCATCAGCCCTTGCTACCCTGCCTACCTTGATCCAGGGTAAAAGCCAAAACTCCTATGTTTTTCCCGAGCCGTGACCCCTTGTTTCCCATCCCCAATCCGAACCCGATAACACCCCCTAGGTAGCTCGATAGATAATCGATATATCTAGTAAGCTGAGATGAACTTTTGTAATAATAAGAGAATACTTTAGGCCAATTGCCTAATTCATTGTATCATCTCTACCTAAGGCTAGGAAAATGTCTCGATGATTGATTGGTATGCGTGAATCTAATTGCCATTCTCCTTCTTGACAACCTCCCCGTTCTGCATGCCTACAGGAGAGTGGTTGTACAGCCATCGCGCAACAGCAAAGCTGCCGACGGCCCAGCCCCAAACAAGAACGGCAATGGACGAGGTGACGAGCAGTGTAGGCACGAGAACCAGCAGGGCGACGCCGATCCAGAAGAGGGCAAAAACTACAGCTGCACCGAGGGCGAAGATGACGGTGGAGAGCGAGAAGGTAAGGAAGATGAGAAGAGGGAGAAAAGAGAGCAGGAGCTGTGATACAATGAAGGACTGATTGTAGATGTTAGCCTCATGCTCTATACAGTGATGGTCTCAAGGGAGGGCAAAACGTACAAAGAGAATAGGTCGCGACGACGCAAAAGAAGCAGCGTTATCATAAGCTTGCTGTCGCGAATTAGGCGGCACTACGCGATCGACAGAGTTGCGCGCGTAGGCGATGAAGCCAGATGCATTGTCGCGAGCCGTGTCGCTATACGAGTTGGTTGCGCTTGGGGCCATGATGCTGTCGTTATCAGAAAGATGAGTCCAGCAGATGGAGGTGAGAAGAATTGAAGGAGCGTGGTTGATTGACAATTCAAGATGGAAGAGAGGGGTTGGATTATGGTGACGGTGGTACAATTGTCATGATGATACGGATGGGAGCTGGAACTGAAGAAGCTCCCGCTACTGGGCAGGGAGGGTCAGCTCGGGAATGACGTGGGGGATGTGCTCGGAGGTACGTACCCCATCCGTGCTTTCCATTCTTCAGTCAGCCAATCATGTAACACAGATTGCTTCCCTTGCTCAAATCATTCCACACGGCAGCTCGCCTCATTCAGCTACCTCGATTGTCAGGTCCTAGGAATATCGCATGTTATCTCATATTTGCGGATCAAATAAATGAGTTTCATTTGCTTCGTTAAAGTCTTTTGATACGTCTATTGTGGTCTCATAAGCTCTAGTGATGAAGTGCTCTGTTGCTTTTGTTACTGGCGGAGCTCAATTAACAATACTGTATCCGCTGCTACAGCCCAATCAGTCATGCAAATCCATATATTACATGAAGAAGTCGTTTTCAATCAATGGCCGCTATGTGAAGTGAAACAGTCCTGTGTATTCCTAGAAGCCACTGTCGTTAAATGCACTGCTCGCTATCAATCCTCAAAATGCCACCCAAGTCCCAGTGGTAACTTGCTTGATGCATCTATGCTAATTTCGGCTCTGCTCACAAGGGTGCCAACCTTTTCAATCTGAATAAACCGACCTGCCCTAAGCCTCCAGCGCCATTGTCGTATCTCGTCAGACAAACTGTTTTGTAATAATCAACCAAATGTGTCATCCTTCTCTCTACCAATCGGACATCTCAGTATTATTGCAGACAAGCCTATCAACTCGGTTGACAAGCTGATCCAACCGCAGCACAACCTGATGAATGTCCAGTCTAGTCTTGTGATCCTTATCCAACATGCCCGATATCAACGAATACGCCACGCGGTTGCTCGCAGCCTCGTCATTACACCGACTGTCATAGCATATGCGCTCAAAACTCTTCATGAAGTGGTCATACTCCGTAGCAATCTGACAGGCACAGTTTTCATCAGTCCGACAAAAGCTGTTCCACAGCTCAGCCTGTCCCGCGCTGCCTTTTTTTGCTACGCCTAGAAGTAGCGCGAAGCAACATCCGAGTTGCCATACGTCTGCGCAGAGGCTGCTCTCCATCTTGGCGACTTGTTCCGGCGCAAGGTACGGATACGAGCAGTCATCGAAGTTGGTAGAGCCCCCTCGGACGAAGATCTTGCTTACACCAACGTCAGTGACAAGAGGCCGCACATTTGACGATTCGGGCTGGTAGAGTAAAATATTGTCAGGCTTGATGTCTTTGTGTTTGATCGACCGCTGATGCATATATTCCACGGCGCCGGCCAACTGTTGCATGATGCGATAGATGCAGAGCTCTGACTGCAGCGAGCGTGGCTCAAACCATGGACATCGAGTTTTGCGTTTGATGTCCCCGGCCTGCAGGAACTTCTCAAGCGTGTAGGGTGCCCAAGGCCTCATGATTGTACAGATGGGGCCAGCCTCTTCGTCGTCCTTGTCCTCGTTGTCGACCGTAAAAGCCTCCACCAACTCGACAATGTTGGGGTGGTCGCAGACCTCCAGTACGCCAATCTCTTGGAGGATTTTACTCCGGTCATCACTGCTGAAAAATGTCTTCATCGCAAGTTTCTCTGAAGTCCGTTTGTGAACTACCTTGGTGACTGTTCCAAAGCTGCCCCTCGCTACAGACATGGAAACATTTCGGTCGTAAGGTAGGTCGTCTGCACTGTTGTAGATGTGTACGTATCGTGGTTCGACCATATCAGCAAGCTGAGAAAAGTACCTCTCCATGTGGTGTCTTTAACCTTGTTAGTTATAGCTCAGGGTGCGTGTTGGGCGTGTCTTGACCTTGGGCTGTGGTCTAGATATAGTGACTTACTTTTGCAGCTCAAAAAATTGCAGCGCTTCGTTCACGGAAGCCCCTGGGGCTACATCCATCTGGGATTCCTTGAGCATTCTAAAGATATCGAGCATCACTCGCACATGTCCTTCTTGATTCGGCATGGAACGCTGATGCCCCGTGCTCTTGTCGATGCCCAAGATGAACTTAGAAGCAAACAAGGCATTCAAGGCACCTGTTCGCCCCTCCTCTTTGTTCCGGCTATAATAGTCAAGCAGGTTCACGAGGTCTCCAATGCACATCTTTATGCGGAACAGCCGATCTCCAACATGGGAAGGCAGGTAACCCGCCGCGTTTGGGCGGATGCTGGGAAGCTCGCATCGTAGAGTGTCAACCTCTGTCTCTAAGGACTTGATTTTCGTACTGACAAGGTCAGCAACGGCCGAGGCTTTGCTGACATGACCTTTGATCCAGGCTTTTATTTGATGAATCGACGCCGCAGACTGGTCGAGGATTTGCAAGGTTTGGCGGATGCCATCGTAAGGAGGATGGGATTGAGAAACAGGCGTAATCAGCGGCATCGGATGGTGGAACATGTCACGGCTTGTCTCTGAGTGCGTGGAAGCGGGGAAACGAGGCCTCAAGGCAAACAGATGCAGATTGTACGGTTGACTCGTGGTTCGCGCACCTCCTATCTTGTTATATCTTTTGTCATCCATAACCCCTGCTTGTACGACACGACCACGTAGCCAACAGCCAGTTCCAGGACCTATCACGCTATTTCCAAGCAAATTATGACGCCGTGGCGTTGTATCCTTGAGAAGTTTTAGGGCTTAGCCCAGGCTGAAATACATGTTTGTGAATTCTATACGTTATTGATCATCAAAATAAAATATGAGGCTTCTCCTTTTGACCCGATGTTGACATACAATCTTCAGTGGCTTGCTCCTGCGGAGCAAACTAACGTTGGACTAAGACACAAAGAAACGACGTAAAGAAAGTGTACCACAACTGTGAGATCCAATCCTGGCTGCATACTACTATACTTCGTAGTAATTGATGGCTGTCTCTAGGGACAAAGATAAGAATTATATGGAGGTACATATCCCAGGTATCAATCCGATTTACGTTATACTTTCATCGCCTTGGAACATAAGAAGATTAGTCATGTCAAAGCCTTCTGTTAATAATTCATCCCTTCAAGTAAAGTTCAAGAGAGAAAAAAAAGCCACGGCCATAAGTCTAACAGAGCGAACAGGTGTGGTTATGTTAATTTTATATGTATATCCAATCGTGTAACAAAGATGTCTCCCTTGCTCAGGATCATTCCACAGAACAGCTCATCTATTGAGGCATCAAGCTATATCATGTCTCTTTGCTAAATAATCGCGCGATGCTTTTGTCAAGGGTCTTGAGTTTTGTCATGTCCAATGTGTGCGGGGAACAAGGATACTGGCGGTGGCTTCTGTTTAATACCTTATGAATTGGATACTTGCGGGTCACGTAGTTCAAGGTATATATACTAAGCCGGCCACCTGGTACCAGCAATCGTCAACTGTTTAATTACTGTGAAAAGATTACCTCAATTCTATTGTATTCTACCAAGGTGTTCAAATGGTGATATCTACTGTAGTGCGAAGGTGCCACAGAAGTCTTCCCACCTGGTCCGCCGTTCAGTCGCATGTTAGTGTTCTAAGACCCCGGACAAATCTCCGACAAGGTTAGTTGGAATACACCCGTTCGCATCCAAACACGGGTTTCTCATTTGGATGAACCTATTATCCTCGACATGAGGAACAGGATTTAATCCTAGTGTTTACATTCGCGGTTACGGCCATATGGTGGGTTGTCGTGTCGATCTCAACGTTGTATAGACTTACTTACCTTCAAATTAGATGTGTGAGTGGAGCAACACCGTATCTCCTGAATTGGAATTACTGTGTATTATAGATAGATAATAACGAGAGACGAAAGACAGCAAGATGCAGTTAGTCAGAGGGGGCTTTGGGAGGAGAGAATGGTCGAGATAGCCTCAGCAGCTACAAAAAGATATCTATCACCAACAGCAAAAGATAGTGTCCTCGGTGAGGCTCGAACTCACGACCTTTGGATAACTCTGATGTTTAATCAGATCATATGAGAATATGAGACCAACGCTCTAACCAACTGAGCCACGAAGACTGCAAACATAGGATGTGAATGAAACTCCATTCGATCCGATTGTTGAGAGAGTTGCATCTAACATACACTATATCCATCGTATCTTCCTTTCGCTAGCTCGTCGTTCGCTTTTCGCCCCTTCGTGAGACGATTGCTGCGCCTCACACGTCCACGCACGACACATCCTCCTCCTAGGCGGCCGCGTCTGCTCAGCCTGTGTCTACGCCTAGAGGCAAAGTTAGTCTGAAGAATTGGTTGGACGGATTGCGTAGGCTGTGGACTAGTAAGAGAATGCGAGATGGATGCGAACGTGGACGAATTGATGCTCCGAGGGAAGACATATAAGGATGAGAGAGCCTGCTCAAGGATGGATATATCAATCAGTACTTCACAGGCTTTCAAGCACTAATACAACCAATTTCTTAATACTTTACTAAGTCACTACAATTATCTCTACACCTCAGCCTTGAACAGTTCAAGATGATCGTCGTCTACTCTGCCTCCAACAAATCCATCGAGGCCATCGACCCTCTCAAGCAAGCCGGGCAGCCTCCATCATACGACATCCAACCCGACACAGAAGAATACTATCAAACAGAGCATCAAGAACGGGAGACAATTCCTGCAAACAAGCCAACAGCAGGTGAACGTTTTCACAAGTTCAGCTCCAAGGCTGGTTCGCCGCTCAACAAAGCAGCCCACTTCATCGGAGCTGAGGGATGGTGGCCTACAACTATGGACAAGGAGTGTTCCAAGGCTGCTCGCATCCTTCACTCTTTTACCAGTGAGTACCATATTCAAATACTTTCGAGAACCATACTGACTTACCCTCTTAGATCTTAACAAGTCCACATCTCCCAATGCACATGGCCCACTTCACCCAACAGGCCTCACCCGCAAATCCATGGTCAAGATCCCTCCCTCTGTCCTTCAACGCGCCGCCGGCCTCGCCATCTTCAACGTTCTCCGCGCCGGAGGAGGCCACGGCTCTCTTGCCGGAGGTTCCGGTGTAGTTATCGCCCGCCGCCCGGACGGGACCTGGTCCCCTCCCTCATCCTTCGTCGTAAGCACACTCGGTGCAGGCTTTGTCTTTGGCCTGAACTTATATGACTGCGTCTGTGTTCTCAACACTCCCGAGCAAGTCGCCGCTTTCACCAAGCCACGTCTGTCGCTCGGCGCTGAGGGCTCCATTACCGTTGGACCTATTGGAACAGGTGGTAGTGTTGAGGCTGCTTTGAGCAAGACAGCTCGACCTATCTGGAGTTACATGAAGAGCCGCGGTCTATGGATGGGTGTTCAGGTCGATGGCACTGTGTGCATGATTCGAGGAGATGCCAATGCTGCATTCTATAACGAGCACGGCATCACGGCGGAAAAGATTCTGCGTGGCGATGTTGCTTGGCCCATTGGTGCCAAGCCTCTGTTCGAAGTACTCCAGGCTCTCGAGGGCCGAACTGACTACGATCGAACAGTCGTGCAAGCTGTGGGCGAGGCTCCTCCCCCTGGCGACCACATCTTGTCTGAGAAGCAGGAGAGGTATACCGATGAGCCTGAGAGTCAAGCCCAAGAGACTCGAGAGCAGCCGATGCTGGAAACAGATGCTTCTCGGGATATGAAGGAGGCTCTTCCCGGATACGAGGATACGAAGGAGGATAAGAAGGATGAAGAGTATGAAACTGCTGATGACGAGAAGGCCAGACTCGCTGCCTCTGGATACTAAGTGTTGAAGACCTTGCTGTATACTATGCTTTTGGGACTTGGAGTTTTGGCTATACTTAATAATACCTAGAATGGCATGATTAGTATGTTTTAGATGAAATTGGACTATTTCCATCGTTCAAGTGTCTTGTTCAGAAACCAAATTCTAGTTTGACGGGGTATGTGGAAATGTCAATCAGATGAACACTACCGCGCTGACTAGAAAGTCAAAGGCCTAGCTCTGAAACTGCTGAGTGAGCGCATCGGTTAAAAAGAGCTCAACAAGGCAGCTTTGACATATTAATCATTGCGGGTAGCAGATTATGTGGCTCTTAGCTACTATGTGATGTGCACTCCGGTGTTGCATAGCTGGTCATGCCAACAATACATATAAAGAGGAGGAGGCAGATGTAATCACTCTAGCACATTGGATGCAAGCGGACCTATCTTAATATTTCTGAGCTCCATTGAAGACTACAGCGGCAGTTTACAGTAGTGTGGCCGAGCAACGTGGTTGTCCAAACGTGAGCTCTTTCGTAGGGTAAGATACCACGGTCGAGAGGCCAACAGTTCCAATTCTGGAAGCCAACCCACGATTCACCGGAAAAGACAAGACTCACTCGGGACCGAAAACATGCTTAGTGACTGTGAGACCTGTTCATTCAGTACAATATGCGCCTTGCTGTGGCTTGATCATTCCTCGACGCCATCTCTTCAGCTCTATCGCGCTAGGAAGCATGCTTAAAATTACACGAAAAATCCGCAACCAAAGTCCGCAACTCAGAGCCTCCCCTCACTCAAGTTCAGATGAATAACCCAGTTTGGGCATGGCTTACTATCAGGGTCGAAGCAATGCCACCAACAGGGGAGCTCCACGCTTCGATAGACTCCATCAAAGCTAAGCCTCGCTAAAGCTTGGGATGGAAACGACGCCAAGTGACACAGATTGCGCTTAGCTGAAGCCCGAGCAAGTGAGTCACGGCAGCTAAATAGTCCTACAAAAGAAGCCTCGAGGCGGACTTTTTTAAAAATAGACTAGAGAACCGTTAGGCAGATCGGCGCGGGACAAAGGTCAACGGTCATATTTGACTGGTCGCCAAGCTGTGGAGTTGAAACAGGAGAAGTTGGCGTTTCAAACAACAGCCAAGTAAGATTCTGTCAATGAAGGATTTGCAGCGAAGATCGTTTATTCCCCAGTATATGATTTGATAGCAAGACCTCTAATGAATTGAGAAGGTTGTAGAATTGGGATGAGAAACACATTGAACATTGGGGCAGAGCTAGTTACTCCAGCCGCACGGTTCGTGGGACCAGCACAGCCCATCAACTACCGACCATCAGCACTAGATACAGAAGTTCCACCCAGCCACAGGACTCGAGATGTGACGGCGGCTGAAGCTGCGACTCACATCGAGACTCCAAACGCTTAGAAACTTGTTTGTTTGACTCGCCATGGATTGACCACATATAAGGGCTGGTGGGCGCCCAGAAGCCAACTCCTGCCAGCCCTATCACTCTTTGTTTACAGAATCATATCATGATCCCTTCTATTGTGCTGGCCCTCGCTGGGGTCGGCGTTGCTGCCCTCGAACCGAGACAGGTTATGCACCAGGCCCGAAACCAACCTTCGTTTATATCATCTCGTGATCTCAAGCATGCCAAGACCGAGCCTTGCAAGTACCTAAGTCAAGCTTATGAGGAGTCAGATCCTGAGCAAGGTGCTTCTGTCATCCTTGCTGTTCCTCCTTCTATCGGTATCGCATGCCTCAAATCGGTTCCTCTCGATAAGAAGCGCGATCTTGAGCTGCTCGACTATCTCGAGCCCATAATCTCGTTTCAAAGTACACTCGAGATTCTAGCAGATCCACCAGAAGAGTATTTGTTTCCTGGCGTGGATGTCCTCGGTGGTTTCGAGACTATTAGGAGCAAATTGGAGAATGACAAGTATAAAACGCAATATGAAGTCATGACAGACCTACGAAGCATTGTAAGGAACCACGATACTACTTTCCTTGAATAGTGCTCATTGTGATTAGTTTGCAGCCGCCTATGATGGTCACTTTGACTACCCTCCCGCCCTCCTCAACGCCTTCTTGTATATCCGACGAGGTCTAGACTTTGAATCGGTTTCAGCAAACGGTATCAGATTACCATACATTTTCCACGGGATTGACATTGCCACTGGTAACCAAGGCCTTCTCGACTACCACCCCTCGGCTGTCAAGAGCATTGACGGCATTCCCATCGTTGAGTGGCTGGAGGAAGATGCTGCTCGTTCAACGGCCAACTTGCAGGACCCCGATGCCCAGTACAACAGCCTCTTTACATCTATTCCTCGTACTGCTTCTGGCCAATCAAGCAACACGTTCGTTACCCAATTTGAGATTCACGACAACTACACGATCGAGTTTCACAACGGCAGTACGCTGGAGGTCGTCAACGAGATCCTCGTCCTGCCTACTACTGACCTGTCAGGTATTGAGTCTGGTGAGGATTTTCACCAGTACATCGAGATTACACCTGTCAATACGACCTCCAAAGAACCTTCTGCGAACGAGCGTCGTTCTACCAAGGAAACTGAGTCCAAGATTATCACTGGGTACCCGAAGCCTATCGTTAAGCATTCAGATGACACGGTCGCTGGGTACTTTCTCGATGGTGAGGACTATAAAGACACTGCCGTTCTCTCTGTTCTAAGCTTCGTGCCTATCGGGATCGATATCGCGAATCCTGGTGCCGACTTTGACATGACCAAGTTCATCCTTGAAGGACAAGCCGTTGTGATTGAATTCATTAAGCAGGCCAAAGCGGCTGGTCGCGATAAGCTCATCATTGACTTGTCTGCCAACGGCGGTGGCTCAGTCATTTTGGCCCAAACCATCTACCGTCTACTATTCCCCGATGGCGAGTTTACAGGCTGGGATCGATATCGCGCCAATGCTGCCCTCGAAGCAACCTCTGAGGCTGACTACGACAATCTCGTGAAAGCTTTGATCACACAGTCCAACTATTACCCAATCAGCCCTGATAACAAGTACATCGAAACGGGCAAGGAGTTTTATGGTCCATATACCGTCAAGGGTCAGAATGTGACTGCTGCCTTTCAAACAGACAAGACTGTTCCCTGGGATCCCGCGATCCCTGCTTATCTCAACGGCTTCGACCCTAAAAGGAAGCCTTTCGTGAAGGAAGCCCCTTGGAAACCCGAGAACATCCTCATTGTCACCGATGGTATCTGCGCCTCAGCCTGTGGTATCCTGACAGGTCTTCTCACCCGTAACCACGACATCCGCACACTCGCCCTTGGCGGCCGTCCCCTCAATCAAGCCATGCAAGCCATGGGTGGTGTTAAAGGCACACTGCTCAACTTCAACGCTGACATCGTCACCGCAATCGCCGACGTCCGTGCCAATGCAAACACAGACAAAGAGACGCTCTCGATCCTAAGCGACGCCTCAGCCTCGTTCCCCAGTGTCAATAACCCGCCTTTGCTACCCCTTCCTGCTGGCGGCGGCGGCAAGGTCAACTCGCTCAATGGCTACACTGAGGACAATCTCGAGGGATATCCCGTGCACTTCCGGTACGAGGCAGCTAATTGTCGTTTGTTCTATACACAGCGCATGTTGGCTTCTCCTATCGAGTCGTGGAGACGTGCTAGAGGTGTAGCGTGGAATGAAGAACCTTGTGTGCAGGGCTCGACGACAAATAAGGACGGAACTATTGGTGACAAAACTCTCAAGTACAACTCCGGTGTCCGAAGCCGTGCGAGCGGCATAAAGGGACCTGGGATGCTGAAGAAGTAATGGTTTTATGTATGATATGCATGACATTGAGCATGGAACGGCGTTTGTAATGTTATGTTAACGATAGACATGGATTATACCTCACGATTAGACGTCTATAGAATAATGACTTTATTGCAAAAACATCATGTTGCTTAGCGTACTACAAAGACCGGAATTGAGGCTGTCTTTGTTTGGTGTTGCTTAGCTCGATGTCGTTGAAACGATCCCGATCGTTCAGGCGCAACATGACGTCAGATATCTAAAAGCAGGCACGCGACTACCTACGAAGTGACTGCTAACCACAGGCATCCGTCCTACGTCCTCTCTTCTTCCCCTTTTCCTTCATCTGTAAGGATCTTTAGATTTATTCAATATTCTTTTTGTTGAGGCGATATCTTCGTCGTTCAGGTCGTTGCCATGCCTTTCCTCCCTCGAATAAACCCAGCAGTGGCTGCGACGCCTGAATCGAAGACGGAGAAACTCAAAGCATTTTTGAAGCAATGGTTTCTGGTAAACTATCATGACCTGCTTTGCATGGCTGTCGTTGGCGGTCTAGCTTTTGGCGTACGTTTCTTGCCTATCTTCTGGTGATTATCACTAACATGCATCTGCCAGATTTACCACTCGCCCGTCATTATAACACGAACATTCCCCATCACTTTCGATGCGACGTCTGGTGATATCGTCTACCCGCAGTGGGCATACCCTGATCGCGGCTGGATTCTGCCCTCTTGGCTCTCCGGTATAATCTCCATCGCCATACCCATTATCGTCTACATTGCCGCACAGATCCGGATCAAGTCAGCCTGGGATGCGAGCAACGCCATCATTGGAACCACTTGGTCCGTCATTATGGCATCTCTCTTCCAAGTGACTCTCAAGCAACTGGTTGGCGGCTTCAGACCTTACTTTCTCGATGTTTGCATGCCGGACATTTCGCTTGCAAAGTCGCACAACAAGACTGGTCTGAATGGAGTGGGTTTCTACCAGATCATGTACACCACCGAGATCTGCACTCAGCCCGATCCCTCGAGGATTCAGAATGCAATCACATCGTTCCCAAGTGGACACACGACCGCCGCATTTGCTGGATTCGGCTTTCTCTTCCTCTGGCTGAACGCCAAGCTAAAGGTCTGGGCAGACCACAAGCCCGCCTTCTGGAAACTCTGCCTCACATTCATTCCTCTCTTGGCGGCAGTCCTTATTGCGGGCTCGCTCACCATCGACGCAGCGCACAATTGGTACGATATTCTAGGAGGAGGCTTCATTGGCACCATCATGGCATATGCATCCTACCGCTCAACCTACGCTGCCATCTGGGACTGGCGCTTCAATCACCTCCCACTTCGAGAGACAGAGACGTTCCGATATGGCTTTGACGGCGACATAGACTATGCGGCTCAGACATTGGCTATGACTGCTGGCTGGGGAGGCAAGAAGGTTAGGTTGCCTGAGAGCACGAGTGGCCCGGCTATTAGCACCGAGTCTACGCTTCGCAGTGGCGCTGAGGAGATAGAGAACCTTGATGCGAACACTAGAAGGAAGCGAAGGGGACCAGTGGGAGATGAGGCTGTGTAATGGCAATGGGGGGACGAGTTGGAATAGTAGTAGTAATGGTAGTCTTCGTGTTAGCATAGATTAGCTTCTTGCATCCTAAATATTCTGCTTTAACACTCATCCGAGAGCCTGTCTTCGGAACTAATTTCCGACCCCGGCTGCGCCCGTCTCGTTTCCCTCCTTTGGGTCGGCATCTCTTGCCCAGACTCATCTCACGACAAGACAAAACAAAACAAGTCATAAGGGCAGCACGTTGCTTTATTCTTAACCTAAAGTATGCTCTAATCATTACAATAGTTTATGCGTCTTTGCCTCAAGTTAGGCAGACATGTTGAACATTCTTCGAAATACATCAGATCTTCTCACTGGAATCGAATCGCACATGGTATTAGACATCTACCTCGTCCTATTCACAAGCCAACACCGGCGATGCTAGATACACAAAAAAAAGGAAAAAACACACAAAGGTGGAAAAACGCAGGTTCCAACAAAAGCCACCGCAAAATGAATCATGCCAAAGGTTATCCGTCTAAGCGACCCCTTTTTACAGAAGGACCATACCAGCACCGACAAGACCGGCGACGGCCATGTAGGCACCGACGGCGAAGTCGCCGAGGGTGAAGACACGGGCAATGGAGGCAGCCTGGATACCGAAGCTGTCGTCATCGGAGTCGGAGTCACTTCCCTCGGAGTCGGCACCAGTAACAGAAGCGGAGACGGCACCGGTGGCGGTGGCAACCTCAGCGTTGATCTTGCTGGCGGAAGCGAGAGCGGACTTGCAAGAGTCCTGGTTCTCAGCCTTCTGGGTGGTGGCCTTGCCCTTGAAGTCGCAAGCATCAGCCTTCTTGTCCTGGGCGTTGTAGTAGGCATCAAGGATGTAAGCGAGCTTGGACTCGTTGTCGCACATGCTGTAGGCACCGTAGATACCGGAGGTAGCGTTTCCGTTGATGGCAGTGCAGAGCGACTTGTCCTCGCCGCAGATGTAACCGAAGATGGAGTCAAAGTCCTTGGACTTCAGGCCATCGGCGGGCACACAGCTTCGGCTCTTGAGCATGCACTTGCAGAGGTCAGAGTCAGGAGTAGGGGGGAGGACAGAGTTAGCCTGCCAGGTGGAGGACTGCTTGGGGCAGGTGGCGGCCTTGCCAGAGGGCTTGTAAGAGTCCTCCTCAACACCAGAGGGGTGGGCGGCGGTGGCCTTCTTCTTGAGCTGGGCAAAATCCTTCTGCTTGACGGCATCGCCGTTCTTGCTGACCTTGACAACACCGTAGTCGTTGGCCTCCTGGAAGTACATGTAGACAATACCACCGCTAAAGACATCGGTCATCTCCTTCTCCTCGTAGAGAGCAGTGGTCTCGTCGAAGATACGGCCGGCAGCACCATCGGGCTCGTTGCAACCGTACTCAGCGAAGAAGACAGGAACAGAGTAGTCCTTGAAGAACTTGGCCTGGTCAGAGTAACCAGAGTCCTGCATGCTGCTCTCACCGCACCAAGAGTAGATGTTGTAACCCCAGTAGTCGATGCGCTCCTCGTCCTTGCCACAGTTGAAGTAGTCGGCAATGTTCTCACGAATATCCTTGTCATCGTTGGCGGCATAACCAACACCCAGCCAGCGGTCGTACTTGCTCTTGATGTGCTTCTTGGTGTCACGGACGGCGGCCTTGACGAAGGCGGAAGCAGCTGTGTTGGACTTGTTGTTGGAGACCTCGTTACCGGCAAAGAAACCGACAACGTTGTCGTACTGGGCAAGCTCGTCGATAACGCCGATGTAGCGCTCGTACAGCTCAATGTCCCACTTGGGGTCGTCACGGTTGATAGAGACGCTGGGCTCTGAAAGATCAGAGATGACGTAAATACCGGCATCGTCAAGGAGCTTCATGCAGGCCTTGTGGTCCTTCTCGGGATCGATGGCGTATGTTCGGATGATGTTGGTACCGAGCTCCTTCATGAGAGGGACATCACGCTTGCAAGCATCCTCATCGGCGAGAGGGTCGACGTAGCTCTTCTTCTTGGTGTTGGTGGCACCAGCGGCAGCAGTGTCCTGCTGGTAGGCAATACCCTTCATGAAGAACTGGGTTCCGTTGGTGTAGAACAGCTTAGATCCCTACTGGATGTTAACATCTAATATCCCGCCTTCCACCACTACCATAAGCGCCCACGTACCTTCATAGTGATGGGCTCCAGCTTGGCGCTGGCAGCCGTGGCCGCCGCAGCGACAAGGGCAGCAGAAAACTTCATTGTGTGTTGTGTTGTGTATCAAATAGCAAGTAAAAAGAACAAAGAGTCTAAAGAGTGACGAGAATCGGGTTATCCAACAGTGGAATGCTGTAACCCCTTTTTCAGTTCGCGACGGTCGGTCGGAATAGGTGAATCGTTCGTAAGTTTGTCTGTAAAAGAGTGTCGGGAAAATGTAAAATCAGCCTCAAACGAGAACTGACAAGAAAAAACGGCGATGAAGAATTAAAGGTTAGCGAAGGTTTGATGGAGGGAGGAGGAAGAAGAAGAAGGATGGAAGTCGAGGGATGGGCCCGTTTGAAAAGTAAAATGGAATGCAATGCCAGCCCCTGCCTCTGCATGGATTCGTCAAGCCAGAGCCGAACATCCTGGGCGCCCCTGAACTTCAGTGGTCCAAGCCGCTAATTGTCGTAGCAGGGGTTCCCGTTCATTGATGGCGGCTGTGTTCTAGTGGATGCACTCGGCACTGTGCCAGGCCGTTCCAACCGCCAACCTCCATCGGATGAGATAAATATTAGATATCACTGAACTTGTGAAAAATTTGCCTAATCAATCATCAATATTAGTTAAAATGTTGAAGACGTATACTAATTCTATGATAATATTGTATTTTTGCTCTTATGCCGTATAAAGAACAACCCGATATCAAATCTATCTGGGGCCGCGTGTGTCTACTACGGTGAAGCTGTCGGTCCCCGAAAACAGATCCCTTAAGAGACATTCGACCAACCACATGTTAAAGGCCCCTGCCGATTGTGAGGCGCAGTCCAGAGATTGAAGCTTGTTTGGGTCTTGTCCGGTGCCTACCGTGGCCAATCAAGGATGGTCAACGTGGGATCTCATCTTAGTGACGGTGGTATAGTGCCTGGTGTCAATGCACACCGTAGCTCTATCTCCCGCTAGCAAAGCTTGGCCTTGCTCTAGGCATTGGGCGTTAGTGTCTCATGGCCAGACACGAGATTGCACTGTACATCGCCTCTCAAAATAGGGGACAATCTCCACGGAATATCGGTCCACGCCAAAACATCAGGGGTCTCACCTCGGTTTGGTGGCGGACAACGGAACCGTCTACGCCGCAAATTCTCTATTTCTTCTTCTAGACGTATACGATGTCTCCAATGACTCTTTGGGAAATTGTCTTGAAACGCTTGACGACGTCTTGGTGGATCTCGCATATGGATCTCGCTCACTTGGCATTGGTGAATACGGTACCTAGGTATTATAATAGAAATGATCAATTGCCTTATTTCTCGTCTGTCTTGGCCGCGATATACGAACAATACATGTATACTAATTTCAGATAGAATGGCACCGTATCTAATTCAGTCTCCGATTGACAATCGACAGCTTACGTGTGTCCGTATTCCCAATCACACACAATTCTCCCTCCAAGGATCAATCCTCCACCCTCGGCCCGGTTTGGGAGCTCGCTGTCTCAGTCTCATCCTTTCCAGGCGCGTGTCAGTTTGTGCAGACACTGTATCTCTCACTGCTGTTTGCTGGTTGGCCCATCCGCCCGTCGTACTCTGAAACCGATGCAAAGCAGAGCATAGACGCTTCTGCACATCAATGGATCCTGCGATGCCATCCCTGACCCGGCTTGCATTTCTGGCATGAGCTTGACCGTGATATTTTTGGACAACTTGTTGTTATTCCCCCTCGATCGGCGCTGGGACCTGACTATCATCATCATATAGAGTGGTGCGGACGACGACAGCTCAAAGCTTGATACCATCGAAAGGAACATAAACAGTGGAGAACAGTTCTTTCGATGGCGGGTCGAGTTGCAGCCATTTTTCTGGATCATCGAGTTCATTCCTCTCTCGTATGCGCGTCGTCATCATTATCGTCGTTTAATGTCCTCGAATCTTATAGTAGACGCTACCGACGCCGTAGAGGACGCGACCCCAAGCATCATGAGTCTTTCGCAATAATCCACCCTGGGGCCGGCCACTCTCGCCATGCCGTTGTTCCGGCCGGTCTGCCGAAGTGCGGTGGTAGTGGCCATCGTGGTAAACTAGTTCTCCAGTCGGCATTGCGGCGTTTGTTTGTATCTGTGTTTATTTGATTGTGTTGTATTGTTTGTTGTTCAGACGTATTTTTGTGAGCGTGGTTTCTTTTAAGGAGAAGTTTGGATTCCTTCACGGACGATGTTCCATTTAAATAACTTTGGCATTTAGTTTCTAGGCAGACAAATGACAAGCTTCGAGGCGCATGCCAGAATAATGACTCTAATACCACTTCACCTGTTCAATCATTGCCTCAATTTTTTAATCACTTGCCGCGTTAGTTTCCACGGGCCGTCAACACTTGACCTCTCAGGGGCTTTGAAATGTCCCGGCGCCGCTGGTTAGGTTCCACAGCCGGCCGATCATGCGACTTAATCGCCGTCTGGGTCGGCTGCAGAGTGGCGAAACTACCGTTCAAGGCCGAATTTTCCTTCATTCTTGCGTCACATGAGCGAAAGCTCAGCCTTGGCTGATGGCTTGGCAGAAGAGCCTTGTGAAAATCTTGCTGTATATCGCCAAGTGTCTTTGTGGTGGTTGTCTGTCAGCCTGTTTATGCTTAGATTAACTTGCTTTATTGCGGATTGTGAAAAGGTGGTGTAACCAAGGATAGTAAAAGATCGATGCTCACATCAAATTATAGTTCCATTGATGAGGAGTATCGCTCAAGTTGTCTGTAACAACTCCAGGGTAAACTAATACATTACTATGCATTCTTTCACCGCTCAGGGTTCTGAGCGATTCATTCTTGCTGGTACCGACTGCTCTCAATTGAAGACAGGTCTGTTAGGAACTCAAGTCCCAGATAGTACCAGAAATGACTCTTTTCTCGATACCAGGTGCCTTTGGCATGCTTGAACAGTAACAGAGACGTATGCATCCAGCCAGTCGCCTGTCAGCCTACCACCTATCATGAGAGACAAGTCGTTCTACAAAATCCATTCATTATTTCAATCTCATGTTCTAAAAGTAACGTAGATGTTTCAGCAAACTTTCAGTTACTAGTTAACCTGCGTTGATGACATAGCGCGTGTTGATCGTGTCTTTGGTCAGACGTGAGGAGTCAATCCGCAAATTGGACACCGAAAGTCGAAATCATGCGCCTAAAATTTACAACGGTGCAAGTGTTCCGCAAGCTTGACCGAGTTGTTGGGTCTGACGAAGAGCATCGCGTGCTGTTTCATAGCCATTCATGCTACAACAGCGGCGGGAGCTGAGAGCTTGCGGCAGGAAATACAACGCCTCACCGACGGCCCTATTCCACACATACGTAGCCTAGCTATACGTCAGTCGACCACCACAGCTTTGATACACATGGGAACACAAGCCTTCAACGGAAATGTGTCCTCTTCTTTTCTACTCCTATTACTGTAGCCATTCAAGACCAGACTTGCCTTCTATTTCGTTTCACCTACCCTATTTACACGTGGGAAGATATTGTTCTGACTGTAATCAAGTGACACAGCATCATGACATTGATATTTGAGCATTCCCTATCAGTAGACATGTCGGTCGGCCTTCATCTGATACGAGGACCATACTTATCAGGGGTGCTCCCTCAAGAAGATAAGATCGTTCTTCCTCCAGCCTTACCGGATCTGGTTGTTCATGACGATGCACCGCCTTCTCACCAGTTACCTATGCATAGTTGGCTTGAGGACAAACAAGCAAGTCTATTCACACAATGGTGTTGTCACGAGGACCAAGAAGCGACCTATGTACGCGGCTACGTCCTTGCTAATGTGTGCAAGATTATAGCCAAGTTCTCTCTATAAATTGGCTACACCATGTCAAACTGAGGTCGATTATAAAGCAGGTAGCCGTTTCAACGTTCCTAATATGATGTATTAGTCTGAAGAAGCGAATGACTCCCGTATTACTCAGTAGTATTATAAGTGGGACAACATGAGTATCAAGGTTGCGATAACACCAGCTAATGAGCGTATATATCACGAAGTCAAAAGCAAGGCATCACAGCTAAACACAAAAACAACACAAGAGCTGCGTATAGATCCAGGTAGTATTACAGTCGAACGTATGTGGTTTGTACTGTCACAGGCAGGACGTTCATCCTTGTCCTCCACTTACTCGGTTCATGGCACGATACAATGATGCTACATTCCTACATTCAAGCTACTATGCAGACATTGCTATACAGCTTCTGTTCTTGTATAAAACTCTTCAAAATACTGGTTATGACCAGCTTCATATGCCATGTGAGTCCAGGTTTCCAGGACAAAGCCTGCCAACATGCCAAGACCTCGATGCATGTACTAGCATTGCACAGACTTATGAGTGGCGGGCATACGACCTTTCAAGTCCTAGGGTCTATGGGAACAGGCGCAAAAGCTCCGGTGATGCTGTTGTAAGATGGATCTCTGGAGACAAGTGCATATCCTGGTCTCCAACACATAACCCCGGTGTTGTTCATACTCGCTTGATAAGATGCCTCTTCAGACGGGCGCACTTGACGTCTGACTTACGTCGTCATGTCTCTGTTTCGACAACGAAATGCCGACAGGGCTGAGATACAATCTCGAATTCTGAAGCTTCTAACTCTTTTACCGAAGCATTTAGCGTTACACATGGACATCATGTTGCAGTACCCTGCATCTATCACCTGTCTTACACCTTCAACCCCCAAGGTGAGGCTCGGGGCATCTCAACCGCAGGATCTCGATGTCTATGGAGCAACGTTCCCCGTCGAACTTTCCAACCCTTTCGCTTATCGACTGGAAAAGTCTTTGGTTCCTATTTTTTTGCTTGATTCCCTGGCGAAATCCTCGTCGCTATGACTTACATGATGTAATTTGGCGTCATGTTGAACCTCATAGGCGTCAGTGTGAGAGCACCAGCATGATGTCATGGAGACTCCAAATCGCAATATATTATTGAGCTCAAGAACCTCTCAAGTGAAAGTAGCATCCAAGCACACTCTGCAACCTATTCTCATTAACTGCCAAGACACCAAAGCAAATCTCACCTTCATCACAACACAATACACATCATGTCTTCTCAGGCCCCCAGCGAAGGACAAAAGGTAAGCACTCGCGATACCCAGTTTCTCGACACGAAACTCACATAATACAGGTCGACCTCGGAAAGAACGCCCCCACCAAGCAGGAGGGTACCGGCAACGTCCCCTCTGAGTCTCTTGCTGCCCAGTCAGCCAAGGAGGGTGGTCAGTTCGCCTCCAACGAAGGTCTTCGCGGCGAGAACCAAGCCTCCTCAGGGTCCGAGAACACCAGCGCTGGTCGCACCACCAACACTTCTTCTGCCCCTAGCTCCGGCTCTGGCAACTCTTCTGCTGGCACTGCTCCCAGCTACGCCGACGCCCAGTACACCAAGGCCTCTGGTCCCCATGGAAAGAACCTGAAGGAGGGCATTGACGACTCCAAGACTGAGGATGGCCTCCAGAAGGCCTTGAACGCTGAGCCTGGTAGCGAGGACGACCCTAGCCGGGTTGCTGAGCTCCAGTTCCAGCAGAACCAGACTGCCGCTGGCCGGGATGCTGGGCCTAAGCAAGGAGAGGTCACAAACAAGACTGCTTTCGATGCTCTTAACAACGAGACTTCTTCGTAATTTGTCTGAGGATATGATGATACCTGTATTATAGCGGACTTTAGTATCAATGATGAAATGACTTCATGAAACAAGCATATCTGTGACCTGACCGAGCGTGATACAACTTCCCGATAATCGTGTACCAGATAAGCAGTTGGCTCTGGTAATCATCACAGAGTCTCGGAATGAGAGTGATAGTGGTGCAGTTCAGTTTGCAAAAGGTGTGCGTCTCACGCAGTCTGGGGTGCGCTGTAGCATTGATCAGGCTCGTGTAAAGTGCCTGTTGTAGATACTCGGAGATAGATGGCCGGGTGTTTTCCCCCACGGGGATTACAAGGATAGGACTTCACATCGAACGAGACAAGCGTCAGTCTGGCGATTCATCATGATAAGTAACGAGTTAGGCTGGAAAGGGTATGAATGCCTGATACAACTCGGTTACAAGGGTTGAGTCAGAGACTATTACCGTGGGTATGCCGGGCGCAACGCGCGGCAGTATCATCTTCAGGTGATAACGCCTTGGATGCCAGTAATTCAGTGCAGAGAGGCAAAGTTGACTCGTAGAGTTTCAGAAACTGAAGCGGTATGTCCGAGTCGAATCGATAAATCAGAGATACAAATTCATATACAAAGCTAACACGGGCTCGCCGTCCTTCAAGGTTGCCAGGACGAGAATGAGATGGCGGGCAGTGTGAAAATCCTGAATCACGACAACCAATCAAATTGAATGGATTGATGACGTCAGGTTGTGACCAACACTTCGAAAACCCTGACTTCTTGGGGTTTGATAGAGCGGGATACCATATTTTGGCAGAAATACAGGAGAAGAAGGGTCAATAATAACGGCCAGTCTTGTAGATTTTCGTCATTACCTATAGATAAAACCCATATTCAATAGGTACTTGATATCATCAACAGTCTCAACGGAAATAAGCACATCACCTTGATGCCTTAGTTGGTGCCTGACTCTGTCATCAGTCAAAAAATCTGTAAATCTGCCCCACCAAATAAAAATTCACCCCGCCTTGCCTCTGGGCACAACCACTGCAGAAGCCTTGAGTATTCAACCGGGAAGAAACTGGAACCGCCACACTCATTGTTATTTGCTTGGCCGGTTTTTTTCTTTGTCGGTCAACTTAACTTTTCCCTCTCTCTTCTTCCCTCTTCATCGAACGGTCATTTTCCAAACCCATCTCATATACCCCCTCGGTTTGGACTTGATTTCTTAGACGTCCTTCACCCCGCCGACAGTCTCCGTTCTTTCAACCCCGCGGTCTTTTTTTTTTTCTTACACAGTCGTCATCATGGCCCCCTCTGCGTCCAAGGAGAAGCGTCTCGCTAAGAAGGCTGCCGAGGGCAAGCTTAAGGGCAAGAAGGGTAAGAAGACTGATGAGCCTGAGCTCGATGCCCACGGCAACCCCGTCAAGGACGATGATGCCCCCGCGACTTCAGGCGAAAAGCTCGACGAGGTGAAGCGTCTCACCGAGCAGATGGACAAGCACGGTATTTCTGACCGTGTCACCACTGGTGTCCTTGCCTCTACCCAAACCAGCAAGGACGTCAAGATCACCAGTACCTCTCTGGTGTTCCACGGTCGTGTCCTTATCACCGATTCCGTCCTCGAGCTCACGTACGGTCGACGATATGGTCTCCTCGGTGAGAACGGTTGCGGAAAGTCTACTTTCCTCAAGGCCATTGCCGCCCGCGAGTACCCCATCCCTGAGCATCTCGACCTTTACCTTCTGAACGAGGGTGCTCCTCCCAGCGACCTGGGCGCCCTTGAGTGGGTTGTCCGAGAGGCTGAGTTGGAGCTGGAGCGTCTCGACCACCAGGCTGAGAAGCTCCTTGAGGATGAGGGCCCTGAGAGCCCTGTTCTCCTTGACCTCTACGAGGTGAGTTCACCTACCATATTTTGCACGTACCCGCTAACATTTCATAGCACATGGACAAGCTTGATCCCTCCACATTTGCCACCCGTGCCTCGCTCATCCTGACTGGTCTGGGTTTCAACAAGAAGACCATCCACAAGAAGACCAAGGATATGTCTGGTGGTTGGAGAATGCGAGTCGCCCTTGCCAAGGCCCTTTTCGTCAAGCCCTCTGTTCTGCTTCTCGATGACCCCACTGCCCATTTGGATTTGGAGGCTTGTGTGTGGCTCGAGGAGTACCTCAAGAAGTGGGAGCGAACCCTGGTTCTCGTCTCCCACTCTATGGATTTCCTCAACGGTGTCTGCTCCAACATGATTGACATGCGCGGCAAGCAGCTCGTCTACTATGGTGGTAACTACGACTCTTACAGCAAGACTCGAACCGAGAACGAGACAAACCAGATGAAGGCCTACCAGAAGCAGCAGGACGAGATTGTCCACATCAAGAAGTTCATTGCTAGCGCTGGTACCTACGCCAACTTGGTGCGACAGGCCAAGTCGCGACAGAAGATTCTCGACAAGATGGAGGCCGATGGTTTCATCCAGCCTGTCGAGCAGGACCGAGTCTTCAGCTTCCGTTTCGCTGATGTTGACAAGCTCCCTCCTCCCGTCCTGTCTTTCGACAACGTTACCTTCTCCTACTCTGGCAACCCCGAAGATGACCTGTACCGCAACCTTGACCTTGGTTTCGACATGGACTCCCGAACCGCTCTTGTCGGTCCCAACGGTGTGGGCAAGTCAACTCTGCTCCGCCTCATGACTGGCAAGCTGTCTCCCACAGGCGGTGTGGTCACCCGACACACTCACTTGAAGCTTGGTCTCTACTCGCAACACAGTGCTGAGCAGCTCGACTTGACAAAGTCAGCCCTCGACTTTGTCCGTGACAAGTACAGTGAGAAGTCTCAGGACTACCAATACTGGCGCCAGCAGCTCGGCAAGTACGGTCTCAGTGGTGACTCCCAGACTGCCTTGATGGGTACTCTGTCTGAGGGTCAGAAGAGCCGTATCGTCTTTGCCCTGCTTGCCATCGACAGCCCCAACATGCTGCTGCTTGACGAGCCTACCAACGGTCTGGATATTCCCACCATTGACAGTCTGGCAGACGCCATCAACGCTTTTAGCGGAGGTGTCATTGTCGTGTCCCACGACTTCCGGTAAGCATCCCATATGATTGACACGATTACAGATGACTAACGACTGTATAGATTGCTTGACAAGATCGCTAAGCAGATTCTTGTTTGCGAGAACCAGACCATCCGCACATGGGATGGCTCCATCTCCGAGTACAAGAACTACCTCCGAAAGAAGATGATTTCGGCCGGAGCTGTCTAAGGAAATAAAAATGTTTACGACGATTGATTTTTTTTTTTGGCACGAATGCATGAAAGGAAATTGACTATAGAGGATATCGTTCCACAAAAGTTCATGAGTGCCATTGGCATCATGTGGGTATTTTCATGGGATATGAGCGGCGGGTGGCTAGACCATCAGGATACTTGATACCTTACGATGGGAAACGAATTGGCCACGACGACGCTACAGGACGCATGGGCATGGCCTCAGTAGAGAGGCCCGGAAGCGTTCATGAAGATGTGGAAATGTTCACGGATAGATTTTCTTTTTCTTTGGGTCTGGCTGTTTGTAGGCCTTGATTAGTACGAATACATGGGGTTTCCCATAATGAATGATGCGAATCGAGTGAAATGATGTGCCAGTCACGTTCTTAAAGTTAGTACATGAATATGTTGAGTTTCTGGGCGGGCTTGTAGGTGGTATATGTGGCATTCTTGGGTGTCGTCGACCGTATGAGGTGGAACTTAGATAAGGCTGAGACCATAATGGTGACGGTGAAGTTTCGCCTGCGGGTCAAGATGCGATACTTGAGGGGTTTCTTGTAGCATGGGGTGTGATTTTTGCGACAATTTCAACCAGAGTCTCGAAAGTAACGGTAACTCTCGGGGTTAGCTTTGTTATTGCCAGCGGGCACTATTCGTGCAACCTGTCAAGGCTGAGATTTGATGGAAATAAGATTCAGCCTTACGCAATGCCGCCCCTGTGGTATTACAGTACTGTAGTATGGATACCTAGCATTGAACAGTGATGGTTATATGAACAGTAAAGAATAAGAACGGCCGACATCTATAATTGATGCCATAGAACGAAATAATATAAAGCATTCCTCTCGTTGTGTCGCTCTACCCTACACGAAATGCGAAGACCATCATTGGCAACCGATCTCCGGAAACTATCCCCGCTGCCGGTGACTGGGGACGGGCTGACGGGGAAGCCCAAAACGGGCTTAACGCTTTTAGGTGTAGTCTTAGGTTAGACCCACATGTGACGGGGACGAACGGGACAGGGGCAGCGAAGCCTGGGACCTGAAAAAAAGAGACGAGACGCGGAGAGAGGAGATGAGAGATCGTGTGCGTGTGCGTGTTCGTTCGCGTGTGCCTTGATTTGAATTTGCCGTGATTTGCTGCTGACTATGAGGGCTTTTAGAGGACAGCCCAACAGAAGAGCATTCAGTGAAGCTACACTGAATCTCAGCCCCCGTAGTCAAACTTGCAGTGACAACATGTTGTAATTGTAAATATTTACCTCTCGACAACACCTGATCCTATCGCCAATTCCTCTTTAGGGAATCGTACCTTGAATCGGTCGGTGTGATACAGAGACACAAAAACATGAGCCCAGATTGCTTCACGGTTGACTCGAGATTGTTGTGCCAGGAATTCCCATCTCAGTGGTCATATTTTAGCCCGTCCAAGCCCCTAGATCCCCGTGCGTGCAGGTTCAGGTTCAGGTTCTCGATTCGCTTCTATTCTCGTGGCAGCGAATCCATTCATCACATCACGCCCTCTCTTCCCACCTTGCTTCTTCTCGTCTCTCGTTGTCTCTCTCTTTCTCTGATGGGCTTGTTTCTCCACTATCGCCCACACCACCACCGTCGTCATTGTCATTGTCATCACGATTAGAGAGTGATTAATTAAATACTCGAGAGGCGTAATCATTGAAACGGTTTAATTGTTCAGTACTTACACCGAGCTACTACGACTCCATACTGGCCTTGTCTTACCTGGGCTGTCACTCCAGCTCCCGCCATCACCACACTCATCGTTAACATCTAGAACAAACTCCACTCCACTTTGTTGTTCCCCGATCCCATCCACATCCTCTCTTTCTCACCCATTGTCCATATTATCCGCTCCCCCGCTACTTGACTGTACCATCTGCAGATCCATTGGCTCTCGTTGCCTCTTCCCTCACCCTCGTTTCTTGCAGTCTAATACCCTGTCCCGACTCCCCTTCCCCATCTCGAGTGCCGCTTGCATCGCCGTATCTCAGCGCCACGCTACGTCCAACACCTCCACACCAAAACACTTTGCCCCCCAGCCAGGGCATCCTTCGTCAACTTGGTGTGTATTTGGGCTCATCCTAGACCTGACATTGTCGCGATTCATCTACGCCGGCCATCGTTCCCATCGTAACTCGTCAGTCGCAGCACGCTGCATCACCGTACCCGTGGTCGCGATTTGCGAATCGCATCGCATCGCATCGACAACCACAAAGCCTCGCGTGCGCATCGCGAACCTCTGACTGATCGATTGCGCATCCTCGCCCCCGAGACATAACACTTACACATCGAGCCCTCTCAATCGTCGCATCGCTGTCTGTCGAGCACATGGGTTCTCAAGCTTGATTACCATCGGCCGCCGACTATAAAATATTCCCTGCTCTCTTGAGTGCTTAGCTTTGTTCTGCCAATCCAAGCGCTAGACCGTCAATATGGATCAGAACGGCTACAACTCCTCGGTGCTGCAGCGGCCACCGCATAGGGGAGAAGACGGAGGTGATGATGATAGAGACTCTCGTCCGCACCACCACCATCATCACCACCATCACCACCACCATCATCGGCGCGACGGCGATTTACCTTCCGTAGGAGCTGCAGCTGGAGAGGCGGCGACAGCCTCATCGAATGCGAGCGGCGCGAATGGGCATCAGCACTCCACCTTTAGTCTGCGCTCACCCAAGCCCGAATACCGCCCGCCTCCTTTCTCTTCTCCCAACGGTCATAGTCATAGTCATACTCATCACAACACCAGCACTTCAGGTGCTGGAACATCCCTTCAATCCCCGCCTCGGCCGGCCTTGCCCAATCCCTACATGTCATCGTCCACAGGCGCACCCGGGGGCCCCGTCGCTCCGTCACTACCACCTCCCGTCGGTCTCAACTCAGCTTCATCACCTGGGTCATCGGCTGCTGGACTTCATCAGCATCATCACGAACCCCAAGCACCACCTCATCCTCACCAAGCTGCTGGCCCTCCGCCCGTATCACCTTTGCATCCTCCTGCTGCATATTATCCCCCTACAGCAAACCGCGACGTTTATTATCCCCGTGATCCCAAACCTGCATCGCGAGGTTTCTACGATCCCACAACTGATACAACAAAGGAACGTCGAATTTCTGACGCGGCGACGCCTGGAGCCTCCTGGCACAACGCCAACGCCAACGCCAACGCGCCCCCGGTTGGCACTCCCAAGGTAAGGGGGGCAAATCCACTTCTTTTTTTGTCTTTGACTCTCGTCTCGCCCAAACTCGATTTGATTTGATTGATTGCACCAGCTGGCCCTTGATTTTCCTTCCCCATCATCTTTCAATTCTATCTTGATCATCAAGATCATCACCCATCACGCCAAGGCCATCAATGCCTGTTTCATTTCTTCACCCTTATCGTGCTTAATTTCCTTCCAAACTGTAACCATCGCATCATCTTTTAATTTCATCATCACACTCCTTAACTCCGTCGTACAACTACCTACTCCCACTCGGAAGCCAACACCGAAACAACCTTAAAGCTTGCTGACGTGGAGCTAATTTTTCTCTTCTACCACAACAGACCCGCGATCCGTACAGTTATTCACAGTCTGCTGATCAACACAATCCTTCGTATTATAACGGCTCTTACACATCACCTCGAGGTCCATCATCGTATAACCGACCGCGTAGCCCGTTGTCCCATTCGCATCAAAATCCTCCAGCCGGATCTCTCAGCCCTCCGGGGCGACAGCCGCTACTCGCTTCTCCGAGCGTGAGACATGGTGCCACGGCCAACATGAGCTCAACTACCAATGGGGCATCCGCCCTTCCGCCCTTCAAGTCGGACCTCGCGGCTCCTTCGCCCCCCAAGCCGGCGCCCACATCCACCAGCGTACGTAACAAAGCATCTATGAATGAAGCATCGGCACTAACTTTCTCAAAGACGCCAAGCCGAGCTGATCCTATGTCTTTCTCCAATATCCTCTCTAGCTCTGAGCCTGCACCGAAGCCCAGGGAACGATCTCCTGTTATTCCACGAGAACCGGAGCCAGAGATTAAGCAGGAGCGAGAGCACAGACGTGAACGAGAACCGAAGCGCGACTCAAGGGAACCAAAGCAGACAAAGCGATCTCTAGAGCCCGAGCCGGACCACGACACTGAGGTTGAGAAGGATATCGAGACAGAGCCCGAACCTATTCCCAGCAAGGAAAAGGAGCCTGTCAAGAAGCGAGGAGGTCGAAAATCAACCAAGGGCCGTGCTTCTGACATTCGAGACGCTGCGACTCCTAAGAACGGTCGCAGGTTATCCATCAAGAAGGAATCACCAACACCTCGTCTTCCGGCTAAGCGACAAGCAAACGGCCAGCCCAAGCAAAAGACATGGTCGGCAGAGATGGAGAAGAAGATCCAGAATGCCGAGACCCAGATCGACACTAAGATTGCGAACCTGGACTCTGATGAATTCGACGAGCAACAATACAAGGAGCGAGCCCAGAAGCGACGACGCGTAATGTCAGATCTTGACCTGGAACATGGTCGCCTTCGACGCGATGCATATGCGGCTGCCGCTAGCAAGAAGCTTGTACTTCATGCTGAGCTTGGTAAGCGGCGATACGACGACGTTTTCTACGACGAAGCCCTCCATGAGGTACGCGAGCAAGAAGTCTACGCCGAAAAGGAGCGCAAGAAGGATATGCAACGCAAGCGACGTCGTGAAAAGTCGATGGCTGTCACAATGGAGCAGAAGGAAGCAGCTCTTGCTCGTGCAGAGGCCGCCGAGGATGAGACTGAGAGACAGAAACATCTGCGTGATGCTGAGCGCGCCAGCAAGAAGGCACAGCAAACCAAGCTTATTCTGCAGAAGGGTATTAAAGGCCCTGCTCGTAACCTTGAACTCAACCTGGAGGGCGGTACGATGTCTTCATTCCAGGCCTCTGATGTTGAATCTGGAGAAGCAGGCACTCCATCTGGCAAGCGTAAAGGCAAGGGTCGCAGCGGACCTCGTCTCAAAAAGTCCAAGGAGCAAAAGCAGGCTGAGAAGGATTCTGCTGAAGCTGCTCAGGCTGCCCTGGACGCTGGAGAGGAGTTGCCCACCAAAGAAGAAAACCGGGTTCGAATCAAGATTAAGAAGTCCAAGAAGGATCTGTCGACCGATGCAGATAAAGATAAGGATGACGCCGACAAAGATGAAGATGAGCCTGTTGAAAAGAAGACTAAGAAGGGCAAGGACAAAGACAAGGATAAGGATAAGGACAAGGAGAAGGTCGACGACGTCCCTGATAACGAAAAGCGGTTCATGTCCAAGGGTTACAACCAGATTTACGACCAGATCTGGCGAGACATGGCTCGTAAAGATGTCAACAAGACCTTCAAACTTGCTGTCGACTCTTACGCCACTAAGGCTTCTAATCTCAAGAAGACAGCGATTCTGGCATCGAAAGAAGCTAAGCGCTGGCAGCTGCGGACAAACAAAGGTACCAAGGACCTTCAAGCTCGCGCGAAACGCGTTATGCGTGACATGATGGGCTTCTGGAAGCGTAACGAGCGCGAAGAACGAGATCTGCGCAAGGCTGCTGAGAAGCAAGAGATCGAGAATGCTCGCAAGGAAGAAGCCGACCGTGAAGCCGCTCGTCAAAAGAGAAAGCTTAACTTCCTTATCTCGCAGACCGAGTTGTACTCTCACTTTATCGGCAAGAAGATCAAGACCGACGAGGTGGAGCGAAGTACGGACAACCCTGATGTTGCCAAGGATGCCCACCAGATCAACCAGCAGAAACTCGACATTGATGAGCCCACTGGTCCTATGACCGGCAAGGTCACGAACTTTGAGAATCTTGACTTCGAGGAGGGTAGCGATGAAGCTCTCCGTGCCGCTGCCATGGCGAACGCCCAGAACGCCATTGCCGAGGCTCAGAAGAAGGCTCGCGACTTCAACAACCAGGGTCTTGATATGGATGATGAGGGCGAGATGAACTTCCAGAACCCTACAGGCATGAGTGATGTCGAGATTGAGCAGCCTAAGCTCATTAATGCCCAACTCAAGGAATACCAGCTGAAGGGTCTCAACTGGCTCGTCAACTTGTACGAACAGGGCATCAACGGTATTTTGGCCGACGAAATGGGTCTCGGAAAGACAGTTCAGTCCATCTCTGTCATGGCTTATCTGGCTGAGAAGCACGACATCTGGGGTCCGTTCCTCGTTGTCGCACCTGCTTCTACACTTCACAACTGGCAGCAGGAAATTGCCAAATTCGTCCCTGAGTTCAAGATCCTACCATACTGGGGTGGTGCCAACGACCGAAAGGTGCTTCGAAAGTTCTGGGATCGCAAGCATACGACGTACCGAAAAGACGCTCCCTTCCACGTGTGTGTTACCTCATACCAGCTGGTTGTGTCAGATGTGGCCTACTTCCAGAAGATGAGATGGCAGTACATGATTCTGGATGAGGCGCAGGCTATCAAGAGTTCGCAAAGTTCGCGATGGAAGTGCCTGCTTGGCTTCCACTGCCGAAACCGATTGCTTCTCACAGGAACGCCCATCCAGAACAACATGCAGGAACTTTGGGCTCTGCTCCATTTCATCATGCCGTCATTGTTCGACTCGCACGACGAATTCAGTGAGTGGTTCTCAAAGGACATTGAGTCGCACGCACAGAGTAATACCAAGCTCAACGAGGATCAACTCAAGCGTCTGCACATGATTCTCAAGCCTTTCATGCTTCGTCGTGTCAAGAAGCATGTGCAGAAGGAGCTTGGTGACAAGATTGAGCTTGACATATTCTGTGACCTCACATACCGACAGCGCGCGTACTATAGCAACCTTCGAAACCAGATCAACATCATGGACCTTGTCGAGAAGGCGACCATGGGAGACGATCAAGACTCTGGTACGCTGATGAACTTGGTGATGCAGTTCCGAAAGGTCTGTAACCACCCTGATCTCTTTGAGCGTGCCGAGGTCAACTCGCCATTTGCGTGTGCCTACTTTGCCGAGACCGCTTCGTTTGTCCGTGAAGGAAATGAAATTGCTGTGGGCTACTCGAGTCGCAACCTGATTGAGTACGAGCTTCCTCGCCTCATCTGGAGGCAGGGAGGACGACTGAACAAGGCCGGCCCAGACAACCAACTTGCTGGCTGGAAGAACCAGGCACTGAACCACATGATGAACATCTGGAGCCCAGAGAACATTCGAGACAGCACCGATGGGTCAAAGACATTTTCATGGCTGAGGTTCGCTGATACGTCCCCCTATGAAGTCTACGAGGCTACACATCAGAGCTTGATTACGCGAGCTACTAAGGAGCTTCAAAAGCGTGATAGACTCGGATACCTGAATGTGGCATACAGCGAGTCTGAGGATAAGAACTACACCCCTGTCCATGCCCTTTTCCAGATCCAGGCGCGACAGAACCGAAAGCCTCTTGCGGACATCACTAATGAAGGCATCTTGTCCAATTTGATGAATGTCGCTCGAGGAAACTACAACGAGTCTGGCCTTGGACGATTGGAACTTGCCGGTAGACCTCGTGCGTCAGCACCTCCGATTCAGGTTTCGTGCCGCAGCTGGGGCGCTGAGGCTGAACGCAGCGAAACTTTGTTCAATGCACCAATCCGCAAGGTACTCTACGGCCCTACGGCCACCGAAGAGAAGGCACTCGTTGAGAAGAAACTTCCTATGGAGTTGTGGCCCACCAGAGAATTGCTCCCCAAGCCTGATCACGAGAAGAAGGGATTCACCAACATTACCGTTCCTTCTATGCAGCGCTTCGTCACAGACAGTGGCAAGTTGGCCAAGCTTGATGAGCTTCTATTCAAGCTCAAGAGTGAAGGTCACCGTGTACTACTGTACTTCCAGATGACTCGCATGATTGATATGATGGAGGAGTACTTGACGTACCGCAATTACAAGTACTGCCGATTGGATGGTTCAACCAAGCTCGAGGACCGACGAGATACCGTGCACGATTTCCAGACTCGTCCAGAGATCTTCATCTTCCTTTTGTCTACTCGTGCTGGTGGTCTTGGTATCAACCTCACGTCTGCTGACACTGTCATCTTCTACGACTCTGATTGGAACCCCACCATTGACTCACAAGCCATGGATCGAGCCCATCGTCTGGGTCAGACCAGGCAGGTCACAGTATATCGTCTCATCACCCGCGGCACAATTGAGGAGCGTATCCGAAAGCGTGCTATGCAGAAGGAGGAGGTCCAGCGTGTCGTTATCCAGGGTGGCGGTGCTAGCGTTGACTTCTCTGGTCGCCGTGCTCCTGAAAACCGCAACCGCGATATTGCTATGTGGCTGGCCGATGATGAGCAGGCTGAGATGATTGAGCGCCGCGAGAAGGAGCTTCTTGAGTCGGGCGAGTTGGAGAAGCAACAGAAGAAGAAGGGTGGTAAGCGACGCAAGGCCGAGAACACGGCCAGCCTGGATGAGATGTACCATGAAGGTGAGCAACCCGCCTTTCCCTTTACTTTTCCTCATGCTAACTGATATTCTAGGCGAGGGCAACTTTGATGATGGATCCAAGGGACTCTCAGGTACGGCCACACCGGCTACAGCAGCCACGCCTGCCGACAGCGATAGCAAAGGCAAGAAAGGCCGCAAGGGAACTAAGAGAGCCAAGACGGCGAAGCAAAGGCTAGCAATCGCCGATGGCATGATGGAGTAGAGGAAGTCAGCGGCGTCGGAATAAAGCGACGCGTGTAATACCAAACGCAAGACTTAGAGCCTCAAAGGCTCATGGGAGACGAAGGGAGTTTACAGTGTATTTGCTACTATTTTCTTGGTCAGTCACGACGAAGAACCGTCAATAGGGGGAGTTGGAAGTGAAAACAAGCCGATGAAAGACAGCAGGCCAAGGCATTGCCGTCGACCGGGACATGTACTATTACTATAGACGGAGGGTAACAAAGTGTGTCCTTTGGAATTGATCAAGTGAATGGATGGCCAGTGAATATGAAGTTGATGAACGAGGTGGTCCTCACCGTTTGTGTCGAGTCTCGGAGGCCTGCGCTGTCCATGAGCAGCGATGTCATCCCCCTCCCCAACAATCAGCCATATCCGGTATGGTGTAGTGGCTAACATTTCGCGCTCTCATAACTTGAGAGATTCCTTGATCCGCGGAGCCCAGGGTTCGATTCCCTGTACCGGAGAAGATTTTCCTTTTGCTGCCCTCATAATAAGAGTAGCTAATATCCTTTTTATTCTTTATTAATTTATTATATATCTATTTAAAAGTACCTCTTTTACTTATAAATAAAAGTTAAATAAGTTTTATGTAAAATATATTATTTACTTATTATTTATATTGGATTTTTTATTTCCTCCTAGCTTAAAAAGAATATATACCCCAGCCTAACTAGCTAGGTGGCTTATTTATGATCTGGGTACCTTGCTCAGCCCTTTATTCTAAGTAGTAAAGAACTGCAAAAAGAGAACATCTCCGGTACAGGGAATCGAACCCTGGGCTCCGCGGAACTGATCTCTCAGGTTATGAGAGCGCGAAATGTTAGCCACTACACCATACCGGATGGCGCTGTTGTTGAGGACTGGACATGCAAACGCCCCCTACGAGGACCCAAACTCAGGAGACCACTAGTGGAAGCGTGCTCTCTGGGCATCAGCGAGTGCTGAGATCCACGGTCCCTCCTCGCCTCTCCATGAGCTGGTGATTCGAGGCGCTTGTTCTTGCATTGCTCATAGTTTTCTCCACACATATTTAGTGCCCATTGGAATGTTCAAGAAGTCTGGCATAGTCGGCAGCGCTCTGAGATTGCGTCTTCAAGGTGATTTACTGTTTGTCTGACTTCTAATACCATATGCAAAGGCGGAGTGCCCTGTTATAAGAAGAAGTGATCTCGCGTGGTGATAACCCACGGAATCGTTCTTGGGCCACTAGCATCTGGATTTAAAATCGTTGGTCCGGTAGGTCGAGGGTACAAGATAAGAAACGTTGCTTCCAGGAAAAGATATGGACACGTCCTGTGTTGAAAAGAATGATGACCTAGTCATCTATTTGGGCGCTGCTCGAGCATTAAACCAGAGCATAACGGACGGGGCGAAGTTGAAGCGGAGCGAGTCTTGTGCACTTGGTCGAGACCACATCAAATTCGCATGCACTTAAACTTTCCCTTGAACGATCTGGTGTTACCCATCTATACCTTGTAGAAGGCGAATCATTACAGAGAAGCCATCTCGGTTTCATTACTTCCTCTGCCAAGCGCTTGCTTCGACAGGGCCATAATTTGCCATCGCTGAGATGCAGATAGATGTCGATTAAACCACGGGAAGCTCCAGCAGCTCGCCTAGCAAAGGTCGCGGACCAAAAAGATTGGCGTTTAAAGCGGTTGTCCTGTCGTAGGGAATACCTTGATGCCGACGTCACGTTCCGGTTGTGATGTCAACATCACAACGCCATGTCCGCAAAAAGGATAGAACCAACTGGTTTTAATCGGCAAAAGAAGAGGTCTCCGGTACAGGGAATCGAACCCTGGGCTCCGCGGATCGAGATGATTCTCCCTCATTGAATGAGAGCGCGAAATGTTAGCCACTACACCATACCGGAATGTGATTGGCTTTTGATGGAAGGACGGGAGGCATAGGACGACTAAGACTTCGAGGAAGGGCGTGAGTTGTCGGTTGCGAGGTACTGCTGTCGAGGGCGGGAGAGCTTGAGTGAGTTCTTGATGTTGATTGTTGAAGATGGTGATGATGGAAGATGAAGGTTGGAGTTAGAGTTGAGTTTCCCCGCATGCTCTGAGCGACCGCGCAGCCGAGCAAAGCAGGGGAAGGGGCCGAAGCCTAATCCCGTCTCCTCCGAAACATGGCTGCATGGGGTGTCAGATCCCATCGTCATCACTTACCAGGGTCATTTTCATCACCAACACTAAGCCCCTGACTTCTGATAACAGACAATCAGCCTTCTCTTTTATTTCTCTATCGACATGTTGCATTTACGCAATTAAGTATATAATCCCAATCTTCTATTTATTCTGAGATATTACTTGCCTATCTCGTTCTATCGTCCGTCAGTTAATAACACTCGACGACAAAAAGTAACCACATAATAATATCTGCTTAACCAAACACGAATCCGTTGAGAACTCCAAAAAGAAACTCCGGTACAGGGAATCGAACCCTGGGCTCCGCGGTACTGATCTCTCAGGTTATGAGAGCGCGAAATGTTAGCCACTACACCATACCGGATGTTATGGCTTGTTGTGGTCTCGTCTACAAACAGCACCCACATCAATCGTGCTCCGGCAGAGAGCCCTCCCCTTCTATCACACTATTACGGGGAGACAAGCTCACTCAGATACTCAAGCACCCATTGCTTCACTGTGATTTTATTTTAATAGTTCTCACACTGAGACTCGAAAGCGCCAATAGTGAGATCCGTAGCTGTGGTCTAGTAATCAGTGACTCAGAGAGATTCGTGCTCAATCACACCCGAGGCTGGCCTTGCATTATGCTAAACATTAAAAGCAGATCAGAAGACCTGCTTTAAAGTATTATCAATTCCTTTTAATGCAGATAAGGTTGAATAGATGCTGACTGTTGATGGAAGGTAAGGAGCTTGCATCTTCTGCACCCCAATCATTCGTCTTTCATGAGTGTACTGCCCGATTGTTGTACATATGCTGGCAAATACAAACTATGTCCATCGGCACTCACTTGACTAGGTAAACCGTCTTTAATTGGAAAGATAGGATCAAGGTGGTGTGTAAATCATCGCCGAAATTTGCACATTCACTAAACACAACGCTTCAGAACAAAGCCTTACTAAATGAATGGCATGGTCCCTTTTGGGACGCATTCCCATATCTTGCTCATAAGTCATTCGATAAATACTCACCAGGGGATTGGATATCTATAGACTCACCTTTTGATCACTTGAAATTGTTGATAGGTGACTGACCGTGTTAAACACGCAGCCGAAGAGAGGCTTGAGACCGAAGCAAGTTCGATATAAATGCTGTTCATTAATGCGAACAGAACAGTGTAATCAAGTTTCAGGAGGAATTCAATAAAAATGGAAAACTTCTTGTCAAATGGATTGGTTGTCTACCCAGATGTAGCTGCATGCCATCATCGAAATCTTCCTGGGGCTGCTTGCTGAGGCTCTCCTATCACCCCCTAGGCCTATGCGCAACCCATTTTATAAGTCTCAAAAGCAATGCATGGGATTTTCGCTTGAGGTCTAAGTTATTATTGTCCCTTTTGTTTGTACCTGAGTTTGGCATTTATGCAATAAGTGGTGGTCATTCACTGTGGTGATGCGGTTTGGCACTTACTGCCACTGCCCGGCGGTTTGTTTATATGATCCCCTCTTCCCGGACACTACCTTCAAAATTTCTTCTGTACATCTCCCCAGTAACTTCATAGCTTTCTATAACAAGCGTCTCGTCTGTTTATGCCTGAAAGTTAGCAGCAACTGATCTGACTGAGGCAAAGCCCCTCTCCTCGTCTCCTGGGCTTACGAAAACTTGCCCTTAGACTGAAAAGAATTTATCTGGTGAGTCTGATAGTTGCCCAAGAAATATTCAAGAGTAGTTTATAACATTCTACTTTGCAGAATTTGTCTCCGATCCTCCTCTGCAGCTGACCGTGGCTCCCCAAACCTCACACTCGACACCTGATATCCCTACATCACAACCACGGATCGACTATCGGAGCGATGGCACCTGAACGAGTTGATTCCGCGGCCTCTCCACCGTCGCAGTCCTCACGCGGCCTGAACTCACCTGTTTCCATGGGACCACAACTTATTGAGGCAACGTACCTGATGACACGTGAGATGGCGATGCGACAGGCTGGTGATCTGGAACAGAAACTCGGTCACCGAGACTGCGACCAAGCGTCTTTGCTACCTGGAATGACCCAGTGGCTTTCATCTCCAGTCATAAAGGTCCTCAGTGAGGATATGAAGAACAGGGTATTCATGTGGTGCCAACAATACAGTCAGGGCTGGCTGGACGAAATACGAGCCGCTCAAGACGACCTTTTGGAATACCGCTACACAACTTCTGTCGAGGAGCCATCGTCTCTCACCTACACGGCCAACGCTTTGCAAAAGGAAATCAGCGACAAGCTTGATGCTTTTAAGAACGAGTTGATGAAAGCACAGCAGGAGAATTTGTCTGCAGCGCTCGCTCAGATGCAATGTCTGCAAGTCCATGATCAGACATCTTCAACTGAGTCTTCCAACAAACGACGTCGTACCAATACCCAAGGATCTCCCTCTGACGAGATACAAGAGAAGCTTCTAAAAGTCGATGAAGCACTTTGCCTTTTGGTGCATGAGCGTAGCGAAGTCCTCAAGCATTTCCGCGTTATTGCAACAAATATCGACCCAAACTTCACCCAAAAGCGATCCAACTCCGAGAAAAATCACTACACCGGTCGTCGCCTCAAGGAACTCCGCGATCATCAGAGCCGAAGTTTGGGACTTAGCACCGCAGAGTTGAAGATGCTGAGGGGAATACTGGCCAGTTCTGAGGAAGACAATCCGATGCTTGACGGCCTTGGGTACTTTTTCCAAGAGCTCCTCCCCCAGGACCAGTACAATGAGCTCGAAAAGGAAGCTGTTTTGCCGGGCTATGGAGAGGTTTGATGAGTAGGACAAATCATACCTGCATCCTTGCAGCACGAGTACGCACTACGTTTGTGCGTGTACATACAGGAAAGGGGTAGCTATTCACAAGTCATTTGGGGGAGAGATAGATTTGTGGCAAATTCTCAATCGAAGGATCTTATGGTGGATTGGACTGATGCTATACTTGTATACAAGTAATTAGCTGTGGGCGAAAAGAAGCGAATGTGAAAGGGGTTTGCTCGAGTTCCATGGTAGATAAGTCATTGCTGTGTTAAACTTCAATGGCATGATCTGAGGTAGCAAATAGTCATTTATTAAAAGAAATATAATGGCACCCTGATCTCTATTTAGTTCGCTCATGTGACGCTGGTGGTGGAAGCCTTAGGATAGGTAAATTTACCTAATGTCCTGTGCTGTGTCGTGTCGGGTCGCTCCTTCCCCTTTCTCCTGCACCTGCACCTGCTTTTCACCACCTCACAACTTGCACAAGCCAACTCACACCAAGAGACTGAATTTAGTCCTCCATCCACACAACCTTGCGCGAGGGATCATTCACAACTCTCAAACCCACAAGGGCTTGAAGCTTTTTCACCTGAGCCTTCTTTCTCTCCTGTCCACAGCCTTCACGCAGTTCGTCATTTTTACAAATTAACACTCAACTTTCGACCTGCACGGCCCAAGTACACGATCAATCATCATGTCTAACATTGTTGACCTTAGTAAAGTGTCACCCCAGCAAAGTATGGAATCTCATTGCCGGTCGCGTAAACTCACTGACGCGATAAGCACCTCAAGGAAACCTGACTCAGGCAAAGTCACCTGGGCAGCTATCCGAATCGACTCCCGCCCAACCCCAAGCGCAAGACTCTTTCTTTCTTTACAAGAAAGAATGCCGACTGGCTTGGATCAAGTACCTGGGCCTCCTAGGGAAAGTCAAGCTGAGAGATGGACCAGATGGTCTGCCGTACTTCATTGGCATGCCCCCAGAGTATTCGACTTTTCGAATTCAGCACGCTGCGATGAAAACAATGCAACAAAAGGCATTATCTGATATCCGAAACTCACCCATTGGAATCGAGAATGTCTTGGATGTACTTCGGAAGAGACCTGTGCATTCGCACATTGGTTTTCATGCGATCTACCAAAAGCTCGTTGACCCTCGAGCGAAACCCACCACTCTGCTTATCCTTGAATCGTTAAAATAGGCACTTAACCTTTACAAGGAAGATCGAGAGTGTCTGGTACATTGGGAATCAATGGGTTCACGAAACGGCATGGTACTCCTCGGCACAACAAACGCCGCGGAACCCGCTCCGGCAAACACTCGTCTTCCTAAAGCCATCATGCCAGCCATGAACCATATGGTAGGAATACGTACGCTGGAAGAAGACCCCGCAAGCTTCCCCGGCTACGTTCTTCCTATGGCATCGTTCGAGAGGGCTGTTTGGAACGGTGAGAAAGCGAAAACCGAAGCTCAGCGTCGCCAGTACGCAGATATGGCACTTCGGTCGTTGCGCAAGTTTCTGGACTGCCAGAAAAACGAGGTGATCGCCGAGAAGATGAACGAATTTATCCGGCACTTCGAGGCACTATCTGCCGCCGAGCAACTGGAGTAGGGTGGCCAGATCAAAGGGGTGATGAACTACGGGTGGGACATTGGCCATGTTTGCCATCTGGGAGGAATGAAAGCATTGGTACAGGCGAGCTACTAGGCATCTGCACGGGTCGACGGAAAAGTTTTTGCTTCATTTTAGTAGGGGATTTAATGTGTACGCTACAGGGAGTCAATCAAGGATTCGGGAACATCTGGATGCTGTTGCCTCTGGTATCACTCTGGGATCCAACGAGATTACCAAAGAAGGCCGCCATCCCTCAAAGGCTTAACTTCTATAAAATCGTTTTAAAATCTTTCATTCTTAGAACGTCTGTAAACAAACGTATAGTATGAAATCTAGTAGATAAATAAAAATTCTTACCGTACCTGGTATTCATAGCTTTTGCCAGCCCACTGTACCACTGCTCCAGCCCCTCGTTGGTCATCGTGTTATGCCAACCACATCCTCTCAAACCAGCCCGATTCCACGACCACTACTTCAACAGTCTATAATAGAACAGCAAAATAAAGGGCAAAAAACATACAACACCAGGGATTCGCTGGTCGTCACCGACCCAACTACTAATCCGGCGCTTCGCAGCTTGACGATGGGAGAGCGAACGGGATCCCGTATTCTCTGCGAGCTTTGGTCGTATGTGCCAGGAGGACAGGACAACGAGGTTCAAGAGGAAGACAAGACGGCTTGAGGAACCTAGTGTTTGTCAAGCACTCTACTACTCTGCCTTTTAGTAAATCATACGAAGTAAAGTTTATAGATCCACTGTCGAGACTAGTACTGTGCTTGAGCCAAGTGTCGTACTCGCCAAGTTCAGTATTAAAGAGTGAGGATGCTACAACCGGAGAAAGGCTTTTGGGGAATCAAATGTTGACCAGGAATAGAACGAGGGGTAATTGGCCAACAAGGATTGCGGTCCAAAACGAATGTCAGGCCAGACGACGTCAACCCTAAAGAAAGGACTCTTGGCGAATGGAGAACTAGAATGCGACTCGCAAATTATGCAAATGCGACAAACGAGAATGGGGGCGATACATGATACGCGGACAGGACAACTAGTAGATAGTGTAAGAGGCAGTGTAGAAGATAGAATTGGTTTGTTTCAAAATCAGTTCTGCCTAGACAAGGCTAATTAACACGAATACTTACGCGTATCGAATGCTATAGTCTGATTATTAGAGGTTAGGTAGCCTTGAGGTTGAGTGCGTGCAGAAATGACGAGGACCCATGATCCATGTTACGTCATGATCTGAGAGAGAAGTTAGGGGTTCACTAAAAAAAGGGCAGCTGTCATCAAGCCCAAGCAAGCCCTCCGCCGCCGCATCCGCAAGGTGGTGTGTCTGTGTTTACTACCTCACTACTACCATTATCTCTACTGTAGTATTACCGGTACCTTACCTACCTATTCTACATACATCCACCAAAAGTTGTTGAAACAGGTATTGACAGCTTGGCTTACTCGCGGCTACGTCGATCCTTCCATTCTTTAGCTCTTCCTTTATACCCGCTTCTTTTCCCTCTTCTTTCGCATTTCCCCTCTCTCTACGTACATATCGCCTGCTACGTCGACGACAGAGCAAGCCAAGGCTACTTTTAGTTTGTTGGGACACCATTTGTTCTCGTGTCTCACATTTTCAGACTAAAACGTCTTTAAAACTTGACTCGCTCTTGTTTCTTGTTTCTTCTTTTGCCCCTTCCGTCTTCGATTGTTTCTCTTCCGTGTGCGCCGTCTTCCCCTCCAAGACGTGGTCGAATGAATCCTCAACATTGATTGCGACAACTATCACGACACGATACGACGCCACACAACACTACACTACACAAACGCGAATATGAGCTCTTCGATAGATGCTCTTCCCAATGGGAACGGTCATGCTGGCGACCATGACCATGTCCTTCGTCCTCGACCGCGCAAACCCAAACACTCACAAGTCTCTGAAGTTCTTCGCATGTCCACAGCGAGTGATGGAGAAGGACACCTCATGCCCGATACTGCGAGTACAGGGACGGCCAGTGGCTTGACTAGGTATGCTCAAAACCCTCAATAATTCACCAAATCTAATTGTTCGTAGTGGTCGATCTACGCCCGTGCCAGAAAATGCGCCTCCCTCGGTCAAGGTCCTCTCAACTGTTCGAAAACAAGCTCGCGCAGAGCAACGCCGTCGCATTTTCCCTACCATTGAGTTCGCCTCTCGTGTCAGTCACTTCGACCCCGAAAGCGATTATCGAGACTTCCATGGCTTCTTCAACCTCTTCTGGATTGGCCTTGCCATCATGGGCATTACCTCAATGCTTAGAAATCTGAAGGATACCGGGTTTCCTCTAAGAGTGCAGATATGGAGTCTCTTTGCCGTCAAGCTCTGGCATCTTGCTATTGCGGATTTTCTCATGGTCGCGACAACGGCTGTCAGTCTACCTCTGAACCGCGCAGCGAGGAATGCCAAGCCAGGTAGCTTCCTGGTCTGGAATCGTGGTGGTAGGGCTATTCAGAGTATTTACCAAGTCGCTTGGCTTTCCCTCTGGATTGTTGTGCCTTTCTACTTCGAATGGACATGGACTTCGCAGGTTTTCTTCCTGCTGCATACTATGGTGCTCTTGATGAAGATGCACTCGTATGCGTTCTACAACGGACACTTGTCACAGACAGAGAAGCGCCTGTACGCCCTCGACAACCCCTTCTCGCCCCCCGATCGACGACCGGCCTACCAATACCCTACCGCCGACCATCCAGGCAGCATTGCCGACACGAATGGCGAGTCTGCCAATACCAACGGCAAGAAGCGCCGTCGACAGCGTAGCCGGCGAAGACGCCAGCAACCGAAGCGAACCGGTAGCGACGGCAACAAGAGCAACGACGAGGTGGACGCTACCAACACGAACCAGCTGGCCCCAAGCCCTTCCGCGAGCGCTACTAACAGCGCTGATGAGGTCGACGAGTTGCGAGAAGACCTTGCCTGTGAGCTTACGAGTCCTATGGGCAACGTCACTTACCCGAATAATCTCACCTGGTCCAACTACTTGGACTATCTCCTCTGTCCTACGCTTTGCTACGAGATCGAATACCCTCGAACTGCTTCCATAAACTGGATCTCCCTGATTGCCAAGATCATTGCTACATTTGGCTGTATTTTTCTCCTGACCATCATTTCCGAAGACTTCATTCTTCCCGTCCTTACCGACGCCTCTGAACGTCTCGATGCTGTCCCTGCTGTATCATCCCTCTCTGAGAAATCTCTCATTCTCGCCGAGACCATCTCCTGGCTCCTGTTCCCTTTCATGCTGACCTTCCTTCTGGTCTTCCTCGTCATTTTCGAATACGTTCTCGGTGCATTCGCCGAAATTACCTGCTTCGCTGATCGCCACTTCTACTCTGACTGGTGGAACTCGACCGACTGGATGGAGTTCTCCCGCGAGTGGAATATTCCCGTCTATAGCTTCCTCCGACGTCACGTCTACAGTGCCTCTCGAGCTCGCATCGGTAGAGGCGCTGCTACTGCGCTGACATTCCTCATTTCTGCCTTTGGTCACGAAATTGTCATGGCCTGTATCACCAAGAAGCTTCGCGGATACGGCTTCGTCTGTCAGATGCTTCAGCTACCTATTGTTATGCTCCAGCGTACAAGATGGGTTCGCGGCAAGAAGACTTTGAACAATGTCTGCTTCTGGGCTTCAATGGTTCTTGGTCTCAGCATGGTAAGCTTTCATTCTCCACTCCACTGTAGACTGTCGCTAATGAATTCACAGATCTGTGCACTCTATGTTCTGGTATAATCATGATCCTGGTGTTTGGTTTCTGCTGTTCTAGTTTCCAACTGCACGAGTATGCTGGTCATACTGAAAGATCGCCCGTAGCTCATTTGCATATAGACACTGGGTTTAGAATTGGGAACGAGCAATGGATGATGTTGAAGGAGCGGAATTAGCTGGACCGTTTGCTGTCACATAGTCGAAGATAGACATATACCCCATTCGCAATGTTGAATTTGTTTGTTGTTTCACGTCTGAGTTAGAGAGCATGGCCAGCGATTAAGCTTGAGATTCGATGGGTGAACAAAAGTTATGAGAAGCTATTTATAACACAATGGGAATTCATAGAGCTCTAGATTTTAATCTTGGAATTCCACTAATGAGTTCTGAAGATCCACACTAGAATGTGCAACGGAGCATGACTTTCGTTATTCCAATGACCATGTCAAGTAAGTTCAGGACAAGCAAAAAGTCACGATCAAGTCTGAGCTAAACTCAGGTTCAGTAGTTACAAATCATACACATCACGTTACAGTTACAAACAGTTACAAAACAATCATGAAGTACAGTTGTTCTATACCATTTCCATTTCGCATCTACTTCATCTCTCTCGTGATCATAGAGCTAACTAGAGTTACACCCCGTCCTCCTCTCAAAAGAACTGGGGAATTATGGCAGAATAGGCGGCTGCTCAAATCCGACAAGTCCGCAAAACAAAGAGGAAAACCAGAAGACATAAAAAGACCTTGTTGCTCATAAAAACCGAAATCCTTCAACTCCATTGACTTTTTGTGGTATCCCGTTTAGCATGCATGGTCATTTAGTCAACCTCCTCCATGGCGCTGTCACCAGCGGCGGCAGCGGGGGTGGCATCCGTAGCATCAGCCTCAGCAGGGGCAGCGTCGTCCTCCTCAATGTTGAGGCCGAGCTGGACAAGCTTGTGGATGCGCTCGGCGAAGCCGGCAGGCTCGTCGATGGTGAAGCCAGAGACGAGGAGAGAGGTCTCGAAGAGAAGCTGGACGATGGACTTGACAGTGCGGTCGTTCTCGCCGTCGTTCTCAACCTTCTTCTTGAGCTCCTGGACAATAGTGGACTTGGGGGAGATCTCGAAGGTCTTCTTGGAAGACATGTAGCTGGACATGGAAGTGTCACGGAGGGCCTGAGCCTTCATGATACGCTCCATGTTAGCAGACCAACCGAACTGGCCAGTTCGGATGGCGCAAGGAGAGGCACCGAGCTTGTGGGAGACAACGACCTTCTCGACCTTGTCGCCAAGGACGTTCTTGAGGGCCTTGGCAAGGCTCTCATACTCCTTCTCCTCGGCCTCACGGGCCTTCTTCTCATCCTCGGTCTCCTCGAGCTCGAAGTCCTTGGTGATGTCGACAAGCTTCTTGCCCTCGAACTCCTTGAGCTGAGTCATGGCGTACTCATCAATGGGGTCGACGAGGAAGAGAACCTCGAAGTTCTTCTCGCGGAGGGCGTCGAGGAAGGGAGACTTGGAGACAGCCTTGATCGACTCACCAGTGATGTAGTACATGTTGTTCTGGTGCTCAGGCATGCGAGTGACGTAGTCGGAGAGGGAGGTCAGCTCATCACCAGACTTGGTGGAGTTGAATCGGAGGAGCTTGGCGAGGATGGATCGGTTCTGGGAGTCCTCGTGGATACCAAGCTTGAGGTTCTTGGAGAAGGCGCTGTAGAACTTGTCGAACTGCTCCTTGTCCTCAGCGATCTCCTGGAAGAGCTCAAGAGACTTCTTGACGATGTTCTTCTTGATGACCTTCATGATCTTGTTCTGCTGAAGGGTCTCACGAGACAGGTTGAGGGGAAGATCCTCAGAGTCGACAACACCCTTGACGAAGCCGAGCCACTCAGGGATGAGGTCGGTGGCATCATCAGTGATGAAGACACGGCGGACGTAGAGCTTGATGTTGTTCTTGGTCTTCTTGGTCTCGAAGAGATCGAAGGGAGCGCGCTTGGGGACGAAGAGGATAGCGCGGAACTCAAGCTGACCCTCAACGGAGAAGTGCTTGACAGCAAGGTGGTCCTCCCAATCGTTGGAGAGGGACTTGTAGAAGGAAGCGTACTCCTCTTGGGAGATGTCCTGGGGGTTGCGAGTCCAGATGGGCTTCTGCTTGTTGAGCTCCTCCTCCTCGATCTTGGTCTCCTTGACCTTCTTGGTCTTGGGCTTCTTCTCCTCCTCCTCGTCATCGACCTCCTCGATCTTGGGCTTCTTGTCATCGCCCTCCTCAGTAGTCTCGGTGGTCTCCTCAGCCTCCTCATCGGGGACCTCCTTCTCGGTCTCCTTCTCAACGTGGAGGTAGATGGGGTAAGAGATGAACTCGGAGTGCTTCTTGATGACCTCCTTGATCTTGCTCTCGTTCAGGTACTCCATCTGCTCATCCTTGAGGTGGAGGATGATGGAGGTACCACGGCCGAGCTGCTCGCCCTCGGTGTCCTCAGTGATGGAGAAAGTACCACCAGCGCTGGACTCCCAGACGTACTGCTCATCATCGTTGTTCTTGGAGATGACACGGACCTGGTCGGCGACAAGGTAGGCGGAGTAGAAACCGACACCGAACTGACCAATCATGGAAACATCAGCGCCAGCAGTGAGGGCCTCCATGAACTGCTTGGTGCCGGATCGGGCAATCGTACCCAGGTTGTTGACAAGGTCCTTTAGAATGTTAGTGTCTGAGTCGATGCAGCCAAGAGATGGTATAACTTACAGCCTTGGTCATACCGATACCGGTATCCCGGATGGTGAGAGTCTTGTTGGCCTTGTCAGGGATGATGTCAATTCGGAGGTCCTTGCCAGAGTCGAGCTGGCTAGGGTCCGAAAGGGCCTTGTATCGGATCTTGTCGAGGGCATCGGAAGCATTGGAGACGAGCTCTCGGAGGAAGATCTCCTTGTTGGAGTAGACGGTGTTGATGATAAGAGAGAGAAGCTGAGAGATCTCAGCCTGGAACTCGAAAGTCTCAGCCATGGTGTCGGGTATCAAAGGGAATCGTGACTGCGAGGATGAATGTTAGTGACTGAAAGGAAACTCGGTTGAATTTATAGTTGTGAGGCGTGTCGGTAAGGGTTCACGGTGGATGTCAATGGAGGGGTTGAGAAGGCTCTAGAATACGAGTTTCCCGGCAACCATGCGCTGTCAAAAGCAAGCGAAAATAGCAGATCCAACAGACAGAAGACTGATGATGGATTTCGAAGCTATTTAAGCTAAAATGATTGAAGCTGCGAATGATCGAGGGAAGAAGAGAAATCCGAAGCAGGCTGCGTGCAAGGCTGTCCGAGGGGCAGCGGGGAAGAGTGCCAACGTACCTTGGGATATTCGTTACAAAAAGGAAAAGGCAAAAGACAAGTTGGCTCGTCTAGTAAGATGAATCTCCTGTGAGAGGGAGGAGAGAGAGATATGCAGATGGAGAGAGAGAGATGTTTGGAGAGAGAAGGGAAGAAAGGTTGAAGCAGAGGTAGGTACAAGAAAAATATGTAGGCTGGCGGCCGGCCCCTCCTTCCTTCCATCTGCTTCTCCCTATGTGAAGGGTTCCATGAGATTCTACGGCCAAAAAGCCCACCTAGCGCCGCCTACAGCTGCTTTTTCCCCCGCCTTCCGCTACATCTACTGAGGGGCGCTGTACTCACAGTGGAGGTCTCGGTCTCAGGCAACCACAGCAACCAACCGCTGCCGCCCTTGTACTGCACTACGGCAAGTGGCCACCGCCTTCCCTAGCCCTTGTGCCTGTCCGCCACCTCACCTGTACTGTACTGTACCTGTAGTTTGCCTCTTCTCTGCGGGCTGCTCTACCAATCTAGCCGTACCTGGTACAATTGCTTACCCCAAAAAGCACAAAGGGACCCAGGCGGCAAAGCACGTATGCCTAGCTTGGTCTCGAATGATTGGCCTGATTGTGCTAGAGCCTTCCACGTTTCCCCCGACCTCAAGGTGCATCGCCTCAAAGCGTTTGTCTTTTGCGAATCCAGGTACCACAAGTATAGTAACCGAGTCAAACGTTTGATAGTGGAAGAGATTTCACTGATCTGCAATGATTCATACAAACTCAATCAACAATTGGATGGCGAAAAAGATCTGTTAGCACAGGCTGAAGCAGAGCCTTATCGCCCTTTGGCGATTCACGGTTGTTTCGAGGTTCTCGACGACCCCTCACTCGAGGCTGAAAAGACCCTTGTTCGGGTTCCTAGGCTTTCCAAAGTCCCACCGCTTTCTTTCCCCAGCAGAGAGTGACAACCCCTCGATTGATCGAATCTTCTAGCCATTCATACCCGGCTAATGTCTTTGTCGCCTATTTGTGTTGGCGACGGGACCAATTGAGGCCTGCCAAGCACATGGAATTTTAGATGTAGAGGTGCTCAGCCGTTTTGTGATTTGACATGACCAATCGGGTATCAATATTAGAGGCAGCAAGGCTGGGCTCTACAAACGTGTAAGCAAGCTAGAGAACCGAGGTTGAAAGTGAGGCGGACTGTTAGAGACCTCATCAAACTTTGCGTGGGCAGACTGAAGCATTCTCACTTTCCAAATTTGTTATTTGGTAACAAGTCAGGCATAGTTGCTCTAATCACGAGGCTTCACATCCACTGCCCTTCGTTAACTGCCGTGGTGATTGTGGCTTTGATAGTATCAGACAAGCAAATCATAGGCCCCATGACCAATTCGTGTCCTGTATGAGAGATTGTCTTCGAAGGATAGAGAAGAACCCAATGATACATCCTCCGATTTTCATTGATACCCTGAACCTTCGAGAAACAAGTGCAGCCAACTCCATGCACTCCACCCGACCTTGACCCCATGTTATACAGGTTATACTATACACTCTAGCCCAGCTTTTCCTGTTATTGATACAATTGATCACATTTCCAGCACTCCCCCAACCTGTCTATACCTTCTATCCGCATACACAAGCCCGAACTTTTCATCTTCCTCTGCACTCACCCTCACCATCTCGACCACCTCTCCCACCACAATGACATGATCCCTCACTCTCATGAGCCCCTCCTCCGGCGCATCTCGTAGCACTCGACATCGCAATGCAAACATAACGCCTTCTTCCTTCAGCACAGGCGCCTCCTCGCCATCCTGACTGTATTCAATGCCCTCAAAGATACTCCCGCCAACATTTCCTCTCGTAAAGTGACTCGCAACACTTGCGCCGCTTTCATCGCCCGACAGGACATGTACGTTGAAACTCCCGCTTGTTCGTATAGCATCCAGTGTCCTGCTTGGCGTCGCAATGTTGAATGTTACAAGCGGTGTAGGAGCGAGGGTTAGGGATGTAAAAGACGACATCGTCATGGCGCGCGGGCCGTCGCCAGGCTGGTTTGATGTACAGACTACGACGCTATGGGGGAGTAGGCGCATGATAGAGCGGAGTTGTTCGGGGAGAGGAACCTGTTTGGTCGGATGGACGGTTGGAGGTTTGGCTGGTGATGTATGCCATGGTTTTGGGGTCGCAGATGTGTGGTTATTTCTAGATAGGTTGTCTATATCGTCGTGTTAGCTATCAGACTCTCAAATCGAGGATGGACAACACTCACGACGTAGAGGCCATTGCCGCGACCAAGACCTTGGTATCAGAGCCGCAGGCCTCTCACAACTCTCATATCCTCCCATCCCACTCCCCAAACCTCCAAAATTCCGTAAAGAGCTCAGCCCTCTGGTCCCGCCTCTCGTCATGACAAGTGCTGTCGCAGCGCCATTGCGCAGCGCTCGGGAGCTCTTCATTGCCCACCACAGAGCATTATCGACAAATGCACTTTCAAAAACCTCGAAAGAGTCGTTTTTAAATACCTCGTGTAGATACCTTGGAGTATTTAATTCACTGGTCGGAAGCCGAGCCAGTCCAGAAATGACGGACAATTGACATTTCCTTATCGATAAGCCACGAAAACCCCTGCATAGTGTACCCGCATCTCGGGCCTCGCATCCTAAATTTTACCGATCAACCTCTGAGCCTATCTTGGAGCTTCAACACCAATTAACGGTTGTCAATCGTACCTTGCCCTCCCTCTCAGGGTCGCCAATTCGTCTCGTTTGGCCTTGCTCGTAGCAGAGCCTCCTTTCTTCACAATGGTCAAACTGTCCATCTCACCAGCGACGCTCTCGCCCGTCCGAACAACACTCCTCTCCTCGACCTCATCAACATGCTCACCAACCCGCCTCTCCCTCGGCCAAGTCCGTAATGCGACCTTCATTCCCCGACCACGCCGGCCATACACATTTACTCAGCTCGTCACACTCTCCGACGGCTCGTCATACACCATGCGTACCACATCTCCCCTGCCCATCTACCGTGCCGCAAAGGACACACGCAACACACTACTATGGCAGCCGACCGAGAAGTCGCTCAAGAACGTTGAGCTCGATGAAGCTGGTAAGCTGGCCGCTTTCCGAGAGCGTTTCGGCCGTGCCTACGATACTGGTAATGCTGTGGAGGGCGAGGAGGCTCCTGAAGGAGATGATGGAGGATATGCCGAACTTATTACTGGATACGCGCCTACACAGGACCCCAATGCCATGAGGGATTCCGGGCCTAAGAAGCAGGCTAAGAAGAGAAAGTAAACTCCGAGTTGACATTAGTGTTGAACAGTAGAGGGACGACTACCGCAAACACTATGTCATTCGCCAAGAATCGGCTTTTGGGGGTATAAATGCGTCTTGTATAAATTACTACTTGCAAGGTCCGACAATTGGAAGCATGAGGAGGATGGGGGCGATTCGATATGTACAACAGTTTTAAGGCCCCCAAGGCTTGTAAGATATAAAAACGCGCGTCTCCGATTCTCGGAATTGGTCAATAGTCAAACATTCCCTGTAGTTGTGATTCTTCACCCTTGATCAGAAGTCGAACCTTAGCGCTAATAAACAGGACCGTGGTAAAACCTTCCGGATAGCATCAACCGGTCAATCTAATCCGAATCTTCGTCTATCCTTGCTCTGGCACGGTCGACGGCGGTATCGCCTGACTTTTGCTGTTGCTGTTGCTGCTGGTATACTGGAGGTCTATAAAACACCGACTCGTCGTCTTCAGCGTCCAGTTGCATCAAGAATGTCTCCCACTTCTCAATAAGCTGCGTCTTGTTAGTGCTCATGTTTCTGGAAAATAGACGTGCGTGTTCAACTTACCTCCTTCTGAGCCTCAACTGCGCTCTCGAGGAATGTCTCAACTCCACTCTTGAAGTCTTCCACCTTCTCCCGCTCGAATCGGTCAAGCTCGCTCCTCATCAATCGGCCCATATCCTCAAAGAGAAGTCTAGCTTGGTGTACCTTGCGCTCCGACTCGCCCACTTCCGCGCCCATTTGGTTGAGTCGATCTTGCTGACTCTTTCCTTGTCTCAAGAGCTTGTCTTGGGTCGCCTTCTTCTTCTGTAGCTCTGACTCGGCAGCATGCCATGAGTAGAAAGCCTTTTGTCGCTGGCCAAACGCCTGCTTGACTGAGCCGATCAGACGGATGTACTCCTCAAGGATAATACCAAACGTTAGAACATCCTGCTGAGCCTGGCGGTCATAAACATCGCGGATAGTGAGTTGAAGCTCAGATAGAGCGTCGAGGGGGCCTGATAGTGATGGCGACAGCTCGACAGTGGAAAGCGCATGGAGAGAAGCCGAAAAGTCGCCGGCTGCCTCGGCCATCATCTTCCGCTGGCCAACCATAGTCTCCATAGCCTTGAGGAGACCCTTGAGCTGGTTTTCGAGAGCATCAAGATAGACCTTGCGATCATGGAACCAGTCGTCTTGCTCCACAAACTTGTTTCCACCTCCAACATTGATACCCAGAGATCCAAGCACACCCTTGCTCTCGGTGGGAATAGGTTCCCTCCTCTCCTTGTGCTTGACGTCAACATTGAAAGTTTCGCTTTCCAAGAACAGCTTTAGATCGGGATCGTGCTGCAGGGTTGGGTGTATCGCAGTCTTGTTCAGCATCTTCTCAAGCGCGGCTCGTCGGCTCTCGACAAAGTTGCTATCGAAGCGACCCACAGCCTGCTTCTCAGGGGGAGGTGGCACAACAATTCCAGGGTTGTTGCCGTGAAGAGTGGTGTAGAGCCAAAGGAAATCACGGTATCGGCGCTTGACTTCGAACTCGGGCTGCTTGTATCCCTTGGAGGTGGTCTGTTTCTCCTAAGTTAGTATATGAGTCGATTGGCCGGTTGGGGGACCTCCTACCTTGGTTCGCACGGAATACACAATGTGAGAGCTTGTCAGATCACCAACTTTGTGAGGGTCTCCAACGGTAATTTGGAACGTAGGCTTTGCAGCTTGCTCGATACTAACGCTAGGCTGATTGCTACTCCTTACAGCGCTGGGTTGCGCTGCCTCAACAGGAGGAGGTGCCCTGGGAACCTTTGGCCCATCATTCTCCTCATCATCGATATGGTTAGGGTCGACAGGTCGTCGTTGCTGCTGCTGAGGTTGAGGCATGGTGGTACGAATCACCATCTGCTCCTTTTGCGGAGGCACCGGAGGGGCATCCTGGGCCGGGGCATTGTCGTCGGGGACGGCGCCAAGGGGACCAAGAGGATCATCGACAGCTTCAAGACGGGTGGGTTGAGCGACCAGACGACGAGGTCCCCTGGATGGGCGAGGGGCGGACGAGGAAGCGGAGGGAGCTGGGGTAGATGATTGCGAGGCCGAGGCTTCAGGCTGCGACGCCTGTTGAGATGCAGCCTGCGACGAATCGGCCCAGGGCGATTCTTCAACGTCCATGGCTAATGAATGCGATCACGAGAAATGGAGCTAAGCTGCCTTTGTCGTGATTTGGCGGTTGAGGTTGATTGAGTGGCTTGGGAGGTGAAGAGAAGGTTGGAAGCTTGGGGAGCATGCACCCACGCAGGCGGACGTCAGCGGAGTCGGCCCCACTCTTCCCCGTAAGTCAGGTACGTACTGTACTTGCTGTTCAACTGAGGTTCGATAGTACTGAGAATGTTCTTTTCCTAAGTGAGGAGTAGGAATAAGAACAAAAGTCTTATCATAAACTTGAGATAAGTCGTTACTATCTTAATCGACTTTTGTATTAGCTTAGACTAAGTCCTTCTTCCAGTTTACCAGGTTACGTCTAACTAAGATACCTGTCTCAATGTTGCTGAACCACCCTATCGCCAGCTAAGGACGAGCCGTTGCCTCCAGTCCTAAATCTATCCCAAACTGAGCAGCAAACTGTTGCTTGCGGTATTTCGCAACATCAACCGGGTCGGGTCCCACTCGTTCCTAACGCTCTGGGTCATAGCAGCCTCCCACGATTACCAAGTTCATTCGCGTAAACTTGACCTTCATTACGGGCGTCTTCTTTGTTGGGAACGCACTGATCTGGTCAGGGGTGATCATGACCTCCTTGTTCTTCTTTTTGTGAGTTCCAGTCGTGCCACTGCCTCCGCTTTGCCCTGTACTTCCAGCGGCGATGCGAGAAGCTTCACCAGCTGCGTTTCCAGCGCTTGTACCATCTGCTCCCGTTGCTGTCGCATCATGGCCTGTTTGTTGCTGACTCGCCTTTTGAGGGTCAGCAGGTAGCTCGACGTCCCAGAGCCGAACCGTGCCATCTTGACCACCAGACGCCAGCACATTAGATTCAACGCTGAAGCTGAGCGACCAGATACCGCCTTTGCCATGACCGCGTGACCGCTTGATGCGTGTTCCCTTAGCAAGGTCCCAAAAGAAGATGTTGCCTGCGCAATCAGCACTTGCTAGGATCTTGCCATTTGGCGCGCACTCCATTGCGGTGATGTACTCGTTGTGGCCCGTGAACACACGCACACAAGCACCGGTCACTACGGACCACATCCGGATCGACTTGTCGGTCTCGTCGGAAGCGGAAAAGACGTAGAGGCCGTTCGGGTGCCATGCAAGCGCTGAGATGGCCGTGTCGTGTCCGACCAGGAGTCGTTGGGGCGAAGCGTGATCTTGCATCCACACTCGGACAGCCTTGTCGTACCCTCCACTGATAAAGTAGTGTCCGTGGGGACCCCAAAGTGTTCTGAATGCAGGACCATCATGAGACTTGTACAGGCATAGACAACTCCAAGACTCCAAGGACCACAGGCGGATTTGGCCGTCCGCCGATGCTGATAGCAGCAGTTTCGGCCTTGTGTCCATGGCCGTGTTCGACTTTCCTTCATCACCAAAGAGCTTCTGTGGAGGGCCAGATACAGCATCAGAGAAGGATACGTCGTAGACAGGGCCAGAATGACCAATGAGCTTGCGACTGTTGAACTTGGCGTCCTTCTCATGCACGTTCATTGTAGGGAGTGCTTTGCCGTCCAGTGACCATACCCGGATATACGACTCAGTAGTACCGGCTGCAACCAGTTGTCCATCGTTGGAAAAGTCCATACAGGCAACGCTGTGCTTTATGAGAATGCATCCTTTACTGTGAATTGATCTGAACTTACCTTCCAAGGGTGTTGTGGAACGTGAACATGCATGCGCTGATGGGCACACCTACGCCTCCTGTTGCGCCGTCGATCTTAAACCGATCACGATTCTCTCGTAACTTTTGCATCTCCAGCATGATGTCCCTCGGTCTAGAGGGCGGCAAGGGTAGCTCTGCTCTGGTTGGGGCATCTGCACTCTCTTCGCGCTTGATCTTCTGATCAAACTCCTCTACCAGCGAAGGTTTTCCAGCGGGTGGTGGATTCCGTCGCTCTTCATCTTCGAGCTCGGCGCGCACATCGTCACGAAGGTCTGCATCCATGGGTAAAGGACCTAGCTTCAAGGGGGCAGTTGGGTCAAGAACATCCTTGTTGGACAGTCCGATATTGACACCTGGAATGCCTTCGTTGGTGTCGACACTCTCTACCTCCATGTTCCTTGACCTTCTGTAAACAGCCTCGAAACTGAACGGAGTGATGGGTCCTCGAGCTGTAGAATCTATCTGGCAGTAAGTGGCCAAGAGCTGTCGAATCACAGAACCTCCTTGGTCGGATTCACGCTCTAGGAAGTTGAAAAGGTCGCCACTAGCATGCTGGTTCAAAGGAATTCGATACTTGTTTTCTCGGTACAGCCTTGTCATGGGATTCTCGTTGATGTGCTGGGGTAGAGTGATAGTACCGAGCGTCTTGAGATCATCCGCATGAACTGGCTGAAAATTAGGACCGATATCCCTAAGGAAAGCTTTGGCGTCCTCGGTGTATGCATGAGTGACGAGCTCCAGGAAGGAATAGACAAAGATGGGCCAAAGAAGTTTGGAGAGTTCGAACTGAAGATGTTAGTGGAGCAGCGCCTTGAATATGGCTTTTACTTACCTTGTAGATGTCCAAGTTGTTCTCTACCCACTCGCGAAGGAGGCCGAAGGCTCTCTGGTACTTTTTGGGACCCAGGTTGGCCAGTTGGTAGATGGGTTTGCCATCGGGTCCCAAATGTTTAGATTCCTGACGAAAGACCTCTTCCGTCCGGTTGAAACCTCTCTTGAGTAGATAATCCGTAACCTATACATCATCATCAGTCAGACTCTGGTTTGACTTGGAATCCATCGTTTCAATCAACAAGTGCGTGCTGAGCACATGCGTGGTGTACCAAAAGCAGCGATCATGCACTCGCAATGAATTTCTAACCATTTTGGCTGCCTGGGGGGCCAGTGGATTGGCATTCATAAGAAGAGATAGTCCGTTTGTCCTTGTTGTGACGCAGAAGCCATAACACCAGCTAGAAGTGTTGAGATCGGGGTAATCAATAGGGGCACAAACAAGAGAATCCCCTAAAGTTCTTTATGATGGTTGTTGACTGAGGTGGTGCCCGGTGTTTGTGTAACTGGCAAACGGTGATGGGGCAGTTGTCGCGTCACTTGAACACACAAACAAACAAGAAGTTGCCAAGCAGCTCAAGAACAGGCAGAAAATGGTAGACCTACTATTTGATTAAGGTTTTGATTTGACATAGGCCCTCCGGTGGTGCCAGTTTGTCCTGTTGTAGTTGTGGTGGTTGTATGCGCAGGAGCTGGAGGAGTAGCTGCTGGGCCTTGATATGACCCTGGCGCAGGGGCGCCTGGAGTTTGATTCGGCGCAGACATCGTAAAAGGAGTTGAGTCCAGAGAAGCAGAGATGGATATTGAGGTGAGTCTATTAGTGGCGCATGCTCGATGAAACGAAAACTTTTAGCGACGGCTCATATCCCGATAGCCAGAGCTTTCGTATGGGCAACAGCAGCTCCTGGTGAAGATAGTGATAAGATGAGAGGTTGAGGTGAGAGGCGCACTGCTGTCTCTGGGCTGGGTGTCCGTTTACCGGGTAGCCGGAGGGTTTGAACCAATGTTGTAAGTTTACGGTTAACTAGAAGTCAAAGGAGAGGTGAAAGAATCGAAAGCAAGAAGCGGAGCTGATGGCTCCTTCAACCTGCAAGCTTGAGGTGATGCTGAAGGTTAAGGTGAACAAGCGCAAGCGCGCCTGACCTTGCGACCGCGACTGAGCGTTAGCCGAGGATTAAGCGGCACGACGTTCAATTAAGATTTAGATAGCAACAAGAACCCGGAATGATTATTGATCCAAATAAATATACAAATCTCATTTATTTTATCTTCCTTCCCTGTTTTAGATGGCACACTAACTACCTATTTTTGAGTACGATTGACTGTCTTGTCGTTAAATCATACAATTGAGGATGCACGGTCCCTGAACGAGGATCTGACACTGACAATAGGTACGTACCATCTTCACCCGCCAATGGACCTCCATCTTCAGTGAAAGGATTCAACCTCACAATTGTCGGGCGCATTCTATACATCTCATTCATCAACAATCATAAAAAACAAACTCCTCTTTGGCGACTTTACGAGTGCATCTAAGATCATATGTCCATGCAATAATTTGATTGCGCATCCCAGTTTATCATCACACACCTCTTTGTTTTTTGGACCCCTGGTTTAACCCATTTTTGAGCATAAACTCAATACATTTAAACATTACCGCAGCAAACAAACCTGCAAAGTAACAACTTCATCTCTTGTCACAGAAAACATGGCTTCACCAAATGACATTACAATGGGCGGTGCCGAGGAGTCGCGTGCCTACGAGCCTTTCACCGTGGAAGAAAACATCAAGCAGCTCAATGCTATCGATCAACAAATCGTCCAGCTCATGAAGCACACTGCCACGGCACTCAACGCACTCACAATACCCTCTACTTCAGATTCCAACCAAAACTGGGACCCCTCAACCGAAGCCCCCAAGCCATCATTGGACCCTCCTGCACAAAAGGATGCCTTCCGCTCTACAACAGATTCATTTCTCACCACACTGCACACTGTCGACGTCAAGATGAAGCGTCAGATCTTTGCTCTCGAGGAAGCTGGTATCATCAACCTCGCTCCACCACAACGTAAGGAGTCGAATGGGCCTATTCTGGCATCGCAGAAACCCAACGGAGTGGGAGCTGTGGGGAACATAGGCGCAGGTTGGTTGAACAGTCGAGGGACGAGGGTGGAAAGGGATATGGAAGCAGAACTTTGGAGCAAGGCAAAGGATATCCTGCAGAAGGAAGGAGACAAGACCGGGCAGTCCTGAAACTAAGCACCAATGCTGGATCACGGAAATCGGACGGTCAGGTCAACAAAAGCTTGAGCCCTGGATAAATGGGCATTGTTTGTGTATACCATTACATCATCACTCAGAGATGAACGAATTGTCCGATGAACCCAGGTCTATTTCTGTGTGGCTACGAAACTTGATGTTTATGCTGTCTTGTCTATTCCTCCTTTGCTTACCCTAAACCCATGCTTCACAAATTGGGAGAATACATGTTTCTGGGTATTTTAAGGTTACCAATGTTCGTACGCTGAATTCTAAGAAGACATCAATTTCTATACTGGTTTGAGGTCTCAAAAAGTGGTGGGTAACTGCGAAGGGGATCAGGAGCTTGTGATAGTAGGTAATGTATGGAACGCCCATATATCAGAATTGTAGAAGGGGCGGTGGACAGCACAGCTTCATTGATCAGTATGTCGATGTTGATCTAGCAGGATCCTCAATCTAGGGCATAAATAGAAACATTAATATTGTTTAAAACGCATCAGGCCTGGCAAGATCTTGGCCGCGTAAGCCAATTGGTTGTCTCTTTGACGGCAAAGTTCATGGCGGATTCGTATGAGATTTGGCGGAGATACGGATATTGAGCTCGGAAATGGAGTAAGCACAAGATCAACGATCGAGTTGGACCCATTAAAGCAAAGACCTCTGTCCACCGTAGTTTATCAGGAAGCACTCTGTCGCTTATAGGAGAAAGATCGAACACCAAATTGCTTCGTGATAACAAGGTCAATGACCGATGAACAGCTTGTTGAAACATATATCTACTGACAATACATCCAGCGACATTATCCATGTCTGTTCTGGGTATTGATCCCATTCGATTCACAGCATCTAGACCAAGACCGCCAGAGATGGAATTTCCTGAATTTCGGGATTATCGGACCCAGAGAACGCAAACCTCGCGGACAAGAAAGCTCCGGCGCCCCATGGCACTTCGGCACGCCCTGATCCTTCAAGGTTTAGTGGGCAAGGACCATCCGTGCAACCATGCTCCATGCAGAAAGCAGCCAATCGCCATTGCTTTTAGTGTAATGCCATGCCTGCCGAAGGCTCCGGGATGACGCTCTCACCTCAATTGAGTGACGACCCCCCTGGATTTGGCGGCTTCAGGTTTTATCCAGGTGAGGTGAGCCCACCCTGAGAATTGGGGTGGGAAGGAAAGACGGAAGGAAGGCTAAGCGGCACACTTCAGGAAACAAATCTTTGGGTTCCCCAATTTCTCCTTTGAATAACTTCGTTCTCTCAACTTCTTCTCTTTTCATCTTGGTCTCCCTAGAGGAGTTTAATTCAGCCACTTTCAATAGAGGCAGTCATTCACTTGCTCTGCCTTGAAATTCACTATCTACTCGCTTATCAAGCCACGATATCCAGCCGTTCTGTTTACGATCTCCAACCAACTGAACGCCGCTAATAAATCATCGACGATCCCCCACCGACGGGTTACTGCGACGGAAGGACAGCATCAACAGTGCCATTGCTCGAAATTGTTCACAAATAAATTCCAATTGCGACATTTCTACGGCCAGTTCGCGGCCAGTACGACCATGATGGAGGGTTACAAGTCGAAGGCCATCGCGGCGCCTTCGCTGTTGAAGATCGCGACAATTGCGCTTCTCGCCACAGTTGCTCAAGCCCACGACCACGATACAAGTCACATCCCCGAGGGCGAGACGGTCTCTTTAGAACCTCTGGTGCGTTTATTTACAGTCGAAATCGTTCGAGGTAGCGCCTGACAAACAGCAGGATACAGTACTGTGGATCCACATCTTCATTCAGATGCTCGCATACGGCGTTATCTTTCCGATTGGCATGGTTTTGGGTGTAAGTAATTACTCGGCACGGGCTGTAGGCGCAATACTGATTCCTTTCAGATGACCAAGAACCGATGGCATGTTCCAACTCAAGCTGTTGGCACCATCCTCGCCATTCTTGGCTTCTTCCTTGGCCATGCGCATAAGGGCCGCGAATTCATCCCGAACCATGTTCACGGCAAGTTCGCGCATATCCTTCAGCTACTCCTCGCCGCGCAGGTTGTTCTTGGCCTCTACCTTAAGGGCCACTGGGAGAAGGGAATCAATGGCAAGATCCGAAAGCTGATTCGTCCGTGTCATTCCTTTATTGGCAAGCTGATGCCTGTGATGTCGTGGACGCAGATGATCTTTGGCGGTATCACAGCTCTCGGCTTCTGTCAGGGAGACCACACCGGCCAGTGTGCGGCCCACTTCATCATGGGCGGTGCCTTTATCGCCTATGGGATTCTCCTTACCATTATTCTCGTCGTTGGCCAGCTCTGGATCCGAAGACAAGGTCGCTCTCAAGAATTTTATGACAGCGCCGTCATTGCAGCTTGGGGCTGCGTCAACACCTTTACAGAGCATCGTTGGGGTACCGATTGGGTCAAGAATGACTGGCAGCACACGACTATGGGTATCATATGGTGGTGCGCTGGTCTGGCTGGTGTTTGGCTGAGCAGGGACCGTGATGGAAACCCCAAGCGCAACTTCATCCCCGGTTTTGTCATTCTCATCACGGGCTGGGCCATGTCTGCCCACCCTCAAGAATTGATGGTCAGTGCTGCAACGCACACAATGTTTGGTTACACACTTATGGCTGTCGGCGTTACTCGAATTATCGAGATTTCTTTTGTCCTGAGGGATGGGCACTCCACCTCAGAAGACGGTCGATCCGCCAACAGCTTCCAATTTATCCCCGTTTTCGTAAGTCACCTCTCCCAATTCTAATTTCACAGCTAATGAGTACAGCTTATGTATGCCGCTGGCTTCCTTTTCATGGGTGCTACAGAGGAACAAATGAACCTTGTTGCCGGTTCTGCCATGGACCACGTTTCCTACATTCTTATCACTTACTCGCTCGCTTCCCTGATGTTCCTTTTCGTCAACATGCTTGTTGGCCTCTGGGACCGTCTTGCTCACCCTCCCCTGAACACCAAGGAGCTTGGCACCAACCATCATGGCAATGGCCTGGTAGTGGAAGACGGCCAACTACGAGATGCCCAGGAATTCGAATTGGACGGATTGATGAGCGACGATGAGGACGACCCGAGTCAGCGAATGCTGGGCTCTGGCAGGGAGCAAATTCGTGCTACTTGAAGCAAGTCACGATGAGCTCTATATGGTTGATATGATTTCAAGATGGTATTTGTATTTGTACACCAAAAGTGTATATAAGTCTGCTCGACGCCATTCAATGGCATACATATGATGTTGCGAAGATACGGGAACATGGCATATTTCTATAGATGTATTAGATAGCTTTACACATTTTAGGCGCACAATTGATGAGGATATATGAAACTGCAAACATGATGTAGCGAGATGTGTGTATCGATTGATATGGATGAGATCAAATATCACAACCAACCAGAGCTTGGGGTGGGCATACGATAGATAACGTCGCGTCCAGCTGAAGAAATGTTCTATCGTTTTTCGTGTTTCCGCAACCGATGCAACAGGAGCATCGACATTGATATCAGATGTTTGTAAGCTGAGGAATGCAACCAGAAGCATCAAAGTCAGGGTCCAAAGGCATGAGAGGGTCCTACATTCCCCGCTAACCGATGAATGAGGGTGTTCTGGAACATGTAGAATCGCAGATCTGCTTGGCGGGGCACGCCTTAGCGCAGTTCTTCACCGAGCCACCGAGCGCTCACCGAGATTTTTGTCTCCAATGTAAAAAAAAAGTTGAAAGTTTAACCGCACATTCTTCATCACCACAACCTCAACTCACACGCAATTACACACCGTCGCAATGCCGTCTGTGAGTAACCCCAACGGTCCGTCCAAGAACCGCCTTGCGGCGCGCGCCTCCAAGGCCCGCAAGGAGAGACGCAAGCGATCCGAGATGCCCAAGGACAAGGTTGCAAAGGCCGACACAACACGGGGCGCGCGCAAGGGTCTTTTGCCCACAAGCGGACCGAGAGCGAAGCCAAGTGCCAAGAAGGCGCGCAAGATTGAGAAGAGATTGGCGCATGCTATGAAGAGAAAGATGGAGGCCGAAGGAGAGGCAGAGATGAAGGGTAAGTTCTGGACTTTGAGGGATGCAGGTGCGGGAATGCTGACCTGTTGTAGATGCGCCTGAGGATGAGGGAGAGAAGAAGACGGAGGAGGTTGAGATGGGCGATATACAGTGAAGGAATTGCGACGGAAAGGAAAAGACAGACGAAACGAACGAACGAACATACAGCGAGTCCCGATATGACAAGCCGCTGTAATAGCGACATACACATTCCACTGAGGGCGATCTAAGCGGCGAAAATGGGACGTCGTATTGATACATGCGTGGTATCAAGGACTTGAAGGGAGACTGGAATATGGTCATTGACCATGAACAAGGATTGTACTCTTGAGTTTCCACCCTGCACCCGGTTCTGCTGTCGCAAAGGCGCATACCAAGAGAAACCACTTCTAGACTTTCTCAAAGAGTAATGAACATGACGATTTCTTCTCAATCCTGTTCCATCTGAATTCCCGTCTGTTTAATCACAGATATCCTGTTGCTAACCAGAGGCCTGGGCCGCCTCGCCAGCAGCACTGGGCGGTCCTATGTCGCTAATCAGTTCGTGGTCTTTGCTTTCTTTCGCTTTGGAGCTTGCTCACTAGAAGAGATACCTTCCACCCAGTCCTGGACTCTCTGGACTTTCTTCACCTTCTTGCCCACGGAAGGAGGCGGTCCTACGTTGCCAGTCAGCTCGATGTCTTTTCGTTTCAAGTCTCAGTTTACTCACCAGAGGAGATTCCTTCGACCCATCTCTGGATTCTCTGCACGGGAGTCTCAACAACAGGAGCGGGCTCACTCTCGAAGGTAATAGTGGTCCAAGACGAGGACGAAGACTCAGAAGGCGCCTGGCGGTTCGCCCGACCGGCATTGGCGGGTTCATCGTTGGCGTTGGCAGACTCGTCGGCGCGGGAGGACTCATTGTCACCGCAAAGATGGATGATGAAGTTGAGGAACTTAGACCAAAGATTGGAGGCGAAGGTAGAGGAGCGGCGGCTCCAGGCGAAGCCGCACATGGTGACTTTATATCGTAGGTATCGATGTCGAAGAAGGATGCTGCTAGGTATACCGGATACGGAGTTTCATGGAGATGGGTTGTGAAGGCATCGTGGAATTGAATTGAGTTCCTATCTATCTACGTCGAAGAAGACTGAGACGAGTCTCTTGCTGTTTGTTCATATGGAGGTATTGTCAGTGCAGTATACTTCGTGTTTGAAGTATTATTGTTATGTCTGTTGCGTTTGAGTCTGAGAAGGGGGAACCACTTTTCACTCGTTACAACACAGCATATTCTTCATTTTCAATTTTTTTTGTAGATCTGTTTGATCATGTAGCTAAAGTTCTAGCTGGTCTTGCTGTGAGCCCTTTGGACTGGCCCCAAACACTCTTACACTGCTTCGGTCCTACGATCATTGACATATCACGCTTGAACTGGTTGTCACTAGACCAGTGAAGAGTGATGAACCCGCCTTCAAAGCATCGAGAAAGGTTTGTGTCTTAACGTCGATCCGACTTGGCTATGCAGATACTTGACAGACGTGATCTCTCAGTTACAATATCTTCAGCTTGGTTAGAAATGCCTAAGCCAGAAAGTGTTTCAACCAACAGTTCTAAGTCAATATTCATTCGCAGTGACGGTCAGTGAGAATTGCTGATTGCTAAATGAACGAGGGTAGACAAACACCTGAGAAAGTCCAAAGCCCATCGCAGGTTAACAAAGAGATGCAAACCTCCTCTCAACAAACGCTCCTGAATGAGTCACCTTTACTAGCTGCCATACCAAATAACTATTCACCATCTTAGCAGGCTCTTAGACAACGGATCTACAGAAACTTTGTTGCGGTATGCTACGGATCATGCAAATAATTGAGAAATCTATGCAACTTTATGTTAGTGAAATAACAAATACGAATAAATTAGGTAGGCATTTTAGGCAAGGAAGTACAAGTTACAAAAAGATTTCAAGCACATTTTGGTCAAGGATTCAGTAAAAATAGGTAGATGTCTCAATTGCAACAAACTTCCTGCCATTCACCTGAGCGAGCCGTGATTCACATCCCTCCTAAGATCTCTCCTCTGCCTCCTCCAAAATTTCCCGGCTACTTCCTTCAGCCTCAACTCAACTTCGACGGAACCCGAGGTTTCTTCTCAGCTCATTTTATTTCAGCATGAGGAACAGCAAACGCCCTGCCGACATTATGTCGGGTGCCGATGACCTCGTCGAGCTGGATTTTCCTAACGTTCGCCGTCGTCTGGAAGACTCTTTCATCCAAGATGCTACTGATGGTGACCGTGGTACTGCTACCGATTTATCTTCCTCTCATACTATGAGTATGTTTTGACACTTTGCCCTGGCTCATCAAGTTTCTGCGAACGCTCCCCTAACATAAGCGACAGGTGAAAATGATATCGCTACCAAGGTCGCCGAGTTCCGCGAGCTCCTGCTCAACGGCTTGCCCGTCAACCTCATGACAGCTGAGTTTAAGAACTATATCTTTTACAACTCAAACGAGCGCCTGGAGGAGGCCAGCCGGGCCGGCGCGAACCTCGCTGATATTACCATCGGCAACGACTGTCTTCCTACTTGGCCTGATCGCACCTGGGACCCTACTAAGGAGTCTCTTCATGATTTTATCCAAGCTCAACTCGCTAGTCATGATGAAGCTCGGCAGGCTGGCAAGCTGGTCTGTGAGGATATTATTTGGAAGGGCAACCGAAAGCTAGAAGAAGCGAAAGCCCTGGGTCTTGAACTGGAGGACATTCAAATTGGCTTGAACTTGTTGCCTGTCTAGGGAACAGCAGCAGAGGAGGCAATGACATTCCTTTATGAAGAGGAAGATGAAGAGGAGCTCTCTACGAACGACCGCGAAGACGATCTCGCTTCTACCGAAGATGACCAGATGGAGGAAATGCTCACCACCAATGGAACTTGGCATGAACAAGCTACTGGTGTCGATTCTTCTGATATTTCTTTCGCAATGGATATGTATTCGTCCGACAGCTCCGATTCCGATACCGACACCGACACCGACATGGCCCATGAAGAGGAAGACTTCGATGACGCATTCTCAGTCGACAACATGTTCGACGTGCAGCCGGATTACTCCGACTCCGACGATAACGAGGAGCCAAATGTCTTTCATGACGCCGAAGTCATAGGGCTCTCGTCTTACCACGCCAGCGTTGATCTCAAGTTTTTTGTCGTCGAGGATGATGATGAGGTCGAGGATCTTCCAAAGATGGAGTTTTCGATTGACCGAGAGGCTTATGAGGAGTTGTTTGGGATTGAGGGAGCAGTCGATGTCGAGATTGAAGCAAGTCAGCTTCTCTGCACTGGTGAGCTTTTCGTAGATGGCGAGGAGATGGAACTGGCTCAGGTGCAGGATCTTGAAACTGGTGTTGTGGTCTGCGATCAGGCGGTTGGTACTCCTGTTGAAACTTCCAAGGATACTGTCGATATGCAGGTCCCTCAGGACAAAGCCATTGATGACATTTTCCAAGAGACAGAGGATGGTTTCACGTGGTAAATGAGAGGTTAATTAACCCAGATCTGATTTCTTTACCATTTCATGTACCTAGACTCTTACAAAGCCACCGTACAAAAGCAACATGTTGATCATCCCGTTCCCTAGTAATTCTCTCTGCACAGAACCAAAATCATTCCGAACAGACATCGTCGCGACATACTCCGCATAGTTGACCATCACTCACATTTCGTTCACATCTTCATTCATAACCTCATCTTCATCCATAGGCACTGTCGGGCGGAACGATGCTCGCACAAACTTCGACAGACTCTCCACACGCGCCGCGGGGTTATCAGGTGTCTGGGGAACCTGCGGACTCTCTGTGCCAAGAACCCGGCCCATCTGTTCCTCAAGCTTCGCGACCCTGTCCTCCAAGTCTCGGTTTCGTTTCTCCAGCTCGGCCTGTCGCTTCTCCATATCCGTCTTGGAAGCGGATGAGCGTCGGACCTTGATAGTCGTCGGGGTCTTGGTGGAGGGCGTAGCTCGCTTTCGAGGGCCTGTCGCTGGTCTTCTCACAAGAATGCGACCTCGACCGGCGGACGGACTTCCAGGACTGACGTGGATTGTTGAGTCCGATACCTCGACAGGTGTGAGAAAGAGATTGAACGATGCGCTGTTGGGTGTTCTGAGTAGATTCGCAGTATGCTGAGTAGGAGTTGCCATTTTCTCTTCAGCCGTGACATGTGCAATAGAGCGGTTGTGCGCCGCGACGCCCGTATGGGAAAATGACCTGCCCAAGCCTTTGCAACCGGGCTTCACACAGATCCAGCTTCCCCTCTCTTTGGAGAACTCCATACCTTCGAGCGCTTCATGCGACTCATCCGACGAGCTCACTTCCTCCTCAGCCATGAGATGAGAATCTGAGTTGAAGTGCTTCCTGGCGTTCCCAATCTGTTTGATGACTCTGCCGAATCCCTTGCATCCTTGCTTGGTACATTTCCAGGACGCCTCATCCTCGGTGACATCCATGCCATGCATGTCACTCTTTTTCCAGACCTCTTCACCAGACTCTTCTGTAGACGCTAGATCCTCTTCAGTCAGGGCATGGCCGAACGACCTGCTGTGTTGCTTCGCATTAAAGTAGTTGTCAAATCTTGCTCCAAGCCTGGGGCACTTCTCGTTGATGCATATACCCTTTCGGCCATTCGAGTAAAGCTCGATGCCAGGCAACTCATGTTTACCACGCTTGTGATCAAGGTCCTCGTCGTCAAACTTGACTGACCAACCTTCGCGATGCTCTTCCTCCGAGAGGTGCTTGTAGAATGCCTTTGCAGCCGTGAACACCTGCCCAAACATCGAGCAGAGGGGCGAGGTACAGCGCAGAGAACGGAGAGCTTGCTGCTCCGCTTGAATGGCTTGTCTGGAGGATAGACTGGAGAGAAGAATCTTGTTCAAATTTGCGGCTAGCTGGTGGAAACCAGTGTCCGCGTGGCGAACATACTCCGACCTGCGCTTGTAGTCCTCACCAAAGTGTCGGCAGCAAGGCTCGTTGCAAACGTTGGGATCGGACGTAACGGGTTGAAATGCGGGACCAAAGACATCGTCTTCGGCCTCGGTGCTCAGCTGCTCGAAATTGTCCGATGGAGTGAAAGCAGAGCCCTCCGTATCAACTACGTCGTCGTCATCATCGTCCTCCTCCCAGTGACCATTTGACTCTTGAATATGTTTGAGGAACAGTGCACTGGTTGCGAACACTTCTCCCATCATGTCGCACTTATCATCGCGGCACAGCCACTGGGTTCGGTGTTGACTTGCACGGGCATGACGTTCGAGCGCTGAGGCAGCGGCAAAATTCACACCACATTGTCCGCAGGCATATGTTCCTGCATGCCAACGGTCTTCGTGCTTCTAGCACTCTTCGACTGAGGCAAAGATAAAGCCATCGCAGTCGACATAAGGGCAAGTGAGAGTGTGATTCTCAGTGGTGTTTGGGCAGTCGGTCGCGAGGTACCCCTCTGGAGGCGCGAGGCGCTCTTGGTCGAGCGACATGGCTGCAGACATAGGAATAGGATGAGCTCTTGATAGCCAAGTGAATACGTCAGGTTCCGGGATGAGTGCCGACCGCGGAGACAACCTGGGTTGTTGTGAGTTCAGGTGAGTGGAGAAGAGAAACGGTCGGATGAGGAACTGTACCTTTGAACAATCACCGAACTCGACAGTATATTACAGCCTACGTCTGAGAAGCTGGAGAGAGAGTGATGCCACCCTGATGGGTGGGAAGCAAAATATGTGCCTCTGGTGATGGGCTGACGATGCCCACACTTGGAGTTGAGGGGTGCAAAAGAGGGGTTGAAGTGCAAGGAAGAAGAAGGGGAGAAGACTCGAGAAAACTGGCACTAGCGTTAGTTATCATAAGGCTTGGTCTCGTTTGAATGAGTCAATAAAGTCGGAGTGTTGGTGCTGTGCAGGCAGATTACCAGAGTTAAGTCTGTTTACATGAGGTGGTGCGTTGCTGGGTAACTGGACCTTTGTCACTGCCACGAACAAGCGATTACTAAGTCAACCAAACAACTGAGATGGGGACACAGATGGAAGAAGCTATCGACTTGCATATGATTTAATTTAAATTATCTAGATTTCAGCAACTGTTCAGTAAGGCTGTCCTGTCCGTCATGCCATCCTCCCTGCATAACAGGATCATATCAACGAAGTGTGTTTCATCCTGTAGGAGAGTCTGCCTATTAAAACTCATAGTAAGGCGATAAAGGCGTAAGAACAAGAAAGTCATGTTGTATTTGAACTCGAAGAACCGAGAATGGTTATAGAATACAATGCCTCGAGCAGGAATGACAAACGAGCGTTAGGAAACTACTGCAAGCATTCATGAAATCCAATTACGAAATCCTTTACAAGCAACACATCCGGTATGGTGTAGTGGCTAACATTTCGCGCTCTCAACATCAGCTGAGGGATCGGTACCGCGGAGCCCAGGGTTCGATTCCCTGTACCGGAGAACTTATTCTTTTGCCCACTCTTCCTTTTTTTGTCCTTCACCTAGATGCACACACACACTCTTCTTCTTCCCCATTCCTCTCAGGGCAGGTAGCTCACCTTGTTTCCGCCACTGTGCATCTAACTTCTCATGCCGTTATCGTTGGCCTTTGTAGAAAGAAGGGTGACCAACTCTCCCCCTCTCTCGTCTTGCATCCTGCCTCGACCTCCATGCTCCCACATTCACAAGTCTTGAGTTGTAAGTGTGCCATACCATACATATCGCTTCAAATCGTACACACAAAGGCGCTTTTATTAGTTAAGCGAACAACGCAATTGGCTATTGCTAAGAATCCGAAATACAAAGAAAACATGCAGGCCTGCTAAACGTCAACACACTCGATCACCCTCCGTGTTTCCTCCTCACATGCCGAGTCAAATGATCGCCTCTCGAGAAGTTCCTACCACAGTGCTTGCATCTCGGCCTGGATATCTGAAGACCCATCTTTTCAGCCTCCTCTGGATGGTTAGAAATGTAGTGCCTGTCTAGATCGCGCTTCCACTGGTGGCCCTTCTTGCAGATGTGACATCGCTCCGGCTTTTCTTTCTTTCGTTTCTCTCTTCTGCTAATTGTATAAGCATGAATGAATTGTGGTTGTGTTGCCCTCAAGTCCACTTACTTCATATCACACGGCCGCGTGCCCGGCTTCATCTTGCTTTTTCGTTTTCGGGTCTTCGTCGTATTCGCTGACTGTTCGGCAACACCTCGCTCTGGAAGCATATCGGGTGCTGGCGCAGGTAGTATCCATGTAGGGCTCTGAGTAATTGATGTCGGTGAGGTGATATAAGTCGAGGAGTAATCGGAAGGCTCTGTTGAGTTGACCGAAGTAGTTAAGGTGGTAGTAGAGGGGTCTGTGGTTGGTGTAGGCATGATCATAAAGTCCCAGTCAATATTTAGGTTATCAATATAAGTGATATCCGTATCAGGAAGATCATTCGTGTTATAAAGTGTTGTGTCGAGTGGATAGGTGAGTGTGTCAAATAAGTCGGTGTTGATTGTGCTCGGATCAATATCTTGCTGTACGTCGGCAAGTGGTGCGTCATTCGTATAATATAAAGGGCTTAAGTCCAAGCTATTCCATGAATCGCTTGTCAGATCAAAGTCCAAGTTCAATGTCTCGTTCATAAGGAACGGATCGTCGTTCAAGACCCGGCCCTCCATCTTTAGCCGGCTCGGACAGGGCGTGCCACCTGTGGCCTCGCCCAAAGAGCTAGTGGTTGTTTGTTGAGAATGTTTGATATTTCTTTTTGTGAAATGATGTTGCTATTCAAGTCTTGAGAATCGCAACAGGACACCTTTTATTGACGTGACCGGGTCCCTAGACATCGTCATGAGCTTCTGAGTCTTGAGCTATCGACCTGTATAAACTCACAAGATTTTTCCATTTTTATTTGAAAGGGAAAATAAATGCCAAGAGGAGGAAAATTACAAGAAGGAAATAAAGAAAATAAGGAAAAGAGCAAAGAGAGTGGGAAGTCTACATAATTCATGCTCGAGACTATTGTCTCATGTCGAGAAAAGAAAAAACGAGATATCTATTCATGACTGCGCGGTTTCGTTCGTAGACACACCAAGGAAATTGTTTAACCGTTTGGTAACAAGTAGGGTAGTAAGTCAGAGGAAGAGAGTCGAAGCGCCATCAGGAGCAGTCTCCTTTGTCAAAGCTGCCTTGTCCTGTCCGAGAAATGTTGAAAAGGTTGCGCAACCTTCCATTTCAACATTTCTTGGACAGGACAAAGCAAAGAACTCTGACAAAGGAGACTGCTCCTGATGATTCTAACAGACAGGATTAAAGGGGCGAAGAGGGTGAGAGGTTGAGTGTAAGAAGTTTGATAGAGAAAAAGAGAAAAGGAGGAGGGAAAAACGGCGGGTTACACCATGTATTTATCTAGACTCAGGTGAGCTCACGGGCAAACAGCCCATTTGCTCTTGATTGGTAGATTTGGAGGCCTATGCAGATGCTCATGAGGGGACAACGTCATTCTGTGGTCGGCCTCCCAGCCTAACTGGGATCAGACATCGAATACCTTTCTAGAGCCTCATAAGGTCACTTTTCATCCGATTCCAAGTTGATTAGATATTGCAATCAATGGTTGCAAGGCGGATCATCTCTCGCATTCTATGCTAGGTGATAACAGTCCCCAAGCATAGTCCATAAACACATAAACCAAGCACCAATCTCGTGAACAATACCATTCCGGTGAATTCGTGCTCAAGCTCCTAGGGTGATCCTCAAAGGTCAAGATCCCATACCGTTGTCCTGCGCGAGTGTATTTAGATCGCTTCATAGTCATCTCCAGCGTCGCTTTCTCCAAAGCGGCCTTCAAAGAATTCGTGAAGTTTGACAGATGATGTGCTGTCCGACTTATACAAAGGCGTCATAGGTGACTGGCGCTTTTATGTTGGCTTAGAGTCGTTGTCATTGACACCGAAGCCGGACATCACGACGGTGTCCCTTGTTGCGGCGTCGGCGTGGTTCCAGCTGCGTCAAGATCATTGGTATAGTCCCTTTCAACGCATGAATTCTATTGAACTCTGGTATGAGGGGTGTCTAAGCTTTTGTGCAAGACTTGTGCTGCGCCGAGGAGCTCACTTCTTTACTTAATGCTCTTGTCCTATAAGATGGGAGACAATAGGAGCAGCCAGGCGGGCGCAAAGATAAAGACGTACGGTTTGATAGCGATCTAAGGTTTGCCGTCATCAAACGGTAGCATGTGTTTGTTCGGATCTAGCCTGGAGCATCAGTAGCTATTGATCATGTCTCTGGCCGTACGATGCGCTGTCTTACTGGGACGCTAGATTCCCTAACATTGGACGGCGCGATTGTCGAGTCCAAACCCATCGGATTAGAGGAAGTGCCGATATAGAGCCTCACGCGGAGCGATGATGGAATATTGCATATCCAAGCAATGATAAGTCCAAGTCCCCAACAGTTCCGACATTTGGGTGGTCTATTTGAAGGCCAGAGTGCTCTTTGGGACAAATTTCAGGGCCCTTGCCCAATCGCGTGTTCAGAACAAGTCTGTACTTTGTCTTTTATATTCCAATATGTCGGTACGAGCGCTTTTGTAGGCGGGAAGAACCCTTTATGCTGGTGTTATACTTTACTATACGTGGGCTGGCAGCTTTGGTTTGAACGCTTTCAATTATTCAGGAATATTGTCTTCTTATCTGCTCGACTAACTATTCCCAGAATAAGTTCCATACTTAGTCTGCCTAATAATTCTGGCTATTCTTTAATATCATCTCCATTGCCATCCTCAGTCTCGTGAAAACTTGAACCATCTGGCGAACGTTGGTTAAGGATTCTATATTAATAATCAAGGTATACGTTGAAAATAATTAAGTTAAGTGACTTATGACCTCTTGCGTGTCTTACTTAAAGTTCCAATGGGTAAACACCTCGATTATTTACCCAACTGCCTACTTAGGTAGCTTGGAGCTGGCTGTGGCAAGACATGCAATGAGTCAAAACCGTGATAGTGTGGCGCAGAAGTAAATTAACTCCCGTTCGATCCTGAGGAGATGCATTGACTTACCGGTCAACATCCGTTATTGGATTCACGACCGTGAATGATTGCGTTGCCTTCTTCCGCCTGTTAGTAACCTCAACACCAATAGCCTCGCAAGGTTCCCGTTGTTTGCCACTAGGTCTTACTCAGTGCACCGAGGTCAAAGCAGGATGTGCGTCTGTAGCAGGTTTGTCAGTAAATGTACATCCAAGTAGTCACAGTTCAAGGAAAGTAAAAGGTGTGAGGCAAAATTAGCTTCATTTCTAACCACGCCAGGCCATGTATAGGCCTGCCTCAACTCTAATCTGATGAAATCTCATTCATCGAGTAAACTATGAATCCCGAGCGAGTGTGGTATCCCCAACGCCGATAATGATATGGAAAATGATAATGAGAGCCGCCAACGAACCCTTCCGATGCCATGCATGCCGCGCTCCCTGCAGCGTACAGTGAGCGGCTCTGGATTAAAAGAACACACAGAACAAAGCCAAGAAACACGTCTATCATGCAAACTTGTCTTTCCACAGTGATCCAAATGCTTCCAGATGCCAGGAGCTAAATAACAGGAAACTGAATAAAGCAAACCACACAACCCTCGCGCCTTTCATCCCGCATCCCGAATCGCCTATCTGCGATCGAGGTAAATTTCGTATTTCGTTAAGACACATGTCGTTTCGTAATGTTGTGAAACAAGGAAGAGAACAATAAATCAATGCCGAGGCTAGATGATAAAAGGAAATCCGATGAGGTGGAATACATGCGTTAAACGCCGTGAAATGAAGTCGAATGACAAGGTTTGGTAACGTCGGCTAAGCGTACGTCGCCTCGCGGTAAGGGTATTCGCTATACTGAACATCGCCATAACTTGAGGTCTTGACCTTGGGGTACTTGGCACCGGCACCGTAGCCAGCAGAATAGCTAGCCTCGCGCGACATTGAAGGGCGCTCGACGACGCGAGCGCCAGTTTGGGAATAGTATGAGTAGGGCTCCGCGGACTCAGTGTTGCGTGAATATGAGTTCTGGAGTGTTGCGCGGCCAGCGTCAACTCGGTACTGCATCACATGCTCGCCACGCGATTCAGGAGAGCGATGCTTCTTGCTTCGGTGCGCCTTGCGTTCTCGTCGAAGACGTTCGTACTCGTCTTCCGAGTCACTCTCAGGAATTTGAGACTGCATCCTGGTACGGCCTCGACCACGGGGGTCTACCTCGGGATACGCGCCGCTAAACGTCTGCGCTCTTGAGATGCCAGGCACATGGCGACCATACGCCTCAGTAGGCATGGTGCTTGTCCTGGGGAGATCGCGTCTGGGAGGGGAGCTTGTAGGTGCACCGGTACTTGTAGCTGACTTGTACATTGCCGGGCGGGGAGTCGCTTCGATGGGATCATCAAGAACTTCAGGCTTATTATAACCCTTTTCGCCTGTAGATCCACGTCTGGGCTTAGCCGATGAGCGGCGAACGTCGTCTTCATCCGGAGCGGCGAAAGGCGAGCCAGAGCCGCCTGGTGGAGGTGGGGTGGGAGCTGGAGGTTGTACGTGACGAGCAGTGTAGGAGCCCTTGTTTCGGGAGGCCTGGATGTAGCTGAGTGCGGCGTTGGCTTTATCCTGGTATTCTGAAGGGATGGGTGGCGGGTGCATTGAGCTGGTAGTGGGAGGCACTTCCTCGCGATGCGATGATCTATCACGATCACGCCTTTCATCGTGCTTCTTGCTCGACTTCTTCTTGTCGGACTTTGGAACAGACTCTCCATCATATGCCTCAATGTATGGTTTCGTGTGTCGCTTCTTTTCCTCTGTATCTCGCTTACGTGACTTGTCGCGCGTCTTCTTCTCGGCACGTCGGGCTTCCTTGGCTTCCTTCTCGGCACGACGAATGGCTTCGTCTGCTCTTCGTCTTCGTTCACGTTCACGCTCCTTCTCTTTCTCCCGTTCGCGGAGTTCCCGTTCATACTCCTTGTCGCGCTCCCGTTCTCTCTCCTTCTCTCTTTCCCTCTCGTCACGCTTCGACGAGGTTTTGGTGCCCTGGTATGACTTTTCCCTTCTCACGGTCCGAACGCCATCGAAGATGTCCGCAGCGCGAGGATGATCCTCCTCGTAAGAGCGCGAATATGAGTAACCCCGACTAGGTGAGGCTTGTCGGCCAACCTTGTATGTGCGGTCATTAGTGTGAATCTTGTACTCGTATGCAGTGGACGTGGGTGTAGGTCGACTTGATGAAGGGCTTGCGGCGGCCGAAGGACGACTTGATGCGCTTGCAGCGGTCTTTGCTCGCAGCTGCTCGCGGAGTTCTGACAGTTTGGCCTGGTCATCGTAGCGTTTTCTCTCCTTTTCATCGGCGAGCAGTTCGTAGGCGGTTTGGACCCTTTGGAACTCGTCCTGCTTCTGGGCCTTTAATGTCGGATCCTGGACTTTGTCGGGGTGACATTTCAGAACGAGCTTTCGGTGCGCGGATCGGATTTCGGGCAACTGTGCATCCTTGGAAACACCCAGGATTTTGTAAGGATCAGGAGTTTGTGTAGACATGTTGGGCGATTGAATGTCGACTACCGGATTATACTGGAGTCGAGTATTTAGTTGGACAGATAAAAAAAGTGAGACTGTCTATTGCATCGATCCGAAGGTCGTCGGAAGGGCGAGGCTTTGGCTGATGCTTTGTGAGGCTGTCTCCTCAAGGGGTAAGGCAGGGCTGGGTGGCTGTTTGTAAATTAAAGCCAGGTTGGGTATGATTTGGTGTTGTTGTACCAGCGATTGCGGGAGGCGGTCGCAGGTGAGGGTGGTCTGGGCTTTTGGGGGGCGGTGTCTCTGTGTCTCGTCGCCAGAGCAAGGTGAGTGGATGCTCGGATTTGCAGGGTAGCGTAGAACCAGGCAGAAAACTTGACTTGCAAGAGCTGGAACGAGAGACCGGGGTAGGTAAGGCAAGAGTATTTACGTGAGCAGCCGGCTGCTGAACACGAGAGAAAGTGACGATGTGAAGGTAAGTGGTGTTGTTGTTTGGTTGTTCACGTCCCGGGGAACAGAAGAACAATGCGGGAGAAGGGGACGTTCGAGAAAGTGGTCAATGGGGTATTGAAGAAGCAGAGCCAGATGAGGTCACGGGCAGCGTGGTTTAGCGACAGGGGATACTGATTCGTTGGTACAGGGGTCGATAGTGAGAGACGGCGGACAGAGGGACTAGAGTTGACGATCAGACACCAGGAAGGGGGTCCACGGCTTGGAGGGTCGCCTTTGGCTTTGGGGGTGCCCGGTCGAAGCGGCCCACCTGTCGTCTGGTGGTGCTGAGCTGTTGCTAGTGGTCGCTGTTGGTCCAGAGGTGGTCCCCCTGGAGGGGTGCTGTAAGCGGTACTGGTTGTGGCCTTAGGTACTTGAGAAGTAGCCTGGTCCCTCTTTGTAATGGAGCCGGTCTGGTCTCGCGGTGGATTCGAGTCGTGACTTGGTCGTTGGTTTGGCCTGGAAGAGTCAAATGGTCTGCCAGATGGGCCTGGTCGATTGGTTCAGGTTTTTGGCTTCAAACTTGGTAGACTTGGACTGAGTAGGAGCAGCTGGAAACTATCGATCAAGACGAGTGGTTTGACTCGTGAGGCGTGTGATTGTACGGGGTGGTTGGTGTTAAAGCTATAGGTCCAGGAAGTACCTTTTCAGTGCCAAGGACTTGCTGCCTCAGGTGGTGATGGCCCAATGTATCCAAGGTACGTACTGTCGAGTGGAGTGAGTGATTCGAAATGGAATCGAAAAATGGTATTAATTGGGTGAGGGGAATCTCCTCCTTTGCTCCAAATGGTAAAGAATCAGGTACGTGGCGAGCTGTTTTGACTTTAATTCAGCTTTGAAAAGTCATCTAAGACTTTGAAGAGACCTGAACTGAAGGCGATAAAAGTCGCCTCCCCCAACCCCTTTTGAGTCGTTTTGGCTTTTGCTTCCCGTCGGCGGCGGCGAACCTAGAACTAGAAGACGGCGGCGATTTATCATGAGCTGACTAGCACCTCGTAGTGAACTGACACGCCGGAGCAAAATGCTTGGTAAGGGATCGGTGTTTTTTGTCCCTCTTGCAATGCGCCTCGGGCGAATAGCGTCACAATGGATGGAGAAATCCTGCTAACAAAAAGCCGACAATGGAAGGGCATCGAATGCTTCGAGTCCAGCCAAGAGCAGACCAGACCTGCTGCAGCCCGCACTTATGCCAGGTTTAGTGAGAAGACAGGCCCGCTGAGGTGACCTGTTAGTGGTCAACTGTACGCTTTTCCACTGAAATGGCTCACAAGAGGGTGCCTGGGTGCAGACTCAGCGTCTTCCGCGTCCACTCAGGCCCTGATTCAGCGTGAAGTGGGCTTGTGGCGCGGTTCGCTGGAGGTACGCGGATCTTACGAGTCGAGACACGTAGAGGTACATGCGTCTTAGTGGCGAGGTTCACGGGGCAAAATGTACCTGGTCTGATGAGTCAGGTAATGGCTCAGGTACCATCTCTTTGGATGCGCGAGGAAGCCGGGCGACGCTGAGAAAGCGGCCGCGGTGCTGCGCGGAGCGCGATGAATCACTGTGAGCCGAACAACGGATGGCGAATTAATGTCAGATTCGGTGTCGGATCTAAGATCAACTACTGGATTTGAGTAATCCCCATGTCTGAAAGAGTAATGTTGAGAACTACCCCTTGAATGATCGATAGCTTTGTAGGCGATTCCGTAGTGGTGTACGAAAATCCGGTACCTACTTTCTCACCACGCCAAGCTTGGTATCGAAGTACCTCTTTAATCAAGTGGCTGGTGTGGTGGCGAGTGAAACCCCCTTGACTCGTTATCGTTCAGTTTCTTTGTTGAGCTTCGCTCAATTAAGCACGGGGTAATCCGTAAGAATGAAGGCTGATACATTCTTTGTACGCATGTCGTAAGGATGAGCCATCATGTATGATGATGTGAGGTATCCGATGCTCCGGTCTGACGAGATCAGCAACAGTTAATTCAGGGTCCGAGTGGAGTTAAGCTCTGAACATTAACAAGATATCCATTGACTCAACCGAGAGGTCCGATAACTTGTTTGAATGCATGTATCAGCCCAAGGAACACCCCGACAGAGCAATCGGCCCAGCAAAAGCAACATCAGTTCTTGGGGTCCGACCCAGGCGTTCGTTCTCTCTGCCGACCCCCGTGATGAAACGGGGTCTCTTCCATAAGCTTTGGCCTACAGTACTGTAAAAGGTGCTGTAGTAAGCCCGATCGGTAATTTAGGTGCCCGGCAGAGGGATGTGAGCGGAAGCGGGAGGGAGCGGGACGAAGCCAGAGGCGGTGAGGCTGATCACCAGCGCACGTTTTGCCTTTAATTAGTGACTGTATCCGTATCTAAGCAGCTGAACCGATATGAGGCGGTGCTGAACGCGAAAGCTTCTATTTCAGCAGATACAACGAGGCTAATACTTGTGCTAATTGCTGATAATAGTAAATAGCTTCCACGATGCTTAGGGCGTTCAAGATATGGTGAAATGAAGCGATGCTGAGGCAGAGTCGAGTCCAAAGTAAAGCTAGCTTAGAGCGTCCCTGAGATTGGGCAACCAAAGTGCATACATCCTTAGTACAAGCAACGACACATCATTTTTCAACAGACGATACAAGTGCAAACAAGTGCTCCCATGCCTTCTGATTGGATCACCAACGCCTATGGGCTGACCTGGCTTCTCCCCTCGTTGGGCTGAATTGGTCGTGATGCCGCTGAGGCCATCCGGCATGAATTGGAGGACGGCATCATGCCTGCAGTAAAAGTTGATGGCATCAAGTGCAAATGATTTTCCACCACGAGACGGTAACCGAGATCGTCGATCAATTACTCGGTGTGTAGAGCTCCAGGGATCGGCATCTCGAGCTGTCAGAGCTCTGGGGAGCTAAGACGGGCCAAAGCTTGAAGCTATGCCCTGATGATGTTCCATGATATTCGAAACAAACAAGTGCGGTCAATTGCTTCAAGGAACTTGCATGTAATCACTATAGCGACGAGCGTCTCATGAGCTCTTTAGCTTGAACATGTTCCTTGCTCAGCTCGCTTGATCAAGCGATGCAGCTAGGCGATACAGTAGCTCCAGCAAGGTACCGTACCATGGTGATAGCTCCACGTCGAGTTCTCTTTCTCTTCGTAGCGCGACTCTATTCATCGGTCTAGTAAAAATAGGCGACCAGCTGCAGCAGATATCCTTGAAAGTAAACCCCTTGGACCCCTTGTGAGGTGCCAGATAGTGGGCATCCAGCTTGTAGACTATCGCATCACGAGGCCTGCATTTCCAAGTTGCACGACGTCTCTTGGCCCTCGCTTCACCCCCTGCAGCCCGCTCGAGGTGGATACAGCTTCTGGTTGCTATAGCTTCTCAATCAGTAGCCTAGGAGACTCATGATAATAACAATCGTCAATTAGACAACCAGATGTTCGGTGAGAGGAGTTTACGAGGTTGAAGAAACGCTTAGAGAATGCCTCCACACTAGGTTCGGGCAGATAGATACCCCCACGGAGATGGGCATGGGAGCGAACCACGGGAGACTTCCATGTGGAGTGATATCTTAATGAGAAAGAGTGTCATGATGCGGATGCTACACCAGACACACGACCATTCTTCCAGACGGCATCTCTGTGGGCTCCTCATCCGATAGGAGATGGACCTGCAGAAGCTGGACCAAACAGATGCTGTGGGCACAGGCTGACAAAGACCAATAACCTGGAACGAGTTGAAGATGGTGGTGAGGGGCAGTATGTTTTCCTCTGCATGACACCATCCAAGTTGGAGTCGCGTCGAGTCCTACATACGTACGTTTGTACCCAAAGGGACATCGACTGGCTGCTACAGAATCCTATCACATCCGCCTTTCACAATAAGCGCCTGTGTGACGCCTGTGATAATCACCACACTTCACTATGTTACTCTATAATGGATGATATTCTCCCGACTGCTGACGGAATGTAAATAGTCAGATGCTCCCCCAGATCAGTTTCTGGAGAGGCTCTTGTGACGGGTGGTCATCAGCGTCATGGCATGGCCAGTACCGTTGGGCTGAAGCGGATGGCCAGAGACACTGAGAAAAAGAGACTGATATCTAGCATGTCATTGGACAGGAAGAGAGAGCTCCGCATCCTCGGGAAAAGGCGGGGCCGTCAACGGGCTTCACATCTGATCACATCTCGGTGATATCTCAGCCAATCAAGTCCCGCTTCTCCGTCTCTGATTCTTCAATGTTTCGCTAGGTGAGGCCTTTTCAAGGACCATCAAAGGTTCAGCTCCAGCCTAAACGATACATATGCCCGTGATAACAGCTCAGCACTGGTAATACGATATTCCAGACCAGTTCAGGTCTCCATAACTGGCCAGGTTACAGCCGGCAGCTGAACCAACACCGAGAAGGGAGGATCCTGGGGAACGAGCGGCCACCGCCAGAACGAGCGAAGCCAGAGGAAGATCATCGACAGTTTTGTCCAGGGGGTGCTTTCCTGTCTGGGTAAGGACCACAACCTCTGATAGGAATAGCAACGTTTGCACGCGGCAGAAAGATTGATAAAAGACCCCTCCTCACGAGAGCCCTCTAGCCGTCTCGAGTCAAGGCCGGCGCCGCGCTTGATCTGATCGCAGCATGTGGCTTTCGAGGATCACAGGCCTGACCTGCTGGGCTGATCCTGGCTACCCCAAGAGCCCGTTGAAAGAAGGAGTCGCGCCAAAGTACCCTTCGCTGCTTGCTGACTGCGTAGAGTGACATGCTGAGATACGAAGGTACATGCTACCAGTGGCAGCAAGGTTCTAGAAGGGTTCTGCCTCTGATGCTTCTGACGATGATCAAATTCCTGACCCTCTCGATAATCGTTACAAGGCAGTAATTGTTCATCTCGCAAGCGCAATGACATACAAGACGTTCCACTATCATACGGTTGTGGACAAGCAAAAAAAGCACACCAGCAAAGAAAAGAAGTGTGGCCCGGCACGAATTCCTTGACGTTGTTCGGTAGCTCGCGATGGAGGGTAGAGCACCACGTGGGCGCGCCGCTTACCAGACGTCTTGCTCTTGGATCCGGCTTGCTTCTGATCATGATCAAGTTCAAGTTCCAAGTTTTACATTCGCCTGACGACAATACATACCCAAGACTATGCTATGGATTCTGGCTATCCACCATGTGAGCCCAAGAGGGTGCAATTGCAAACTTGATACTGGTATCGATTCTACAGCTGGTCGATCGATAGATACCCTTAAACAATCCCGCGATTGGCGATGTCATTCATGACCCCTCGGACGCGTTAATGATCCCTTCTGTGTCAGGGAACATCCCGCCTCAACCCGCGTCGGTCAAATGCCTCAAGCCATCCATTCCCTGTTCCTGCTCGTACCTGTTCCTGGGAAGATCCCCGTGAGCCATGGCCTTTTTTTTCTTTTCTTTTTTCATGCCTCGAGCCGGCGCTAAACGCGGGGTTGAGCGTTCGTTTTGTACATCGTTACGACGATGGTCATGCTCGTACAGAATGGAGTCTCGAATGAGTCCAGATTGAGAACTATCTTACCTGATCTGTATTATCTAGAAAGGAGAGGCCCTAGCTTCGCCGCTCCCAAGATAGAAAACATGGAGAGCTCAGCCACGCTATCATTGCGTTTCAAGGGCTGAGGGTATCACGACCAAGACTGGCGGTGAGCGAGCTGGTACCCCCCCAGCGGAGCCCTGTTGGTTCCCCGCAGGATTAATTGAATCGCTCATGAGTGCATTGCATTGTTTGTTTGTATTGGCTTGTGCCCCTCCTCTTCTGTAACTCGGACGACGATGAATTGCAAGGAGAGGGTCTGTTCAATGTCAATGCCTGGTGCTACGTTGAGGCACGTGGATGACTATCAACGGATTCCATCGTTTCATGTCCCAAGGGAGGCATTTCTTTGGCTCCTTGGCGTGTGTATCAATAGGAGGGGGTCATGGCTCGATTTGAGAGACAAAGGGACATTGCTTGATTCATTGCAATGGTCAAAGAACGCCACGGCATCATTAGAAAGCACCATTTCCTTGATTAACAAACATGATTTGGTGGTGAGGGTCTGAGCGTTGAGATCGCGAGCTCCTGGCTCTTGTCTAGGGTAGCTAGCTAGGAAAGAATGAATTCGCAATTGAGGTTCATGTCAAATTGATAGAACATGTTCTTTAAATGATCAAGACCAATTGAATCGTATATTTCTGGGCCAGACCAAACTTTTTATTGATAAGATCATGTAAGCGTAGTGTGGTAGTGAACACCAGGTTTTCTCCGTTCCCAAGGGTTGGATTCAGCCATACCTGCAACTACATCGCGAGACATGATGCGACATCGTGCTACAATTAGATAAGATTTAGGGTCAATTGTAGGTCTGATTTCTATTGTAGGTTTGGATTGCTCACTGGAACCACGTCTATGTACTACGGTTACAGTTCATCCGTTGGATCCGATTACAACTACACTTACCAATGTTTGTTCAAGATGTGGAATACCACAGATGATCCATCACATCCCGATCGAGCACGATGCAGATGGTGCGTCACAGCGTAGCAAACATATCAATAGCCTACAACCACTTGTGAAGCCTTCGCGATTGAGGCCCATCCCCTCCTAAGCTCGGTTCGTTGGGCATCAACATCTCGCGCCTTAGTCTAGGGTAAGCTGCGAGCGAATCCGGGGCAATCTTCCTCCCAGACTGGAAGATCAAGGTCGACTACGATCGGTTTGTTAAACTGCTTCCCTCCTATGTGTGGGTGTCGACTCTTCATGATCGCCGCGTTCACCACACACGTCTCTCGACGACCCATCCTTCCAGCGAGAGCTATCTGGTCGCTTCGTGGTGAGGCGGGATCACCTCCCAATCCGAGAGTACCATGAGAGGCGTGTATATCTGCAGGTCCAGACCCAAACATATACGGAGAATTCCCTGCTGAGTCGACGGACTTAGACAGATTCGCTACGTCAAGGCCGTCTGTACTTGATCCAAATCGGCTTGGATGAGAGCCATCATTGGCGAGCGATGGTGCCTTCCTTCCAGTGAGATCTACCAGGCAGGTTTTGTTATTGCCCACGCCGGGATCTTGCCAACGAACGACACTTTCTTCCTGATAAGCAACGTTTCGACAACTCAGATCCCACATCACTCGCTCGGCACCTCTCCCGTCATGAATATGTCCACAGACGGCAAGCTGTGGCCTCACCCGCCAGAGCGCCTGCCGCAGAGCCTCACAGCCAGTAGCTCGACGCTCATCCGTCTCATCACCATGTGTCCTTGGAGGCGTGTGCGTCACAACGATGTCTGTATCAAGCGGTATAGACTGCCAGAGCGACGTCAAGTCTGACCAGTTACTGTGATTCTGAGGAGCATCGTAATAGAAGGCCCACAGTCCGAAACGTGGAGAGTATGGCGACCCAAAGACCTTGAACTGAGTATGCGGCCCTGAAGGCGACCTCAAACGGATGGTAGCTGACTCATGAGAAAGGTATGTTATCGATGGCGAAGACGTGAACAGTCCTAGACACTCGTCATGAGACTGTGGGCTCTTGTTGTGAAAATAGAGGCCATGCTCGGCGTAAAACTCTGGATCCAGAGTGATGTCATGGTTTCCTGGTGTTTGCAAGCAAAGTTAGGCAATGCTCGATTGATCACAGGAACGGCGTACCAGCAATGACAATCTTGGCCTCAAAGTCCTGCTTTTCCAACCAAGCAACCGTCTTTGCAAGCTGCCCAAAGATCAGCTTCTGTCTAATGTCTGGCTTTCAGGAGTATCCAGGCAACAACGGACCTCGGCGTGACTCCCTTGGTTGGTCAAGTCCCCGGCGTGAATAAGGACATCACCCTTTGGGAGTTTGACCTGGCAGTTGTGGGTGTCTGAAATACAGACAATTCTTGTCCTTCTCCTCACTGATGCTGTCATGGTGTCGTCGAAAACCGTTTTCTCCAACGTCGTCGACCCAGGAAGTTGGTTGACTTTGTCCTAGTTGATGACCCGAAAGTGTAATCGCTAGCGTCGGTGAAAGTGAATTCCGATGGATACTGTCGGCCATGCGCCTGTGGAGTTGTCTAAGACAGCCTCTCGAGGTCTTTTCAGAAAATGGACGAGAGGCTCAAGCCAAGTGGTTGGGTTGATTTCTTTTTCGCTGCAAGGGAGCCTCGAGCGGCTGCAAGACGGGAGCGGCCGCCTGGAAGCACGTTTTGAGGGTGATTTTACTTCATTCTCGTGCCTGTGATCAAGAGATTCAGCGCCTCTCGTTTGCACCCGGGGATGCGAGGATGATGTGCAGGCTGCAGATATGGTGGATCAAATGGAGGTCGATGATGGCCTTGTCTACACCATCAACAAGTCGCGTGATAGTTATTGATAGCGGAGACTATCGACGTCAAGCACAGACATCGTAGCAAGGAAGAGATTGAAATCCAAGGGATGGTTTTGGCGCATAAGAAAAGAATGCTACGTAATTTAATAATGACGGAGGTTCAGACAGCGAACCGAGATGTTGGAGAAACAAGTGCCGTTGAGTTGTGTGGGACCGTTTCAAAAGAGAAAGACAGTGTGAGGACAGTATGCCGCTAAATTCAGCGCTAGAAGGACCCTAACTTGTAGCCTTTACAGTTTGTGGCGGCCAAGTTCTTCCAATTGTTCTCCTCCATCTGCTCTGCTCTTTGCTTGGGCAATGACTTCATCCTTGAGGTTTGCTTCGGCTAAGCCTTCAAGGCTGTTTGGTGACGTTGAAGTTTAATCCGACGGATGTTTTCCCGCCTGCCTGCCCCTTGTTTGCAAGAAGTGAACAGCTGCAGCTTTGCAGAGCGATAACGAAGCCCCCTGTCACCGGATACAGGGAGATTGACAGGGCCAGTCAAGGCCAGTCCATTCCCAGCGCAACGGGCCAGGCTTCTGGAGGGAAGCTAATCTCGGTATCGTCTGTTTGAGTTAGGAGACGCCGGTTTCTGCCCATATCAGGGCGATTATAATATTTAATACAAGACTGCACGGCGCGGTGATGTGTTTATTGGGCTGTCTATTGGGTTGTTCTAGTGCGTCTAATATGAGAAGAATACATACAGCAGGCATTTAGGTAGGTAACCTAATGGAACTTGTAGGTATTGTTAATGACCAAGGATCAAGAAAAAGCAACCAAACTCAGACCAGACGTTCTTGATCCTCCCTCATCCTCATCAAAATGGCCCCTCTGCAACTGACGTTCCCCTGTCAGTGGCTTTTGACCCTGGCGCGGCTTATTCTCATCAGGGGAAACCATGATTCTTCCGCTTCCACTCGCAAGCTGGTTCTCATCTGTGCGCCATTCCTTTGGTTTCTCATCCATTGAGCAATCAGAATGAAACAACCGGCGGCGGCAACTAAGGAGACCGGGCTTACCGCAGGCTGATTGATTGCCTGGGGTTTTCAAGCAACTCGTCTTCAACCAATGCATGTTTTCAATGTTGTGGTCATTGTACATGAAGCGTGGCGTAATCATGACTCCTCATTCGTATAGATCTAGCCATTGAATGCCCGTGAGATACCCGACAGTGTCCATCAAGCACACCGCAGCCATTTCGTAGTCCAGATCATGTGCAAAAAGAGATCTAACCAGCCCTGATCAAAATGTCTCTCCATCATTCAAGTTCATATCCCGTCTCAAGCCACATGAGGGTTCTTTTGCTTGATCCCTGCCATTTACTCACTGTATTTCCGGCAGTGTCCACTAAGATTCGCTGAGTCCGTACAGGGGGTTCCAGGGGATCGTGCCCAAGCTCCGTGCTTCTAGCGCAGGCGTCGTTCAGGTGCCAGTCCGCCAGTGGAGGTTGTCAGCCGGTACTAGGACCAACACAGTGCCAATCTTGATCTGAGGCGTGCAGCCACCAACCCCCTCATGGAACCTCCCATCTCCCCTTCTGCTGCAAAACGTACGAAAGCCCCGATTCTCATTTCCTTGCAAAGCTCTCTCGGAGCCCGACGCGCCTCGATTTTCAAGGGATGTTACTCGTGTGACGATAATTTCTCCATCGTCGGTCGTCGAAGGTCTCTTCAAGTTTCCTTCTAGAAAGTTACATTCTTATCGCTTCGGCTCACGATCTCTCCACCCCTTTTTCGCCGGATCCCCTCGTTGCGCATCTTCGACCGCCCGTTTGCGTCCTACGAACAATACTTCAGTTGCCAGCTACCATACCGAACTCTAGTGACATTGACGACGATAATCTCTCGATTTCCGTACTCTCAAACAACAAAACGCTTGCTCTTCGTTTGTCGCCCTCCACGCGTCATCAAGACTCTTCGTTCTAGGGGTCGCGGGCGCCATCGAGATGGCCACAATGGCACCCGCCCCGACCTCGACCGAGAACATCACTCCGCCGCGCAGCAGTCATGGTTATACGGACTCGTGGGGATATAACCTACCCCAGAAGGAGGTACGAAGCATTTTGCATCGTTATCTGCGGGCGAGGTTACTAACTATTCGCTAGGACTTTGATAACGACATGAACGCTACGACGAACTATGACTACCCTCAAAAGAATCATTTCAACCAAAATGGCAACTCAAACTCTTACCACTCTGGCATGGAACGAGTTGGTCGCAAAGTGAACTCGCACGATAATCTTTCTAGTACCAAGCTTCACAATTCTGTCGATGGAGCTGGATCGCGCTACATTTCCGAGTCCAAAACAAGCCCTGCGTTGAATGGTAGCTCATGGGGGCAAACCTATGGTCCTCAAACCGAGGATGAATACAGTCGAAATGCTGTACCTATTGATCGAGAACCCGTTGAGGAGGGCTCCAAGTGGATTCACCGCGACAAATTGGCGAGGATAGAAAGCGAAGAGCTTCAAGCTGCAGGCATCTTCGTTCCAAGAACTCGTAACCACAGCAAACAACGACGAGACCGTAGTCGTAGTGCTATGCGCCGAGGTACTGATGCGTCGGAGAACAGTCATGCTCCTAGATCCCGTAAGAACTCAACAGCTATCGAAGCACGAAGCCCCGAGATCGCAGGCGAGCCTTGGGATTTGAGGACTCCGGAGGAGATCGCCGAGGAGGAAAGCCATGCTTATTTCGCTACAAACAACCACAAAGGAGGCTCTCGCATTCCGGTTGCCAAGGTTAGTCCAGCGCCCATCACTGTTGATCGTTTCGAGCGCGCATCGAGGAAGACGAGCCAGAGCCCCGACGAAGAACGGACTTTAACGAATGAAAAGACTCGACCTGGAAGCGCACACATGAAGGGATCCGATACCATGTCGATCAACAGCAATTTCAACAGCAGCCTGCCTGCACCGAAACGAAACGCCACCGACACTTCGCCTAAGAAGGCTACCACAGGCGTACGAAAGACGTCGGGTCCCGCGAAGGCAGGCACGACGACGACAGGCAGGCCGAAAACGAGATCCGGCTCCATCGGTGGGAGCATCTCGAGCGCCCGACCTTCGACCCGATCAGGAGAGCTGTCTCCAGGAAACAAGGCGCCTGAGGGTGACCCCCCGTGGATGGTCAATGCATACAAGCCTGATCCTCGACTTCCTCCGGATCAGCAGCTACTCCCGACCGTCGCCCGACGCCTGCAACAAGAGAAGTGGGAGAAGGAGGGCAAGTTTGGCGATGTCTATGACAAGGATTTCCGACCGCTCAACGACCATGCTCTGCTGAAGCACGATCAGCCAGAGAAGCCCGAGGAGGAAACAGAAGATAAAGAAAAAGAACCTGGAGAGGGAGAGTGGCCGCTCAAACTTGAGCCTACCAAGAGCCCAACCCAACGCGCTGGCGGATACTCTACGATGCCCAAGATTTCGGATAAGCATCACAGTCCCCTCCCAAGCCCAAGAACACCTATCTCGCCTAACGGCCCTCATGCGCCGCCACAGGCGCAGGAGCAGGCGAAAGCGGAACCATCTACTGAACCACCTGTACAGCAGCAGCAGCAGCAGCAACAACAACAACAAAAGCCTGTCGACGACGACGACAAGGGCGGTTGTGGATGCTGCGTGGTCATGTAAAGACTTGGTCCCGCATAACCCTGTTGATTGTCGACCGAACGACGATACCGAGAATATCCATATCCTACCCGATGTGCCTGAAAACACTTTACGACGAAACGAATCTCCTTGCCAACTTGCTTGCATTCAGCCATTGTGTTAAATCGTACCATACCAAACCAGCCTGCTATCTGGTTAGCGACGCAACTGCCATTCCCTTTGTTTTACACTTTTAGCGACTCGTTCACCATATCCGGACAAAGATAGCGACCCTTGTCATCGAGACACAAAATTATAAGGGAAAAGTCATGAATTGACTGATTTGACTGACGGCTTCGCCGCAGCACCATTCAAGTCCATACACTCCCTGGGAAAGCGCCCTGCTGTCAATCACTGTTCGGACTCTTCTCATCGTCATTTGTCAGACATCCAACGATTGCGTTTCTTCGAGATTCTGTCTTGATGTTGAGCTGGAGTCCTATGCCTCGCACCCGCGCACAACTTGGGGCTGCGTGGGGCCTTGGCCGTATACAGGGAACATGAGTGTCTTTCCCGGAGTCCTTCATTTACATGTATTTAATTATAGGCGTTTGAGCTTGTGTTTTTTTGATTGTCGATTGTGGTTTTGCTGCCTACAAAGTGGTGTTTCTTGCCATGTTTTGCAAACGGAGGGGACATGAACCGGAGCGGATGATAGAAGGAGGATGGTTTCTGGGGTGAAATTTACTCGCACTTTGAGTGAAAGTCTAGGCGACGCTGACGCGGGTTAGTTTTGAGCAAGTAGGCTCGCCAAAGAAAGAGATCTTGTCATCTCATCAGTTGAGTTGGAGACTGAGAAGTGGAGGTGGATGAATAACAAGACATTAGACAAGTTTAAGTGCCCTTGTTGTGAGTCGTGATTGATGATGCTCTCAAGCTCTTCTGCATTGAAGTTACATGCTGAGCTGGGAATTGAAGCCGCAGTCGCGACACGTACTCATCTCGATGCCGATTAACTGATATGTATTGTGTGGGGAAGTAAACGAATCTACGAACGAAGAGCAGACCTGTTAGGTAATATCCAGAGATTCAGCCAGGTTATTCCCAGGCAATATAACGAATAATCATTACGAGCTTTACCCCTCATAATGAAGATGAATTGAGGTTTCATAAAATCCGGTCTTTGAACGCGCCAAAACGTCATCATTACATTGGATTCGGTTAGTTCACGATGCAATTCGGGAGATCGGCACCTAAACCAACAAATCTCACTTCCAGAAGACAGCTTGAGAGCCGAGTTATCAAGGAAAACTTACGGATAACGGCATTCCATTGAGATGCATTAACGGATAGTTCGGATCAGATGAGGGACTTTGTATACTACTTAGGTAACTTGCCGGGGGTGGAGTCGATGGCTTGAAAGTGTGGGTTTACATCATCGAGATGTAGCTGACGTAGGCGTCAGTGAGATCTGATCTAGAGGCTGAAGGAGAATTAATCTTATATGAGATCCCCGGCTTGGCGTCTACAACATAATTTACACCTCTTGATAATTCATTCAGAGTGAAGCATTAACTAATAGCAAACATGGTTCATCAACACGGCGACCACCACAAGATCCCCCCCAAGCACCGGGTTCACAAGTAAGACTTCACAACCACGAGCGTCGATTGTCATGAAAATTAACTGACCATCCTAGGCCCGGTTATTGGCTCCCAGCCGACCATCGTGTGCACAGAGAATACATGCGCCGCGTAACCAAGCATGCCGACGAGAATCCCAAGGAGCTTGCTCCTGTGCTGAAGGAGTTCAAGGACTTCATTGAGAAGACGCCCCGTGTGTACATGTACTTTGTGCAGATGTTTGAGGAGATTCCTCAGAAGGCTCCCTACCAGAATGACCCGACGGGAACGCCTCAGCTACGCGACTACGAGCATATGCTCCAGGTGCTGAACCACATTTTCTCCACGGCGCCCGAGTGGACGGATGCGGCTGAGAGTGTGGGCATGGTTGGAGTGCCGCTGTGTGCGATCTTTGACTATCCCATGGGAACACCGAGGTGAGTTTGTTTGAGTTTGGTTTGGTGAGAGAATGAGTGCTGATGATATATCGGTAGTGGCTATGCAGCTTTCTTGGATCCTGATGTGAACCGTATGCTTAAGAAGGTTCTTAACACATGGGGCAAGTTCCTTCAGGTAAGCCAATACAAGCCCATAAATTCACCAGAGAGGAGAGTGAACTGACATTGTTAAGACACCCAAGTCTGCAGAAGTCCTGGGTGACCACAAGACGGGATGGTTCGGCCCAGTAGGTCTCAGCGATCTCGTCGAGGTCGCCAACGCACCCAACAAGACCAATTTCAAGTTCGAAGAGGTATTCCACTGTGACCCTTCAGCTAAGCACTATGGCTTCAAGTCATGGGACGGTAAGAGAAGCATTCCCGTCACAAATTGAGACTGTCCAGATTACTGACTGAGTCCTAGACTTCTTCACTCGTAAGATTCGCGATGAAGCCCGTCCTGTAGCAGATCCCGATGACAACCTCGTTATCGCAAACTGCTGCGAATCCCGCGTGTACAACGTCGAACGCGATGTCAAGCTCCGCGATCGCTTCTTTGCCAAGGGCCAGCCTTACTCTATTCTCGATATGCTGGCTCACGACCCGCTCGCTGAGAAATTTGCCGGCGGCACTATCTACCAGGCCTTCCTATCTGCGCTGTCTTACCATCGCTGGCATACCCCCGTATCGGGCAAGATTGTCCGCGCCTTTGTCCAAGAGGGCACTTACTTCAGCGAGCCGCTGTTTGAAGGTGTTGGTGAGCCCGGCTCGACGGAAATTTCGTCGGCAGGACTGTCGCAGAGTCAGGGTTATTTGAGTGCTCTGGCGACGAGAGCTATTATCATCATTGAGGCCGATGAGCCGGCGATTGGACTGCTGGCGTTTATTGGAATTGGTATGGATGAGGTGAGCACGTGTGAGATCACTGTCAAGGAGGGACAGCATGTGAAGAAGGGTCAAGAGACGGGTATGTTCCATTTCGGAGGATCCACGCATTGTGTTATCTTCAGGAAGGGTGTCAAGGTTGAGGGCTTCCCTGAGGTGGGCAGGACGGAGAACGTGCCGGTGCGAAGCAAGCTGGCTGTTGTGAAGAAGTAAAATGGACACGAAAAGTATGGGAATTGGGCATAATAACACCTGCGCACGATATAGGTAGTATGCGATTAAACAGAATGGAATAATGTTTTTGTAATTTCGCTAAACATCTTTCATGTTCTTGTTATTTATTTCTTCGCTGCATCATCCTTCATGCCAGCCTGAACCCACCCCCTCGTACCGGCAGCCTTGGCCTCAAGTTCTTCCTCGGTCATCTTATTGTGCTCAAAAGCAGTGTGAGGTGTAGGAACGTTACGACCGGCCTCGAAGCCAGGACGCTCCAGCAGCTTGTACAGCCACTTCTCCAAGTGAGGGAACACGGAGAGGTCTACACCAGCCCATTCTGTTGTATGCGTTAGTATATAATGTCGATGAGTGAAGTGGAATGAGGAAACTTACTGGCACTGGCGACCCAGCCCCAAATGGAAATGTCGGCGATGGTGACCTTGTCGCCGACAACGTAGCCTGATGAGGTCTGGGCGAGGTGTGTGTCGAGGGTACGGTAGAGACGACGTGTCTCGTTGACGTAGCGGTTGATACCGTACTGGATCTTCTCAGGAGCGTAGCCTGTGATGTTCTGTTAGTGCATGGCGATTAAGTGGGATGAGTGAGGTCGTACGCTTGAAGTGGTTTGCCTGTCCCTGCATGGGGCCCAGACCACCCATCTGCCACATGAGCTAGTGATCGTTAGAATTGATGTGGCTCTTATAATACTGGTTCATATGAGAAAACTCACCCAGCTTGTCACCTCCCAATGCTCAGCTGAGCCGTGGGGAAATGAAAGCTTGTGGTCCTTGTCATAGCGATCAACGAGGTACTGCAGAATGGCGCCGCTCTCGAAAACGCGAATCTCCTTGCCATCCAGGACATCGGTGAGAGCTGGGATGCGACCATTGGGGTTGATCTTAAGGAACCATTCTTCCTTTTGCTCATTATCGGTCATCCTGATGGGGTGAAGCTTGTACTCGAGGTTCAGCTCCTCGAGCAAGATGGAGGCTTTGATGCCATTGGGCGTGTTGGTGGTGTAGAGGGTAATGTCGGTCTTTGTCTTTTGAGCCATTGTGAAGATTTGTTTTCCCAATTGGGCGATGCGCGATGTCATTAACGTGTGGTGTGGTAAGTGGTTTGGGGAGTTTTTGAGGTGGAGGTGCTACAGCTTTTATACGAGGTCTTGACTTCACTACAGTAACAACTGTACGGGTATAATAGTACCTATGTAATGAGGGGCTCGCTTCTCTGGGATGGATCGATTATTCATGAGACCGGGACGGAATGGAAATGTTAATGTGGCTTTGTAATCGAGGTAGTGGAGGTCTACCCACACCAGATCAGGGTGATTGCGCGATCGCTACAGCTATCTTTGTAATTGGCCCGCCTCCGAAAGCTCCTTGGGGAAGCCTCCGACTGAGACATTAACGTTATAGCTTCGACAACTTCTAAATAAAAATTGTATTTTTCTTTCTACTATTCCAGATGTACACTGTTGATGCTCATGCTCTTGGATTACCTCTTCAGGCAATTACACCTGTCAGGATCCATGTCAGCGTCAGCACCTTGAATCAACCACCGGGGGGTCGTTGATGTCATGGCACTTGGCGCGCACCGATGACAATACAATTGCCGAATAATTGTGACAAGACTGATTTCTGTCTCTGATGATTCGTATCGATAAGATAACCCCCAGCTTGCTATTAAGCTTGTGCCTTGGAACGTCATCGGTTTTTCTTCCCGTCTCGGGACAATCGCCGCCCCCACTCTTCGGATCTGGTCTCTGATATCAGCTCTCGTGTAAGCCAGCCATTGCAGACTCTGCCATGGATCTACATGATTGTATTTACTACGCTACGAAGATAAGATATTTAATGCGAATTGTGTATATATTAATGGACAGATATGCTTCGAATCTTTTTGTTCTTAGGTCTTGGTGGCGTCCTTTGGACAAACCACTGTCAACCATCGCTGCGTTGTGAAAAGTCTGTATAGTCACGTTATGAAACAGTTTTCTTTGAAATGCAAATAAAGCCAAAATGAAAATAACGTGTCCTACTCGTTATGTTTGTCTCCAAGTCCCTGGAACTTAAGGCACCACTATCTGCGGGTGCTTCCTTTTAGAGTTATGGTTTAATCACCATAAAGAATACAGTTATGAGACACTGCAACATGCGAGCACGCTTCAGGAATCCGCGAAGTCTCTGGCCCTGCCTGTAATAGTTCTACCAAGCCTCATTCATATGAGTGATTGCTGAACTTTTCCTCACCCCCTCTTACTTGAACCTTTGTGAGCTTGTTATGCTCATGAGATTGTAAACCAACATGTTCCACAGGATGTAACTTTGTATTTGTATATAGGTCTCATTGTATAGAATTAGACTGAACCCACCTGTTCTACTAGAGTTTGGGGAAAATAGAAAACGTATAGGAGACAGGCTGATCCAGGCGAAAAAACTTTGACATGATGCAAAAAGTCTGTTCTAAGACCGAGCTTGACTAAGGCATTAAGCCATCAAGTTGAGCTTTTTGTAAGTTCAGGCATTAAATCCTCGACCGCATGGAAAGATTTTCCTGCGTAGTGAAGCAAAGTTAATCAGTAACAGACTTCTCCTATATAAGAGAAGGTTGTCCCCCTTGAGCAATCGGTTTGAACTTTTCCCTCTGCTCATCATTCTCGTATATCCATCCTTCTGACCTCTCAATTCTCTCGGAAAAGGTTAAATACCACACACATACAATCATATCTTCTGACACTTACACACATCTTTATTCTCTCATAGCATTCGACACACACAAATTTACTCTTCTGTCTTCATTTGACACGCACACGCATTTACCACCTCCCACTCTTATCAACAGAAAAAATGTCTGTTCGAATTTCTACCATCATTGAGCGGGCTTTGACCCTTACCAACCTGCCACAAGAGATCATCTGTTGCATTGTCGATAACATACTGGAGATGAACCATGACTGCGAGAATCCTGCATTCTGGACCTGGGACCCTAGGACACAAGCTGAGCCAAAGTTCAACCCTCGGCAACGGTATCAGGATGCACTTAACCTTGCTGCTACATGCAAGGTTTCCCATCAATTGCTTACCTCGCGCATCTATCGCCACGATGTTCGCCACAACAACGCTTCCGCTCTTTTGATCTCTACCAAGCGCAACAATATGGACGGTGTCAAGCGATCTCTTGATGCCGGGGCAGACATCCACACTGGTGACACCACGGAATGCATCAAGTTCTACCGTCACCAATCCGGTTCGACAGGGCAGCTGACGTTGGGAGTCTGGCGTCCTTTGGATCTGAAGAAGGAAGTCACAGCTCTTCACTGGGCCGCTTTCAAAGGCCACAAAGACATTGCTGCGCTGCTGCTTGACCGTGGTGCTGAAATTAATCACCGGGTCAGTATCCAAACTGTTACGTGGTGGGTTCGCGAGAGGGATATGCTTGTTGATGTAGGAAGAAAAGGAGACCCTTGTTTAGCCACATATCCTATCGACTTCTGTAACCGAGCAGTGATTAACAACACGGCGGTGGCTGAACAAGTCTTGGAGGGCGTCGATCGCTGTTATCAGAGAATGGTTATGGAGTATGGAGCCAATCCTCTCTACTTTGCAGTCCAGTCTGGAGACTGTGATATGGCCGACTTTCTTATCAAGACGGGCGCTTCCCTCACCACTCACACAGGCACCAAGGTTCATGCTCTCCACCAGGCGGTGGGAAATTGTGACCTCGACATGGTCAAGTTTCTTCTCCAAGATGAATCCATCGACGTCAATGTCATGGATTGCCGCGAGGCAACGCCTTTCCACTACATTGAGATTTTTGAGTCTTCTACGGAGAAAATCGTGTCAGATGCATGCGAGATAATCAGGACGCTTGTTCAGCACGACGCCTTCATCAACTCTCTAGACGCCCATGGCAGATCTCCTCTCGTCGAGCACGTGGGCAACGGCTACGATATGACCATTGTTTCTGAGTTCATCCGACAAGGCTCTCACGTCTATGGAGATTTCTATGACGATATTGGGCAAGATCCTGAAAAGCCCTGTGACCAACTAGAGAAGGCTTTTGAGGACGCGGCTGCCGACGGTTTTCTCTACATCGTGGACTTTGATTCAAGTGTGAACCCTTGGCTCCACACATTCTGGGATTGCGAGTTGGCGAGGAAGCTGCATCGCCACTTCTATAAACTGGTCGAGCAGACCAATGAAGTGCCTGAGTTGCTTGCGGACTACTATCCCTCTGAATGGACGGAATACTGGGAGGAGAGGCCTTTTGTCTTTACTGAGAACCCTTCGCTTGGTGGCCTCTATACTTTCAATGATCTTGATGCGGAGTTCTATGGGCCGGATGATGACGATGGCAACGATGATGATGGCGATGATGATGGCGACGATGATAACGTGATGATGGCGATGACGTCCTTGATTGGGACGATTTCAACCATATTGCAGATAATGGCCATCTGGACAGGAGGGAGATTTAAAGACTTGGGGATTTTGCTTCGGATGCGAGTTTTGTATTGGCGGAGCGGAGTATTACATGTGAACGGATACCCAGTGTTGGTTTGTTGTGAATTCTTTTGGTTGATATACCTATTTGTTTAGCTGGAGATACGAGGTTGGATTTGTCGATCAAGAGAATGTTTTTCAAGTCATCATGTGCTTGATGACCTCTATTAATTCTTAATGCTGGCGGAGACGGGGTTGGCGTTTAGCATCAGAGAATATTGTAGAAACTATACCAGAAATCTGCTTCGTTTATAAGAAATCACGATATATGGAATGTCTATATTACCATCCACGTTACCATTTCTTTCTCATGTAGTTGCTTAGTCTTCAAAAGATTTGCGAATCAAGATCACATTAGAAACAATGTGGACACAGAAGCAGCATAAGAATTTCTCGTCATGGTGTTTTCTGTCAGCCAGAAATATACCAAGAGTGAACCATTGTATCATTGTGATTTCTCCAATCAAGTGTTGCTCGTCAATTTGCCCATCTCACTGATTACTAGGCCTTCCCGCCGCTACCGCAAATATCTATCCATCTCTCGACCTCAGCTTGTAAAACTTCAATCCCCTCATCGACACGCTGCATGAATGGTTTGTGGGCATTCTCCTTCAAATGTACGTGCCAAACCTCGAGAAGAAGCTTATTCACGTTGAGTTTCACAGCACCAGCCTTGATACAATCTTGCATGATTTGGGCGCTAAAGTCATTCGTTCCATGGAGTGCCATCGTTGCACGGCCGCGGGTTTGCTTGTCGATGGAAGATAACCGTCTAAGATCGAGCTCTGGTCCTTTGGGACCGTAATCACCATGGATGTTACCGACACTCGGGGCAAGGATGTCGATGCCTGCTTTCAGAAAGTCTTCAACCTCTTCGGGAGATGTAAAGAGAGCTATCACTCTATATAAGTATTTGTGGTGGGTAAGATAGATCTGGATATTACCTTCAAGATCACCAGTATCTGCGATGCCGTCTTCACCACCATTGATACGGCCACTTTCGGCTTCGACAGCTATACCCCGCTCGTGACATAGTTTGGTAAGAGTGGCAGTCTTTGCTAGGTTTTCCTCATGGTCATAGTGACTCATGTCGACCATGATGGAGTCAAAAGGAAGATTTTCAACAACTTCTTTGATCTGGACGACATCTTGCGCATGGTCTAGGTGAAGTGAGAGGGGTACCGTAGCAGACTTGATGGCTGCTGATGCGGCCCAGGATAACGTGGGGAGTTGCTTCAGAGTCGAGGGAAATAGTAGCAAGATTAAAGGAGATCTTTTGGCTTCGGCAGCTCTGACGATAGCCGTGAGATGCTCGATATTATAGCTGGTATTCATGTCAGTAGTAGCGCACTCGGTCCCATTCAATGACTGACCAGATTGCTGCCAGCACCCCATATTTCCCTCTCACGGCATCTTCTAAAATGCGCAAAGTTCGATTCGAGTCCTTGAGAGCTCCAGATAGTGGCGTCATTATTGAGCAGTGCAAATTATTTGGGGTTTATTTGATGGTATAAGAAGGCTGGAACAGAAGTTATCAGGACGTTGAATGGGGTGATGATTTGGCTGCTCAACTTCTCCATTCGGCAATCGCCCAATCAGGAAGTTTGAGCCACTGACTGCTCACTTGGGAACTGTTGATACAACTATAGCGGTCTCGGTGCGGAGTGGATAGGATTATCGAGTTGGTAATTCATTTCGAGATCTTTAATTGTTAGTAAATTGTAGAGCTATTGTTTGGTGGGTATGATGATCGTGTTGTTATGATTGCCATCAAAAGAATTGGTGATAGCTTCGTATGGCGTTCTAGATGTTGGCTAAAAAGAGAGAAATAAAGATCTCCTTAGTTTAGGATAAGACTTCATTTCTGATATAAACTTTAGAAAAGCTTATATTATTCTTACCTAAATTGAGGGTGCTTCGCACATCAAAGTTGCGGTAATTCTGTCAGAGCACATGTACCAGACACATCGGAAATAATGTTGACAAATTAGGGCACTTGGAGACACGAGGCTGATCGGTTTCGAAACGATCGATTTCCCGGGGTTCCACATAACGCGGAATGACAGGGAGACGGACAGACCGGACCTGAGAGTGTACTGCCGCGTCTCAAATATATCGAATCGTGTCTTCTGCTCCGCGTTGAATAGAAAGGCTCATATTCAAAGTAAACCCAAATATCGTCATCGTAAAGAGCGCGGAGGCGAGTAAGCCTTTGTGCACTTTTCCAATTGTCGCTGCTGAGTGGGAGGTATATCATCCGACACACCATGGCAATAAGACCGCGAATGATGATTGATGCCTTTGCTTCTCGGAGCTTTTCCTTCTTTCAATTTGGAGCCGTAGATTCGCAAATCGAGTTGTGGGGCATGCGACTCGAAATTGCCTACGGTTTGTACATTGCCTAGAGAATCCGCAGTTACATGGTCCTAAAATATCGAGGATATACAATCTGTGAGTTGAACTGATAACTAGTATATGTACCCAAGAACTATCTATAAATTCGTCTAAGAATGTGGTTAAAAAGCAAACATTATCCTAAACTTAGGATGATCTTGGCATTGTTGCTAGAACCTGTGGTATCTTAGGCTCCTTGAAAGCTGGTTCGAATTATTACCATCGTCAATGCCATCAACTGTCTTGCCCTTCGAAATTTTGGCATCAGTTGTATCGACATTCTGCCAGGTAGATTCAAGTCACGGAACAATAGTGCCTGGTTAAACTAGTGATAAAAAGTCTTGGTGTTAAGATTAAAGTTATCTATGTGTACTGACAGGGCTATAGACAGGTTCTAATATGTCTTGATGGATTTAAACTTTTTTTGTAATAAACTCTGCCATCAATGTCTGCATATTCCACTGGTCAAGTATTATTTCAACCGCATATCGTCTCTCCGCTGCAATCGAGATTGCGTGCGTACTCTAGGCGTTCACTGCATTTCCTCATCCGTTGAATACTCTGTCGATTCTTCGGTGGGCCCCAAAGACAGACCCTCATGCTCCTTGACCAATTGATCCAGTAACTTGTTCTCAGATTGTTCATCCAACCCCGTTACTTTGATCGGCCATTGAGAGTGTATGAATTCCGTGGGTATCTCTTGCTGAGGATCTCCTTGGCCCATAGTGACGAACTTACCAAAGAGATCCACCTCGCTAGGCTTCATATCTCGGTAAATGAGTTGAAACATTGTCATAGCTAGAAAGTATATATGCCCTTGTTCTTGAATTCCCTTTACAGCAAGCAAGAGGGTTGACTGGCGTGATTCGAGCTGTGCAGCGTCGGTGTTCTGCTCTAGGTGACGAAGGTTTGTAAAGGCTAGGAAGACTAGATAGTCCAGGAGGAGCATGTCTAACCAGCCGAAGCCATGGCGGAGATAATATATGCGCAAGAGCGTTTCGAGGCGAACGTAGGCATCAAGGGAGTCGTCCTGCCCTGAATGAGCACTCGCCATATCGGGGATCGAAAGCTCGGCTGGCTTGGGCGGCGGTATGCCGGCAACAGGTTTTTGGAGGTTGATGAGGACGTAGTAATAGTGCATACTGAATGGCCCCTTAGTAAGTAAGTTGTCCCACAAGTTATCGTAGCAGCAGTCTCAGACGTACACAGGAAGAGATTAATAATAACAGAAGATCATAATTATGCAACGTACTGAAGTTTGAGATGAGCCGGAAGGGCGATTCTTGTTGACGAGAGGCATTCGGGTAGATTGTCGAACCATTCCTGCATTCTTGACTGCAAACCGAAAAGATTACGCGCTGTGACTTCTGCTTGCTGCTCAAGGCCGTCGTATATCTGGAGAGCAACTTCATTCAGAATAGTCAGGAACTCTACTTTGGCTTTGAAGAAATGGCCAAAGTTGGAAGGATATGCAGTTGGGTCGTGCGGGTATTTAAGCCATATCTCCCCGTACCATTCGGGGTGTTCGATAGGATCTGGCAATGGCGTTCGTGGAGGTGAGGATATTAATGGTTTCTTGCAGAAACGATATGAGCAATGGCTGTGGTCGATTAGCTGTCGATCTAAATAAATATGGATGGATATACCTTTGCCACGCAAATAACGCCCAGGCGGTGAAATCTCTGACGTGTTGAGATTTACGACTCTTAACTTTCGACAAAGGATTGAACAGGCCCAGACTGTGGGCAATCTCAACAGATCGGAGTGTATATCTCCAGCCGATGCTGTCAGCGCCCATCAGGTTGTATATCACATTTATGAAGAGACCTGCCTGCAGGGTGGTCAATTTGTTGGAGGAACCAGCCTCTTCAATTTCCCATAGTCGTCTTGCTTCGGCCAAGAATCTATATCCGAGGGTATGCGGGTTCCAAAACTCAAGGCGGAGTGGCAGTTCGCGGTAGCAATACTATCGACGCAGGTCAGCAAGAGTTGTACATCATAGGTCAAGATGCCTACACAAGCAAGGGCGAAGACGGAGTTGACGAGGAGGGGAGAGCAGAATCTTTGCTTTGAAGCTTCCATGTCCTGAAAGAAGTAATCCTTGTGCATGAAGGTAAACCACTCATAGTCATGGAGGAAATAAGCATGGAGGATCTTTCTCATCAGGACATTATCCGAGCAGACAAAAGTCCACTTCGACGGCTCAACAGAGTCGATCAAACGGACAATTATTTCTGCAGCGTGATAGGGCTTGACAAAGATTGCTGCCGGCTGTGCCGGGCCCTCAGTCCCAGATGATGGTTCGTGATTTTCTTGATTCATTGCCCACTCGTATATCGGGGAATGAAGATAAGGATTGTCTCTCGACTTGAGGAAGGATGGCAGTGTTTGACAGTAGGGAAAAACATAGCGATACCTAGTCTCAGGCACAAGAGATAGCTCGCATAGCATATCTCCATGTTCTACCTGACGCAAGACCTCGTGCACGCTTGTGTCTTGTCGGAGCAGATCAAGAATCAGGTTTGCCTCGCCATGCTCCCTCGAGCGTAGTAGATCAATGAGCTTCTGGTATGCCGTCTTTTCCGTCTCGAGGTTTTCGAACTTTCGCTGTAACTCGTGGTCTTTGGTTGCAGGTGTGTAGATGCATTCTGAGTGGGTTCTGGCACAAGCTGCGCAGCGCGGACGACCACCATTGCACTACGCCAAAGGTTAGATGTATTATGTTGATCCATGTTGACGACATACTCGGATCTTTCGTTTTCGACAGTTCTCGCAGGCGACTGAGACGCCTACTCGTGGGTGGCGGGGGAGGATGTGTCGTGGGATCGGAGCTGGTGGTTGTTGCTGAATGGCCGGTAGAAGTGGACGTGGGCGGTTTTGGCTAGAACCAGACATGATTCATATAGTATGATACAGGCAGTTCGAAGGGGACTGAATTTGATTTGCAATATTCTACCCTAAAAGGCGTGAGGCGTTTGTTGCAAAAGAATAGATGGCACATGAAACTAGATGAGACACGACTTTGTGGGAATGGAATTTATGAAGGGATTTGAGCATGGTCGCGCCTTTCGTAGCCCCCAGTCAGCAGATACCACGGAGCAGTGAAAATTACCATTGGCCATTACCTCGTGCTTCATCATCCCAGCGTAGACAAGTCGTGTCTACGACCGCATGTCAGATCCAATCCCAACCCAGGGGGTATTGTGAGGTTACCTAATCTGGTCCGAGTGGGCTTTCCGAAGTTCCGCACTCTATGATTGGCTGGCTGTCTGAACGGCAAATCGTCATCATAGCCGCATATACTATTAGCGTAGCTAAACCTCGATATTATGACACCAGGCCTGGTTGATCTCACAATGCCAGAAACGTAATCCAAATCTAGACCCTTAGACACGACACGGCATGTTACATGTGTGGGCTTGTCGGAAGAAGACCCTCCAATGATATCCTGAAGCACACACACACTCTGGACATGCCAGCACGACTAGGCTCTCCGTTCAAGACGGTACTTGCCAGCCAACCCAAACACGATCACTTGAAATATATCTAAGTAAGAATAAAATATACGAAATTCGCTTTGATGTTTTAGGTGAAGCAAAGATGTCCCATTTTCCTACCACATTTCTAGCCGGTTTCTAACCCGATAAAGATCTTTCTTTTGGCCTTCTATCTTCTGATCCTGTCCTGCTCGAATAATCTGTAACGATATTGCTCATTGCGCCGCCAATTTTATTTATCCCCCTATTTTTGCACACACACGCAGAGATGCTTGGACCTTGTAAAAGCCCACAAATTCCCTCAATACCAGACAAAAATACAACATGTGTACATCTGGCGTCACAGGAAACGAGCTAAGCCATGTCTTTGTTTCGTTTCTCTTCATACGCCTTGCGGCCTTCTTCTTTGAGCCGAGAGTCATCCGGACGTGCGAGATCAACCTGAGGCATGAGGATAAACGCCAAGACGAACGCAAGGCTCGCGACACCCGCTCCAATGAGGAAAATGATCCGAAAACCTTGTCTGTATGCTGGCATGATAACCGCTCGAACCCTGTCAGCCTCAGCAGGTGAGACCTTTTCCAAGAATGTCTGAGGATTGCCCAACAGCGTCTTCGAATCGTGACTGTCTAGATCCAAGGATGATAGTGAGCCGGCTAGAACGTTGTTCCTAGAATGATGGAGTCAGCAAAATGTCACTGAGCTGGCGGATCTAACGTACAGGACTGTGCCGCAGACTGCAAGGCCCAGTGTTGCCCCCAGATTTCTTACGAAACTACCGCCCCATTATTAGCTTTCATTTTCGCAGATGACACGTCCAAGAACTGTCACTTACTTGCGGAAAGATGTGACAACGGCCATATCACGTCGCTCGACACCGGCTTGCGTAGCGATGAGCGCACTATTGTCCCGTCAGCCTTTGAGCCCATTCAAACGTCATAATCCCTACTCACGGTTGCAGAGTGTTACCCACTCCTATTCCGATCAAAACAGAGTAGCCGATTTGTTTGTCGACGCCTGTATTCTCGTCAAGAGTCGACATCAAGCCAAGCCCGACAGCCCAACACAACCAGCCGAACAGGATGCACTCGCGATACCGACCAATCCAGTGGACGACCAGCCCGGAGAGCGTACTGCTGGCTGTCTGAAGAAGCGTGATTGGTAGGAGCATTGCGCCCGCTTTTGTTGCTGAGTATCCGTACACGAGCTGGTAGAATGAGGGTATATAATACACCTGCATGACGAAGTTCCAGCCGTTGATGGCCATGGTCAAGCACGCGCCGTTGACGATCTTGGACTTGAAGATGTGCACTATGTTACATGTGTCAATACAACGCGTCTCAGATGCACAAGGGGGTGTTGGTGTTCTCACAGGGTATCAATGGGTATCGAGGGCCCTTCCATTGCCACAGCATAAAGACGACAGAGACAGCTGTGCCTACCACTAAAGTCGCAATCACCTGTGCAGAATCCCAGGCGTACTCTTCACCTCCCCACGTCAAGCCCAAAATGACGACTGTCATTCCAGCCAAGGCGAGAAAGATGCCAAGAAAGTCGACGGCTTTGAGTTTCCTGTTGATGAGCGTTAGCCGACGTGCATCTGACATCTGATACATGAAACCAACAATTTCCAGTCCCCCTCTACTTTCTTCAAAGGCATAAAGAAGAGTACACATAGGGTTGTTAGAAGAGTGAGAGGCAACTGCATCCTGAAAATCCATCGCCACGAGTCTTCGGAACTTGACGAGAGGGCACCTCCGACGACTGGGCCTATGCCATTGGCGAGAGCAACGACAGCGCCCTGAATAGAGATTTTGTCAGCCACTGTACTTCATTCTATGGTCATACTTGACTCACCAAGATACCCTGGTACTTGCCTCTTTCTCGTAGAGGAACTACATCGCTCACAATGAGCTGCGCGACCGTCATTAGACCACCACCTCCGATACCGGTGAAGGCACGGAAGATAGTGAGCTGCAGCACCGACTTTGCTAATGATGAGGCGAGTGATCCTATGAAGAATATCGCAAGGCCCATCAAAAGAATGATCTTGCGAGACCAAATGTCTGATAATCGTCCGTACATGAGCTGCCCTACCGTAGAGGTTCTGTGACCATTATTAGAGCGTGCCCGCTTGCGATACGAGTGTGAAAATACTTACATGAAATATCCACTTGCTATCCAAGAGACCTGGCCTGTTGATCCCAAGGCATTTCCTATGATGTACAAGCTAGTCGCCAGCATGGTCTGGTCCATCAATGCTAAGAGGTCGACGCTTGCACATGCCAGAAAGATCTATTTCGACGTGATTAGCTTTATTGTGACATGTTTTCTCGTGACTTACCGTGACTATGGCTTTTTTAGGCACATAGTTTGTCTGCTCGTTGAATTGAATGGTCTTGTCATTGTCAGACCCTCCTTCGGCCACGATGGTGTTTGAAGAGCCTAGATTACGGCTCATAACCGCGTTGGCATCTGGCTCACGACTCTCTGCCATTGTTTCTGTAGATACTTCCGTGAGAACGACAACTTGAACGCCGACAATGACTGCCCTTCGATATAACTGCAGCGACAACTCCTTTAATCCAGCCGCGAGGCCAGCAACTACCTTGATGCCGAGAGCGGCCCTTTGCGCTGACGCGCTGTGTCTCCCTTTCAAGACAGCTCAGGGATCGACACCGACGAGAACCCGTTTGGCTGACACAAATTCGCTTCCCCAGGTACACCGCTTTGACTACCGGGCAACTGCCGCGTATCAAGCTTTTTTTGTATGTAATAATACTACTCTATTCCTGGCTTGAGATTGATAATTTAGCCGGAGATCACATAAGCGTTCCGCGAAATCTTGTTTGACTTGATCCAGATCTTTAAGGGACATAACGGTTCCTTCGCCGATGATCGGCGGTCAACGTGGTAGTACGATGAGATTTGTAGATATTATAGGTCACTAAAGGCTTTGAATGCGCCACGAGTCAATAGAAAAGGTTCAATACGAACTCAATGAGCTTATTTGCGCCATTCCGTAATGATAATGCTGACTGGCTTAGTAAGTTGAGGCGTTACACGATCTTCGAGTGACTTTGTCACAGCACAACCACAGCAGTCAGGCATCTTGCGTCATTTGCCGACATTTTTGTAAATAAATCTGATAAATCTACCTGACAACAAGAATGGAAATTAAAGCCATCAAGGTCCTTCTAGAAACTATTAAAATGGATCTGACTGTAGGGAAATTTGCCTAATATCTCCACCTTGAGCCGCCCCCTTACTAAGAGACTATCAGGGTCCTTCAAACCAGGATTGACAAGCTTGCGGGAATGGCCGAGGCTATTGCAAATCATTACGCACAGGCAAGGAGTAAATGTTCCTTTACGAGTGACGTTTGATCTATTTCTTTATTCTTATGCATGTGCTTTACCTTAATGCCACCACCTTGATGGCCCAACTCCACGCATACGCCACGTTTGTACAACTTTGAGACTTCACTACATCATCGAATTGACCTTGGTCAACCTTATTGAACTGGCTCAGAAATAGGATGGTAAGTGGTATCCATTCTAGGAAATACAAAACTGTCGATCAAAAAAGACGACACCATTAAACCACTCATCGAGCTTCCTTTTTGGAGTCACTCACGACCCCCATCTTGCTTCCCGGGGCTAACCACGGCATCCACTTCCTCTCCCGTTGAACAATGAAGATCTTAGCGCCTTGAAAATATCGCCTTGTGGGCCGTGGATGCTCTGATTGGCATACGAGCTTTGTTCGAGAAGAAAGATGTGCTGTTCAGTGTCTGACATCCCACGGCCGTATGCAGAGTCCGAGCAATGGCCGCTGCAACCCAAAGATTATTCTGAGAAGAAGGCTGGTCAGACGCCAGTAGCAAGATCTCTCACTTATATAGCGGCTAGTTCACGCCCTTGAATATCTGTTGGTTCTATGTCTATGTCGACTTGTCTTAGCCTTCAAGCCCCAACTTTGTTTCAACATGGCTAGTCCCAACCCCCTCAACGTGTACAAGGGACAGGATTCTATCCAGAAGTACTTTGACCCCGAATCGTCGCCCCCGCTTCCGCTTGTCGAAATCCCCGACTCGCTTAATCCTTATCGCCAGGATGGAGTGCGTATCTATGCCAAGATGATGACCATGCACCCTGCAAACAATGTCAAAGCTATGCCGGGTACGAAACTTTGTCTGTATGCTTATTATGCTTATCTAACCGATGAACTTAGCTTTGAACCTTCTCCAGAACTGTGTAGTCCCTGGAAAGACAAAGGCAGTGGTCGAATATAGCTCTGGATCGACTGTTCTGTCAATGTCCTTGATTTCACGCGCGATTCATGGCATTGACGATGTACGGGCATTCCTGAGTAACAAGACTAGCTCGACGAAACTTCGACTTATGCAGTTTTTCGGGATTGACATGTGAGTTATCAATAAAGTTTCGAGCTATAACGCCCAGTCGAGGTTTACTAATGCGGCATTCTAGCACACTGTTTGGAGGCCCGTCTCAGCCGGAGCCTCTTGATGAGCGTGGTGGGATCAGAGCGGCTCAGCGACTAGCTCATGATTCAGACGCAACTGTCATCAACCCCAATCAGTATGAGAACAATCTCGTAAGTTATTCTTATATCCTATGTCTGTGTAGATACTAAATTTGGACCAGAATTGGAACGCTCATATCAGGTGGACGGGGCCGCAAATCTACGAACAACTCCCAGAGATCAACCTGATTTGCGCCGGAATGGGAACTTCAGGTACGATCGGTGACATGATATCTTCGTGGCACTTACTAATAGTATAAGGAACTATGACTGGACTAGGCACGTATTTCAAAGATGCCAAACCTTCCGTCTATCGACTTGGGTTAGTACAAGAAGCTCGTATTGCAAACGATAAATATGGGCTAACTTGCTCTTAGTGTATGTACTGCACCTGGCGACCGAGTTCCTGGTCCACGATCTTTCGCTCTCATGGCCCCCGTTCAATTCCCATGGAAGCGAGCTATCGACCACATCGAGGAGGTTGATTCGCACAATTCATACTCTATGTCGCTGGACCTCTGCCGTAATGGTATTGTCTGTGGACCTTCTTCCGGCTTCAACTTGAAGGGTCTGTTCCAGCTCATCGAAAAGCGCAAGGCCGAAGGTGCCCTCTCAGAGCTCGCAGGACCTGACGGAACGATCAACTGTGTGTTCTTATGCTGCGACTTGCCGTACCAATACATCAACGAGTATTTCGATAAGCTTGGAGACAGCTACTTCCCCTCTATTAAGAACGAGGTATGTGGCACAAGTCCAAGAGCCTTCTCACAAGTGACTGACATTATTCTAGGACCTTCTAAAAGTCGACCTCTACCGATACGACGAAAAGTGGGAAAGGTCGGCTTCGGAAGCTCTCGATGCGTTTTTCGATGTTGACCGAGGAGCTCTTCTCGACATGGTACTCGCCGATCCTAAGAGCAGGCCCGTAAACACTGTGAATCTACAAGGCGTCCTCCGTTCCAGACAGGATACCACAGTTATCGATCTGCGACAACCTCAAGATTTCGACAACTTCCATCTCCCTGGTGCCGTCAACATGCCGTTTGTTCACGCAGATGTACCGAGCCCATTCTCCGACGCCAAACTCTTGGAGTCCCTATGGAAAACCTTTGAAGATTCGTTCAAGGCGCCAGGAAATGACGTTCAATGCCTTCTCCAGGGCAGACGTGTTCTGCTCACGTGTTATGATGGAGATAGCGCTCGCGTTGCCACGAGTGTCCTGCGGGCAAAGGGGTACGAAGCCGATAGTATCAGAGGAGGTTTTCAGGCATTGAATAAGATGAGACCAAATTCGACTCAGCCTACGACGAACGGAACTCGGGAAGCATCGCCTTGGGTCGAGCTGAGCCAGGAGGTCGTGACTGTGGGCCCGTCACAGTCTGCTCCTGTCACTTTATAGATTTCGACTGATGCACAAGCGGATGTGTCCAGCTTTTATGGAGATATTAGAGGGAGGAGAACCTGTTAGTATATATCCTGGAAGGTAAAAATGAAACGATAGAATATGGAAGTGAAGAACGCATATAAGTTTGAAATATTATACTTGTTTATTAAATCGATCGTCCCATTCGAGCACTAATAAAAACCGAAATATGTGAAAGTCTATTAAGTATATATTGACTATGACTGATAATCATCTTCTAACAAGGTAGTGAGCGTGATTTAAAACGTGGCTGCTAATTAGATAAGTATTGATTCTCCGATGCAATGAGAAGCGGAGAACAACTAGGTCTTCTAAAAAATTTTAGAAGAGGCATTTTAGTTCTATATTAGTCTATTTCATAGATTCTCAGTCCAAGATATAATAAATAATTAACCAAAGTTTCCAAATACTATCGTTAATTGAGGACATATTCTATATTTAAAGTTATATCTTGGGCTTCCCTTGCAGAATGACACGCAATTCGCCAAGTCGCCAAGCCGCGAAGCTTGGGGGGGAGGCGGGAAATCAAATACCCGACACGCTTCAAACCTGGTTCTAGTCCAAGTCCAACTTAAATCTGAACGAAACACTAATCTCCATGGTAAATGCATGATGGAGGCCTCGCTCTCATATCATGAACCGACAATTACTGTCATAGCCATTTTGTCAGGCTTTTTACTCCTCTTGAACCTTCTAAACTATGGTCTGGACAAGGTCGCGTACTGCGGTCTGATTGGCCAGGTCGCCCTAGGCATAGCTTGGGGTACACCAGGCGCGAAATGGCTATCTCGAGAGGTTGAAGATGCTGTGGTGCAATTGGGATATCTTGGACTTATACTAATTGTATTTGAAGGTGAGTTTAGACTCTTCTTGTTGGAAGAACGCTGTCTAATAAGTATATCAGGTGGTTTGTCGACTTCTTTCAAATCCCTCAAGGCCAACTTGGGCCTCTCTTCTGCCGTCGCCGCCACTGGTATTGCTCTTCCCATTGGTCTCTCATTCGCCGTCATGTCTATGCTCAATGCGACGCCATTGCAGGCATTCGCTGCAGGCGCCGCGCTCTGTTCTACCAGCCTTGGAACGACCTTCACCATACTGGGTACAAGCGGGCTTTCAGCAACTCGTCTTGGTGTTGTATTGACCAGTGCCGCTATGATGGATGATGTCATCGGACTTATCATGGTTCAGGTTATCTCGAACCTCGGCGGAGATTCATTCGATGCTGTCACCGTGGTCAGACCTGTCATGGTATCTCTCGCTTTTGCTACAGTCATCCCCATTCTGTGTAGGTTCATCGTTGTGCCAGTCACTCTCCGCTTGGACTCTTACAGAGAGGCCAATCCCTCTTCAAAGATCTCCAGGATCTTCAGTATGAGACAGACTGCTTTCATTATTCACACAGCATACTTCCTCGGCATCGTCATCGGGGCAACATTTGCAGGCACCTCGAGTCTGTTGGCTGCTTACATCGCTGGTGCAACTATCAGCTGGTGGGACTCAGATGTTCCGCATATTCAGGCTCGAGGCGAGAGCGTGAGCGAAACATCTGAGTCACGAGAAACTGCAGATGCCGGAAACTCTACAACCGAGCAGACGACTCCTGCTCCCATAGAGCAACGAGCTATGCCCCTGGTAATGGAAGGCGGCTCAGGCGCTGAAGTTTATCACTACTATTTCGAGCCCGCTGTGGATAGTATTCTGAAGCCTTTCTTCTTTGTAAGTTCTCTAACTGTAACTCTGCAAAACGTACTGACACCCCTAGGCATCCATTGGATTCTCAGTCCCTATCACGAAATTATTTTCGGGCCCAATCGTGTGGCGCGGAATCATCTATACAGTCCTCATGGCGATCTCGAAGTTGGCTTGTGGCCTTTGGCTAGTCTCCTTCACCAACCCTTTCAGGGTTCTCGCGCATCTTGTTCAAAGGCTCACACCCAAGTTCAAGAAATCTTCCAAAAGTTTAGTGCCTGGTGCTCAGTGTACGGACAACTCTTCTCCTGCAGATTCTCGAGATGAGAGCAACACTGCGCAGCCAGGTGAAGAGCGCGACGCAGTCCCTCTGGAACCACTACCCGATGCGAATGCGACTCAAGTCTCTGCTCAATTGCGCAACTCAACACCCAAGCCTGAGAAATCGTTATCTCTGTACCCGGCGTGCATCGTTGGCATCGGCATGGTAGCTCGCGGAGAAATCGGTTATCTGATTTCTGCATTGGCTGAAAGCAAGGGCATCTTTGGTCAACCACCGGATGGTCAGCCATCTGAGCTCTTCCTGATCGTTACCTGGGCCATATCTCTCTGCACGGTGATTGGGCCAATCTCGGTTGGGTTGATCGTGAATCGAGTAAGGAAGTTGGAAAATGGAAGTCGAAAAGCCAAGGGCGAGAGTAAGCGGAACGTCTTGGGGGCTTGGGGAGTGAGCTAAATATTTTCTCTCTTAGTTCAAAAGCTTCGGGGTTATAATATACGGTAGATGAGAATATTGTCAAAATATGGTTTAAAAGAGCAGAGTACACGTATGGACCAGTAACAAATTCTTAGGTTTTGGGGGAGGACGGCGAAAAAAATTTCATGTATCGAAGTGGCTGGTTCTCATCGCGTCGGCGAAACAGTATTCGTTTGTTCATTTGTTCGGAAAACAGGTTGCACTTCATGCTACAGTCTAAGTACGTAAGGAAGCCATTGGGATTCCTCAGAAGTTTCATACTCCAGAGACAATGAATCAACAAAATCTAAACCCGAAGACTTGTTGTACATCCTCTCGCAGAAAACATCTAGACTGGTGGTCTCATGGAGCAATGGTTTCACCATTCTTTCCCACCGATGTCCAGATCCAGTACCACAGCCAGGCGCATCACATCAGAGCACTCTTTCGGTGCTGTCATCAAGGACAGGGTTTCCATGTTTCTCAAAGTCCAAATTTGCAAGCCAAACCCACTCAGGGGACTTCTACTCATAAACCAAAAATCGACGCAAAGAACGATCCAACTCCAAGGCCGTCGAGTCCCCGCAACTTCGACAGTTGAACACGTGATTGCTCGCTCCAATGATCTAATTCAGGAATCTTGGGTTATTCCAGAAGGTGGAAAACATGCGCATTCTTCAGACTGGAGATGATCCAATAGTGGTTTCAGCTGGCTCGCAGCATGATTGCAAAGCTGGTCAGAGTCCAAAAGCTCTGATTTTAGGCGATGCTTGATTACATCGAGGTCTATATGTTAGGAATGTTACAGATGCAATAGGACAAACCCCCTCTTGGCAAGAATATCGGGTCCCCCCATTTCGTATGTCAAGTGATGATTTGCAATCATAAGTTATTAGAACTGATCTGCGTATTAAAATATCAGGCGAATGCATCAGAATCTCGCATTCAAACTTTTCTGAGCGTCGGGATGAGTTCTCTGACAACCCACCTGCCAGCTTGTAATGGGCACAAACGACGAAGTGACCCAACAAACCTAGACATAGCTCTCCATTCGGGTCACTTGCAGGAAACAATAAGGCAGGATATTCTCTCTTACAACCGGCCCAATATTGCGGTTGCCATCAAGACCGGGCCGCGAATTGCTGTCACCGTTGTCTCGACTACTGAAGAGATGGCATCTTTATTATCGCAAAAATTAAGAGTAGGAACCAGATATCTGCCAGGAGTAGGCTGAAAGTACTCGCGAAGGCGTCAAAGTCAATTCGGTCGAACGGCAGCTACACGCCATCGTCTCTCAAGATCAACGTCTCCTTGCATCGTTGTCTTTGTTTCAAGCTCTTTGGCGGTCCTTTATGATAAAGCCTGCAGTACAAGAGAGAGCGGACTTCTTTAATTAGAAGAAGAGGTCACTTATGTAATATATCCTTCTCTGTAATGCAGCTAGAGAGGCTATTGTGTGGGCATTGAGTTATCTCTCTTATTTGCCCAAGTTTTCAGGCATTCTAAACAAGGTTGATGAATATACCAAGGTAGGCAAATAGGCAGTTCAAAAATTACTGCCACAAGCCTTATGATACTGCCTTGGCCGACTTTATCAAAGATAAATAAGTTGCATAAAATGGATTTGGGATATGATTAAGAATATTAGACAGAGATACTCGCCCTCAAGCCGCCGTTGAACAGCATAGTTAATTATATTACATAAACTCTTCTTAACTTTATACGTGTACCCGGTCCTTGGTCGCCGCACTGACGTCAAGACTGACAAGCTCGATGTCGCTTCTATTGCTTTTCTTATCACTCCATCCCGCACCCATCTCGGGTGAGTGCGATACAGTCCAAGGTTCAGGTCCGGTGCCTCCTTCCAGAGACGGCGTCTCGTCAATCTCTTCGAACCCGCTCTGGGCCGTCCTTCGCGCAATCGCAGCAGAATTGGCTGGTCTTCCTGACGCGGCGTAGTCGTAGCTGGATCCCTTTCTGCGTAAATATGGACGGAGGGCAGGAAGACAAGCGATAATAAGGCCAATGTAGGCGTCCAATGCACTCCAAAGTTCTAGTAACCAGTTAGTAAGTCTATCTCAGGTCCATTGGGATTTTGACTCACCAACTGTTGTGATGGATCGAAAAGAGCCAACGTTGCTCAACTGAATAGTCAAAAAGCGTGTCAGGGAGAAAGCTATATCTATCAATCCCAGAAGGAAGATACAATAGACACCGACTTTTACGCGCTTGCGCATATTGAGTTTATAGAGAACAAGGAAGGGCAGAGCGAAGACTCGATGGATGTTAGCGCCTGAAAGAATTCGAGACATCATGAACTCACGCGCGAGACTCCCCACGAAATGTAGCGTCCAAGCAACCTGAAAAGTAGTTACCAAAGCCCAGTTCTCACAGAATTCTTCGGGGCCCAGAATCGACCTGCACTTGTGAGTTAGAAGAGAGTTGTCGCACCGGAAGAGGTGGACAAACCAGTTTCGTCGGATTGGAAAGCAGAGGAAGAGCTGCAGGCATATAGAGATGATGTACGCAAGTATGCAATAGACAACTACTGTCCAGAGCACTATCCTTCTCTTTATCATAAACGGCGGGAATAGCTGGAGGTAGATGACGAGCAGAGACGCTTTGCAGAGGTAAAAGGTCGTGAAATATGGAATAATACCAGCCCACATGTACTATAGCATCTAATCAGCTTGGAGATTCATGCCGTCTTGTAGAATTACTCACCCGCAACACTCTTTCGAGCTTTTCTGGCTTAACATCCCAGTTGGACAAAGTGTAATTAATCTTGGCATCCAACGCGCCCTCCTTCATGAACACAACGTCGAAAGACGCTGTTGCAAATGCTGAGCACCATGCCAGTATTCGTAACCAGTCTGCAGCTACGAGTTTTTGTTTTTGTATTGCTAGTCGCAGGTAGATTCGAGCACCGATAATTAAAGCAGCCAGACTAATGAGGGTATAATTGACGCCCTGGCATGGCCCGTTAGATCGGCCGTTTGAGGAGATGAGCGAGTTGACTTACGAGCACGGCGGCGCCAGATGGCGCAGAAATCATTATGGAACGCCAGAAGCAGTGGAACAAAGGATAATAACTCGTCTGTATAAAAAGTGAAAAATGCAATGATCGTCGCTAGAAAAATGACGACAGAAGTAGGGGAAAGGTCCTTTGATAAGAGGCCTGTCTTTCAAAGCTCTAGTAGGCTGCACCAGCCAAGACAAGGTCTCCCCATGTTTGGGAATAAAATGGTCAAGCCAGGGTACGTCAATAATGGGATGACGGGAAGTTCCCCGTCTTCAGGGGCTGATTAGTTTTATTTCTAAGCTTATCGAGTGGTTCTGCTGAAGAATCACGCTTGAATTAGAGTTCGCGCTACGGCGATGGCGACTGGAAGTGGAATCTCGTTACGCGGGGACGAGGAGGGCTGCTTAGTGCAGTCGCACCATGACTTTGAACCCTGAGGAAGATGCAAATCAAGATACCTAGGATAAGTAACCATAATAATTAAAGCATATTTTAGGCCAAGACTTAGCTAAAGTGCGTAACTAATTCTATCATCGCTTACCTAGAGTTCGGTGGAGTTTTCTGGCCCGCCTGGCGGGCTACTGGCTGCTAAGAGACGCAAGAAGTCTTGCCGTGGAGAATAGGGCTGAGATTTATGATGTGCACGCCATCAAATTTCGACAAGTACAGTATCTGACACTTTCGATGATCATTCAACACGTAGCTAGAATAGCAGATGGTTCACAAGGAGAGCGGACCTGTCCCTGTACAGCACCGGTACCTTGGCTGTCGACTTCTTCAATCGCGTACCCTGTCCGACACTTAAGCCACAGCCTATGAACACCTTATCTTTCAGCTCTGGCATCCTGGCAAGTAGTGAATCCCGCGGAATCTATTGCTGAGTTAACACAACTCCAACACGCCACCTCTGGACTCGAGGCAGTCGAGAACGCGGGCAGCCCTTGTCTGGTTCTGGCCCATGGGGAAAACGACTCATGTCCTTGACTATACGAAAACTACATCTCTTTACCTTGTCTAGCCCCAACAGCATTGTGGCACAGCTAATGTCATACAGAAAGCGGGTAATTGGACTAACGTTGGGGTACAAAATAGCGTTCTCCGCAGAGTCAAGGGGCATGCATAGGCGCGGGTCCAACGGGCTGCCCGAGACCCCGGCAGTCAGTTTTCAGCAACATTGCAGCATGCAAGGGGCGATCGTACTACACTTCTGTTTCGATCTTATCATCTCGTCGTCTATTATCAAATTTGTCTAAGTCTACATACACATCTCATCCCACTGCTCTAAAATACAAGATTAATCACAATCAATGCTTGTGCACACAGGCGCCTCGCTTCCTCAGCTTGGCAGCGTTCGCCTTACCGTCTTCTGACAGGTTCTTGGCGCCAAAGCCGCCGATGGTACGACGAGCCAGGCGTGCGCTAGCCTTATCATCGTTGGGAAACTTAGCTTTGACACCAAAGTCATGGCCGTCAGCCACATAAAGTACCTCACCACCAACCATGGTGAGCAGCACCTTCTGGCGGCCGAGCTTCTCCTCAGGGACCTTGAAAAAGTTATTTTCAAGTATGATGATGTCAGCGAGCTTGCCGACTTCGAGAGATCCAATTTGCTTGTCGGCGCGGAGAAAGCGAGCGCCGTTGATGGTGATGGAGCGGAGGGCTGATGTACGAGAAATACCCTTTCCGGGGAAAACTCCGTCGTATGGAGCACCCTGGGAAGCGGGTGAGTTGGGGTTCTCAGGGTCGCCTGAGCGAGTGACTGCGACTTTAAGGGCGAGGAACTCATCAAGAGGATCAATCTGTGAATATTAGACTCAATTCATGGAGGTTGAGAGTAGCAACTTACCGGCCAATCACTTCCGTACACAAGAGGGCGACCGGCAGCCTCAAATTGATCCCATGCTTGCAGGTTGTCGAGGCGATAGTCGGCGAGAGACTTGAACGTGTTGGGGATATAGAAGGAGCTGAGCTGCGACCACTGGTAACTGACGATAGGATCGACTCCAAGCTTGGCGAAACGGGCCCAGTCCTTTTCGTGTGACAGCTCATCGTGAGCCAGACCCAAACGGAAGTCCTTGTGGGGGAACTTCTTGCGGAAGGATTCGGCGGCGTCAAGACCGACGCGGACTGCGAGATCACCATCGACGTGCAGCTGGGCATCAAAACCGGCAAGGAAGAGCAGCTCCAGAGTCTTGGTGAGAATTTCGGGCTTCCAGTAGGGCTTGTTCAGTGAGTTCTTATCAGGTGCCCATGTGCCATTCATCTCAGAGCTGTTGACGGGCGCCCAGTACGGGTCAATCAAAGCAGCCGTGTTGGCAGGATAAGTAATGACTCCATCGATGAAAGCCTTGATCGCCTGCCACTTCAGGGTCGGCTTGGGACCGATGGTTGACTTATCATGCCAAGGGGTCAATTTCTTGACAACATTATCAACGAGGGTGGCAACCGCGGGGAGCGCGTTAGGTGCCTCAATGCGGTAGTCGAAGTAGGCGCGCGCCGAAAGGCCATCCTCCTTCTTGATGGCAGTGAATACCTTGTGGTGGTCTTCGTTGGCAGCGGCATCTTGAAATGTGGTGATGCCGGCCTCTCGGAGCAGCTTGAGCGCGGCGCGAATGGCTTGGAGGTTCTCTTCGTCCGAAGGCGGAGGAGGACCAGCAAGAAGGGCTGAAGCACCATCTTGAAGGGCGCCAGAAGGCTCCTGGCTGCCATTGAGACGAACGATCTTGCCGTCAGACGGGTCCTTGGTGTTTTCGTCAATCTTTGACAGATCGAGAGCGCGTGAATTGACGAGGACTGTGTGGTAGTCGCTAGAGCGGATGATGACAGGTCGCTTGGTCTTCAGCTTGTCGAGTTGGGCCTTTCCTACACTGCCACTCTTTTCAGTGAGACCAGCATAGTCCATATTGACGACCTCAAGCCAGTCATCATCTGTTTTGCCAGTCTCATTATCTAGACAGCCCTGGATGTGCTCAAGCACGTCCTCAATAGGCAGAGTCTGGTAGCTGAGATCGCACTTGAGGAGGAAAAGACCTCCCGATTGGACGTGCATGTGCGAATCGACAAGACCAGGCATTGCCATGCGGCCCTTGAGGTCGATGACTTTTGTTGACTTGCCGATGTACTGGTTAACGGACTTTTTGTTACCAGCGTATGCAATCTTGCCTTCCCGTACAGCCAGCGCCGTCACCATGCTGTTAGACGGGCACATGGTGTAGATGTTGCCATTGTAGAAGACCACATCAGCAGGCTTGACAGCGCCTGCGATGGCCAGCAGAGCGCTGAAGCAGAGAGTTAGTAGACCACGAGCCATGATGATGCTGATGCCGGTGTCCAACAATCAAATTGAGCGGCCGCTGCGGATTATATGGCAATGATTAAAGGACCCCTGCGCCGGCGGGAAACAAGGGGGTCTAGCGGCGGAAAACTCGGCTTGGCGTTGCATTGATATTCGATTTTTGAACCTAGTCACCCGAGTCGCGACCCCGTGTTCGATCTAGCTAGGTTAGCCTACCCTGACCGTTGCAGGGACCTCGAAAGTGTTCGATAGTCCGGGGTTATCGCCTTGATCAAGTTAGACTAATGCACTTTTGAGTTGTTGGCGATGACCTGACAGGCTTCCATGGAAGACGAGTTAAAAAAGAACATCCCTGTGTAGAGAAAGATGCAATCTATTGACCAAACTAGTAGGCTTATTAAAGCGTTAGTAAGACCTACAGCTATCTCTCATTTTTGAAGTTCTAGACTTATAGTCTCCAAAACTTAAGATACACTAGAAGATCTAACTAGGACTTTTAAGCCTGCAGAGATAAGTTAGCAGACATAGAGAAAGATTATCCTCAACTAAGGAGTATTTTACTACATTTTAGTAGAATTCATATAAAGTTATACTATATTAGATCTTGATAAACTTCTAATATTCAAAGCTAAGTACACATCTTGGAATTTTACTGGAACATCTCCCTTACTCTTCCTAAATTATTATCACTTTCGTCGCAATTTTACCAGACTGTAAGCGGCAAGATGGTTATAGATAAATTTGCAGAAAGAGGATTATTGCCTATCCCATTAAAGTCTCGAAACCATTCTCCATCATCACATCCATCCAGTATGCCTCTTGCTTCTCCTCCTCCATACAAGCCCAGGTCTTCCTGACCAGTGTCAACATCCGACGTATAGGCTTGGCTGCCAAGATGTTTTCAAAAGCAGAAAGACGAGAAACAATGACTTTCCTTGCTTCCAAAACTTCAAGACCAGACAAGGGCACTTTAAACCTTTGGCTGGCTGCGATGCTTGCGACAGGAGGTTGCTGAAGATTTGAAATTATGCAGTATGAGCGACTGATTGATAGCTCGCTACAGGTACTCACGAATAGCAAAGGCTGGATGGACCGACTTCGTGACGATATAGGTATATCCTTGATCAAGTCTAGAACATGCAGCGCTAAACAGGTCAACCATGTATCTGTCGCAGATCGATCGTCAATGCACGGTCCGGCAGGTCCGGGCGACTCTGCGATGAATGGATGGTTTGTTGGATTTTCTGACAGGGTGTATGGCGTAAGGAGATCTGGAAAGTTCCGGTAGAGCTGAAGTAATCCTGTGCATCTATAGGCTTCAGCGATGCTAACCAGGTGATTCGCCGGCGTCATATCATCGCCAGCATCAATAATGTCGCTCTCTCTTGGTAACTCAATCGCGCACAGCTCTGAGTGTAACTGTTCTGAAGCAACGATCGCATCCTGAGCCTGCTGAATATCCTCCCTCGAGGCGAATCGACGGGAACGGATCCGCTTTCGCTCCTTTCTAACTAGGCTCCCAACTTTGCCGACGAGTTCTTGTACTTCGATTCCAATACCTGTTTGCGGATGAGGCATACGAGGTTCGGGCAAATCAAGACAATCTGGTGGGGCCGGTTGGGGTTGAGCGTGTTTAATGCTCGAGTCCATGTCAGTCACAAAAGAGAGTAACATCTTCCAGTACACAAGAGAGTTGTAGAAAAAGAATTCCTTCTTCTTTTCGGCCAATGCGAGGTTATCGCCACGCGCTTCAGTAGAAAGAACCTTTTTGGCGAGAACGTCGAATTGCAGTTGGCCTAGGCTGCTGGGATCGTGCCAGGAGAGGCTCATCCCCAGCATGACCAAAGCTAGCAAGGACGATGTCTCCAACTGAGCTATTTTGGCTTCCCTTGACAAGCAGATCATGGCTTGATCACGTAGCTGGCGTCCGACCGAGGAAAAGCTAGGTGACACTTCAGACAGGCACGCGGCGGCCATGCTTTGAGTAATGTAGTAGAGAGACTGGGAGCCGGACCACATGTTTGAAATTGTTGTTCTGTATGGATTCATTGGACTGTCGTAACAAGACATCATCCCGCATACTTCCTTGAAGTAGTACTCAACCAGAATTGAAGAATGGTCCTGAAGTGCATGTGACAATGGCATCTCGCAGACAGTCTCGGGCAACTGATTTATAGACTCCGTTCTGCTGAGAGCCTGTGAATCCAGCTGTGCTGTACCTGAAAGGCTAATTGGCCAGAGTCTATCCTCATTTGGCCCTTGGGACATAGTGTCAGGCGTTTGAGCTAGTGTCTGGTCCGGATAGAGTTCTAACAAATCGTTTGGGAATTGCATAAGAGGTAGGTTTGAATCTAGGTGGCCGTGTCCCGGGATATCAACACACCCCGAATTCATAACGCTTGTGAACTGCTCTAGCAGTTCCGGGTTGTAGAGGTTGTTGACAAAATCCTCTGAGGGCTGTGGTTGGTAGGGTGTATATGCTGACACTTGTTGAGGGGTTGCGGCGGCCTCATCTCGAGTTGTATCCGGTATGTCCCTTGGAGATTTCGATCCAGCCTTCCACCGTAACGGCTTTTGATAGCCCGGACAGGGAATACCCAGTCTTAGACAGCGAGAACAAGAAGGCTTTGCCTCATCACATTTGAGCTGGAAATACGGTTAGAGATCGACGGTGTAGGGGAAAACAATTTCGTACTCGTTTAGATTTGCACACGGCACAGCCAGTGCGTGACCTGGTAATGTTCTTGCGCACTGCCGAGCACGCTGAAGACATGATGACCCGCTTGTTTGTATTGCATTGGCGAGTGGAGATGGCAAGGTGCAAACAGTCTAGATGAGTGGATTTAGTGACGAGTATTCCAGCTCACGTGACGGTGCTAGTCTGACGTCTTCTTAGTACTTACCCGGGAGTCGAGACAGATTGTAGGATGAACTAACAGTGGTCCGACAACCCGCTGTGTTCAAGGATAGCATTTATCCATTGGGCACTTCTTGTTACTTTGTAGATGAATAGAGCATTATCCAAGGCGACAATCATATCACCTATTTCTGGCTGCCAGTGGCAGCAAAGTGACATACATTCGGCATATGGGAGCTTGAATCTCTTTGCTGACATCGATACCACATTGAATTAGCCACCAGGCAATATCGGTATTCGAACTGAGGTTGGCACGCTTAGAATCCCAAACGAGGTCCTGGCACCGTCAAGACCATAGTTTTCCGTCCCACATGTCGCCTATGAGTTCATATTTAGCGTGGGCAAAGGGTCAGTATGATTTCAATGGCCTTGCCGTAACTTATTAAAGTTTCCGAATGAATATTCACCCTACATTTTAGATAAGCGGGCTCAGCATCGCCGCAGCGTTTTAAGAACAGAAATATGTCTCAATCATATTTTTGGAAGATGAGCTTGAGAAGGCTTGTGGCGGGATAGGGTCATAAATTAGTTACTGCTTGTGTTTGAACAATGCCGCGTTTCTCTCCTTTTATTGGCCCGTATCGTTGCTTTAATGTCACGGCGAAGACCATCGAGGGGCTTTGTTGAATGTCTGAGTTGATCCGATCTCTAATACCTTAAATATTCTTTCCCTGCTTCTGACCGCTATGGATGATATATTCGCCACGAGCAGGCAAATCTTTCTCGAACATTTGCTTGTCCGGCATTCTCATTACGCTCACAAGCCACCATGTTTGCGAAAACTTTGCATAGAGGAAATGCACTGTGTTTCAGTAACTTGTTTTGCATCCAGTACTCCGATTTTCAAGGATTTTCGAGGAAGAGTTCTTTTAGGCTACGATATTCCTTATACTTTAACAGAACCTTTAGAATTAAGTAAATTTATAGCCTAAGTTTAAAAACTCCTGTGATATATGTAACATCGAACTACACTCTAGAAAGACGGACTCTGGCGGAGCCCTATAGCCAGTCAGGTGGTTCACCAAAAAAACAGGATATTTACCTAGCTTTAGGATGAGTTGCTATAATAATTAGGACATACTTTAGGCTTTAAATCGACTAAAGTATGTGTCTTGTTTTATCATATTCTCCCTAAAGTTTAATAGAGTCCCGATCATTTGCTAGACTGCCTGCCAGTTCCGAGGCTTGAGATATCGGCATCTGCCCAGCCGAACGTGCTCCACCCAACCTTTCCAAACTTGGCATCGGATAGCGAAGGATATCAATGCCGAAAGGGGAAACAATTAGCAAATGCTATGGAACACCATCATGGTCATGACTTCGTTATCAGAAGAGGTGGCGGTTTTATTGCTTCTCAGCTATCTTTGCTATCTCGCCAGATACTCTGATCATTCTTACCTTTCGAAAGATTGGACGTGAATAAGATGGCGGCAATCACACCAAGCCTTTCCTTCAAGGTAGCTCTTGTGCAAATGAAGCCAAAGGTGTGTACATGGTCTATCTGTCTGGATGAATTGAGTCTTGATATGTAAACAGCCGCTTGACTCTGAACACAACTTTGCACATGCTGCTGAGCAGATTCGCCTCGCAGCATCTCAGGGCGCGTCTCTTGCCGTCTTGCCAGAATACCATCTTACAGGCTGGGTGCCGGAAGAGCCATCTTTTGCACTCTCTCCGGAGAAGGCTGTTGAATTTCGCAAAAGATACCAAGACCTTGCAGCGGAACTTCACATCAATATATGTGCAGGAACAGTGGTCTCTCGAACTCCCAAGCACAACATTCAACCGGCCGCGGATGACAGACCTACCCTATTAAACACCTCAGACTTTATCGACCACAACGGGAAACTCCTCGGCACTTACACCAAGACGAACCTCTGGATTCCCGAGCGGCACACTTTGACCTCTTTTGTCGATCATGCCCGGAATGCGGCCAAAGACGACGCCCCAGCACCTAATCCTCATCAAGTATTCGACACTCCTCTCGGCCCCGTTGGCATTCTCGTATGCTGGGATCTTGCTTTCCCTGAAGCATTCAAACAACTTGTCCTAGCGGGTGCCAAAATCATCATCATCCCCTCATACTGGACATCTCTGGACATGGATAAGGATGGCCTCGCATACAACGCCGATTGTGAAAAGATGTTTATTCAGTCAGCACTTGTGACCCGCGCATTTGAGAACACCGCTGCAGTCATCTACTGCAATGCTGGTGGGCCAGCGCAAGAAGGGTTCTTTGGCTGTAGTCAAGTCGCGCTACCCATTGTGGGAACTGTGCCTGGAAGTTTTACCGATGGAGAAGAGGCTATGCGTATCTTAGATGTGGACATGCGGACTGTCGATATTGCAGAGCGCAATTATCGGATTAGGCAAGATCTGGCCAGAGAGAATTGGCACTACGGCTACTCAAAGAACACTGCCGCAGCTAAGTTATAGGACTCAATACATAATCTCTATATATCGAGCTCAAGCTTTGATGAACTGCACTTACCTAGTCACGTGGTATTAAATATGTGCACGTTGTGCGATCGTGGTAAAGATACAGGAAAAGAGTAGGATCATGATTATTAGTACAGACCTAGTTCAAATTGAAACGTATCCAAAGGCCAACAAGAAAAATAGGAAGAAGAAAACAGTGATTTTGATAGTTTTCTATTTAACCAGCGATAGTTGGCACTGCATGCCCCTCAATTGTCTTCATTCAAGAATGTTAAGAAAGGTCTTGGTTAATATGTAAATTACTATCTACTGTGGTGAATGATGCCCTCCTCTTCACTCTTCGCTTGTCGTTGTGTGTGCATTCCCGGCCATCACTCTTCCTGTTTAGAGTGTGAGCTTGAGGCAATCTCCTTCGGGGTTTTCTGTGACATTACATCTGCCACAGGTAACTCCTCACCCAAGATGCACTCAAGCTGTGGCCCCTCGTAGGACTTTCGCTTCAAAATCCACAATGCAGTCACAAAGATGATGAATATACCCAAAACTGCTGTTACATAGTCTAAAATGCATTAGCTATTTCGTCCAAAAGGATAGACTTAGATGAACTGACTCATTGTTGATACGTTGACAGGGATAGCAGGAGGGAAGCAGAAGAACTATTTAAAGGAAGCATGTTAGCATGTTCAAGTGAGGACATCTTTACTCTTTTGGGAAAGAAGCCGAACTGACCACTGAAGTAACAAGTACGAAAATGACTGCGATGTAGTTGGTTATGTAACCCAGGGTGTGCCCAAGCGAAAACTCGGGCGGCTCTGCTAAGACAAGCTGTCGTCCTCGTACTAGTAGGATGACAACCGGTGCAGCGTAAGATAAGTTGAGGAAGAGCGTGCAGCTAGCAATGTATGCGTTGAAAGCTACCTCCGGACCTTGAAAGCATTAACAAAGAGTATGAGGAAGCTTGGTTAGGAAGACTTTACCTAGGTACAACAATCCAAATAGAAGGTTGAAGACAGCTTGCACAAGAATGGCCCGGACGGGAACGTTAAGCGTTGGGTGAAGGTGTGAAAGACTGTTACAGAGGTTAGACATTCTAGCTTTCCGCGGTTGCTGAGCGCACGAAGGATACTTACTAGTTGGAAAAGGGCGTGCCGCCATCTCGTGCCATTGACCAGAGAAGGCGACTACCAGAGGTCACACAGCCGTTGGCACCGTTGACGAAGCACAAAGCTACAGCAACACTAAGTACGGTGGCAGCGACTTGACTTCCAGTAGCTTGGTATATCATCTCGGTAAGGGGACTCTGGGTAGGCGATGCGAGGAGAAGGTCGAGGTCGACGAAACAAAAGAGCATCACCAAGATGAAGATAATTCCACTAAACACAAGTCAGTCTAATGTTTTGGGGGTAGTGATGTATACTAACGTTACTCCTCCAACTAGAACAGCGGCAATCATGGCTTGAGGTGCATCTCTAGCGGGTCGAGGCATTTCTTCAGTCATGTGTGCTACAGCATCATAGCTATGATGTTGTCAGCATTCTCCATCGTGGCATCTAAAATGGAAACTCACCCGATGAGGCTAAGGGCTGACTGGAGCAGTCCTAGCATCCAAGCTGTGCCGTCACTCCAGCCAGTCGTATTAGAGAAGTTTGTGAATACAAACTCTGCGTCAGTCTTTGGGGACGTAGAGAGAAGCACAATGCTAATCACAACAACGCTGATCAAAGACCAGTACACTATGCACTGTCAGCGAGTACCTCGACAGCCTGAAAAGTTCGACTCACAAGCACCCTCATTCCAGCGATTTAGAATGGGATAAGCAAAAATGTTCAGGAAAACGCCGACAATGGACACTGCGACAAACATCAAGTAGGTTCCCCATTGTGTGATTTCGTAGGTGCCGCCGGAGCCAGCGACTGCTGCTGCGGCAAGGAATCGAGCTATCTCACGGTGAGTGGGTTGTATGATGGTATGAGTGAGATAGACCATACCTCCAAAGTAGGCAGCGGTTGTATTCAAGGTCAACCAGCCAGCAATGTTTGTCCATCCAACGAGAAAACTCTATTGACTGTTAGTAATGTCGTTGACCGGACCTCGTCTGCGTTCTGACCATCAAACTCTTCCATTTTTTCGTAGACAGAGCGAATGAATAATGATATTGTCCTCCAGCGGTGGGATACAAAGAGGCTAGTTCTCCCACGCTTGCGCTCAAGCAAATGTTGCAGATGACGCAGAAAATGAAGCCATAGACGAAGCTCACGGAGCCACCTGATGGCATGACAAGACCAAGCGATCCAGCAAGAGAAATCCATGTACTTATTTCATTAGCATGGCAAAGATGGATCGTTTTCGGACTTCTTACTTGAGAATCGCAAAGGCCATGCCAATCATGGTAATCTTGGAGAACCTCTTCTGGAGGTGGCCCTCTTGGGCTGGGGTGTTGGTAGCCATATTGGTATGAGAAAGTAGAACGCTGACTCGAAGGTGAAATGAAGAAAACCGACGTCTAAGCCTTGCAGAGATATAAACTATGCATTCCCCTTATCTTGGAATCTGGCTTTGATGTCACTTACTCGCGATTCCTCAAGCATTGACCAATAGGCGATGGCCTCACATTCGCCTCCGCCGCACCGTCGAAAGTCGCGTTGCGGGGGAAATGGGTCAAATGACGGACTAGTCCTAGAATGGCAAATTTTAGCAAAGGAATTTCTTAGTGCTGGTGTTGACGGGCGCGAGCATCATTTTTGGTCAGTAGATAAGTAGCGAGATAATGAGACCCTTGTTTTTGCGATTGGACGACTTTCGCGGGGCAAACTCATTGATAAAGCCGATCGGATGACAGGATACTTGGAAACGATAAGATAGACCCGGATCAGAAAGATAGAAGCGCGGATAAGGCCACAGTCGGCTCCGACGAGCTTTACGGTAATCAAGAAGATTGAGTCACGTATGAGGAGAAAGTCTATAACTCAAATAGTAAGACATTTTAGGGTGTGCATATTGAGAACTACTGATTATTCCCTCGGACTGGTGAAAGTGAATAATATAAAGATTTATTTTTATGAGCTGAAAAGGGCAACTTGCGGCGAAGAGTTCTCGTGTTGGTCGCAAACTATCTCAATGTAAGAAACGAGCAGTTTTCAAAGATAAAATATCATATTCTAATCATATCTTCTCCTACATATGGTTATGTGCACGTTAGAGTTCGCGAATAGATGAGGTAATCTTTTATTAACATGTTATATACAAGTCATTCGGCTGTACAAGGTTTCCACTTGTACTTCAAGTAAATCCCCCGGTGCACCTACGCTCATCAAAAATCTAGAAACAACATGAAACTTGTCGACCACTTGGGCTATTAATTAACTAATTGGGTATTGAAATATGAAATATCAAATCATCGGCTGGATGAAGAGTCCGACTTGGTCACTTCGACCGTTGTCGTCATTGTTTTTGTTATGCCGGTAGGATATTGGCCGCTGTATCCAGCGTGGCCACTCTCATCACTTGATCTCCCTTCAATATCTGTCAGGATCGTCGTCTTGTTCATGACTCCAGACGGACTTGCAATCCTGTCTCGAAGCTCATACTCTTGGATGCCGTCGTTGATCGCCTTCTGGCTGCTCGTCTCGTCATCGCCCCGACGGCCACTCGACAATGCATGCCAATTACTACCGCTGCGCAATGTGCCATGACCGTAGTTTGTAGCTCCCGTGGCTGGCGTCTTCTTTGAGCTCTTGCCATATGTGCTACCGAGGAAGCGTCGGAAAAGCGGCCTTAGACAGGGCAGACTGCCAGCAATGACACCCACATTCAGTTCAACACTGGTCCAGATGGTGATGTTGCGCGAGTCCCATAGCCAGTCGCCCAGTTGACCGTAGTTGGTCACGTAGCCAAGCTTGACAAAGGCAGCGGCACAAGCAAACACACCCAGACCCAGGATACCGATGAGTGTCAGTCGAGTGCGGAAGTGGACATTCAGGTTCCACAACATAGGCGTGGGGATGACGATGGCGAAGAGGAGATCAGTCACGATGTTCAGCGCAGAGTTCGTGTACGAAAGACCTTGAAGAGTCTTCTTGGGCCAGCATGTCGAGGGTACGCTCGTGTCCCAGAGGACGCGAATATCCGAGCATTGAAATATGAGGGTCTGTGACAAAGAGAGTTAGTGACACATTTTGCTTGAATGTAGATAGAAAGCCGACTTACGAAGAAACAGCCGATGGTGTAAAATGCCATAAAGCCCATAATGGAGAGGATCAACCATCGGTAAAACTTTGTTGAGGCTATTCGCAATAGCGCGCATCCCACGGATAGTTTGACCACACAGATAGCTATTAGAAATATTGGCTGACTTATGAAGTTGAGCTTCATTCCAATCATGTAAACATCTGGGTCAACATCGCCAATATGTCGTCCGGCGCCGTGAGATAACTGTCCAAAGATGACGCCCTGGCCTGCCCAAGCCAAGGCCATACACAAGACCATGAAGCCATCCTATAAACAACGAACATTGTCAGAAATGCTTCGTACGAGATTCCTGGGCAAGAAGAAAGGAGAGAAAAAAAAAGCAAAGCAATGTTGGGAAGGGTAGTGGAGATGGTTGCAAACTTACATCCCAGCCAGTGTTGCGAATGATAAAGACTCGCACATACAGCCGAGCCAACACAACAATCGTCGATATTGAAATGATCAAAACAGTCGCAGCGAGAATACTTGGCGCTTCGTTCTCGTCCGGATTCGAAGGCAGCTCGACCTTGGTATCCATGATAGATTGACGAAGGGGGGATGTGCAAACAGACCCCAAAACTTGGGGCGATGGAGAACGCGGCAAGGAGGCAGCATAATAAGAAAACACTCAGGCACGAAAGAGGGGTTAGGGGGCATATCGATCCTTCGATGGCGTGGGAGGTCTTCTCCCACGAAGCTGGAACCACGTTTTTGACAGGGTATCAACGTGCGTCCGCAGCACTAGAACGAGAGTCTCCCCAAACCAGGTTAGGTGCAAATGGTCTTTACGTCAAAGAGAACACGGGCTCGGGTGCTCGGGTGGAAGTGTCCACCGTGATAGAAGGGGAAATCCATCACTAACGAGATCCATCTTGGGCCATCTCAGGACCGGATCAACTACCCAGTTGATCGATGTCGCTTGAAGCTGTGATGCTAAGTTATCGACTCCCTTGGCATTATCATTACTACCCCGACGGTTCAGGGATATCGTACGATGCCGTCTACGGACAGTCCAAGGGAACATCCCTGAACGGTGATGCACGTTGGTAGATAGCCCTGTGTCTTCTGCATCCACATTGGCCAGATCCCCTCATGCGCATGCGGGTAAGTTGGTGACAATGGACTTATGAAACGCTCAGGTCTCTCTGTTCTGGCTATAGCCGACACTAGGAGTAATATCCGCAATGCCGATGCGCATAGCGCAAAGGACACCGCGCCCAGGTCTTGGCATCTGCGGTGGTCCACTAAGTGGACATGGGAGCAACGGCTGAGGCTCTCCAAGTGCTGATTGTCAGGGGTCCTTTGCAGGTGGCCTTTGGCGTCAGAAGGATCAGTTATCGCATGTCAATCTGCTTGTATGCATCTGCAGGCGCGATGTTGAGTCGCGTCGTGCACGTCAAGATCTGGGGACGATTATCTGAAGATATGGTGGGCACATTTTGGTGACATTTTGTGATTCGCGAGGGGGATCGACATGTCGATCAGTTGCAATTGGGTACGATCAAAGAGTCTCACTGGAGGGACTAGTTCCCGGACACGAAAGGACAATTTGGGACGGGTCTCCCTCCCTGTGTGCCTCGCTAAACGGGAATGCCAGCTGTCGTCCGAGCTGGATGGATCCAACTCCACCTAACGGAACTCGTCCGGATCACCTCCCGTGGAGACTAAGACCAAGCGTCAATGCGTTACTTTAGCGCTAAATCCTTTGGCATTGCTATACGTTGACAGCCGCCTGACAGCATCCCTCATTGAGGGCCCTAGAACGCGACGAGAAAGGCTCAATTACACCTGCATAAGTCTCAGCCGCAACATCAGGCTATACGACAGACGATACGGTGGACTCGAAACCGCCACCCAAGCAGGCATAAGCATCTAATTCCCCCTGACCTGAGAATTGATATGAGAATCCTCCGGTGGCGTAGTTGGGTCCTGCAGGTCATCCTTGTCATTTCAGCCTGTGCCGCAGCCCACAAATGCATAATGCCAATGCCTGCTCCATAGGAAATTCGCTGAAGATCCAAAATTGGGTTAGATCTGACGATGAGTTACAACATCTGGCCGACCCAACTGACTATTCCCTGCCGTTTAGGCGGGGTCGTAACTAGGAAGTCAACAGTTTACCTAACTTTAGGTGAGACGTGATAAAATAATACACGCACTTTAGACAATTGTTGTCTTGAAATATGCTTTAGTGATTATAGTAATCTATTCTAAAGTTAGGTAAAGTGTCGACTATTTACCGTCCCACTTGCCGTCCCGCTTCGGTTCGAGGTACCCCGACAGCTTAGCTGGACTCTAGCCCGTCCACCAAGACAAGCATCTTCCATTGTTGGTTCTAAACTTTTAGTCACTGTTCGGAGGGTCTTCTTTGAGCCAATGTTTCCGTTATAATACTACCCTACTGCAATTGACAAGTCGCCTACTAGAACATCCATGAACATTATGGGTTCGTCCCGAAAGGTCCGTGGAGACTAAGTTGGTTCGTCTTTCGCTTCATTTGGGGACCCTTGACTTGAAGAGTCGGTCTCGCTAGCTCACACAGAGGGAGAAAAGTCCGTCCAAGGGTATGCAGTAGTAGTATATAGCTCATTACCTTTCTGCATCTTGAGACATTCTTCACTCACTGGTCCCTCAAGCCACATAGCCAGTGCTGAAAAGAGGATCCTTGTCACATTTCCCGTCCATCTCCTGATACACTGCAACCATGCGTGCTGGATTTGTCTCTCTCTTGGCGCTCAACGCCGCTGGCGTTTTGGCCGCTCCCCAGGCCACCACCATTGCTGCCAATGCCCCCGAGGTCACCAACATTGACGAGCTCTCTGATCTTGCCAATGCTGCGTACGAGGCGGCTCAAGATCTCTCTAAGGGCGAGACTAAGCGCGCAAGCACCTGCAATTGGAGCAACGTGCGTGTGCGACGGGAATGGTGAGTCCTGTGTCTTCGCTAAACACAATCGATACTAACAATTCACGCTAGGAGCACCCTTTCCAAGACGGAAAAGAAGTCCTACATCGACGCTGTCAAGTGTCTCCAGTCCAAGCCTGCAAAGTCTCCCGCGTCTTTCGCTGCCGGCGCCAAGACTCGGTTTGATGACTGGGTCGCTGTCCACCTGAACCAGACACAGACAATCCATTACACTGGAAACTTCCTTACCTGGCACCGATACTTTACCTGGCTCTATGAGGAAGCTCTTCGAAACGAGTGTGGCTACAAGGGCACCCAACCTGTAAGGTCCCCGAGAATGTAACACCAAGATGCTACAGTTACTGACATTTGCCAATAGTACTGGGATTGGGCCCTTACTGCCATCACTGGCCTCAACAAGTCTCCCATCTTTGATGGTAGCGACCTCTCCATCTCTGGTGACGGCGAGTACATCCCTGATCGGCCTGACATCGTCCTCGGTGCTTCAAGCGGTCTTCCTCCCGTCTACCTCCCCACCGGCAATGGCGGCGGTTGCGTCAAGTCCGGTCCTTTCAAGGACATGAAGGTTAACCTCGGCCCTGCTGCTCTGGATCTTCCCGGTGGTGAAGTCGAGGCTCGACCCAGCCCTCTCGACTACAACCCTCGCTGTCTTAAGCGCGATCTTGGCGATGCCGTCAACCGCCGCTACGCCAATGCTACCTCTATCCTCAACAACATCCTCAAGCCCAAGACCGTCTACGACTTTCAGATGCAGATGCAAGGTGTTCCTGGCAGCGGAGACATCGGCATCCACGGCGGTGGTCACTACTCGCTTGGTGGTGATCCCGGTAACGATGTCTTCACCTCTCCCGGTGACCCAGCTTTCTACCTCCACCACTCCATGATTGACCGTGTCTGGTGGATCTGGCAGATGCTTAACCCCAAGGACCGTGTTTATGGCAAGGTTGCTCTTCAGGGCACAAACACTTTCCTCGACAACCCTCCTAGTGCCGATACCACCTTTGACGACTACGTCAACCTCGGCTGGGTTGGAGAGAAGCGTCAGATCAAGGATCTCATGAGCACGCTGTCTGGACCTTTCTGCTACGTCTACCTGTAAGCGACAGTGGACAATTCCGTACATAGTATAAGTCACGTATTCGTCTTCATCCGCTAGAGCGTTGTAATTACACTAGACAATAGATTCTTCCAGCCACCCAATTTACCTGCTGTCTAATCAGTGAATACCTTGCGAGTTGGTATCCCGAATAGTTTCTTAGGATAGATCATCAAGGTCGCCTCGAGATCTTCGCAAGCATGTCAATGTTACCTCATCCCCACAAACCGGGAACCGAGCCGCTTGCGGTAGACATCGGACCACCATCCCAGCAACTTATCCTGGCTACTTGGGCTTGTGGTTGCATAATCCTTGCTAGTATGGGACCATGCAAGCGAGGCGGTTCATCCAGGTTTCCGGAAACGGTTCCGCAACCCCTGACGGGTTTCTTCACCGGGACGTTTTCTAGATATAGATCTTAATGCAACATAGCAGTTTCTAGCGCCAACAAACCTCCAGTCTAGGTCCATGACCAAGACCCAATACCCCTGGCACGTGGTGTAATACTCACGGCAACGCGGGAGGGTTACAAGTCTCGGCTGTCGCTGAGTGATTTTCTCCAGGCCGGGGAGCGCATTATCAGCCAGCGTGAAATCAAACATAGGGTCAATTTATCTCCCTCTTGATGTAACCAGTGTAGACCCTGTCGCTTTATAGCCATATTTGACGTAAGGAGGCAAGTCAGACTTAATTGGGCCCAAACAAACGTGAATCATTGGTGTAGAAGGTTCTTAAATAAGATGCCAAGTCTGTTCTCGTCTCATTTGTTTGAAGCCATATTTAGGTTCTAGTTCGCTCTTTTGGATATCGCATCAATGAAACTCTCTCGAAGTTGAAAGTCTATACATATACGTTAATTCTCTTGCAGCTTCCCAAAACCCGTTTAACATATATTTGATCGTAATTGATAAGGCAGTCGAGTATGAGACCAATGTGAATAGAGGAGGTAGATAGTTATGCTTAGGTTAAAGGTACATAATGCTTTATTTTGTAACAAACTTAATCGTGTTTTTCTTTTTAGTTTATTTTCCACAATATGTGAGGCCCTCATCTGTGGCTTCGAGATATTAATCAAAGTTTGTATGTATATATACTTTCCCCTAGCACCCGTCATACTTTATAACCTCCCCCTTAGTGCGGTAAGTATATCAAGGTAGAACAGAGATATCAGCAAGAATTAAAGTGGTATATTAAATACTATGGCTAAGTCAGCTAGGCCTTACAGCCTAATCCTTGACAATCACCACACATCGGATGTATCAGCAGCTACTTCATGTCGGATCATCTCGCTACCAAACCACGAAATATTGCGAGGCCATGAGAAAGCCTGAACTCTGAGGCCCGCAACGAGGGGGACGAGACCAGATACTCTGCCTACTTGATTAGAGTTGCGACATTTACTTGAGTCATAAAATGCTAATCTAAATTATCAAGTGATAAATTGATAACATTTGTTTTCAATTTATGGTAAATTTTATATCTCACTTACCAATCTTTAGGTAAGAAGAGTAAGGCATAAGCTACTGAGATAAACAAGGCATTTGCAAGCATTCAATTACAGACACACTAGACAAGAACATCTAATGCATATATCGCCAGGTCAAGGCCTTATCTCCCTTGGCGGAGAGCTCCTCCTCAGAGATCGACTCATGCTCACCGGCCGCCATTCTTCGCTCACGGCTCTTGTTGATGCGACTGTAGCTCACAATCAAGATGAGAGCCGCAATGATACCTCCACTGATAAAGCCAAGTTCCAAACCATGACCCAAGATGTAACGAGGACCATCTTTTTGTCGGTAGAAGTTTGAGGCCATGGCCTTTTATACGTTAGTGAGAGAAAAGCATGAAATAATGTCGGTACTTACACCTCCAAGGTTTCCAACTCCAATTTGAATGGCCATACCCACACTTCGTTTGTAACTTCCTGACAGGTTATTGGCCAACCATGTGATGACACCGGGGAACGCTGGATAGATGGCGCAAGCAGCGATGAAAACGCCGCCATAGACAACCTTGGGATTGCTGGTAGCAATACACCTGATTTCCATGTTAGTGTTGGTTCTCGGAGTGTTTTAGGGAACATGACTTACATAGAAAAACCGACAATCATCATGCAGAGGAAGGACACGATGAAGGGGCTTCGCTTGCCCACTCGGTCTGAAGTCCATGCAACAACGACGGCAAGGATTGCTGCAGTGATGTAGATTGGTACAGTCATCAGCTGAGCCTTGCTGGAGCTGTAGCCGAGGTTTCGAATGATGGTAGGTAAAAAGAGACTGATTCCGTACAGAGGGCAGACAATCTTTGAACGAATTAGTGTTGATCACGTCATGTTGCTTCAGAAATTTACTTACACCCCAATAGACAAAGATGTTAACCCAAATTTGCCAGTCTTTGAATGCAGCCCAAACATATTCCCACTTGAACTCATCCGCTTGTGCGACACGGGTCTGATTCTGACCTGCAGCCTTTTGTTGACCCTGGTATTTGAGTCGAAAGACGACGAAGGCGCGCTCTTCTTCAGTCAAGAAGCTTGCGGTTTCGGGGAAGTCGTATAGAGCCCAAAAAGCGAAGGCTGCAACGAGCACTGTGACCATACCCTCGAGAATGAAGATCCAGCGCCATCCTTCAAGCCCGCCAACGCCGTCCATTTTGGCGATACCGAAAGCGAGAAGGCCGCTGAAAGCACCAGCGATGGAGGCAGCGGAGAAGAAAAGGGCCTGGCGAAATTGGATTTCGTGGCGGCAATACCACATAGTCAAGTAATACTAGGAAGACATTAGAACAGGAATAGTGGTGAAAGGCGTTTTGGACATACCGCAACACCGGGGAAGAGACCAGCTTCAGTAACACCGAGGAAGATGCGTGCAACAAGAAGACCGTGATAATTCTGGACAATACCCATCAAAGTCATGACGATTCCCCATGCGACCATAATTGTGGGAAGCCAGATGCTAGGGCGGAGCTTCTTGAGAAGTAGGTTCGACGGGACTTCGAAAGCGGCATATGTGAAGAAGAAAACGGTGAGACACCAGTTGTATTGATCGGGGGTCATCTTGAGATCTTCCTGGAGGCCTTCAATTTTCGCGTTTCCGATATTACCACCTGTACAAGGGAACGATTAGCGGGTTGCCATCTCGTAGTCGGGGATCGGCTTACGGTCGAGGAAAGATAGAAGGTAGAGTAATGCAAGCATTGGGATCAATCGCAAATCCATCTGGAGCCACGGTTAGTGAGGCGAGGCTCTCGTGGACGGACAAGAACATACCTTGCGCAGAATCTTCTTCTCATCAAGATGAGAGAAGGAATCGAGGGTCGTCCCAGGCGCAGTGGCTAAGGCATCGATGCGATCAACTTGGCTTCTCTGATGGCCGTGATTCGGAGTTGTCTCAGCCTCGACGACCTCGGCCTTCTCATTTGGAGGAGTATGATATGACGCCATGGTTGCCGTTTCTAAGGTTCAGTCGATACCAGACAACTGTAGAAATGTGTCTCTCCATTTCGAAATGTTCAAGGAATGGATGATGATGGTCTTAAGTACCTTGCAGCACCCATGCCTTCCCCACGTTTCCCCCGCAATCTCAAGGTGCTTGCTGATCTTGATTTATGGAGCACAAGAGTTGGGTCTCACAGTCGTAAGAGGCTTGTGGGCGGAGGGTGTCCGCTTGGGCCAAGCAAGCAGCGCGAATAACTCGGCAGATAGGGACGGGGGGACACAGCCGTGGTGGGGGGCGCGGAATAATGGTCATGTCATAGGCGACGCTTATCTTGAATAAGAAACTCGCGAACCGAGGTGAGGGTGGTGATGGTGTTGCTAGATCCACCTTGTTTTTGCGGGGAGGATTTGGAGGTAGGCATCGGATCCGATGTGTTTAGGAAGCCAAGCACGCAGTGTAGCAGATGATTGAGAGAGAATGTGCCTACTTTTACTTTCAGTTCAGTTAAGAAAGTATCAGTATAACAAAACGAATTAGAAACTTTGGTTGAGGTGTAGCCTCAACGGATTTCTGTTTTTCTTTTTGTAACTGCTCATTGTGACGAATATTTGTCGAGCAACCTGGCGAGTCATGTTTTACTGATGCTGTATAACATGGTTCAAGTACTTATCAAGCTGCTTTATTTTGAATAGACATAGAATCCGTGGAATCGCGTCGCTACAATTCTATTAGAGACTGACACGACTATCATCCTCTTACCATCCCATGTTCTGGTCACCATTAGAATACCGGTACCTGGAAGCTCTGCTTTTCTGGAGAGCCCATGTACGTCATAGCGTGCGAGGTGTCGGTTCCGATGATCCCTGTCAACGCCCTCGCCCTGGGCTGTCATTAGTGACGAGCTCTCACTAACGCTGTGGCGGCGCCAACTCACCAGAAAGATACGGTGACCATGCCCAAGGCCAAAATGCCCATTTGCTGGACTACAGAGATAGTCAATCACTTTAACTTTTAGCTTTTCCTACATATGACTCAAGCGAGTAGTCTTGGAGAGGCTTCCTCGTGTAGTAAAATGACTTGTCTCTGGATAAGATCATCCCGCGATAGTCTACCATGCGCGTTACGCCGTTACCCCAGCCTAGCCCAGCCCCAACCTGAACTCGAATGGGTGATCTGCATTACCCCGCATCGTTTGACGGACCAAATTGCCCTGTTCTTCCGAACAAAGTGGACTCTCGCTGTTTCCCATTCCCAGCAAATATCATCCGGATCCGAAACGACTCGACTGGACTCGACTCAACTCAACGCTTTCATCACTTAGTAATCAGCCACATCTAGGGAGACCGATAGTGGACCAAGCCATGCCAATTGGCCTTGTCACACGCCGTACCCAGTTCTCCAGCTGCGATGAATGCCGGCGATCGCGTGTGGCCTGTGACGCCCAGAACAGTAACAACAACACCAATGGGCACACATCTCCACCATGCACACGCTGTCGCAACCGCCATCATGCATGTACCTTCAAGGTATGCAGTCTACCTGTGAAGATTGTATTATGGCTGACCAGTTTCTCGGTGTAGTGGATTGAAGATGCCAAGGCCAGCAGTTCTAGCGCAGTGAAACGCAATTCACGCCGTAGAACAACGTCTCGGCCCGTAAGTGATACATCGTCGACACGCGCCAGTAGAGCAACAGATGTTTCTTCAGAGCCCGTGAACGTCGAGGGCAATGCATTTATGACAGAGGATGAAGCCCGCCGGGATAGTGTAACAATTTCGGTGATGCCCGAGTCAAGGCCGTTTGAGTGGTGCACGATACCACCACAAAGGAACATAGGAGATAGTGTTGACTTGGAAAACTTTGACTCCAAATGGCTCGATACTCTATACAGAGAAGGATTTGAGGCAGTCTTTGGCTCATGGATGGGTAGATATAGCTGTCCTTTCTTGTATGTACCAATAAGCCGTGCTGCCGCCCATACTAACACAATGCAGGTTCGGCCACACTTTAGCAGACAAATACGTCAGTATATCTGATCTCTGTCGACACTTAGACGGATGTATAGTGGACGCTGTTGCTGGAGGCAATCAACCGACTGGACGATGTAGAGATATCGAGCAGTCTTTACAGAGTACCATCTCTGCATTCGCGGCACGATGGCTCCCTGTTACTTCCCAAGTCCAAAATTTGGACAAAGATCATTGCAGTCTCGTCAAAGGATTGTGGCGACACGCCCGAAGGGATATGTTAAGAGTTATGAACAAACCGTCATATCGATCCATGTTGTCGCTCCTTCTTTTCGCCCTGACACCAATACCTCAGGGTATATCCGAAGAGGAGGAATTGGACGGAATATCGGGCCAGGCCTGTGTTCATGCTGCTCTACAACAAGTTCAGACTCTACGAGCACGTCAAAGAAACCTTCAGTTCAGCGGCTCTAAAGTTTCTCCGTCGTTAAGATCGGAAGCCGTTCCCACCACTCCCGAGTCAATCGAAACCTCTGGTTTTATCAACGCCGAGAGTACTGCATATTGGGCAGCTCTGACCTTTGATACTTCTGCATCCCTCACTCTCAACTGTCGTCCCCTGCTTTCCTCTGGATTATTCGGTTTCGAGGCCGAACTACCGTGGCGCCTTGTCAGAACTTGTGCTAAGATGTTTGATGAGAATGCCCGGCAGTGGAAGCAGGGAAGCTCAGATATGACGGATGAGAGGGCAAACCAGATCATTGCCGCGGGGGCTTGTTGGAAACTTCTCGGATGGAAGTTGACAGCTATCTTCAAAGAGGCACTGCGCGATGGTCATGACGAGTCAGAAGTGCGTAAAGCGTACCTGGCTGTCGTAGATTCCATCAAGCAGTTCGGAGTCATTTACCGCCCGCTGTTGGATGAGTGCCACAAGCGAATGCAGTTTCTTGGTCAACAAACCAAGCTTCGATGGTGTAGGTATCAGCGACAGCTCGACCAAAGCATACTCCGCTAATAACTATTGCAGTCTCTCTTATGCTTCACTATCATCTCAGCATCTTGATGTCGGTGGATATGATAGAGGCAACAGATCGGCAAGACCTCTTAGCAGACATGGCCGATATAGCCATCGATGCAGAGAATACGGTCATGAACACGTTGGCGTTTGGTCTGCACAACACATTTACACTGAAGCGACCTCGCGATCCAGATAGCGATGACTCTCAAGGCACCGATAGAATAGTCTTTACATTACCCATCGTATCTATCGATCCATATCCGCATCATGCAGTTGCTGGAGTGCAACTTCTACGGAAAGCTGTCGATCGCGACTTTGGCACTGGTAAAATTCCGGAAGAGACATATCACAGCTTACTGTCTACATTGGAGCGAACGTTGAGGCATCTGCCGCAAAGCTCAAAGTCTGTTCAAGCAGCAATAGCAAAGTTCTCAATAGTACCCGACGAAGGAAGTACACAAATAGATAGCCAAGTATGAGATCAAGTAAGGCGTGAGCTGAATGCGATTGGTTTCACTACTGAGTCTTATCCCTTTCTGGCAGTACCAAAGTGCAATGGCTAATCGCGAAATCTTGTTGTTGGGAAAATGGTGGTTTCATATTGAAGTTGAGCCCAAAATGACTGACAGGATTATCTGTTCCGCGATGCGGAAATGAGTGACCAACTAATTCCAAAAGAAGCTAGCAATGGCCATCAAGCTCAAACTTGATTCTGTGCTGCGTTGAGTCTCGGATCCGATGACGCTCGTGAGGCTGGAGTGGAGATTCGCCACTCGATACGGGCGCCACCAACCGGATCCGAAATGACGATGTCGTAGACTTTTGGGAGTATTTCTCGTCTCGCCCTTATTTGAACTCGTTCTTGACTGCAGTAAAACATCACGCCTTACCTCTTCAGTCTCTTATTCGTCGACAACATGGTTCTCACAGTAACTCAAAAGACATCGGTCACCTTGATCGGAGCGGGCACACAAGGGCGACGCCTTGCATTCATGGTTCGTACAATGGCGATATAAACAGCCTATGGCACTTTCTTAGGTGTGTCAGTCCTTGGCTGACATTTTCTCGTCATAGTGGTCGAGTAGAGGAAATGATGTTCATCTAGTCGACGGTCAGGAAACCCAACTCCAGGCCAGCATCAAGGCTATTGATGAGTTTCGATCAAGTTCCAATCACGAGGATGCTTCGTGGGGCAAAATCATCACACATCCTCCCGAGACCTTGCGTGAGGCTCTGCAGTCAGCTTGGTTAGTGGTAGAGGTAAACAAAGCCCTCATGAGCGTAGCTAGGTTGTGCTGACTTGAAAGTGTGTACCTGAGCAACTTGCTCTCAAGAAGAAAGTCATCACGGAGCTAGACGCGCTTGCTCCTAAAGATACCATCATTGCATCAAACTCCAGCAGTTACTCTTGCTCAGAGGTGTTGGAAGGCCTGAACTTGAAGAACGAGAGTCGTTTCCTGAGTGCTCACTCCTGTGAGTAGAAAAATATGTCCTGCCAATGAAATCGTGTCCACTGACACTTAACAACATAGACTGGCCACCTGAAACACCTGGTAATTACTTCTGTTGTTTCCTGCCTAATCAAACAAGTTTAACTAACTAGTCACAGAAATCGAGATCATGGGCCATGAAACAACAAATCCTTCTCATATCACACTCATGATGGAACAATGCAAAGTCCACGGCTTCTCACCTTTCCATGTTAAGAAGCCATCCATGGGATACATCTACAATCGGTAGGTTTCTCCAATTCTGGATTACCAGTTGTATCAGGTAACTCAACCTTCACCTAGGATATGGGCAGCAATCAAAAGGGAAGCTCTTCTCGCAGCCTCAGAAGGAGTCGCAACCCCAGAAGAAATCGACGACATGTTCAAAGGAGTTCTAAAAACTCCCAAGGGCCCATTTGAACAAATGGATGTGGTTGGTTTGGACGTTGTTCTCGATATAGAGCAGCATTATGCTGACGCGAGGGGCAATATCCCCACTGCGCCTCGAGAATATCTGCAGAAGTTTCTTGACAATGGTGATCTGGGCGTGAAAAGTGGGCGGGGCTTTTATGACTATGGCAAGCCTTAAACCAACATGTGTTCTATAGACTAAAGATAGAGCTAAAATACAGTATTCAATGCTGTTGCCGCAATGCCCACGTCTCTACTCTTTTCAGAGATTCAAGTAGGTGGCGACAATGCGGCAATGAGTCAACCTCGACATAACAATCGCAATTGAGGCAATGTATCTAAATACGAGAACCTGAATCTGACTCTCACGATTGAGAAAGACTTGAAGGAGCCAAAAGAGCTGTCTCGTCAAAGCAGTGAGTCTCCAGTTCCGACCACAAATTACAGCTCCTTCCTTCGCAGACTTATCTCATCAAGTTCAGCCTCTGATTGGCGCCACCAAGTAGTGCAGCAGCACAACGACAGAATCAACATTCCAAAAGAGCAAAAATGGACAAAAACAAATGAGCTGTTAAGCTACTTCACTGCGTAATCAGGGAATCGAACCCTGGGCTCCCCGACGTTACTCGAATGGCAACGGAGAATTTTACCACTAAACCAATTACGCGGCTATTGTTTGATGCTAAACCACATCGCTATCACGACCCAGAAACACCAACATGTTGAACTAGGAGCAATAATCCAAGAGGACAGTTTGCAAAAGATTGCCTGCTACTTACCTATGACTTGTTGTTTCCACAAGTTACTACAGCCTATATAACGGCCTAGTTGGATGTTCCTGGTAGTATCGCAATCCAGAGGCGAAGAAATTAGATACTGTGTGCTGTAGACAATTGGAATTCATAAGAACACATACTCCGAATCAACTAGAGGTCGCACTGTGAAGAAACATTTACGCTTGAGTTCAATCGTATGAACTTGAGATCTCCGCCACTGAAGCTCTTCGCATCTTGTATTTCCTTGGACAATTCCTCACCTACAAGGCGCGCCCTATTTGTCAACTTGCTAGCCCCACTCAACCCCGCCTATCTTGTCATCGACATCTGGTTGTCTACTACCATCCTTTCTTCTTGTGTAACCAGAAGCAAGATACCAAGTACAAGTTCGTCCTATCAGGTCAGATTTAGACTTTCGTCAACTTTATCATGTCTCTCTATGTTCGACAGCTAAACATCAACGACCTTGAGCGGTCCTTAGTCGTCGAGACTGCCGCATTTCCACCAGCAGAAGCAGCGACTCGCGAAAAGGTACGAGATCCAACGACAAAATTGAGATCGATGCCTAACCACAGTCAATAGATCGAATACCGCTTATCAGTCTGTCCCGAGCTATGCATAGGTCTCTTTCTTCGCGAAGGAGCTAGCCTACCTTCGACAATCCCGCAAGACATACCCTTCATCACCGAGTCCACTTCCAATGACGACGTGCTGCTTGCACACGTCATTTCCACCAAGACGACCAACAAACCCGTCAGGGACGAGGACATGGCTTATCCTTCTAGTTGGAAGTCAGATCCTCAGGCCGATTATGATGTGGGCCACAAAAAGGATGGAAGAACCATTGCTCTGCATGCCCTTGCAGTATCACCTGACTACCAGAGATCTGGCTTAGGCAAAGCTATTATGCGAGCATACATCGAGAGGATGAAACAGACCAAGACAGCAGACAGAATCTCGATTTTGACATATGATCGGCTTGTACCGTATTACCAGAAGCTTGGGTTTGAGCATTACGGGAAGAGCGAGTCTGAGTACGCTGGTGTTGCCTGGCATGACCTTGTAAGTTGGAACAAAGAGACTTTTGGACTACCGCTAACTTTGAAATAGTCGTACATTCTATCTCCTTCAGCTTGAGAATTCTTGGGGTCAACAATAATCATGTAACTAGATTGTCCGTCTCTTTGGCGACCACCAAGTCAAAGGTATAAGAATGGATCTGCTCGCCATGAATACCTTTATTCTTTATATACTTTCTCCATATCTCACAAAATTTGCCTTGAATCGCAATATTAGAGCCATCAACCTGTGTCGCCAGCTCTACGGACAGAAAACGGCTCTCCGATCTATCCGTTGAGTTCGGTTGTTGACTAGATGCTGGTAGCGAGCATCAAGCTTGTTCCTCCGTATCAATCTTCACGGGTTCGCTCAGTAATTTGCTTTTTTTCACATCAACTATTTCCAGGTCAGTATATGGCTATAATTTAGTTGTGTATGCCGGTCACCATACAGCACTGGAAGTTGACAGCAGCAAGCCCAATCTCTGCTTCGACGATAAAGTCAATCTTGACGTCAGACTTTTTACCAAATCGCAGCTTGGCAAGGTTTTCTTTCTTGACCCGGACATCCTCTTGTACAACGCGGGACAGATCGACTCGGATTATCGTGTGAAGATCAAGGTCGTCTCCAGGGGTGTTAGTGAATTTCGCGTTTCGTCGTAGGCGGCAACATGGTCTTACCTTGAAGTTGCACTTGGGCTGGGTCATTCTCGAAGCTCGTAAATATCCCAATCTCCCAGATTCGCTTTGAAGGTGGCTTATCTGAACTGAAAATGGCGGTTTACGTGTATGCATGAAAACCACTGTCATGAACTTGGGTCCCCTGCATTGTGTTAAAAGAAAAGTGTCAGTATTCGAGGCAAACCAAGCTGAGGAAGTTCCATCACCTTTTTGATGAACCAATCAATGTCATTCTCATGTTCCGAGGGTCGAGGCCGCTCTTTGGTGATTCGCTCATTATATCTTCTGAAGCGACCCTTTTTATAGCTGCCGGCCGGAATCTGAGAAGCAATACCGAAAGACGCTCGATGACAACGTCGCGGGAATATCTCCGGGTTGCGTCCGGCATGGTATATAAGTCCCATGCAAACTGAGAGACGCGGTTCGTTCGACATCACTATCTTTGTTTTATTGTGCAACCGGGCCTGAGCATTAGCACAAAACTCTTTGACTCTAGAAAGAACATAGTTAGAGCTTCCCAGACCGCCAGCGAGTATAATGTAGTCCTAAGTTGATTAGCAAAAGATTCTTAAAGCCTAGGAGTAAGATACAAGCGTACCAGGCGGGTCGTCGGGTCGGTCCCCTCATAGATTTTACAACAATCTACAAACTCTGTAATATACTTCTGCATAGACGCAATCTGCCGGTCGAACAGGATAGCCATGTTGTCCCTGCTGTACATTAGGAGACATATTTCCGTTGTTGCCAGAGCGGCTTCTTACTTTGTGAAAAGAAGTTTGTTCTGAAGCCAGCAGCTTTCTGGGCCATTCTTGCTTTGCCTTAAATGAGGAATGGGGATGCGCTGGTTTTTGGAATCTTCCGTCCCAAATTTATGCTTTGCTTCCTGAAAGACACGGCTGTTTCGCATCTGCCAAGCAACGTCTTGGAAACTCTTGCTTAGATAGGCTTGTTGAGGCTCCAGAAGGGATGCTACAAAACTCTCAAAATCGCTATCAATGTACGTGGAGCCGATTTCAGCGCCTTCATACGAAGGGAGTTAGCCAATGACTTGTGGCAAGGAAAACTAAACTCACCAGTGACGGGCTGCAACTCGTTGGCCTGAGAGTTTCCATTTTGGTCTTCTTTAATTGTCAACAAACAGAAGTCCTGTCGGATATTTAGCTGTGATGCCACGGTATGATGTAAGGTTGTGGTTACCCCAGTGCCACCACCGGCATCAACAATCAAGACAGTGTCATCGTCCTATGTTATTAGTAACCAGGACCCATATTGGCCAACATACAGGTACTTACCTGGAGATTAAGGTCACCGTCGAGTTTGCAGATCTCAAAAGCAGCAACCGCTTCTGGTTCGGTCATGGTCACAGCGACAGTATGGTTGTTATGTCCGCCAAACCCAGCGTCCAAAACAAGTCTTTTGAATGTGTCAACGACGGCTGAGTTCCATGTAGCGGGGACGCTGAAGAGAAACTGGACGGTGATCAAGCCCAACTGGTGACCGCCCAGCATATCGGAGGTGAAGCGTCTTTCTACCAACTCTTGATAAAGACAGGATAGATAATCCGTGTAAAGACGCTCTACATGAGTCTGATCGTGATTCTCATTCCCTAGGCTTGTTTTAAACCATTCCTGTACGTTTATTCCCTCGTCGTAGCTATTGGGGGCATCATATCCCCATCCGAGAAGCTTTGGCGGCTGGTCATGAACAGTGTAGAAGAGTCTTGTTGGAACCTTCTTTTCGGACATGTTACTTCCCCATAACAGACATATGGCCTCTTGATTCCCTTTCAGGCGATATGCGACGCCAGTACCTTTTGAATGCATCAGCGGGGCCATATAACGGTTGTATTTGTATAAGTCTGGAAAGGGACGCTTACCACTCATGCCAACATCGATTCCAACCACCAGATCAGCAACCATAATTGCTGAAGTTCTATACGCTGATGACCCAGGAAAGTGTGATATCACGATAGATTTGTGGGTTGTTGTATCATAATGAGAAGAATATCGTACATGTTATGTTATGCAGGTGCAGATACGTACCCAAACGGGGCTGGCGTCATAACTTATGCCGGTATCCCGTTTGCAAGATAATAGCCAATGATTCCTCGTGTCAGTGCACGGTAGTTTGTCAGGGGTGTTAACATCAAAACCAATAATAATAGTAATTCGGGAGTGTTGGTCAAGCCACGCCAAGCCACGTCACAGTGCTACACAAACATTTTCTTTGTTCAAAGGATGATTTTAAATCATGAGACGTCTTGCTACGGTCTACGCCGCAGCACGGGCTTTTGCGAATGTAAAGACCTTGGTCAACGCCCTGATATCTCGCCAATATCTACTGATTTGGTGCTAGGTTGGATAAGAAGCGGTTGGTTACTTAACCTGGCTGCAGTCCCGTCCTTATCACCAATACCTATTCTCCGGCAACCCACCCAAATCGCAACACCTCTAATTCGCAATATTCATCCTCATCACTATGGCACTTTCTCCTATTCAATGGTTCTTTGTCGGTATGGTTGTTGGGATTTTTGTGGCTTTAATCATCATAGTCATTCCAATTTTTGCTTGGAGAATGGTCAGAGATGGTCGGTTGAATTTCAGCTTGAAGAATGGCAAGAAAAGTTCTCCTCGTCAAGTTAGCCCCCAACCCCCTGAGTCCAACGAGGTTCCCTCAGGACAGGTTCACCGAATCGATGGCCCCGAGGAACTTAATCCGATCACCAACGAACACAGGTATTTGGAAGGCCGCATCCATTCCGTGCTGGGTAGTAAAGGAATAGACGAGACTGTCGGTTTCGAGGTGTTAGTTGAGAGCTTCGTTGGCAACCTCATTGTTGGAAATGGCCGCCCTTCGCAAAAGCCAACTGTCGACAAGTCTGTTTTTGACGAAGAAGAACTCGTGCGCCTTGCCGGAGAGCCCGTCGATGGCGGAACCTGGGCCGAGCTGATTTCTAACGTCGACACACGGTACTGCGCAGTAAATTGTTTCCTTGTGCAGCTCCTCTACAAGCGAATGGATCCCAACTGCAACGCTCAAGAGTGTCTGTTGCCTCCAGAAATTACAAATTGCTATCAACTCATCAATACTCTCAAAGGGCGAGGAAGTAAGGCATCCATCAAGGGATCAGTGGTAGATTCTTGCTAATAATCAACAAGGAGAAAACATTGTTTCGGTCTGGCGGGAAACCCTTTTCATGCTATCCATGCGTATATATGGCCTGACCTACGGGCATGTTACAGGCTTCTCCTCGGAGTACGACCCACGAAAGCCAAGAACCGATGCTATGGCATCCGATGTGGCCGATGTGCTGAAGATGAAGCTTTTGAGCGTCAGCGAATACTCTGAAGAGGAAAACATGCGTTGGCTAGCCGGGATCTTCGCCGATGCGGCAAACTCTGCTCTGGTTCTCTTTGGCCAGCCTTCTGAGTGGGAGGCCCATTGGATCTCAGATAAGCAAGATGCGCCAGGTCGTATGATCGCTCCCGAGGTTCGGTTCATGTGGAATGGGAAAGTCAAGTGGTCCAGGCCTGCCAGCTTCTATACCTGCGACCCCGTTGTAATGTGTATCTCTGAGGAGCAACAAGCTGCGTGGATAGCTAAGAATCCCGTTCCTGAGATTCCTCCCGGAGCATTTCGCCGACTGTCTCGATCGACTAGATGAGGTATTCCTCATGTTGTATCTGGTTGTCTTAGCTATTTTATTTTTGTGGGACTGATGCCGTATCTGCCGGGGATCCCCAGGAGACTCACACATAGTCTAGCTATTTACGTCATCTTGATTCATTCTGTGATGAACGACAAGCTCTTTATTCAGTGTTAGAGCCAATTACACATTCAAGACACATGATCTTGGGTCTTCAACCAAACTCTGCCCCAAGGTCACGCTCACAAACAGATCGACGGGCTAAGAACTTACATCGTGGCAGTTGATTCGAATGGCAAACAGCTTTCTAATCAACAGTACTTGACAAAGGATAGCCAGTGCTCCTCTTAATTAAGTCATCATCATTCACTGCCGCCATAAAATTCCTCAGAGCGCCCAACATATAATTCAGTTATATTCACTCAAACCCCGTGTGATTCTAGGTAAGTCGAGTTCGAAATAGACTCCAAGTCTACAATGTTTGTTAAAATGTGAAAGAAAACTGGCTTTTGAATGGTGTTATCCTCTGAAAGCATCTGTTTCCGGTCACGCGGCGCGCCGTGAACCATACATTTCATTCCTCGTCCACAGGTTTTGGGACTGAAGACGGCAGCGCAAGCGCAAGAGCTGTAGCGTAAGGGGGTAAGCTACTGGCCCGAGGGACCTCTCTTTCTTGACGTACTTCTCCCACCGGCTTGAGAGGCTCCAACTGGTGCATGACAGTGATCGCAGTCAAAATGGAAGAGTGACTGGTTCTTAGAGTCTTCCCCCATTCCTCACAATTCTTCTGGTGGTGTAATTTTCTGGTCAATGCTTTCAGCGTTGCATGTTTTTCGTCTTTCTTTGGGATATGATCCTTGTATTCTTTTAGGGCGTCTTTTGCATTCTTGATCATGCCATAGATCCATCCCCCTAGACCCACGTGTTCGCGGAGCAATGCCTTGGACGAGTTGTAGAGATATTCAGCACGGTCTATGTCGTGATCAACCTGAGCAACCAGGCTGTTGAATGGGCGGATATCCTCATGAAGTTCTTCCCCAACTTCCACCAGAGCTTTGCCTAGGCGGAGCAATATTGGTACAAGCTCCAAGAGTAGGGGAATTGCGACCTCTAGTCCTGACATGTCGGTATAAGGGTAATTGAAGAATCAGGCAAACCAATCTTTGGAGTCTCTGCGCCAGATATAATTGAGAAGTCAGGGTGACAACAAAATTGCAATTGATGGTGTGATTGGATGAGCAAAAGTTGAGAAGCGGACCTTAGAGCAGAATATTCGACTTAAGACAGATGCGCTGATTATTATAAATAATGTTTATAGCAAGCAGGGTCAACGATCAAAGATTGCGCAGTTCAAGGACCGTTTCACTCTGCTGGGTCCGGCTTAAGACTCAGCCAAACCCTTAGTTATTTCTTGACAAGAGAGACTCCCATACGTATTTTAACAAGATTCGATGCTGTGACAAAGCAGAGGCATCACGCAGGTGCTTTGTTTGTCTTTGGACACAACATGGTTTAGATGAAAGAGCAAGACTGTGTTGAGATATTAATTGGGTTCCAGGGGTTTCCAGTAGGTTAAAGTAACTTTGTGTGTCCTTCTCAAGAGCTTTACAGCTGCATTGTATCTTTATTTCGAAACTCTGGTGAGGAATTTGTTCTTCTCCCCCTTCTTTATCTTTCTTTTTCCTCTTTACCTTGGTGCTTCAGAGCTTACCCCTAGTTGGTTGATGGCAACAAAGTATTTTCAAAGAAGCTAGCCACCTAAAGGTTGCCTCTTTGTCAATTAGAGAACTGACTTATGGATATACAAAACTTACTTTGATCCAAAAATGGTTGAGTTTCAATTACTGAGCACTTGTATGGGTCAAAGCCACCGACAGGCAGAGCTCCTGGAAGTTCCCAGCCTCCCACTCTCGGTATAGGTTGGTAATCCCAGCAAAATTAATACCAAGGCAACGTGGCGGAGTGGTTAACGCGATAGCCTCGAAAGCTATTTCCTTCGGGAGCGTCGGTTCGAATCCGACCGTTGTCGATTCTTTTTTTCTGTTTCGTGACTTAGGATAACGGGACTGGTGGGTACGTGGATAGCTACATGGGCTGAAGACGTGTTGAGTTTTTCGAAGGTGCCTCTCCACAGAAGCCAGGATACCCTGATATTTAGTTGTATTCAGGTGGGCTGCCTGAGCCGAACACGCTGATAGATCTTGTGAAAGTCTTTGCACTTTTTCTGGGATGATAAAGAGAGAGTAAATTAAGAGATTAAAATTAAATCAGTAATGGTTTCGATATTGAGAAGCTATGGGCTTGGTCGCGGATAATAGTTCGAAACCAGTGTAGCTATCTTGCCCTGGCGCAATCCTTGTTATTATTAATGCTATCTTTTACTATGGATTGCAAAGCATTTATTATATAGATACTAGGAAGGCGGAGAGAAGAAACCAAAATAAATATTAAGGAAATATTATATATAAGGCTTTTCCGCAGCTTTATATAGCTACCCCTTCTTATCTCAGAGCTAGAAATAAGATATATTTAGAATAGGTTTTAAGTGTTTATTAGTTTAATATTAGTAACTATAAAAATTTATAAGAAATATTCTCCAGATATTTATTACAGTTAAACACTAAGTCTTTAGATTGTATTTTAAATCCTTTTGGTTGTGGACTTATATAAAACTAACTGCTATATTGTTAATATCCAGAGTATGTTAGGATATTTAAAGTGTTTAACTAATAGTTACGAAGATGTGGACAGATATATAATAATAAGACTATAAGGTCTGGGCGCCATTTAAACCTATAACACTAAGTGCCCGCTAATATTAACTACTAAAGCCTATGGTGACTAAATTAAGGAATAATTAGGATCTACTAAACCTGTTCCACAAGGCTCTAGCTAATGTTCAATTCACCAACCAGCGCAACAACAGAAGCAAAACCTGCATCAGTTGTTGGTCTGATGGAAAGAACTCCACCACCTAGATCCCATTCAGCAACATGAGCATTCTCCTCAGTAGCCTTCTCAGGGTTACCCTCTGGCGTGGCAGGGATACCAAAGACCCTCACAGAACCTCCCGTAGATTTAGCTTGCTCGAACATGTCATCCACCCGCCCTGCAAGACCATTATCTCGAATCGAAACTTTGAAGCCAAGGTTCCTCACCACGACGAGGTAGTCTGGGAAAGCCAGTTTGCGTGACTCTTCAGAGGCGTTGCTTGACAACTGGTATCGTCGTCCAGGACTGGGCACGTTCCTATGGATGATATAAGCATAGTTACTATGGGTTTTGCATCGGTTAAACTTACCATTGACCAGCAGGGACTGCGATTGTTTGAATCTCATCATAAGAGAATTGGACATCAAGATTAGTGTCGGTGTCCACAGAGGCGAAGGACACAGGCTTCTCATTGGTGCTGCCTTTACTATCAGAGAATGAAAGCCATGGTCCGTAGGAGAACCCATCTGTGGCAGCGTGGCCAAAGTCAGACTCGTGGACCTCTTTGCCATCTGCAACGTTGATTTGAGTGGAAGAATCTCCGTCGCCAACGCCATTCATCCAATGCTCAATCTGAGCAGTGTATTGTGGAGAACTGAACTCGGGAACGTATGCGATAGCGTGTGGTGTTCTGTCCTTCTCGAGCAGTTCTCGAGTGATGTCAGCTGAGGCGTGGCAAGCTGGCATAGTAATGCTAGAACAAGTTAGATAACGGTCAAGTAGCTAGATTACCATGACTCTCACCCTGGAACTAATTGTCTGCCAATCAAGGCCTGTACGATTCGTGTGAAGTCTCTGGCTAGCGAGCTGGCAGCCGGTCCCCCAGCGTTGAGAAGCGCGGCTTGGTAGTCTGCGGCAATAGCCTCGACCTTTTGCTTAGCCGCTGCGTATCCAGGCGCATTTTGAGGCCACCACTGGTGAAAGTCTTGCTCTCCGGTTAAGCCCTGAGCTTCTTCCTTCTCAAATTGCTCCAGAGCACGATCCCGCTCGCGCATCTTTTGCTCGAGCGCGCTGCTGAAGGTCCTACCGACCATTTGTACTCGGCCTGAGTCATCATTACCCTGCAGACTATTAGAGATTCGTATAGCCATTAGCTACGCCAAACACTTACAACTTTCACAGACATGAGATATCTTGTTATGTTAGCTCAACTTCCCTCTTTGGGGGATAAAGAATGGTTCACTTACTCAAGCAGGCATTGGACATAGGTCTTGTGGTGAGATGGGTCGTAGAAAAGATCGTTGGTTTGCAAAAGATTGTTGATAATGTTGTTGATGCCATAGTTTGTGTAGGCGGGGTCAATATCCGGTGATGCAACTGGCGCCTTTTGCGCGTTCTTGGTGAAGAACAATGCGGGCTTGTGTCCGGGAAGACCACCGACTGCATTTTGCACTGCTTTGCAATAAGCCAGCCAGAGGTACTTATCGACGTCGCTGATGGCCATGTTGACGGTTGCTGTCTACAATAAAATCAGGTGGAAGAGGAGTGAGGAGTGTTGCCGGAAGTGTCTCGAAAGATCAGCATCGCGCAAGACGGGGCCATGGTATTTAAATGGCCAGAACCAGCCATGTTTCCCCCTTCTCCTATCTACTGTGCCAATGATATCCCAACCAGGCTTCTATTGATTCTAGATTCAATAATGTGATTCGAGCTGCAGAGCGGCTGACAATGGCACTAGTCTCATAGCTCAAAACTCTATCTGATATGCTGAGATAGAGAATTCGGAGACTCGGCCGTAGATCATGGCTCAGATGGCGTGGGTGGGGAATTGGATGTTAAGACATGGCTTGAATAACCTCAAATAAGCACTCTGAAGTGCTCAGCCGCACCGGCTGATGGCCGTTTACTAAAATGCCACATGCATTGTGCGTATCGCCCCTCGATTCCTCCAAATTACCATGCAGCCATGGCCTGATTTATCGACTGAGCGCTTTGCACTACTGTAGCCGATGTGTCTCAGATGCGTTAGCACAGTCCGAGCCTCGTGGCATTTTGTGAGGGGACCGGGGGGCTACGAGCTAGTGGTACTCTCCCTTGCATTGCCTCGAACAAAAGACCATGTGTGATGGATGATATACGTTATGTAGTAGGTAGGGTCGTCTGGGGTACTCTAAGCGACAGCCAAAAAGCCACCATTCCACCATTCGGCATCCTTCTCGTTCCCCGCGTAACCGGCAATAGAATTGGTGGCTGGCGATGGCCGGAAAACAATTCCCATTTGCGGGCTGTCCACGAATGACCGAGGCTGAGCAATTGAGAAGCGTCCTTCTGGAATGCTTCAGTTGGTTGCTCACTTAGATGCCTTGTGCGGTGCTGATGGGATGGGACGGACACAACTCTTGACTAATTGTCGCAAATGTCACAAATCTAATTGACAGGTCGTGCCGTCACCATCGACTCATCAATTTCCACATTCGCGAGCTATAAATCCCTCAAACGGTACGATACGATACGCTTTGACGTCCATGTCAAAGCTATTTCCACCGATAATGTCTTCCGCCACGCTCACCAAGTCGGCTAGATAGAAACGCGGACCGGCACGCTGGGTTAACTCGAGCGCCACCTCACGTTCTCGGCCGGACCATGGCTAGACGGGCCAACAGCCCGGAAACCACCCCAAGAAGCGGAGTAGAACGTGAGGCTCGCTTGCAGATTTGTGCTACAACCAAAACGGCGGTAGTAGACAAGTTAAGCTTGGACCTGCATTGTAGCATTTTTAGTGGGAAGTCGTCAACAGAACCGCATCTGGAAACTTCTGATGTCGCCGCCCTTAAAATAAAGTACCCAGAGGCTTGAGGGTTAAAATAATACTTTAACAGGTATGCGGGCCAAGATATTGGCCGAGTTTTAACTACAGAATTACGGCATCATCAGACAGAAAGTTACACGTATCTTGACGTCAATCGTTTAGTAAAGGAGGCGTTGAACGATCCGCTCCTCGGCTGGTATATAATTTTCTATCACAAATTTGCAATCCAATTGAGGAGGTGAACTTGTCACCACAGATAAGTAACCAGAGCTCTTCATGCATAGTAAGAATAATAGCTTGAAATTAAGTTATCCTGTAAACTCAATTGCTTTCTGGATTTTATAAATGAAAAGTCTAGGCTTCTCTTGAGATCTCGTTTGTTCATGGCTTAACGTATCACTCAGTGAAAATACTTGAGTCCATTGTTTCAAGATGTTCTAACTGGCACAGTGTCCTCTCCTCGGTTTGTTTATTACATATACGCTTCGCAGCAACAGAAGCAGCAACGTACTGCTAGCGCAACATGCATCTCTTCATGGGGCTAGTTGAAATGCTGTCGTAGCCCTGCACCGCCCTGCCCAAAACGAAATGTCCAGATGCACTATCCATTCTTATTGCGCGGAGGTCAGATGAGAGAATAGGCAAAAAATATAGTGGTTGGTAGCCTCGCAGCGCGCATCATAGAGCGCGTCAAAGGCTCGGTCGTTAAGGCTATTCGATATCCCGCTACGTCAGGGTTCTCAGGTGAGCAGGAATCCAGGCGACCAGGTTTTCCAGAATCGAAGAAGACTCTTACAAAGTATTACAAAGAAATACTGCCTCAATGGTAAAGTCGCCTCGTTGAGCTGTGATCAGGCGAGTGCTTGGAGCCAGTCTGATAGTTAGACAAATAGCTAACATCAACCAGGGCGCAGAGATCGCTGGTGACCTCATCTGTAGAAACGCTTGAAGAAAGAGGCCGATAGGGTAAGAAGATGTGGGGGGAAACCATGAGTATTTGAGCCTGGAAATATGATCATGAGAAGCTGATCAAACAAGTGATAGCGTTTATGCTGCTGGGCGACCCAGCTTACGGAGACAGATCTCTCGTCAATAGCGGCGTACCTAGACTAAGGTAAAATAGATCCGGGTACTTAAATCCTTCCAGCCGTGCTTCAGCATCTATGGCTATCGCATCCGTTCCTCTGCGACACTGGAGATCCTGTTTCCGATCCGGATAAATTCGTCAGCACGCATACCGATGTCGTCCGAAAATACGGAGATGAGGTTGTCGACTTTGTTGCCAAGCAGTATGGGCTAGTCATTAAGGGGGGGTTAGATGATACCGAGGGTCAACGTTACGAATCCAAAGAGGTGTTTGCTTTAGCCCCTGAAGATTTCATAGTGCTCAGATATTGGAAGAAGTAGCATTGGACTCATACGCCGCCATTGAAATCAGGCACTTACCAGTACCACAATACATTGTCGGATGAAGGTGGTTAGGTCATTATGCCTAAGTTATGGATAAATTTTGTTCTTTACCATAGACAGTTAATTCTACCTCTACGAGGCAGCACATTCAGATAGGTCCTGGATCTGAATAAGAGCAAGCTCATTAAAAGGCGATCTTCCAAGTATGAACACACTCTTGCGCAAAGACTAGATTACAGATTTTAAGTACCCTATGCCAAGTACGTGCAACCTTTTAAAGTAAAAGAGGGCAGGCATCAACAACAAAAGGTACGGTTTTTTGCCCCTGTCGTCTCGTATACAACATAAGCCAATGACCGTACAATTGATTTCAAGCTCACACCTACTCTCAAGCCATTGTAAAAATCTACTGGTGGAATCTGTCGGTCTGAAATCAATGCTTGCAAGGTGTCAGCATAGGTAGATTACACCAACTCAACGTCTTTGTGAAGCGATACATCGAATTCGCAGATAACCTTGTATGCATATAATAACCTCCTGCCCTACAGCCAATAAACATGGTTTCAGTTCAAGGGTGCAAACGTACAGCAGCGAGTAGCCTCGTTTCTAGATTGAATCTTGCAGATCCTTCGAGATGTGGGAGACACGGCCCGGCCGAGAGTCCCCACAACGCTTCGGAGGATTGCGTGTCTCGACAGTCAAAGCCATTACCCGCGCGTCCACGAACCAATCGTCGTCATCTGGTTAGCAAGAATAGATCCTAGTTTATAATTAAGAAACATGGTTTGTTTTACAATTTCTACGATAGGTCAATTCCCAAGCGCCCTGCGTCACTCTAGACTCGACCTCGGCAGTGTTGCTTAACGTTGCCAATTCGCCCCCCAGAGGTCCTAGCTTTGCTACTCCATTCGGAGAAATTGACGATTTGGATCTTTCTGTAACATTAACACGTCACCTTCATTCTCCATGCGCCTTTCATGCGCCTCGTTGAGGTGCGAAGTATGGCTGATGAATACCATCCCGTGATGTGGGCTGCTGTTGAGAAGTCTTGGCAATGTTTGAATGCGACTTAAGCTTATGAATAAAGAATTATAAAGAGGAAAATCCCATCCACAATGAAGTTGAGAAATAACAACCACCAAGACTTGTATACCAACAACTCCTACATCTCGACTCCTATCAGACATCAACTCAAACTCACAACCTCAACCCTCGAAAACATCACCTCAAAGACAACATGCCTTCAGTCAAAAGTCTTCTTACCACCGTTGCCCTTGTGGCAGGTATTGCCTCAGCCCATCCAGGACACAGCGTTGCTCAAGAAGCTGCAGAGCGTCGCGAATTCCTCAGCTCCGTCAAGCGATCCTCCCTCGCTCATTGTGCCGACAAGCTCAAGGCTCGTGGAGTTGAAGCTCGCAATGTCGCTCGTCGTTCCAGCCAAGTTTCCAAGGCCCGTCAGAAGCGCGGCTTGAAGAAGCGAGATGCCGACACTGCCTTGAACACTTCTCACAACCAGACCGACCAAGGATATACTGAGAACACGGATCCTGCTACTCTTTTTGCCAGCATCAACTCTTGCGTTTTGACTCCCGAAGTCACCCAGGGTCCTTACTGTAAGTTATCTGATATTCTTTATTTGCGAGTACAAGTCTAACACAACCTAGATGTCGCTGGCGAATACGTCCGTGAGAACATCATTGAGGAACAAGAAGGCCTCAACATCGTCCTCGACTACCAAGTTATCGATGTCGAGACTTGCGATCCCGTTCCCAACGTCTACCTCGAGATGTGGCACTGCAACTCCACCGGTGTTTACTCAGGAATTGTCGCAAGCGGCAACGGTGATAGCTCTGACGATACCAATATCGACAACACTTGGCTCCGTGGAATCCAAAAGACCGACTCTGATGGTGTTGCTCAATTCGAGTCCATCTTCCCTGGCCACTACACCAGCCGAGCTACCCACATCCACGTCATGGTTCATACCAACGCAACTCTCTTGAAGAACCAGACCCTCGGCCGAGACAACTATGCCAGCCATGTCGGACAGACCTTCTTTGACCAGGACCTCATCTCCCAAGTTGAAACCCTCGAGCCCTACGCTTCAAACACTCAGGAACTCACCCTCAATGAGGACGACAGCATCCTGAGCGAGGAGACTGCGACTGACGGAGTCGACCCTTTCATGGAGTACACTCTTCTTGGCGACAGCATCAGCGACGGTCTCTTTGCCTGGTTGGCTTTCGGCATCAACTCCACCCAGTCCAGCACCGTTTCTCCCGCTGCCTACTACTACAAGGAGGGAGGTGTTGCTAACGAGAACTCCGGTGCGCCCGGTGGCGGCAACGGCTCCGCTCCTGGAGGTACTCCCCCGTCCGGATCTGCTCCTGGAGGTACACCTCCGGCCCGCCGCGATCTTGAGTAAAAGCTGTCGGAGAATTAAATCCATCGTATGACCGGATTTGTTTCTCGTGCAAGTGGATTTTGTTTGATTGTTTACCGAATTGCCCGGCCTTTGCCGACTTGGTCGCTGTGCGACAAGAGATCTCTAGAGTGATAGCAAGATTATAGACAAGCGATGTGGAGGATATTGGAGGAAGACTCAGTCTGGGACTGAGCTGGATTGTATTTTATACTATTTTTTTTTTTTTTTGCATAAAACTTGGGAAACGGTAGTAGAATAAATGAATATTGAATGTTCTATTTCTATACCTTCAATAAAAAGCCATACCCGTTCATTCTAAATACTGAGATGCACCGTCCAACAGCAAATAATATCTGATGAGCTGAAAGCCTCTGCTGGGCTTGATACTAAAGCCAGAAGGCCAGGATAAGACCGCTCAAGATGCTAAGAACCCAAGTAGCTGCTTCTGACTTCTTGAATTGAGCTTTCTTATACCCGAAGCCTAAGTCAAATACAAGATGCCGGATACCATTGATGAAGTGGTATGAGAACGGGAAACCTAGCAGCCCAAACTTTATTGCTGCCTTCAGAGCAAAAGGCAAGGAACCAAAAGCTGACACCAACGCTGCCGAGTCAAATCCTAGCCCAACATAAGGTGCAATGGCGTGGGCGCACAAGGTGATATATGCTGTACCGCCGACAGCAAGTCCTGTGATTCTAGTCCAAGCCGATGCGCTGAACCAGATTTGTTCGATCTTGTAGATGCTGAGATTCGGGGTGACTGGTCGATTGAGGCGCTGCTTTACTAGAATTTCTTGGCCTTCCTGCGGTGTCTTTCGTACGATCATAGAGGACGCCCTGCATGCAACATGGATATTAGGGCATCTCTCCTATACGAGGCACGTCGACGGGGGTAGTCTTGTGGCGGCAGGATTCGGACTCACTGCGATTGCTGGGACAATAGACGGGTAAGAGCCAGTCTGGAAACACTCTGATTGAAGAAGGCATTCGGTCTTGTAGTGGCTGTTGAGATTCGGGTCAGCAGTGATAATGGAGTTGATAGCAAGTAAATCCCCTACCACGCATGCCAACAAGACCAATTCGTGGTACGCTCATGATAGATAAGCTACAAAATTAGACTGGGATCTCTCGGTCCTCTCATCGGGTAGCAGTGTAGTTCTTTTCAGGGTAGGAAACATCTAACCACATAAGCCCGAGTCATACGACGTAATTTTGAAGCTTATATACAAACTGCATGCGTACACGTGATGCTCGCCTCTTCGCGCTTTTGTTTCTCTCCGATGCCAGCGTCTCCCTTAATTAATCTGCCATTTAGGAAAGTGGAATTGATCAGCAATCTTCATCTGACAGTACCACGCTATGAGGCGCGGTGCTTGTTCTCCGTTGTGCCGGACATAAGATGCCGGGAGACAAAAGCCGGTTAGGCCGGCTATGTCGGTGGGTTTTATGTCATCGGAGTCTTGCCTGACGTAAAAACATTAAACTTGTAAGAAGGGCTAGAACTATAGCTAACCTGGATTAATTTAATCTCTTAGCTTTAAAGCTGCGTGGTAGTTAATATAGCAAAAAGATATAAAAGAATAAGTAGTGAAATAAGGTGTAAAGTAGGTATTAACACTTCTTACCCTAAGAAATTACTTAGTAGTAATATTTGGGATGAACTTCTTGAAAACTACTAATAAGTGCGGTGTTGTTAAACTCAAATCAACTTGGCAGTGTCTTCCTATAGAACAGCCGATAGATAAAAAGATGAGAAAAACGCAAAAAGGAAACGACAACGGTCGGATTCGAACCGACGCTCCCGAAGGAAATAGCTTTCGAGGCTATCGCGTTAACCACTCCGCCACGTTGCCTTATTCGATAGTCTGAGGTCCCAAATTATGATATATATTCTAAGCCTACGATAAGCAAATCTCAAAGCGCTTGCCTGGCGTTTCTGACAGGATCATACTTCCATCAATGGTCTATTAGATCGATCCCGAGATTGGATTGTGTAATTAGGTGTTCAAAGGGCTTTCAATCGGCAAGTGGGAGTCTACTGGAGCAAGAACTTATGCTTGAAATTAAGCTCGGGGAATAAGAATAAGGTTATTAGTAAAGGACCCTGATTGCAAAACAGGGCAGGTGAAGGTTTTCACTCACATGGCCTTGTCAAGTGATTGTTGTTTGCATTCTCATTTGCTCGGTATTATACTAAGCCATAAGAAACGTGTGCGCCGAATCTATTGGAGGAAATTCCTTTTCACAATCAAAGTCCCGACGCTCAACAAGTTCCAGCGTATTCAGCTGAACCCCAAATCGCATTGGTTTGCACGATCTAAGCATGCAATGAGCAGGGATTGATCCATGCTCGTGAGGGCTGAACCGGGTCATTAATCGCCCCACGATCTCATACGTAGCTTAAATACATTCTTATTTCCTCTACAATTAGTCTGCAATGGTTCCGATCTCAACAAGCTCAAATTCTCCCACTGCTAGAGCCTTAACGTAAACATGCGGTCAACACTTGTCGGTCTAGGACTCTTGGCGGCCTTGGCTTCTGCATCCGATGAAGATGTTATCTCGTTCCCTGCGATTGGAGAAGTCGACGTTGTGTTTCCCCGGGACGACACATACGCAGTTGAAGCTCCATTCCCCGTCATCTTCGGTCTTCAAAACGCACCCGCCCTGACCACCTTCAGCGGCACTCTCAACTGGGAACTCAACTGCGCCTACACGCTATTTGGTATTGGCCGACTCTACCTCGACTTCCTCCCGTCTACAGAACCCTACTACTTTCTCAACACCAGCCAAGCCATTGCCGACGCCGACGAAGGCGACCAGTTCCAGTATTGGCGAGGTGAAGAGGATTCTTGCACACTCAAGTGGAATTTCCGGTGGACCACCATCTGCGAGCCTCGATCTGACGGCAGCGTTTTGTTGAAAAATAACATGTTTCAACGTACCGGAAATGTTTCCTTCACTCTTCGACCAGGCGCAAAGACCGCCCGCGAGGCTATCCTCGATTACGACGGTTGCGCTATTGGGGGTACGGCTATTAAACTCGAAAGGAACCACACAGTTGGCTGCCCAATCCTCGCCAAAGATGCATCACCAAAGCCAAAGCCTTGTGAGCTGGACGTCAAGAAAGCCCGAAGCAGTCTTGCAGCGGCTATTGTAAAGCCGACAACAAGCCTGACAGAACTTCCCAGCAAAACTACCGATGCGGGTGTAATAACTACAGGTACTGCAACGGATGGTGCTTCAGACTCGGCAGATACTGGAGGGACTTCGAAGGATAGGAGTGGTGGTGGCAGCAGTGAAGACGAAGACAACGGTGCACAGGTTGTCTTGAGCCTTGATGGACTGACTTTGTTCGCTGCACTTCTTCCAAGTATTGGCATTCCATTATTCTCATAAACTTTGAGTAGTATTAAACATCAACAACACCGTAATAGAAAAGTATCCCTTTAGTCGGCATAGCGCTCCAAGCCGTACTTGGTCGCGAGGATGCATCCTTTACATTCATGATTAATCCGATGTAGATATCACTTAGATAATTTTCATGGCACAAGATCGTCTGGAGATGAGGAGTCGATCTCGGCATTCGCGTTGTCGGGTCATTGGTTGGTCGGCCTCGCGTAGCGAAGTGCATTTAACGATAAGATCTTCGCTGCTCCCGCACGGCACTTCGGTAAATCGGGTTTGACTATTGCGCAGCTTCGTAAGACGGTAGCTCGGTATTATCGGCTTTTTGGCTCGCATTCTCACTAGTTTACTTGTTTCTATGACTTCACGGGCAATAACCGCTCAATACAGAGCTGGTCTTCAACATCTACGTTGTATCCTGAGGAGCATTGGTCAAAGTCAAGAGGAGCAAGTTTAAGGCAATCAATAGCAAGTTACTTCACGAGCTTTTCTCAATAGACTCATGCATCTACAATCCCAGTATCGCGTAAAGTATCTACCCCAAGCCGAAAATAGTAAAGAAACAAACAAACTGTCTATTGTCCGTGATTCTAGTGACTACCGGAGGACATCTATTAGACGTAAAAATAACTAGCTGCAACTGGCTCCTCCAGTCCTGCTTTTCTAGTAAACTTTTCCAAATGCCAATTAGTACGCTTCCACACACCCATAGACTTTGCAAACCGGGCCTTCCATTGTTCATTATCCCATGTAGAAGGCTGTCTATAGACAACAAACATGTACCGATGTGGGCCACTAAATGGCGGCGGAGTAGGGGCTAGCCAGTCTACCAGAGAGGGTGTGTTCTCTTTAAGAATACCAACTCCATGAGACTCGAGATTCGGATGTATCCAGTGCATAATGGGGCTGAGGAAAGGAAGCGAGACCACTGGTGCGTCAAGATCCAAAGAGACGGCTATATATGTACCAGGCTCCCCATTGATCAAGTTGAGCTGAGGTGTGGCATGCGCAGCTAAATCGCAGAGTAAGTATGAGGCGTTTATACCGAATATTATCAGAGTGATCATACCGCTCTTTTGAACCTTGTCTCCAAACGAGATAACTTTGCCGTCAAACACAATCTCAAGCTTAGTTGTGCTGTCCTTATTGGCGAGGGCCAGGGCTTTATCAACGTCTGGATGCATGATGAGAGTAATTAAATGAGGCCACGATAAGATGGGAATCAAAAGCCTTCAGCGCAAACGATACTTTTATCAGGGTTGCTTTATGCTGACACTCGCTGACATCTCAAATACGGGCCCGGTTCGGTAGTTCGGCTAGATAATCTGAGCTGTTTCGGCTGGCATGGGTAGTCAAGTCAGCATGATATAAGTGGCTGAAACTAATGATCATCACCACAAATGGGCCATCGTCGGGTTACCGACCTTGACCTAACGGCATCTCGGTATTATCATCACTCGGCCTCGTGATGCCATGTCGTTGGCTACTCCCCAGTCTCAATCGCACGGCGACAAACCGAGAAGAGCACGTAAGGCTTGTGCGGAATGCAGTCGCCGTAAAATCCGGTGTGACTTAGCCGTCGTCGGTCTACCTTGTAGCAAATGTCGCAACGATGGAGTAGCATGTGACATTCCATCCCGAAAGAAACGAACAGCACGCAGGAAGGTGAATCCAAAACCAGTCGGTGAAGGTAGTCGTCCTGGAACCAATGCATCTCTCCCTGTCGTCGAATCAGTGCCAGGGGTCGTAGAAAAGAAATCCGACGACTCCGAAGAAGATGGCAATAATGCAGATGCTTTGGCTGCTGCTGTGCAAGATGAGACAGACCAGAGAAATGAAGATGGAACTATCTATGTAAGTTGGCCTATGCCTCCTACTCGGATACATCATGCGGCTAACATGAGCAACAGTACACCGGCAATCAGCACGGTGCCGTCAGCTTCGTCGCCGACCTTGTCTCTGAAGACGAACAGAGCCCACACTATCTGGTACCACACAAAGTCCGCAAGCACAAGAGCCCAGAAGACCTTGAGTACTTCCGCGTAAAAGGTGTTTTTTCCGTACCTCCAAAAGAAGTTTGCGATGCTCTTATTCGCACCTACTTCTTCCACGTCCATCCCTTGCTGCCTATCCTTGATGCCACATCCTTCTTGACCCAATTTTTTCAACACGGCTATGAGAGTGTCAACTTGCTCCTCTTTTGGAGTATGATACTCCTCGCTGCTGGATTTGAAGAACTGGATGTTTTGGCCAAGGCAGGCTATTCTAGCCGCAAAGCTCTAAAGCGAGTGGCCTACGAGAGAGCAAAACTCTTATTTGATAACGCGTATGACGATGACCAAATCACTTTGATCCAGTCTGTAATTCTCATCGGTCATTGGCACGCTGATGCCGAAGATCGCTTTGAAGCCTGGCATTGGACGGGTATCGCTATCTCCTTGTGCCAGACAGTCGGACTACACTGTGCCCCCACGCGATCCGCACGAAAGTCACCAGCTTTCAATGAATCGCGTGAGCGTCTCTGTCGTCGGATCTGGTGGACCTGCGTTTGTCGAGATCGATGGCTCTCAATGATCAAAGGCCGGCCGTTGCGTATTCGTCTCGAGGATGGTGATATTAGTCCGGCGAACGTACAAGACATGGAACATGACCTTACACAACTTCCCGATGACATCAAGAGCGTGTACTTTCCCTTTGACATACAACGCATCAGTCGCTTCTGGTGCAAATCAGTCGAGATCAGCTTACTCTTAGGAACCATCGTCTTGAAGGCAGCCGGACTGGCCGAGGCCACTGAAGCTCACCTATCTGCATGCGACTGGTCTGAGGAGGAGGATATTGATAATATGCATCAGTGCGAAAAGTTGTGTGCTTACCATAATCGTCTGTTATACTGGTATGTTACCGAATCTTTGAGTAAAATCTCAAATCCCGAGACTGATATTGACAGCGCTGCATGTGTTGTCTTTTGGCGGGCTCGTGTTGTTTCATATCCCAAGAACGAACAATCATCAGACCCAGGATGTGCAAAGGCTACCGAAAAAGCACGAGCGGCAGCAATCCGGTCAAACGGTGTACTTGAAGAGATCCTCGGCCACGGGTTGCTCAGATATATGAAGTCGCAATCGTGAGTCCAGTGACAATCCCACTTGCAATAACAACGTCTGACACGTCGGTCTCTAGTATCAGCGCGCTTGTGCCGCCTATGCAGATACACCTCCTTGATTGCAAGTCTAGCATCATCTCAGTCCGCGTCCTTGGAACCAACAGGCTTCAGTTCTGTACGCAAATCCTTGTTGAGCTCAAAGAAACTTACTGGGCTGCTGAGTTCGCGTTGAAACTATTCGAGCGCGCCTATGAGCGGATACTCCGTCAGAGTAAACGTGGCGAAAGCAACACACCCTTATCAGGAGGCTCTAGAAGCCAGCCGGTTCAGACAACTACGGTTCCACCCTTGCAAGACTTGTCAACACCAAGCAGTGATGGCTTCCTCTCCGTCGATGAGATATTCATGCCAAGTTTTGATTTTGGAGGATATACCGGGATGGAGTTACTCTGGAAGTAAGTCCAAGTCATGTCCCTTCGTAGCCAAAAGCTGACCTTGGCAGTGGGGATTGGAACGCTGAGGAGCCTATACTGAACTCTTATATAGATGCCAGTGACTTTACTAAGTAGCTGGCGGTGTTTCTCTTCGAAGGAATTAGAATGGAGGGGTAGATAACTAATTCACTAAGACTGACCATGGGTTCAAGCCGGGGTGGAATGGTTGCGTAAGTTTACGGTGCATCTGTATTTAGAACATGTCTTCAGTTGATACTTAGTCAATTATTGGACTATTCAACCACCTAACTGCTCTTACAAGCATCGGGTGCTGCTGGAGTTTTTGAAGCCACCCGGATTTTCGTATAATCCTTAACTTCGCGTCACAAATTCTTCAGGCGGCCAAATTCAGTTTTCGATCCTGGTCCTTCCATTTATACCCTTTTCAAGCTCCCGTATTAGGCAGGACAATGCAACTATTCCCTGGCACTCCTTGTACCAAGCACCCCACCGCCAAAGCGCCTTGGCGTCGGCTCACCAGAAGTGCCAAGCCCCATGATTCCAAACATGGCTTGTGATTCCAAAGATTGCAGGTGGTAGAACTCGGAATGCTGGGCAATACAATACCTAATGTAAATGCGGAATCGCATCAAATGATTAGTCACTTGCTCCGCCATCGGGGCGCTTCACTTCATGCTCCTGATTGGCACGACTGACATAGTTTCCTCATTCTAAGGTTCAACATTTGACCTCTAATCCAGGCTACTTACTCTTTGTTTAAGGTTAATCTATTAATAGTGGATACGTCATTATGATTCGTAATATCTCGTTGAGGCCCCGTGTGCTCACGATGCGTTCCTCTCATGCGTCCATCTCATGGTACTTGGAGTATGAGTCAATTTGTTACTGATCAGATGTCCTAGAATTAATCCGCTGGCCTCCGGTTGGTCAATGATTGTGAGGCTGTTCTTGTAAGCGCCTGGAGCCTCAAAGAGTTATATGATTCGGTGCTCACGTCAGATCGCGTATAAATATGCTTATTTCGAGACCTGCCGAAGGATTTGAAGTTCTTCTTAACTCGTCTCTTATCCATCTTTCACAGATATCTCTCATTTAAGCAAACATATCAGTCATTTCATCACACCCCCAATAATCATCATGGCCTCATTCAATTACATCACCCCTCCCGGCTTTGGTGAATTCCTCACCAAAACCAACCACTACTCCCAAGTCGTCGATCTCGGTAACGGTATTTTCAAAATTTCGGGTCAAGGTGGCTGGAACGAAAAGGGCGAAATACCAAGCGATCCAGAGCTGGAAGTGGAGAGGGCGATCCAAAATGTCCACGAAGCTCTTCAGGCGGCTGGTCTCCGTGGGTGGGAGGATGTCTACTACGTACGCAGCTACCATACCGACATCGACACGACTCTGCCTCTCGTCATCGAAGCACTCAAGAAGCGCGCCCCTGAGAACCCATCTGGAGCTACTGCGGTGGGTGTTGCAAGGCTGGCCCTGCCAGATATGAAGCTGGAGATTGAGGTCGATGCCAAGAAGCATACTTCTTAATTGAGTAGGACGTTTGTGCTTGGTTGACCTAACTCACCCAGCCAAGGCAGCACACAAGATGTCGCGACTTAACTATTCTGTGAATATTCAGTTGCGATAGGAGAGTACTGTGTTCTTCAAATGAAGAGGCTGTTTAAAGAAGTAGCAATCAGGTCAGATGATTCAGAAAATATGAGCTTGATCTCCAGCATACATGTATACCATACCAAGACTAGTTGATGAAGTCGTATTATAAAATTTACCACTGTGCTATCATCGTTAATTGATAAACTAAAAGACCTGTCTATCGCCGTCCGCTTTGATGGAGTGCTTAAGATGAACTCCCGAGGCACTTCCTGATCGAAGCTTCTTGCATTCCACTATACAGTTCGAACTCTTTCTTGACAGTACATCCGAGACTTGTCTCGAAAGAATTTTGATCTGCGGCTGCAATATGGCTCATACCACCATCTTGGCCAAGGTTCGAATGGAAGATGCCAGCCGCACTAACTGGCAGGAAGTCTTCGTATGTAATCGGCTCCAGCTCAACAGCTCCGGAACGGACCAAGGCGTCGATGTCTTTCGTGTTGAAAACTTGAGGTGTGTTGTCAATAGGCTTGTATGTGAAGTATGCCAACTCTTCTCTTCGAAGAGTGTCCAGATCATCAGGAAACTTCTCAAAAGTCTTAATCAGAAGATCCTCTTGTGACTTGGCCTTGGCCTCAGTTGAAAGCTTGCCGACAGCTCGCCTCCACTCGTTGATCAGATCATCGTAAAGACGGCGACCCTTGGGAGTTAAAGCCATGCCTCTCTGTTCAATCTCTCCAAAACGTGCTTTGTGGCTACCTCCAGTCTCCTCTCCTTCAGAGAATGCGATTGCTTCGTCAAGGGCTAAAAAGCTAGTTTGACGTAGTAGGATGGGGCACGCTCGTGGTGGAGGTCCCTCTATGGCGTCTTTTGCTTCTAGACCGTATCTCAGCATTTCAGTTTGTGCTGCCTCGATGTCCATGACTCGAGGTGTGAGGTGGTTGATGTGAGGGCCCTTAAAGCACACAACATCTGCGATTAGAGGGTGCGCTTTGCGAAGAGCTCTATACGTCTTCATATCCACTGTTGATGTTTTGTGCCAACGGAATGTCTCTAGAGCCTCTTTAATGAACTCTGTTGAAGTGGCTTTGGAGAAGGACCCTTGCAACTCGAATTGCTCAATTAACTCGACACACCGAGGTGTAAAGATATCGCGCTTGCTTAATATCTCAGCAGCCTGTGAGCGTAGAGACTCATCTTGGATGAGCTCTAGACGCAATAGAGATGTGAATACTCTGAATGGGTTATAAGCTAGCGCTTCCTGTGTGAGAGGTCGGAAGCAGGTAGCATGCACTGGAAGACTAGCAACAGTGAGGTCGTAGTAGCCGACAGGGTGCATTCCCATAACTGAGAACAAGCGACGCATCATGGCCAGTTCGCCCGGCGTTCCGAGCCTGATGGCGCCATGTCTCTCGACCTCGATGCGGTGCTCGACGTGTTGGTGTTTTTGGTGGTTGATATCGGACACCAGCTTGAGAAGCGTACCATACTGTGGAACTTCACGTCGATACATGCTCGAGAGCGCTGAGGCGAACATAGCCCTGATGGCATCGGGACTGACTGGGTCTGTTAAAACCATTGCGGGCGTAGTGCTTGGTACGTCGCTATTAGAAGAGAAGAGAACTTTGAGTCGTGTCGGAAGAGCGCTAGCAGTGGTACAGGGCAGATGTAACGTGTATTAGGTAGGTCTGCTTGGGTATATAACTATCATCTATCTATGAGCCAACGCAGAACGGGGCCTCTACTTTATACATGGTTTCGCTTCCCTCCCAGCAAAGATAGACACGGGTCCCTGCGTTATCTGATATGAGATCACTACAAGTCGATATCGGCCTTTGTCCGTTATCTTTGGCCGGAAATGTGGGACCAAAAGCCGGGTCATGGGGCCGGTCGCGATAAAGAGGAAACAGAACCCGAGCTTTGCAGCTATACCAGGTCATTTGATTCCCAAGGCATAATAAATGGGCTAAAACAAACTCCGTTCATCGGAGTGTCTTTTACTGTTATTTTAAGAGCGTGATGATCTCTTTGAGTCATTCAGGTTGCGGTACAATGAGCATGCACTACAACTTAGCTTAACTATCTCGAGGCTGGAGATAAGAATGCTGATAAGGAAGCCATACCCATAGATAATGTCTACATCGTACACTTTGGAAACGCCCATAGAAGGACAGTTTAACGAAAATGGTATCATTGTGGCTATATATCTCCCCAAAACTTGTCTACGCTGAAAGAAACCGGTTCCATCTACAGCTCAGCGCCCAAGTTCACATGAATAGCCTTGGACTGGGTGTACGCATCCAGCGCGTACTGACCCAGCTCACGACCAATGCCCGAAGACTTATATCCACCAAAGGGAATACCGAAATGCGAGTCACCAGACGAGTTGATCCAGACCATGCCAGCTTGGAGCTTACGGGCAACCTTGTGTGCGCGCGAGATCTTTTCTGTGAAGAGCGCGGCGGCAAGACCGTATGAGGTGTCGTTGGCCTTGGCGATAGCCTCCTCGTCGGTTGAGAACTTGGCGATTGAGACGACGGGGCCAAAGATCTCCTCCTTCATGATCTTCATATCCTCAGTGGTCTATATGATCCGAGTCAGTGCCATTTCAACAGACAGGTGAGAGACGGGTACTTACGTCTGCAAAGACCGTAGGCTGAAGGTAGTAGCCCTTGTCGCCGTGTTTGCTGCCTCCGTATAGAAGTCTAGCGCCAGACTTGCGTCCCTCCTCGATATATGAGATGACCCGGTCGAATTGAGTCTTGGAGACCTGGGGACCTTGAATGGTCGAGTCCTCGAAAGGAGAGCCAAGCTTCTCGTTCTCCTTGGTGACTTCGACGAACTTCTCGAGGAACTTGTCGTAGATGTCCTCGTGTACGTAGATTCTCGATGTGGATGTGCAGACCTGAAGGGCTTTGAGTCAGCGCACGTTCGTTGAAGTCACGGTTATTGATCTTACCTCGCCCTTGTTGTCCATGATACCGAAGTGGCACCACTTAACCGCCTGCTCCAGTTCTGCATCGGCAAAGACGATAGACGGGCTCTTACCGCCACACTCAAGGGTGATGTTCTTCAGATTGTTGGCGGCGTCCTTCATAATTGCTCGACCGGTGTTGGTGCTACCAGTAAAGGCAACCTTGTCAATGTCCATATGGCCAGCGATAGCCTTGCCAGTCTGGGGACCAAGACCAGGCAAGACGTTGACAACGCCAGCAGGAAGACCAGCCTCCTTGACCAGGTTTCCGAAGTACAATGCAGACAGTGGCGTCTGCTCAGCGGGCTTGAGGATGACAGTGTTACCGCAAGCCAGAGCGGGGGCAACCTTCCAGGCGAGCATCATGAAGGGGAAGTTCCAAGGGATGATCTGACCACAAACACCTAGAGGCTCTTGAAGGACGTATGCGAGTTTGGCGGGGGAGGTCTCGATGGTCTTACCGCTGATCTTGTCAGCGGCACCGGCGTAATAGCGGAAGACGTTGTACGACTCGTCGAGGTCACCAACGAGAGCAGCGCTGAAGGGCTAAGGATCACAGAATTAGCTTGGGAATTGACTAATAGAATGCTGGGGGCATACCTTGCCATTGTCAAAGGCATCAATGGCGGCGATGAGCTCGCGATCGCGGTCAATGAGGTCAGCAAGCTTGTAGAGAAAAGCGCCGCGGTCCACAGCAGCGAGCTCTGACCACTCGCCCTCGAATGCCTTGCGGGCAGCCTGGACGGCCTTGTCGACGTCTTCTTTGGAGGCTCCCTTGAGCTTGATGACTTCCTCCTCGGTGCTGGGGGCATGTAAGTGTTCGCTCTATAGGCGATTATTAAGACGCATTGGAGGCTTACACTGGGTTTGTCACAGCAAACTCATCGCCTGAAGCTGCGACAAACTCGTTGTTGATGAAGAGACCAGTGGGTTGGTCGTACTTCTTGCCGTTGGGCAGTTCTATTTGTGTAGTTGATGCCATTGTTGAGAAATGAGAGAGGTAGTAAGAGAGAGGGAGAGATAAAGGTGAGAGAAGGATGGATGTATGCAAGCTGACGCAGAGTTGGGGGACATCCTCTTTTATAATAAGGACGACATGATGGGAACCGGATTAGGTCGGAGCAATTGACTTGATACAGCCCAGCTTGTTACTACCGTCCAACACAACATCTTACACGTCTTTGCGGGGTCAGACAATAAGACATGACGAACTGGCTGCATCCCTTGGACTAAGAAGGAGGTGACACGAGCTGGTAACAAGCTAATTGGCTCCGCAGTCATGGAATCACCATAAAACTGACCAAACTATACCTCATGCGGTCTTTGTGCGAGCCCATGATAGCCCATTGACCCTTTCACATCATGTTCAAGTTTGGAAAGTTTTGAGGCCATAGTGAGAGGCACAATCTCAACCCCACGATGCGGGGAAGCTGGACGGGAGCTATCTCGCCTATACTCCTTTGGGCAACTTTTTGGGCCTCTTGCAACCCACTTCCCAATCCCAGACGCCACGGAATGGTCTTATCTCATACTTGATCAGGAATAATTCAGCGAAATCTTGCGGGGAGCGTGGATGATTGATCAGGAACGATGCTCCGGGGTTGATAAACTACTGAGATTCATGCTGAATTAGGAACATTGACTGACCACTCGGCGATGCGACACACACATGACATGACGCCGTGTGGCCGGGCTTAAGGATTGATGATAAGCTCCATGGCCATGAAGCTTTATGACCTGCGCCAAGCTCTCATATGGTGATATTGTGTGTCATACTATGTAGTACATAAGAGGGATCCATTGCCTCTGACCTGATCACCACAAAGGTCTGTCAAATCTGTCACCAACTCTGTTCATTCACATCCATCCACTTTACTACTAAATTCTCAGTAAGTGCTCCATCCAACCTTGGTCAGCTTACCGTCAAGCATGCTTACTCAAATAGACTTTTCTGCCCATCATGTCTCATCTCACCTACTACAACTACGAGGGCGTCGGCAAGACTAACAACCGCGAATACTCATACTCCCAAGCCGTCCGCGTCGGCAACACTGTCAAATGCTCCGGTCAAGGCGGCTGGGACAACGAAGGCAACATTGACAAGGAGGATCTCAAGGGCCAAATCGACCTCGCCTTCAAGAACGTCGAGAAGAACCTCAAGGACGCCGGTGCACGAGGCTGGGCCGACGTCCATTCGGTCAGGAGCTACCATATTTCCCTGTCTAACTCTTTCGACATGATGGTCGAGCAGTTCCGCAAGTGGATGCCCGATCATCAGCCAACATGGACGTGTGTGGGTGTGACGGAGCTGGGCATTCCTGGCATGATTGTCGAGATTGAGGTGGAGGCCAATATTCAACAATAGACACTTGAAGCGATAAAGTATTTCAAAGCATTTCTTATTATTACATCCACCGCAATTTCTCGGGCCCGGTTGCATTATGCTATACTTGGGGAAATTAAATAGCCACCAATTTCTATCAGCACAAGTGTATTTAGGTTGTCGTAAATCTCGATTATCGTTAGTTCCCTCAACATCGGATCAGAATGATGCTGTAAGATTGGGCTCATAGTCGGTTCAAGACGTTACATAGTATCGATTCATAGAGCAGAATGAAACTATATCAAGCACTTAATTCAAGCAAGACATGCAATACCTTATACGAAGCATCATAGTGATCAGGACCCTACGACAAGGTGTCAAAAACAAAGTGTATATAATAAACTGTGGTCTATAATTGAGGAGAGAAAGTCAAAGTCATGATACACAACTGAACATCATGAAGAGAAAAGAGTTGAAGACGCATCCATATTTCACATCAGATATTAGCTTATCGAATCAACGGAGTAACATGCGAGCAATAATGCGATAGCCTCTTTGGCTAGCAGATATATCTTGATTCATCTCATCGAAGTTAACGGCAGACATCTCATGCATCCACATCTCCAAGAATCGTAAATTCGGTGTCATGACTACAAAACCAAATTGAAAACGATGATACAGTCTCTGGTGAGAAGGGCCAAGAAGTCTATACCTTGAGGGTAAAAGTTTATCGTGTTTGACAAGGAACTGTCTTCTTCCCATACTAGTGGTTTTGATATTACAATCCTGCTTTTTCTTAATTCGGATTTTGAAGGCGACTATGCTCTTAGAGAGCCTCTTAGCTAGTTAGGTACTCGAACTACTCCAGTCAACGTTGATCTTATCTTAATAATCCGCTAAAAGCACGACATACACTCGCTTGTCAAGTCGGCCATGAATCGGAAATGACTCACCGCCAGCTCCGCCCTCAAAAACAGAGCCAAAGCATCTTTAAAAGAGTCAATCAAAACACTAAAGGATAGATATTCTTAAATTCACATGTTGAAGCAATGACGTCTGCCTACAGCCAGAAACAACTCGAGAAATTCTTCAGCCATGTTGCTCTACCTGAAGAGTTGCGAAAAAACGCTCAACCTTCACTCAAACTTTTGAAAGCCTTACACACTCATTCGCTTGCAACATATCCCTACGAGAACCTTTCTCTGCACTACAATGAGAATCACACCATTGATCTCGAGCCGCAATATCTTTTCCGAAAGATGGTAACCGAGAATCGCGGCCGTGGCGGCTTCTGCATGGAAATCGCCATCTTCTACAACCATATTCTTCGGGCCGTCGGCTTCGATGCATACACTGCCGGAGTCCGCACACGAGGAAGACTCGAAGGTGTCCCACGTGGAGACTATCCTGGTTGGTGGGTCAATCTATATCCTGCCCCCAGGTTTCAATATAACGTAGGGCTAACTGGACTTAAAAGGAACCATATTGTCAACATCGTTACGTTTCCTGATGGAAGCAAATATCACTCCGATGTAGCTTTCGGAGGCGACGGTGCTACTATGCCAATGCCACTCATCGACGGCTTGGTACATGAGAACCTAGGAACCCAGCAGATTCGACTCAAGAGGGACTGGATACCTCACCAAGTCCACAGAACAGAAGAGACAAAACTCTGGATCTACCAGTACCGTAACAGCGCAGAAAAAGAATGGAACTCATTCTACTCATTCCCAGGGATCGAGTTCTACGCTTTGGACTGGGGTGTTGTCAACTGGTGGATCAACACTCACTCCGACAGTCATCAGAGAAGAAATGTCCTGACTATCAAGTTCTTGCAAAGGCCAGTAAGAAATGGAGCAGAATTCGAAGGGCAGCAAGAGATTTACGGAAAGAGAATGCTTGTCAATGGCGTAGTCAAGGAGAATCTAGGCGGCAAGACACAAATCATCACCACATGCAAGACAGAAGAAGAGCGGATAGAAGCTCTTGAGAGATACTTCCAACTGTTTCTCTCGGATGATGAGAAGAAAGGCATTGATGGCTATGTATCAGAACTGACCGGTACTGCCACCTAGACACAATAAGAACCCGTTATCAGAACCAAAGCTAAACCTAGAATACCATCAAGTTTTCAAAAAGTGCCACAAGTCGCCTTCATCTTTCGTCTCAACAAGTTCATTTCCGTTGATTCCAACCGTCATACTCCACAACTCGTACCCGTGCCTTACCAACAACTCATAACCACCCTGAGGATGCGGCCTCAGCGTAAAGAACTCAAACGAGAGATGCTTCTCGGCCTTGGCGATGAACTTCTTCTTATCGTTGTGACCAATAATTGTTCCAGATACGCAGTTGCGGAACCCCAGCCATCTATCCTTCTCGATACATTGCCAGTGATAGCCTCCTGTGGGACTAAGCCCCTCGCTGAGGCGCAGTTCGCCGTTGACAAGGGTGATTACCTTTCCCGTGTCGTGGTGGCGGATGATGAAGACCTCTCCAGGGTATGGAACGGACTCGGGATAGTCTGTGGGTGCTTCGGTGATGGTTGTATGGGTTGGGGTGCTAGGGCCCTCAATAGTGGATGCCATCGAAATAGTGTCGATCAACTCCAAATCTTTGCTCATTTTGAAGCCTTTTGGATATCAACAGTCGTGGCTATGGTCTGGTATTGAGATGATGAGAGTTGATGCATGTCCACGTAATGGGCTGACAAACAACGCAAACAAAGGCTGGGCCAAAGTTGGAGGCCGTCTAGTCACATGCTTCCTACTCCAAACTTGAACTCCAAGAGCTTCGCCAACTCCACAGATATGTGACATAGCAGAGCCACTGAATCCGATGCCGCATCTCATATCAATTAAGACAGACAAATATTGGCTAAGAATAAGCATAAAAAAGCAAACCAATACTGATTGTCGGCCGCGTTCATCGCTCACAAGGTCCGCCCCTTGTACCTGATCTGCCGTAGGGTAACTCAACAGCTATTCCCTAAACAGAGATGATCGGCGTACACGCCTCCAGCTATTTGAAAGACCTTGCACAACTTCACTTACACGGATACAGAGCTCATATGCCTATCACTCTGGGTATCTAGCTACTTCGGTGGAAATAGCGGTAAATTGAACACTTGGCATCTTACTCAATGATTACTCAGCTGCTGGATCTTCACATGCTTGGACGTTCAATGCCAAACACCAATTTCACCACCTTATGGGTGATTACTTCAGTTACCTAACCAAATAACACACTCAAACACAAACGGGGCCATGGCAGAATTATCAACCCGGCACTTCCAATATCAGAGTAAGGAAAGGGCGTGAAGAAGACCAATCTCCACCATTAATACGACCAACCAAATCAGCAACTTCGAAACATATACCCTGGACGATTCACTGGTCACAAGGCTCAGCGCCAACACAAGCAATCAGTCATTTGCATCCCAAACGCCCAGGCAGAAGTTTCCAGACAGACCACACCCAAGCAATCCAAACAAGGGTCGTCTAGGCCTCGCGTGACCCCAATCACAAACCACCGCAAACCGCGCCCCGGACAAAGCCTCAAAACTTCAATTCAAACTCCCCCCTTGTCTCTGTTTCTGTCTCGGGATTTCACAAAAGGGCCGCCTTAGCCCCAGGTACCCCCCGAGAAAGCCGTTACGGTATCCCGAACCCGCCGCATCCGAAGGGCGCCACAGTCATAGCTCACGACGTTCTAGACCGCGTTCTTATCCACGAAGCGAACCCGAATACTCAAAGGGAAGGCCAAGACTGTGGCTCAGGGCACGAGGACACGCAACCCATGGCCTGGGTCTAGAACGTCGGTCGTTGTCTTGGGTATTCCCGAGGCGTTTCCCAGGCCTGAAGGGTAGACATCCATCCAATAGGAGACGACGGCAGATCTGGAGGTTCCCATGCCGCTACTAAATTCAATTGGATAGCTTCCCGGACGTCCCTCGAGTGAGGCGCAACGGACAAGGGCGGAAGACGGCCTCGAAGAACTTTGGCGATATTGCGCGGTATACGCTGGACCCAATAAAGACAGATCTCGAATTATCCAGGACCCTCGGATTTCGGCAAGGGCGGGGAAAAGCCTCAAGCAACGTCGTATAAATGCCGAGACATGAGAAACGGTCTTTTCCGGAGGCGTAGCATTTGGCCGAGGCCAGAACAACAACCCAGCAACAAGACTTTGTTTGTAACTCAAAAGAATAGTTACGTGTTCTCAAGATACCGGAAGTGTATTGAAAATACCCATTCGAGCCTCTTTGTTGGTGTGCGCTCAGGTACTGTCACCAAAAAATCAAAGCCAAGACTCGTTTCGGCGTTGCCGAGTCGCATCATGATATGATAGAATATCAAATGCAATAACTGACAAAACAACTGACCAAACAACTGAGGAGTCATCACGCGGAAATATTCGCTCGTTCAATGCTGAATGGGGTTTCTATGAACCGTAGTTGTCATACCATCTGCCTAAAATCCGAATGCACTCGGATCTGAAAAGAACCAGGTGCATAGCCCTCTGTTACAATGCAGCAAGCACTCCGGCCTCTTGACCAGAAGAAACCATGAGCGGAATCATAAAATTAGACTGGAACAGACATATCGGCCGAGCTTTGCGCCCTGTAACCGTCTTGGCCTCATGTTACAAGGCCGAGTCTTGTTCTAAACGTCTGGAACTTAGTAGATGAATCGTTAGCAGAAAGCCATACCACTATGAATAGCATAGCTTTCATTCCTCGTCCGACAAAGATCTAGAGGACCCCTAATTTGGGACACAGCTCCATAATTCTCAGCCTTGGGATCACCGGACCCATCACAGCTAAGTCGAGAGCTGTCCATATTGAGATCCGAGCGCTGCAAAGAGCTGTCGTCTGGGCGTATTCTGGAATATTCAACGTCTCACGTTTGAAAGGCCAGTAATTTCCCGCAGCGCCCCATTTGAAGCCAAGAGCGGTTCTAGCCCACATCAGATCCATACGGCAGTCCTGCAATGCAACGTATTGAAGCTCTGTAAGCGCTTGCCAGGATAATTAAAAGGCGCTGATATACACGTAACAACGTGGCTGGCGACGGATTGATGTTTAAATCATATGCACAGCACACGGTGCTCCCTGTCACGAACTGTAAGTGTACTGTATTTAGAGACGGGAGAGGGTCGATCAAAGGGTTCTGTAGGGCCCACCCCCAGTTCGAAACGCCAGCCAAAGGTAAAATAAGGGACCCTGCCAAGAACGTGGTCTCTAAGGGTCTAGACTCACTTGCGAGCGGGCATATTTCCTCGCAAGCGGAATAATGTGCCTGGGGGTTGGTAGGTCAGTCAGCAATAGACTCAGCCCAGTGCAGGAGAAAGAGTCATTCATCAGCAGTTTAGCACAGTAATTGTAAATACGACACGGTTTGCCAAGCATTCATGGTCGTCTGACAAAGAAAAAGAGGAAAAGAGGGCGCTGGATTGATCCGTCGCATCCGCCGGAGGCTTGGGACGCGACGCTATGGATTGAATTGGCTGCGATGGATGAAAGGGAGCATGCCGCGGCATCAGACAACGGATGCCAATCTTAGATATGTGAATGGCCTCGTTCAGTCTGTCCGTGCCTGTGTCTTAAGCCCTTGAAGCACAACGCAGGGGCAGGGCAAGGCAGGGCAAGGCCTCGTCCGATCAAGTCTCGATCCCTCACAGGATTGATGAGGCTTTCATTGTCCTACACGCCCATGCCATGCGCTTAAAACACGAAATGCCAATTTTCGTTTGTTACAAAATCGCATTTCTGATCCCGGTGGGGGCTTGTGAGAATTGGCATGGTGAGATTACCGGGGATGTGAAACGGAGACGCGGCATCTCGATACTCAGTGGCAAGGTTTGGCCTACTCAAACAGACGATTGGCCCAACAAGTGCTGGCTGCGGGAGAGATAACGGACGGCCATCGAAGGTTTGGCAGAGGATCTCGGCCGGTGGCGTTGATCTCGATGCGGATCCATCACTTGATGAAGGCGACTTTTGGCTGCATTAACAGCGTGTTCCAGATCGATCTACAACAAAAGGGTCCTTTTAGTCTGGCTCAGGGACGAGACCAAAAATTTCGATTCGATCTGAACAGCAAAAAAAAGGGAGAATTTCGATTCATCCATGGACGAGGGGGTGGTTTGCGCATGGATAAGTGGGTGGCATTTCTCAAACCACGAGGCCGTTCCGTTCAATGGCGGCCGTTTTGTGTCCTGACGATGTGGATGGATGGATCCGCCCATCCCATCCCAATCCATTTTCCCCTTGAAAGCCCAGTTTAAAACGGTTTACTGCACGGCGCGGGCAGAACGGAACGGGAGCGACGGGGAGCGACCGTCCAGTAGTGATCGATCGAAATGCGACAGCGTGTCTCTAGTCAGACCATCTCGATGCTAATCATGAAGATCAAACAAGACCTCCTGGCCTGTCACAGCCGTCAATCTCCCAAAATGCACTGATTTTTGACGAGTCCCTGGGGATCAACCCAAACCTATCCCACAAACCCCACATGTCTTCCTGCTCATCGGTACCAAGCAGAGTGACAATCGTGGGTTCTGATAAGCGCTCCCGCCAGCCCAGACCCGGTGTTCGACGATCATTTGTTCACTTGCTCGCTGATCCGATCACTGAAAGGTTCTAGACATCGAGACGAGAGTCTCCTAGTAAGCGATAAGGGGGTTCAACTGGCACGTGGTGGACGTAGCTATCGACGTCAGTCTGGTGCAGACGGTGGGTCAAGCGTTATCTGATCATCCTCTGATGTCGCAATGCTTGAGAGCAACCTTGGCGCGCGTGTGCTGCATCAATGATATGGGATTGCATCATTTCAACGGCCACTGGCAGCTGCAGCTATAAAGTGTACTGTAGCTCCTCAAAGGCCTCGATGCCCGGGTAGCTCACCGGACAACGACAAACTGGCGCGATCGAGAAGTGCAACACCCTGTCAACGATAGATTAAAGAAGTGATTATCATGATGAGCTGCATGACTTTTCCATGCTCGATGGTTTAGCTGACGGGAACGGGCCATTGCGTGCAGCCGGTCTAAGTAGTCACATAAATCGGAGGTGCTCCGGCGATCCATTAAAACCTTCACGTAGGGCTCGTGGTTTGCGATGCCGATGCCATGCTCCGATGCCGATGCCATTCTCGTGTCATGCTGTCTCGAGTGCCGGATGAGACTCAGCCGTGAGAACGTGCATGGCTTTGACATTTTTTTTTCATGGTCTTGGCAACACCGTTATGCTTGGGGGCCAACCCAATCATGATCTGTGAAGCCATAATGGACGACATCGAGATGCTCAAAGCCTGCAACAGGACGGACCATGATGTTCAAACTCTGTCCATACCATGCCATGTAATGTCCATATCCATGCTGTGCCATGTCTTGCTTTGCTCAACAAAAGGCCACAGTAAGCCTGCATCAGCAGGTCTTGAGTGCCTGAACAGTCAGGGCCACGCGTCTGCTGTGATCCCGGAAAGGATATTCAGGTCTCTTGTTAGAAGCCTCTCGATATCACTGGACATTTTACACACAGATCGTCAGTATATTGATTATATAATTGTACAAAGAAGATAATATCCCATCAAACGGAGATGGTCCGGCGACAGGTCATGGGACAGTAAAAAACCGAAACGATACCGAGGAGATTGCTCCCGATCCCATCTTGATGGTACGACGATGCCTTCTTCCATCAGGCCCTGAAGATCGGAAATTGGCTGTGTCATCAAGGAGTCTCCGATGGCGCTAAGACTATTTGGGTGAGCACTTCAAACGCCGAACGGAATTGACTTGCCAAGAGCTCCGTTCGCTGACTCCGTTCCCAAATCCACTCCCAGGACTTTGACGTTTACTGCGATATTGCTTTAATGGAGCGAATGTTTTCTTAATCTGCATGTGTCAAAAGCTCCGCCCTTCTGAAAAGTGAATGCTCTGTTGGCCTTTGTGAGTCACTTCCAGGTCCCCCGGAAAGTCAAAGCCGGGGGATGACCCGAGCCAGCAATTCATCCCAACATGGCCCACAGAACAGACAACAAAGATCAGGCAGACGAGACGAATTCTCAACAACATCGTTGTTTTACAATTGTGCATTTTGTCAGGGCCAACGTGAATGTTTACACCAGCATGCCATGCTCTATTTCTGGCGACACTAGACTCCCCGACCCCCCATGTTAGGGCTAGCTCAGAGCCCAATCCAACGGTTCAGGCTCTTCATGCAAGGACAGGGTTCGTGGTTCTCGTCAGCGGAAGATTAGGGGTCCATCTCAATTGCAGCTCAATTTCAGAAGCAATATCGGTCATGTCCAGCAAATAACGGATCCCGTAAGGCCCGTAAGACCAGCGTCGCAGCCCAGAGAGGACCCGAATCGTCGGGTATTACCTTCGTCTAACTCTGCAGTCCTAGATTCTCATTCACTGGGAAGTTCCCTGTCGGTGGATAAGGTCCCCTGGAGCTTAGATCGCTCAGCCATCACGGTGCCGTGGCTCTGTCTGCTGGCGTTGCATCAGGATTCAGAAGGACGAGGCTTGTAAGTGACAACTATCCAATAGCGCTTGAAGCGAGTTTCCATTCGAGCAAACTTTGCAAATTACATTTCAGCAATGCCTTGTGTCAAGTCTTGGCGCCCAATGGCAACTCTGCCAAGCGCTGAGAAACAATGAGACAAAGACTAGTTGAACCACATATTGAACAATCCATGTATGTTTTGCGTCCAGCGCGGCAGTATAAACTCTCTTATGTTGGCACTTCAGCCCGCGATATGCGTGAAATCCGCCCCGGACTCGAGACTCCGTTAGGGTCCGCCTTCATATGCCGTTGCATCTCATACACAACAAGGGTTATTCAACTACTGCACCGCTGTATGCACATGCTTGCCGCTGGATGCGAACAGCTTCGTTAATTAATTCCTAACAGATACTCAGATCATGTACTGCTGTAATTACGCGGCCCAGGCTTCCAGGCGGCTGAAGCGCCATATCACTCATCCACCATGGATCTCAAAACAGTTATCTTGTTGAGACTGGTGCAGTTCACCAGCAGGCACCCACGGACTACGGGCGCACAATGACTCTCAGCCATCTTAATAATTCCTTTTTACTTTGTAAAACCCCTGCGAACTTTCCTTGCCTGTCCAGCTGGCTTGATCCGGGGCTAAACATAGGGCGGACATTACGGTATCCGACACGTCCGTAAGTTGACTCATTTTGCTGGAGCAACAGAGGACAACTCATCATGGTCTAAGCCACTAGAAACGGAAACGAAAGTGATACAGGGCAGCACGGACTCTGTAAAGAAAAGTTCATCAACATGAGACTCTGTAATGGTAGGAAGGGTTCCATTGATCTCTGCCTAGGGTAGAGCAAGGGACACCCCGTTAAACGCAGGACGGCAGCCCGGAGCAACGATTGACAGCAAACAACAATAAGCTTTTTGTTTTGTGTTGTCTGTAACCGAGCAAGGCGGATCCCGAGCGTATTGAGTTATTTGGTAGCAATTAGTTACACCTGCATGACCTTGTTGCGCTGCAACTGTGAAGCTGTGCCCCCGTCGTCGTAAGCAGTTGAAATGGTTCTTCCCGCGAGATATTACAGCACAAGCACGTAGGCAGTTCCGAGACAAGCGGATGCCTTCAAGCTCAACGCAATGTTGCATCAGCCAGCCAGCCAACAACGAGGACGAATTGGGTATCGCTAGCATGATCGCACAGCGCTACAGGGGCACGAAAAGCTAAACATTGGGGACTCAATTGATCAATCAGATACTGTACCCAGGGTAAGCTGCTGCATCAGCACAGCACACAATGTGCTACAATTCGTAAGCAGTTCTCAATTGTAAGCCCCGGTTGATCGCATAACAACAGAACAACAAAACGGAGTGATTCAAACAGGGGCGGAGGTTACGGAGCGACGGCCAAAACTGGGGATACACGGGTTTCGCCTGGCTAGGACCTGACGTTGCATCAGGCTTGTCCTCATGCCAAGCCCTCCAAGCCACACCCCTCCTCCGTTTTGCTCTGTCTCTCACTCTAAAGCCAAATGAATGACTGCACGTCGTATCCTCGGCTCTGGGCGCCAAGTTCCAAGCCAAGCCCAGACGGCAGAAGGGACATTTGCTCCTAAAGGTTCTCTCTCTCTGGCGGTTGCTTGGTCAGGCCTCCTCCCTAGAGAACGCCCGCATGCAAGTTCAGCCAAAGCCGCTCAGTCGTGTCTTTGACTGGCATATGCCGCAGCCTCCGAATTGTGTTCTGCTATGTCCGGACCTGCACCGGTGCCTTGGACTGGACTAGGGTGGTCAAGCACAAGCAGAAGCAAAAAAGCAATGGGGGTGTGCGTGTCTCTCCGTTTCGTATGCTTGGCTGGCCCTGGACCTTGCTGCTGTTCAGACAGACAGAGACCCGCTGCCGATCCTTACTCCACGACGCGCCGTCTTGCAAGACACCTCCGGGCATCGTCGATCCAGGCTTAGCATAGCTAACTTACGTAGCCAGGCCACACACACGCAAAACAGCGTCAAAATCGAGAGGTGCCGTTTCTGCCCTGTTTCTCTGAGCGTTACATCTTAGTAGAACAGAAGCATTTGATAAAAAGGCCATCCCACCCCCCAGAAACCACACTCTGCTACCAGAACTTTCCTCAACCAAACTCATATTGAACGAGCACGATACGATACAATACGACCAAAGTAAATCATCGAACCCCCCTGGACGCTCTAGAACCCAACCCAAAAGACCCTTCAATCTTCTCATCAGGCCCTGTGCTTTTGCTGTGCTGTGCTGTGCTCGCTGTAACCAACCGGACTAAGCCTCAGCCACCTGCAGAGCCGTGCTACCACCACTGAACTGCTCGCCCTGCTCTGCTCCGTTCTGGACGAAACTTAGGCACACCCCTCCCCAGACGACTTGTTTTCAAGGCTCCAGAGTTCAAAGCCTAGGCCCCTGGTCACTTTCATCCTTCTTAACCAGCAGCCTCCCCCTTCAAGGCGACACAAAGCCAAAGCCAACGCATCCCCATCCACTTGAAACAAAAAGACATTAGTTTCCCCCTTGTGGTTTCCTTTGGAATAGAATATCTATATTACCTCTCTACCTCCCCAACCTCAACCATCATGTCTGCCAGACCTTCCAGCCACCACTTTGGATCAACAAGCTCAGCATCATCAAACACTTCATCAGGCTCCGACTCCGACTCTTCTAGCTCCGGCCACAGATACAGCATGGACTCAATCGCTCTTCCTATCGCCTCCGTCGAGGTCCTTCGCTGCATGCGATGCGCTCGCTCAGTTGAAACCACCTCCACCGACGACGTCGCTACCATGGGCATGGTGCGCATCGCCCACAACCTCTACTACTGCGAACGCTGCGCAAAGATGGTCGGCTACAAATAAATGAAATGCCAAGGTGCAACAATCTGAACGAGTTGACGAACGACTACATTCAGCATTTCTTTTTGGTGGAGGGAAAACACAACATTGCGACATGTTATCATCACATACAACGCGATCCTGGATTTCAACCAACAACACCTTTTCGGCGCAAGGATATCGGCCCTTAACCAGCATGCCGCATCAACATCCCCCGCCAACAGCCATTCACACCGAACGGCAACCCAACACAAGAGCATCTGCTGCTCTTTTGCCATGCATCTCCCCAAACGCAGTCGACATCAACCCATGCACTGCATCTGGACGGATTGGCAACCCCCCACCACTGCCTGCGATACCGACGGCTACGAAGATTCCCATTATCCCTCTCAACGACATGCCTTTCACCATGTGCAACACTTCGACTCAGGAACGCCCGCTCTTTGAGGCTCAGGGCACTGAAGTGATTGGGTGCGGCATGTCCGGGATCAACTTATGGGCCCGTCAGCTTCCGGATCAGCACTTGCTAGGCTCAGCCAGCCTGGGGCAGATCACCACCCTGCGGAGGGAGCATCACTGCCTCATGTGAACTACCACACCAAAAGGCACAGTGATTGAGGATTTTCTGTCTTCTTCTATTTCATGACCACCCTATTTATTCTTACGACTTTCATGTTCATCATGTATGGAGTTTCTTCGGGATAACTTGTCATATTACCATACCATTTCTTGTATACCCTTCGGATACCCTGTTTATTTCCGCCGGGCGCTTCGGAATTCTTGCTCTATTATTTGTCGTGGAGGATACACGCAGAGACCACGGCCTGGTGCCTGGCATGAGTTATGGCTCCGGCCTACGCCAATTGGACAGGCTACATATTTATTCTTGATAATCTATCAATATTTTCTCTGAAAAATGTCTCTAAACTGTCTCGTCTCGTCTCGTGTTGTCTCAACTGTTTGTCCCGTGCTATTTCCTTGACCACCCTTACTTACACCAGCCCCCCTCAGGCATTGCATTGCATGTTGGTTGCTTGACTTGGAGTATTCGCCATTGACACCTGACCTCTCACAGACTCACACTACCGGTACAGCAATAGCCGTCAACGTCTCCCGCGCTACGGTCCGCCTCTCGCATTGCTAGTTTGCATACTCCCGACCAGGGTCAAGGACCCATCCATTGGCCCCTTTCATTCGTTCAACATCGAATTCTTTTTCACTATTTCGCCCCAGGACCAATAGGAGACTCTACAGCAGGAATTTCAACTGCAGCCAAACGCAACCCGACATGACTGGACGGACCTGTCTCCGGAGTTGTTTGGCTGCCGAGGCTGGCCCGTACACCAGCCACTGACGTCTTGGCTCCCCCAACTTCAACCACTCTAGGCGGGGGGATTGTGCATGCAGAAGATGGGGAGAGGGCAGCTGGAGACAATGGTGCTCATTATCCGGAGCCAACAAGACCCGGGTTAAACGCGCGACTTGAGCTATGCACAGGAGTGGGAATGGGCACGGGGACTCGGACTGGGAATGGAGACATGGCGGTCTCGCTTCAGTTCGGTTCAATTTCACTTTCCTGACTTGTCTTTTTCGCCTCCCCCTTTTACTTTTCGCTGGGGTTTGTCTTGGTTCTCCAGGTTTTATCCCGGCTTTGCTGGAGGTTTACTCGGTTAGGGTTTGGTCTTTCAGATCCCCACTTGAGAGGCCTCGGGCTACTTGCTTTTTTTCGTTGGCCTCAGTGGAGTCGCTGTGGTATTTTTATTCTCAAATTTTTCCTTCTTCCGCCTTATTTTTCTTTGAGGCTATTCACAATGTCCCACCCGTAGCGGTCTGGACTTGTCTCGGTGATATGGGAAATTACGACGGTATGACATGGCTGGTGGCTGAATGGCACGGGACGTACAGAATCACCTGGACGGTGCTGGACCTACGGAACAGGATTGGCATTTTTAACTTAGATGAGAATTGACTCACGAAGATTTTATGAGCTCCAAATTGCATCTAACTATACCTGTCTTGCAATGACTGTTGAAACTCAGTCCTTTAGCACAAAGGTAGCTCTCAACAGCTGAGCTGCACCCAGCCGACCATCAAAAGCCAATTCGCGCGTACGGTTGCGTCTGTCTGTCTCCAGTAGCATCAACCTAAATCTTAGACCGTTGCCGCGCTTCTGCAAGCCTCGCAGCCCCAGTGACCACTGTGTAACTAACCATCTCAGTGGCCAGACATGGATATGTAGTCTAAACAAGCATGGAATTGAAGTCATTTTGAAGAGGGGAAAAGGGAGGCTAATGTGTGATGTTCAACCAACGAAAGCAGCCGGGGAAGCTAAATCACAAGTTTCTCCATCACCACACATATCCTCCTCCTTCCCCTCCCCAATTTGCGCGCAACGCGCCTGTAGGGAAACAAAGTTTGACCTTGGACGGCAGTTGGGAAGTCTACAAAAGTGCACAGGGACTGGAATGTAACCTGGGCATGGTCGTTGTGTGGCATCTGCCGTTATCCTTCAAAGTCTAGACCTATTCAACCCCTCTGCCATCCTTCGGCTCCGTGGGCGAAGGAAATAACTAACCATGATGGCGGCGGTGGCTTGATGGGACCGGCGCCGGAAGGCCAAGCTACCGAAACCACCTTATTGCAACAAGTGCGCACTATCATGCAATCCTTGGTTTCTCTCAACTATTGAAAGTCGAACGGTTTTAGTGCGCAGCCAAAATGTCACATTAGACAATTCCCGTGCCAAGCTTTTTTCCACCTGCGCGTGCTCGTGTGCCTGCTGTGTTCCTTGCTTACAGCCCGCCTGGGTTATTAACATCCATGGTCATATCAATGGTTTCATACAAAGCCAGAACCAGCTGGAAATAGCATCTTAGCGGCCCGGGGGGTTGCAGCGTGCCGGGGTATTGCACAAGTCAGGACAAGACCACGTATGTGAAATAACGCCAGCCTACCTATAGCTGACCGCTCACCTCGGTCTTAAAGCTGACACGCATTTCTGTTCCGTTTCAATGTGCAAGTATGAGGCTATAATGTCGTTTCCTTGGCACCAAAAGAGAGACATATGAACCCCCTTGTCTCTTGTAGGGTGGGCATCAATGGTGGTGGAGTGGTGGACAAAGCCGGGGAAGAACGAAACTCAAACCAAACCAAATCAATGCATGTCTCTGTCAAAGAAAAAGAGACATGTATCATTCATGGTAGCAACAAGGCTATCACTTGTAAGACAGAACTGTCGGAACCCTTTGCACCCGTAATGAACAGGTGAGACTAGCATACAGTCACAAGTTAAGCTCACCGGTTTAGATCCGACTCCCCGAACTTGATACTGGACCAAGCCCGTAGTTTCGGCATTGCGGTCGTCCGTTTAGCAACGGCACCCACGGACCTCAGGTTTACTCGTGACAAGATGCCGAAGCCGAACCGCCCGACCTGAGAGCTTGAAGCTTAGATACCTGGCTAGAATAAGCTCAAGCCTTACTCGAGCCGTCTTAACGCCGGGACTCTGGCGCCGACGTGCCGTCCCATTTTCGGAACCCATGTCAACAGGTCTTCCTTCTCTTCCGTCCATGATGCTATCACCCTCGCTCTCTTACATGCACTCATGCACAACAGATGAGGTTTTTTCCGTCTCATCGCACACGCACACGCACACGCACGCACACGCCCTCCCAGCCCCCGACAATTCCGTCAATAAGGTGAGGGTAACCTCCCCTCTAGCCAAAAAAACGGTCGCGTCCGTGAGCTATGCAGACCGATGTCATAGGGTCCCGCGCGCCAATGCCCATACAGGAGTAGCTTCACAACCAATACCGCAAGGGATGACGTTTGTTCATGCGTCAAGGGTTTTTTGCTCCCTTAAAAACTAGACAGCCAGGGTCAAAGCGGTGACAGGAGCCACACCGAACGAAAGACACAAAAAAAAAGTTGTGATGTAAACTAAAATACACAAAGTTGGAAAAAGAACTGGATCTCGTGGGTGAGGTAACTTTTCAAACATGTGGAGAAGAATGGACGGGAGATCATCACAAAACGTATTCTCCAGTTTGAGCCTCTGAAGATCAACCAGGATAACAACTAAAAAAAAACCACAAGGTATCAGAACTCAAAATAGAAGATGTAGAAAACTCAAAAAAGAAGGAAAAAAGAAGGGGCTCTTTCTTCTCCCTTCCGTGCAATTCCCTTGCACACCACCACTAGACGTGCATCTTCCCGCAAGACCCTGGGAATGCCCTCACCCATCATTCCCAAGATGGCATCAGAACGGGCCCACGCCCCTTTCGTCATGCCGCCCGCTGACCTCATCGTGCAGCCCCACGACACGACGCTGTGTTCAAAACAGGGCGGTCTATAAAAAAAAACAACGACATGGGGGCGTGACGTCGCTCCAAAACGGTTTGCGTTATTTGACCAGGGTGGGTTAAATTATCTGCAAAAACGGTGGTCAAGAGGGATTAGGGTACTGGTGAGGCGTGTGAAATGATGCAAGTGGTGATCAGAGAACCTTCCAAATAAGCAAAACGGTATGGCTGAGGATTGTACACATTATTTGCAAGTATTATAGGGCGTTCAACCGAACAGCTGCTGTGCCGCTTCTAAGAATATTCGATTTCGTTACCGAGACGTCCTTCTCGAACTACATACCTTACACCTCGCCCAGGGGTCTCATACATGTTCATACCAAGGCTATGTTCCAACGCCTTACTCCTAGTTCCTGCATCCCAGAATTATAAAGTGACAAGACCTATAAGCGTCCTATTTCCGAGCCTTCATGTTCCCATAAACCAATGACACCAATTCTTCTATGCATCAACCCTCCATACTCACGTCCGTTTCCTTGCCAAGGTTCTTCAGTAAGAAACTGCGCTTGAAGTACTCATTGGGATGGACAATTGTTTCGAGCTGTGCTTGTGTCATAACTCCTTCGTCCTTAGCTTTCTTGATCTCTTGCTTGTGTAAATGCTCAAACACGCTGTGGATATAGTTAGTGGGTTGTCCATGTAAGTGACTGCAGATAAGGGTAGTAGAACATACCGATTGCACGCCATGTGATACTTTTGCTTGTCCTTGTCCTCTTTGATACCCTGGATGACAGAGCGGTCATTGACACCCATGCCCTGTACGAGGGTTGTGAGGTTCTCCATGTTGAAGTGTCTGTATGGGCATCCATGGGCCTCACCAGGACCAGGCGGGTGCTCAGTAAGGATCTTTTGACAACTGAATGGGCTGTAACCGCCTCCCCTTCGGTTGGAATCACCACCAACATCGCCGTAAACGTGGCGAACATTGTAACGGTACTCCTTATTGAACTGATCATCCGTAATCTTGTGGAAGCTGCGCCTCCAAAAGATGAGACACTCCTCCAAGTTAAGACCGATACCCTTAAGGAATAGTGAGTACTGTAGTCGACCGTAGTGCTTAAGATGAGCATCCCGGCGTAGCGAGCGGTGCAGGTGGGACATGCAAGCTGGGAAGTGCTGGGAGAGGTTGTCGATATTGGCGGCGCTGATTTCCGCACCGGGCACCGCGGCAGTGCTCGATGTGTAGGATGAGTCGGGGGTGATGAAGTTCTTAGAGAGATGGTTGAGAATGGGGGTGAGACGATCGTCCTCATCAAGTCGAGGGAGTGCGCGGGCAGTCAACTGTCAACAGTTAGTATGTAGTCTGCTTATTAGACCTGGGCAGAACGCACCTCAAGTTGTCGTTCTAGGCGCGATGTGAACTCTGAAACGACCATACCGGTCTGTTCTCGGCCCGGCACGAATGCCTTTCCGGCCTTCAAGAACACTCTTCGGCTCTCAATCAGTTCAGGAACTCGCATCCAATCCACCTTGAACCAGGTATCATCGTCGTTCTCTCCCTTTCGGTTGCTTGTAAAAGCAGCCAACTCTGCAGCGTATTCTCTCCTATCCTCCTCCGTCACATCTTCGCACCAGTCCAGGCCTAAGGTCTTAACAAATGCAGATCGCTCGGCAAGGTCATCATCGTTGAGTCGCAGGCGGAAAAGCATCGTCTCGACACGCGAGAATCGACGTCGCAGGTCTTCGGTGGATGAGAATGCTAGTCGTAGGATAAAGTGGCTATAGTGATCTTTCTGTCGCTGTTCAAAGATCTTTTTGGAACCTGAGCTGTTTGCCTCGAGGTTCAGGTGCTTTTTGAGGATGGGCTTCATGTGCGTTGCGGTCTCAGCGGGAGTCTTGTTGCGAAACGAGCAGGCTTCGAGTTCGGCGAGAACTATTGACTGTTAGATACTCCCTCTATTCAATGAAGATGATCCTCACCTCGAAGTCGGTCGATGGCCCATTGTTCAAACTGCTCGAGCGTAATATCCGCAGTGGGAGGATCCGTGTAGAAGTTGAGACGATGAGGGTAGTCAAGGTTCTTGTATGTGGGTGTAGCAAATTGCTTCTTGCGATGGTCGACGACAATTCGTCGCTTAGGATCAATTCGGTTGAAGTCTTGCCGCAACATTATGTCGTTGTCTCTTGAATCTCTTTGTGTGAGGGTTGTCGTGAGGATGAAATTCGGGACAAGGAGTGGAATGGTCAGTGGGAGGCGTAAAGTGGAAGACGCGACTTTACGCGTCTGGTGTCGCGGGGTGGACCGGTAATTAAGAGCACATGGACCAATCGTTGTTGAGCAAATGGCGTAGAGTGTTCCCCAGGTGATGTTAGCGTGCAAGTCCACTAATTTTCTAGACAGACCTCAAGACAAGGAATCCGAGGCAAATAAGTTGAACCTGCGACGTTTGGACTGTAAATTGTCTGTAAAAAAGCCCCCATAGCCTGATTGTGATGTGATTTTTGTATGTATTTGTTTCTGCACTTGTGATGGGGCTTCGATTGAGGATGAATAATCATTCGTCTAGTTTGCCTCTGGCGCTTTGAGTCGATGATCGCTGTAGTTTAAAGCTTCATTCCATTCTCCCATTATGAGAGAATTATTCGCAACAGTAAACCAACTCAAACTCTCTTCCACGTTTACTCAATGCCAGCTCGACTCAGAAACAGGGCTGGGCCTTCAGAGCCCGTAGCGTGTTCTTCGACAACACCATTCAGGGTCCCATCAACTGTGTGTTTTACCTGTCGTTCGGCTCATCTGATGTGATTGAAGCTGACTGCTACCAGCTCAACGCCGAGTATAACTCAAGCTCGTCTTTACTACTTAGACTACCGCCGGAGATTCTTACCTGCATATTCCACCAAGCTTCATTGATTGACAGAGTCATGCTTGCGATGAGCTGCAAAGAAATGCTTGCTATCTCACAGCTGTGTAACCTAAGAGTACCTGATCGCAATGGTCACCGTGCCGCCTGGAATCGATTAAGTCCTCCCGAAACTTCATGTTCATGTCAACGTATGGAGGAGCTCCTCCGCAGATTTCGGCCGATAGATGCCCACGGCCGACCGAGCCGCGCATGGAGTTGGTGTGTCGACTGCAACAAATATCTCCCGACAAGATATAGATACTGGACCAGAGAAACATCGGGGGAGAGTGACTTAATGAATATGGGCCCCGCTATCACTTGGTTCAGTCGTGGACTTAAAAGGCAATGTCCTACTTGCTATTTTCTTGAGTTGATAAACGTCGCAGCCGAGACAGGTGACGACTGGATAGCTGAGCCAGTGTAGATATATCCTCTAGATATACCCACTTATCACTCAGATTGTCACTTAACCGTGTTATAAGACACTTATAGTACTATATCGCAATATATCCCTGAAGCTGGACACTGTGGTGTAGATATTGCACGCCGTCTTAGATCTTGTTTGACGACCTTAATTGCTGCCTGGGCACAACTTGAGTACGAGATACGAAGGGGTTGGTCCTGCTTATAGAATACAACGTATCTCACAAGCGAAGATCGTAGCGGTCTTGTAGAAATATAATAGTTGTCTCATTGTGTCTGTTGTAGAAAGATGAAAGAGGTTTGTATGTGGCTCGAATAGACTGTACACAAACTGCGGCTCCGATGCGCAATACAAGATCCACCGATCAGGCGACCAGCGATTTTACATCAGTCGCTATTGGCGATACCGACGTAAGTATCACTGTAATAGTGCCGAAAAGGCTCATCGACAAGCTAGACATGGCAGCCGCTCAAGGATCAGTCTGCAGAAGTAGAGCCGTGATGATATCAGCAGAGTTGGCGCCTAACGTGATACCACGGGTAAGATAATCTTCTACTAGCGCCTCAGCATCAGTATGTCCTCTTAACATAATTTATTAACGTTTGGGGATTCTCATATAGTTTAACAGACGTTGACCAATAAGTGCGCCGATAATGCCACTCATGACAGCTACAGCTGCAACAGTGCTGAAGTCTCCGCTCAGATTCTCTGTGGCCGGTATCGCCAGAGCAACTGTGAGACTTCGAGACGCGAGTGCTAGCGAATGTTCCGCACTGATACCAATAGCGAAGCAAATGTGGGGGTAGGTGAAGAGTGATGCAACCGACAACGCGAGGCAGGGTATAGCGATGACGAAGCAATGCTCTCGCAGTTCTCGACGGTGTCTATACACAGGCAGAGCAAGGACTACAATACCAGCGTCCAGAATCGCCACAAGTATGTCTCCAGCGCCTGGGAACGGTTGACCTTGTGGATGAAGCAGTAGAGACCTGGAAGTCACTCCTGTTCTGAACCGACGGAGTGCGATTTGCAAGCTATTTCCCCTGATAGCTACTAGAGTCTAAGCTATCAGCACAGAAGCGGTGGCAAGGATGAGAATCGGGCGCAGAAAGGTGCGGTGCCTCGCAGGAATGCGCATAGCCATTTGGAAGCTCAGAACACAGATACTGAGCTGCACTGGCGTGGCGCATTTTGTAACGTAGTAGACAGGGGAACAGTATCCCATAGACACCTACATCGACATTGCTGGTTATCTTAACTTCCCAAATTTTTGCTCGTTGGGGCAAGGCATCTGTTGTTGTGATGGATTCGTTGACGCCGTTACGCTCAGCTTGATCTGAGGTCGGTTCGGGATGAGAGATCTGGGGGCAGAGGTCATGTCTCCTATCCAGACCGCTGTAGACATCACGAGGACGGTTCGGTATATCGAATTGCGCACTATCCGAGCAAGGCCTGTGTTGCCCTTCATCCGAATGATGTCCTCATCAACCGTCCAGCCAGGCATGTCTGGTACAGCAAGTCTGGTGGTAAAATCATCGGATCTTGCGAGTACAATCCCTCTAGACACCCAACAAGACGCCTTTCCCAAAGTATTCGCAAGCAGCACGTCTCGTTGCCCTTATGGAGATTGCAAGCACTCGCACCCTAAAACCTTTACTACAGCCCGGACAACTGTCGGTTGGCGTCAGTATCAATATGACACACTCTGCTCCTACACCTGCTGATGCAGAGGTTACTTTAGAAGCAACGTATAGAGGGCGAGAAGAGAAGCTACATGTATTCAATGTTGTGGCGAGGGACAAGGGCGGAGAGGTTGGTAAAGCGTTGCATAGGAGAGCTGTTGTCGATGCGGAGAGGTCGGAACAAGGGGCAAAGAAGAGGGTTGAGGCGGCATAGGAGCAAAAGTAAGAGGGCATCGGAATATGAGTCCAGTCCTCCTTAACAGCATGGTCTTTAAACAAGCACCCAGTATCAGTTTCGCTGCCTACTCAGGTACTAGTAAACGGGCACCCCGGACTACCTAGCTAGCTATTGAATATACAAAAATGGCAGTCTAAAAGGCGTGATATTGCTATTTTCAACCAAACTCCCACTTATACCCATCCTGCAGGTGCATGTGGCTATTGGCCATGGGTATGGAAGTTAGACATCGCGGGGAGGGGCGGATTCCTAATTTTCCCCACTCACATAAACCCAAACACCAATACCCATAAGCCTCACGGGACTCTTCCAATGGGTAATAATTGTCGCGGCGTTGAATTGAACTTGTTTTCATCAATAATTTCTTCCCTTGGGAAAAAGGCAGTAAATTCATCTGGATGTTGCACAAACCTCATCCGTTGACTGCGTCTTCACGGGCTCGGCCTCCATGAGCGTCGTGTCAGCAGGCAGCCATGTCGAATCCGATCAACATCCCTACCAGACGGCCTGATCGCCAAGGCGTGGCCTCAGAGGCTTCGCCGTTCCCAGAAAACGATGGCCCATACATGGGATACATTGAAACCTACGAAAAGTATACTATTCGTGTTATTTCCAGGTCGTGATGCGCGATACTGACGACAATCCAGTGGCCACGTTTACCGAGCCGTCTCAGCCGGCTCTGGCAAGTTCGTCACAGTTGGGCCACAATGCGAATTACCCTTTCTCTCCTTCGTCGTCCAAAAAGACAGGGTTACGAGGACAACCACGATAGCTATCAAGAGCAGAGACCTCAAGCAAGCCATCTCTCGCGTTGTCGGTGACGGGACAGTCCCACCCTTCCAATGGACTCTCAATTTCAACAGAATTGTTGGGCACTACGATGCTCTACGACTCGAGTATGAGCGTATTTCCTGTTACGATCCCCATGGAGATGTGTCCAGGGAGATGTGTTTATTAGTCGATGACATTGTGCTAGAACGGTCACTCTACGATGGTGTAGACATCGATCAGCTTCGTCAACAAGGCATCATCAGCATCGCTCTTCTCCAGGATATTCATCAAAGGAACATGGATCTTGGAATTAACGATCTTGAAGATTGCTTCCGCATTGGAGAATCCGCCAAGAAAAAGACAATTGACTACCTAAAACTCCAGAACAACAAGATCGCCGAACTTGCACTAACGGGGAAACTCGATGCCCTCCGCGGATTCTGCGAGCCTCTTGTGCGGTCTAGAGAAATCAAAGTGCTCTGCAAACCTGAAGTCCTTCTGCGTATACTCGACAATAGATTCTTGGATGTGTACGAGTACATCCTAGACCTCATAGAACGCACACAGCCACTGTCGGGGGATGTTCCCAACGTCGATTACACCGATATTACTTACCACCCATTGTGTATTGCTATTCGACTCGGTCACTATACTACTGTCAAATCTCTAGTCGACTGTAACAAGACCTTCGTCGGGTACATTGCAGAAGATATTGCTGGTGGCATGGATCGTGTTTTCACTCCACTCTTAGCCGCAGTTTTATGGCAGCGGCTCGATGTCATCCAGCTGTTACTACGATCTGGGCCAATATATCATACCCGGTTGTTCCAGGCCGAACAACTTGCCGCTGATATGGGTCTTACGGATGTTTCGCAAGCTCTGAGGAACCTACCCAAGCCATCTACGTCTGCCTTTGAGGCAATGAGCGCAAAGTATCCGGCGCCAAAGGCTCCTCAGCTTTGTTCTACAAGCCTACCCTCTTTTAACTATGTGGCATCGTCTCCATCTCCTCATGGAGACAAGAGCATCTCAGGAATCAGTAGCGCTCTTTATGGCTCGGCGAAGAATCCGAGGGACGAGAACTTCGAGCCTACCATTGCTGCTCCTGCGACCCCCTCTTGGCCCGTTACCCCTTCAATCGCACCCCAACAGTTCGTTTCGCCCAAAGACCTTTCATGTTCTGCTCAGGTGTTCTCGCCTGTCTTTTCTCCCGGAATGGATCCACCCCTTTTCCCCTCGACCTCGGGTGGTACTCCCCAATATCTTCGCCCCTTCTCGACAATTCAAAAACCTAGCAACAGTCCTATGTTTATCGATTATACCAATAATTATAACCTTCGGCGCAAGTTGGGCCGTGCGTCCATGTTCCGGCTACAGAAGCGATGTAGGAAAATAAGGCAAGCCTGCCGTCAGCATGATTCGTCTGGCGATTATGAAGACGTACTGCACCACTGTACCGACCCTCAGGCCGTCTGGCAGCCAGGGTTCGACTGTTTGAGGAACATAATGAGAAACCGAGTGCCTTCTGGGCTGGTTGAAACCTTCCAGGCCCTTGTAGTAGTGGATGCGCTAATTTGTCAGGTCCCCAATGCAAGAGAGCAAGAACGAGAGTAAGTAAATGATGGGTTGTCTCATTTTCAATTACTAATTTTGTACAGATTCATTGACGATCTCCTTCGATGGAAATTCTTGCTTCTTGAACACGAAACAGACATGGACATGTTCGATGAGATTGTTTGTACCGCGTGGGGAATTAAGGCTCTGCCGACCACGGCCTTACCAGGATCTGACCAAGACCTCTTACGGTTCGGACAACTGGCAGAAGGTCTCGTCTCTCACGCAGATATTAAACCACCTGACCCAAGTTCTCGAGGTGTTCGACTGCGAGAAGTCCAACGACAAATGAAGAGTCATCAAAGATATCACCAGCCTCTCGAGCGGCCCACGCTGACAAGTCCGGAAATCCTTACTGGGACAAAAAGAGAGCCTCCTGATATCAAATTCGTTGACCCCAAGATTGTTTTGCTATTGCAGTCAGTGGCTTTTAACATTCTTTTGACAACTTCTTCCTGTAAGTGTCTCTCGCTCTTCCACAGCTGATCGCATAGACTGACGACTACACAGCCATTCAAGATGTTGAAGATAACGACTCGTCGCAGCAGCTGTTGCGATCTCCGGCAAGCATCAACCGGTCATGCGCGATCGTGGAAGAATGGCTCAGCTTCGATTCGAAAGATGGGTTCTCTTACGATTCCGGCATTGGCATGGAATGTCCTGCCAGGGATTTCACGAGCCCATGGATGCAAGGAATAGGAAACGCCAGCGATGGGTACACCGAACCCCAGACCTCAGCTTCTTCGGCACAGACACCAAATGCCACCAGAGACATATCCGAAATACTATATCCGTATTTAGAGGACCTGGACACGGCTGGCATGCCGAATATGATGGACTTGGACGAGGACGCAACAGCCCATGTCGAAGACCAGAAGACCTGTTTACTCCCCAATTACTCTTTTGCCTCGATTACAGAGAGCGTGTTAGACACGGCTGTTTCGCGGGAAGAAGAGCAATTGTCTGCAAGTTCCTCTCAAACCCAACCCGATGGAGAGTTCTCCCAGTCGACCCAAGATGAAGAAACTCACCTATCGCCAAGAAACATGCACTTATCGGATGAGACACCTAGCTCCCAATCGCCATCTGGAGCAAGAAAGGGGGGGATAATATGCGACGCATGCGGCAAAGAATTTTCGAACAAGGGCAACCGCAACAAACACAAAAATACGGCATGTCCCAAGTTATCAAAGGAAACATTTCTCTGCAGATACCATCACCTGGGATGTAGCAGTGAGCTCACTACAGAGTGGTATCGAGGCGCTCACGAGGAGCAGAGGTGCAAGTTCAATCCGAATTCGGAACTAAATCGCAAGCGAGGCGGTCGATAGCATGGTGGTTTATGATAATGACTGATATGCGTCATGATTTGAAGAGATGGGAAGCGATGGACCTTTGGGTCAGTCAACTGATCTGTGTTTTGGAAAGGCAGTTTTACTACTATAACAATGATCCTGTGATACTCAATGGCTCTTTGGTTTCTGAGTCATGGACGTGGTATTCATTGGAGTGATGTGGGTTTGCCTCGTGGTGGGAGTCATGAATGGTTCAAGTTCAACGATGATGCTTCGGTAAGCGGGCCATAAACCGACTGATATGCACTTGCAATCCGAGATTTGCTCTTCTTCAAACTTCTTTGGACTTCTTTTCAACCTGTCCAACCTCTGCATCACATGAGAAGCTCTGCTGCCTGACGCTATCGCCATCCTAAGTAAATCTAGAGGCAACGGTCACCAGATTGAGACATCTCGGCTGAGGGCTGAGGAGAGGCATCCATACTTCTAGTGCGAGCAACGGCTGCTAGAGCGAAGCGCTTCGCTTCGGGCCAGGGAGGAGTGGGGAGGGCCCGAGCGCTAAAACGGCCCAAAGCGTCTACGAGCTGGGGCACTTTTGCAGGCGGGGGGAACCCTCGGCCGACAGCACCTCATCTCGTAGGGCTGAAGAGACAGGACCTGAGACGCAAGAAGAATACTACCTCTTTTACATAGATATTCAGACTCATACGAGGTTGGATGTCAGCATAAGACGTGTAAGTACCGCGGGCACGACTGATATATAGTCATAGATGCATTGCATGAGCAGATCGCGAGGGAGTGATTTGATGCTTATGCTTATGGAGATAAGGCAGTTATATCCACGCTAAAATTATCGCGAGGCAGACTCTAGGATCTCGCTCCAAGACATGGGATGACTCGTAAATGGCCCCCACCCTAAGCATGTTTGACATGGATACTACCATACCTTATCCATATGATGATGATTTATAAGGTACGTACTCAAGTTGAAACGGCCTGACGGGCTGCGGCTGTTAAGGCTGCCTCCATTGCATTCGGTGCTGATGGAGGGGGCTCCGAAGACAGGGTTCAAGCCAAGAGACGTCAAATCCTGTGAATACCCTTGAACTCATTTCTTTCTAAACTTCCCAACTTCGCTGTTTACTGACTCTATCCCTCTTTCATTTCCAATGTGACGTCTCCTCTCGTTTCCCCTCTCTCGATTCTGTATATATAAGCGCCTAGTCTACAATCCCACGAATCCTTCCTCCGCGTCAGCAAACTATCGATGATCATTACTCCGCCCTACCAGACCGAAACTCCGCTCAGCGATGCTGTAGTCCTCAAGATGGCTACCTCAAGCGTCTTCTCCGCTAAGCGCCGGACATCGCTCGGCGACTCAGACGATACCGACTTAAGTCTACCACGAAGTGCTCCTGGAAGACGCATCCCGAGCTCAGAATGGGAGAAGAAGCGACCCGTAATCACAAAGCTCTACCAGGAGGAGAAGAGGCCGCTCAAAGAGGTCATGGAGGTCCTCAAGCGTGAGCATGGCTTCACTGCGACGTGCGTACAGCCTCAAGACAAGAGGAAGTGGAATTGAGTTTGAACTGGGCTGACATCGTCTCCAGCGTCAAAATGTACAAATCACGAATCTGGAAGTGGGGGCTGGATAAGAAACTCAAAAGCGATGAGGTTCTCGCCATCCTCATCGCCAAAACAGAGCGTGATGCCCAGGGCAAGGCTTCTGAGTTCACCATCCGTGGCCAACCGGTCGATCTCGACAACATAAACCGATACATTCGACGGAATCCAGGTCTCGTCGCTCGATTCCGTGCTGGCATAGTACCAAGCATTCAGACCACTATTGAAGTTCAATGTCGAACACCATCACCGACTCTCAGCCACTCATTACCGCCGCCGCCGCCACCACCACCAAAAGAGACTCCCCATGTAGAGAAGATTCTCACTCTTTTCAGAAATTACTTTGATACGTCCTTTACTAACGGCGCGTGGAAGCATGAGTACAACGTCGGCTGTGACAGCCACAAGCCAGGCGATCGAAGCGTTGAGTTATTTGAGCGAGTGGTAGCCGTCTTTGGCTTGGTCAACCGGTCCATGATGATAAAGGATGAGATATCCATCAGTACCATTCTCACTCCCGCTTTCGAGTCACTCAAAGAGATAGTAGCCTCAGAGAGTCCTGTTTTCGCCGTCCGTACAGCATTTCTCTTGTGGTATCTCGACCGCCATCACAAGCAGGACCTCCTCCAAATCGTCATGAACTATCTCACTGGCCTAGTACCTATTGTACTAGGTCATGATCACCCAATGACTCAAATTTGGCAGATTATAGGATCTAAGGACTTCTCAGAGCATTACGAGCTTTCTACAAGACTATACTCCTCTCTCGTTCCTCTCTTTGAGGAGCGAATGGGACCAGCAAATTTCTTAACCACAATATTATATGGCGACCATATTGACTGCCTAGTCAGCCACAACCAGGCAGCAGAATCACTCGAAGTCGCTACAAAATACCGAGCAAGAGCAGAAGCCACCCAAATGCGCCACCCTTGGCTCCGCGAGCTGGCGATTGCACAGACAGCAGTTCTGTGCAAAGCGAAAAGTGCAGAGGGCAAGATCGATGAAGCTATACAATGTCTTCAAACACTCAAAGATTACGACCTGGACGAAGAGCAACAAGCAGTCATTGATGTCCAATTGGGCAACTACAGCTATCAGATGGGCGACATCTCCTCCGCCATCTACTGGTTTCGAGAGGCATCACATCTCATTTCCACCAGCGAAGGCGACGAGCGTCTCCTCCTCACATGTCTCGCCAATCTCGAGAACGCGCTGCACAAGAACGGAGAAATCGACGAGGCAGCCCGAGTGCACGAGCACCGACTTACACGACTATCCGACTTTGCGAGGGAGTCAGGCACCTTTGCTGCAAGTCCGTCCTATCCAATCGACACACCGAACACCCTCCCGGAAACATCTACCATGTCCGCGAGTCCCATTGATAGTTACAGCCGGGACGGTCAGCAGGCGTTTGATTGGCTCTGGGGTGACGATGGTCATGGTAGTACATTACCGGTGATCAGCTTAACATGACACTTGAAGAACAGGCATTTTCTAGCCTGTGTGGCTGCTTACGACATTGTGTTTTAGAATGCAGGAGGGTTTTCTTTGACGTTAGATGCGTCTTGTATGTATGATTTGAGCGAGCTTTTGGGTTTATAACGCATTACGACTGGATAATATTACGACACTGACAGAACATGGACATGAAGGTTAAAAGACCGATCAAAGAGGAAGAGCATAGATACCTTGGGCTCACTGTGGTGGAAGCAAGGAAGCGATCTGAGAGCTTAGCTACGTAGGGCTGAAGATCGCCTTGGATAGAAGCGGTATCATTATTCGAGATAGTCAAATTGGCTCCCTACAGGGGCTGTGTATGCTGATACAATTAAAATAAGTATCTCGTATCTTGAAAATCATGAAAGTTAAGTTTGTTTCAAGAATTGAGTTGTTTCATCTTGCTTGTTCGCATCTGTGACGCTGACTAGTGGGTGGGTGCTTGGTCGGTATTATTATGTTGAGGCAGTGACCCCTTGTCTTTACAACGAGCGTTCAATTAGCTTTGATATACCGTTATCTTAGTATCCATGGCTTCTATGACAGACCCCTGCATTGGTGGCCGTTGTATGAACCGTTGTGTAGATAAGTTGAGGGTGTCCGGTTGAAGATTTGGAGGCCGCCCGCATGTAGCATCGCGCGCGGATGATGGGGTGAAGAGTAAGGATACGTCTATTATATGCATAACCATTGGGAAAAAAGCTAAGAGTATAAATAAGGCCTGTGACACGAACTACTAGCAGCGACGAATGTATCCTCTGACGAAGTGTTGAACGAGCCAGTCAGGACAGCCGAATACTCCTCCTTCTTGTGAAGGCTTTGCAATCAGCGTGATGTTCCTCAATGCTAGTCTGTTGTGCTTTAACACTTTCTTCTAAGCTGCGTCAAGCGAGGAAGGTGAGCCTACGTCTTATGACGGAAACGCCTGTATGTTTTCTCGATCATGTGCGTGATATCCAGAGCATAGAGGCCTCACAATCAAGCTCTACATATTGCATGATAGTAAGACGACATTCAACAACAGCCAATAACATCCGGTATGGTGTAGTGGCTAACATTTCGCGCTCTCATAACCTGAGAGATTGGTACCGCGGAGCCCAGGGTTCGATTCCCTGTACCGGAGTTTCTCTTTTGCACTTTTTGCCAATTGCTTGTGCTTTTATATCATCCAAGTGAGCAGCAGGTCAGTACTGAGAACAAAGCCTGTATGTAGTCTGTGCGTAGCCGGGGCACACAGACCTCGGTTGTTCCAGGTCTTTGGACTTACTACCTACCCTGGAGCAAGAATCTCACTTGGGCTGGTAGAGAGAGAGTACCTGGGATATAATGAATTGAGCGCACTTTTACTTAATTAGCAGTGCGAGTGAGGTTTGTATTTAACTCATGTTGTTTAATGCCTCTCTCTCTTTCCTATTACGAAGAAAGTGGTGCTAGAATACATGATTGGCTGGTAAGAATGATTGATGATACATGACTTCAATAGACTGTGTAAGAAGTTCAACACCTGGAGGTGAAAATCTTTTTAACAAATCTTCCCTACATCGATCGCATATCCAATCATATATCAGTCGTGACGAACGCAGTATATTATATTGCTACATCCAATAGTTGCCCAGGAATGATGCATTGCAATGTCCCCCATAAGGCTAGCCGTGATCGCGTAAGCCATGATGTTCACTGTGAAATGAACAGGTCTGACAGCCTACGCATTAGTTACACCGGCAATCAATCCAAGGCGAATAACTATTAGAGCAATTACCCAGTTTATTACCTAATCTGTACAGTATCTAACTAAACTGGTGTCCTGGGGCTTCATTCTCAATCCTCAATATCTAACTGATGTGCATGACACCGGCTGATGATACTACGATAACACAATTGCTACTTAACAGAGCTGATAGAATATCTGAGCAAGTTGATACAAGACATATCACTGTTGAGCATATGGCATAGGTTGCCAGAAAGTGACATGATACCCGGAATTAGAGTGTAGCGGCGTAGTAAGCCAATAAAGTCAGCGGATGGACCATGTGGTCGAGGTAGAGGACGAGATCAAGCGCCAACAGTTTTCCTCGAGGCATTAACACAACTTTCAAAACGATGGATGCGCGCTCGGTGACGCGAGTGGTCTGGTGGGATCTACGGCACGGCGTTCATGATGCAATCAATCAATCAGTAGTTTTCCTTGATGCTTGGGGTGACATCGATGGCTTCGCTTGTCGAGGTACGTATAGTGCCTTGGCAGATGGCACATTCCAAGGTGAGGATGCATGAAGGCTGATAGCTGACTCAAGGTGAGTGACTGCAGAGAACTAAACACCGAGAATCCGGAGCAGTCGGCAGTCGAGAGACCGGAGGTCCGGAGCGGAAGGAACGGCGATGACATGGGCGGGAGGAGCGGTATGTGGCATGTGACGATTCATGGAAGTCTGTCGACGTCATGACAAGGAAAAAGAAACCAAGTGACAAGGGCAAAAAAAGGGACCAGTTTGACTGCAATCAAGGGACGATCGCAGAAATGCGCAGGAATGGAGCGGGTGGGCGATTGTAGGGCTCTTAGTGGCCGCCCTGGTGGGCTCTGCAGCGGCAGTGAGCGGCGTGGCAGCGGGGATGCAAGTGGAGAGCGTAGAGGGGCCAAAAGGTGAAAAGTAAATGATGGTGAGGGTTGGAAAAGACTGAATGATCGATTCATGGATAATAAGCGAGAGTGTGAGTGATTAAGTGAGTAATTCAGGTCGAGGGCGCTGCAGAGAACAAAGGCCATTGGGGGCCGTTGCAATCCAATGTTTGATTGAGTCAATTTATAACGGATGCCGCAGCAACTCGATGCGCATATGCACGCATAGACTCAAGTACAAGTCCCAAAAGTGAAGCTGGTCTTTTGTTGTTACTGCGCGACCGTCTGTGTTTCGCTGGTGTATCCTAAAATTACATGGGTTTCGTTCCTCGGGATGCCACAAAAGGACAAGGCTCAAATGACCTGTACAAAAGAGATGCAATGGAAAGAAAGAAAAAAAAAGATGGGGCGATGCATGCAAGTGTAACGAAGCAAAGGCAGGCCAGGCCAAACGTTACCTTGCAGCTGTCCCCTGTACCTGTACATGTACATAAACCCAACAGACATAACTGAATCAAAGACATGGAAATGCAGTCTTACCTTGGCTTGCAGCCTCTCTTTGTTTGTCTTGACCGAGTCAATCAATTCCCTGTTGGATCTGGGGTGCTTCTCTTTGTACAGCAGTTATGGTGCAGTACAGTTTATTAGTGTCGTCTGTCATATGTAGCCGTCAAAGCTTGGTGCCCATCGCAACGTTAATATCATGGCATGGCCTCGCTCATCTCCTCATCCCCACCAGCTTTTCATGAATCATTCATTTACCCATCCTCGATAACGGACTTGGGCCTCCTCTTCCCGTTTATCTTTCCACTCTATCGTTATCTCTGATATCTCTTCTCCTCTACAACAGCTCTTCACCTTGAATTATTACGGATTGATCCTGATCCTGATCCTAGGCCGTACCTCAGGAAATTACACAATACGGTTCATGTCCATGCACGCCCGGCTCAGCTCAGCGTGACCTGTTTGGTTTGCCTCGTCCATTCATTTCAACACGCCACGCCCAACAACATACCATAAAGTGACCACATCGCAATCTTGACGCTCCTGCACGAGACCATCCGCATTCCCCAGCTCTTGGCTTGGCTACTGCTATAGCTACCACTGCTGCATACCTACTCTACTTTAGCTGGTTCCAGCTCTCTGCATCAATATCGCATCTCTTGCATCCAATTGACCTGCTACTGTACCCGATACCTCCCTCCCCGCGACTCATCCACACGCTAGATCTCTCTCTTCACGATCCAGTATAAACAAGGTTCAGGTTCAACACAAACCTAACCCCATCTCCGCAGAGATAAGGAAGCATTAGAGCGCCATCGTCGTCAAAGTAACTTTCAAGCGCTGAAGGCTGCAGGGGTACCCGAGCTAGACTATCGACTTATCAACTACCTACGCCGGCCCCGGTTTTCTTCACCCGCCATCAACACGAAGTGAAGGTCAGTCACCGAAGCCGAGGTCACCTGGATGGAAAAGATAGACCTTGGGCGGTGGATTTATTATTATTAGACGGACACGGAAACGGAGACGAGACGGGAGCCCAAGCACACCCAGACCCAGACAAGACGAGACCAGACCAGACGGAAGGAGTCACAGAAGAAAAGGGAAAGGAAAGACCCGCTCCGATCCCCGGTTCCCTCAATCTCAAGTACTAGTACTCCGTACCACTACTAGTATTGGTACTAGTGGCAGTCGCGCCCTTGCACCTGCCCGCTCCCGCACCTGCTGCTGCTGCTGTTGCAACCGCTACTGCTCTTTCGCTCTTGCTCTCTCTGAGTCTGCCCCAAAGTCAAAGGCCTGGCCGCCGTCTGGGCTCGTTGGACCCACGATTAACCACCAAACCTTGGCTGTCAACCGTCGATCTTGACTCCCTTGGCTTCTTTTTCTCCTTTGGTTTCTCCTCTTCTTCTTTTCCTTTCCCCCTCCCGTTTTCGCTCTCTTTTGAGCGACTCTGTCGGAATTCAGTTGCAACTTTCTACGTTACTATCCTCAATCAATCGAGTCGCCTCTCATGTCCTTGTTATAGAAGAGCCTTTGGCCAATTTCTCCTCTTCCTCTCCTTCTCCCCCTCCCCCCTTGGACTCCTTCGACTCGATCAACACTCCCTCAAGCATCGCCAAGCACGTTCCTTAAGCCCCGTGCTCCCTTGACGCATTCTCAGAGGTTCCCTTGCGCCAAGGTACGTTTCTATAGCTTTTGGAGTGATTGAGGATATCTGGAAGTTAATACTCGTTACCCTACCTGGATTCCGAATACCTCGACTTAGCCAAATCCATTTTCTCCTTTGTTTTGCTGGTAATATGCTAACATAATATTCTCACCACAGTCGATTTCTCTAAGTAGTCTTGTGATCTAAATAAACGACGATAACTCGACTTTCCCCTCCTTCAAGTTCGCTAGGCCTTAATTTGGTTCTAAGCGACTCCGACGACCCGACAGCGCGGAGCCATGAACACGCCCCACGCCCCCCGAACTGCGACGGCCCTGCCCCTCGACAACAACTCCCACGACACAGCAAACAACTCTTATAGGGGGCGTGATACCTCCCTTCGTTCAACCTCTCGTCCCATAGCCGTTCCCGGTCATACGCCTTCTCGTGCTACCGCCTCCCTTACACCAAACTCCCGTCGTCACGATAACGCCTATGCTACATTGTCAACCAGTCCTTTGTCGTCCTTCACGCTTCCTGATGTCTCTGTCACCACGCCGCCACTTGCTCATTTCCGCGCGGATACAATAACACCGGCTTCGATACAAGAAGGTGAACTTCCACCTCCGCAATCCAACACACTGTCTTCGCTTGGATCACCAGCTATTCCAAGACGCTCCGTCAGTCCTGTTGGATCGTTACGGATCTCGACTGACTTTCCAGCACGCCCTACAACTCCAGACCGCCGCGAATCTTTTAACAACAACGGTAACGGGAATGGCAGCGGCTCTTCCCGCGGCTCCTTGACGTTGAACCATAAGGCATCGTCCAACAGCCTACACCCTATCTCAAGGACCCCGAGTCTCAAAGCTGCTTTGACCAACAGTCTTGGTTCTGTTAGCGGAACAAGTAGCTTGGTTCCTAGCCCTATTATCTCTGCTATGGGAGATATGACACCTCTTCCGAGCCCACTTATGTCGGGCGACTCCCCTGGACCCTGGAAGAGGCTGAGCGCAGGTTCTCCGTCACCAACCCAGCTCCGCCTCAAAAGTGTTGGAGAAGGCTCTGTTCTAGTCACAAGTACTGGCGAATCGATCGACGCCGCACTTACGAATGGTGCCAAACGCAAGATTTACTCAACTCTTGAGCCTGGCGACAATGTGCCTGTACAACCTCCCACTACTAATCAACAACCACGACACCATACACGAAACCGAAGTGTGAGCGAATATATCCCTGATCCTATGGGAATCCCCAAGAGGCAAATATCGGTTTCTGGATCCCGCCCGAGTGTCGAAGCTTCAGCACGTCCCCTCGAACCCCATATTCGAAGAGAGCTCAACCTGGCACAGTCCCGTGGACTGACACCCGCTGGAGCTCAACCACCAACACCTCCCCCGAGCGAGTCATCGCGAGACTCTGCCGATGGTAGCAGTAAACCTCAAGGGCCACGTTTCGAATATTTTGAAGCAAACGGACGCAACGACAAGAAGCGACGTCGATGGAGGGCTGTGCGATTACTTGGTCAGGGAACCTTCAGTCGGGTTATGCTGGCCACAAGTCAGATTGAACCTGATGAAGACTCTCCTGAAGTTGACCACGGGAGACTTACACCCAAGCCCGAGCAGAGCCTCGACCGCAAGACTTTGGTAGCCGTCAAGGTCTGCGAGCATGGCCCTAAGGGTGGCGCTAGTGAGGAGCGTGTTGAGATGAGTCTGAAGCGCGAGCTTGAGATTATGCTATCCATTCACCATCCCTCGTTGGTCGATCTCAAGGCCTGGAGTATTGAGCCCTCCCGGGCCATCCTTGTCTTGACATATTGCCCTGGAGGTGATCTCTTTGATGTTGCGACAACCCATCGCTCCGTTCTCAAAGAACCCCTGCTGCGAAGGATATTTGCGGAACTGGTTGGTGCGGTGAGCTATCTTCATGAAAGAAGGATTGTTCACCGAGATATCAAGCTCGAGAGTAAGTTGGTCAAACTTCAACACAGCAGCCGAAGTTAACGATATTTCAGATGTGCTTGTCAACCTCAGTCCTTCTGAGCTTGCGGACCCATCTATCGACTGGGCGACTTATCCCTACTCTGTGGTCATCCTTACCGACCTAGGCCTCTCGAGGCGCATTGCCGACGATGAGAAACTCGAAACTCGATGCGGATCCGAGGACTATGCGGCACCTGAGGTTATTATGGGCCAGCCCTATGATGGACGAGCCACCGATGCTTGGTCACTCGGCGTGTTGCTCTACGCTCTTCTGGAGGCTCGACTTCCATTCGACCCTCATCCAGGCATGAGCGATGCGCATCGTATGCGTAGTCGAACCAGCCACCGTATCGCTAGGGTGGAATGGCGATGGGTAGAATATGCCGGCGACGACACAGATCACGATGGTGACGAAGCTAAATTCAAGGAGAAGGGCCTCACTGGTGCCATGGAGATCACAGAAGGATTGTTGAAGCGAGTCAGAGGTCGATGGACCGTCGACAAGGTGGCCAAAACCCCATGGGTTCAAGGCGGAATCATTGTCCAGGGCGGATTGCGCTTTAGGGAAGAAAAGGACGGCGAAGAAGTTTCCTAAACTTCCATGACTTTTGGGTTACGAAAGTCCATCTGCCTACGATCTCCAAACTGAGACCTCTACATGAGATCTCTACTCGTTCATTTCAAGTGTCGGCTATTTCAACTTGATGCTTATTAACCCCCACAACTGCTGCCACCGCCAGCAGGCTTTTCCTTTACTTTTACACTTACACAATCTATCTTGAGCCCCTTCATGAAAGATCAAAGTCTGATAGAGCTTTCATCTACATTTGGCATGACGACCGCTTCGAATCACTGAAACACAATGACAGGACAGTGGGTTTCTTTGACAACGACTACATGACGGAACTAGGGGCACATGGATAACGGAACGGATTGATCAACCAGGAAGAATGACGGAGCGGCAAAGGAAATCTGGAAAGGTGTTGGTTCATGGGTACTAGTATCATGGGGTTTGGTTCTTGTGTAGTTTTAGCATTGTTTCCTTGCCTTTGCTTTTCTTTCTTTTTCTTCCTTCATTTCTTCATCCCTTTTTCTCTCCCTCGTTTCGTTTTTGTTTTTCTGTTTCACTTCCATTCTTCGGTTACCCACTACGTTTCTTCGTTTTACTATTTATATCATACCACTCGTAGGCTTTCGGGAGTAGAAAAAGGTTATACCAAAAATGGATAGAAAGGTGTTTTTGAGATTCATCTGTATATTTTATATTACAATATGCTCGTGCTGAAGAGCAGTCTATAACTTGTGTCCGTACTCTTTGCTTATCTCGTTGCGTTCTCTTGTCTGTCTGTTTGTTTAGTTTCGTCATTCGCTTCTGGGTCAACGGTCGAACGTTGTTCTTGTTACGGGCCGGTTGTTAGGGACGTTGGCTTGTTTTAAGATCGAAGACGTTTGGATGCATTGTGCGTCGTGTAAGATAGCATTTAATTCACCGAAAAAGCTAGCACACTTCCCTCTTGCATCAAAGTGTAGATGCTTATTTTGACGTCTTGCCTGGATTGTCATGGCTCTCTTCATTCGCGGACTTCGAAGGCATGGCTTTTAGTTGTCTTCGCGGCTGAAACATGTTCTGCGTTTGTTCACGATGGAAACGACCTTGATTCTTACCATGTCTCAGATCCTAGAAGCCATGAACCATGACATGGAGTCATGATTTGAGAAAGAACTGGCCAATGAAACATGAATTCTGGTATCTGCATTTTCAGCTCCCGCGCCTTGCTACCTTGCGCTTACCACCCTCACTCAGAACTGTCTCTGAGGAAGAAGAAAAGAAGACGGAGTAGAACGCGCATCCCGCCTATCAAGAAGCTCCCAGACGCTGTCAGACGCAATACCACATCAAGCCCCATGCACCGCCTTGGATGCGGACCATGTCTCGGTGGAATAGAGCTCTACCGTCAGAGTAACTCTGAAGCGACGCGGATACGGAGTAGACTGCCGTGCCTTGTGGCTTGCCCTTACTGCTGATCTCAGCCTTGGCAGTAATGGGTCTCGATCGTAGCATGCTTGGACTAGGACCTTACGAAAGGCTCAGCAAATTTCGCGTAGCATCACGACATAAGATGAACCGAGCTCATAAGTCAAAGTGCAGCGAGTTTTGCGCGGGACCTGATGACGAGCTCGCTGGATCGTGAGATGGAATCGGCCTGATCTCCGCGGCCCATGTGTAAAGAGCAGGGAACAGGGGTTGCCGGCATCGAGCAAAGCACATGCATGCATGGGCTCCGTTCTGCTGTGTTGCGCTCTGCGATACGGAGATGGACTCCGTCAGAGGGGCCTGAACCAGATATGCCTACAATTCTAGTTTCAGAACTGCAAGACAAGACTATCGTCTATGCTTGTATTGAGCCCGACAGAGTACGCATTTACTACGTAGTAGGTATCTACTGCGTAGATGCAGCAACTTGTTATCTTTCTCTGGCACGATTCACTGATTGCGACTCGGCCGAGAGAGCGGCCGAGTCATCTTGACTTATGGGAACCGTTGCCGGACCAGGGGCCGGGTGGCATGTCATGTCTCCAGCGATCATGGAACGTTCCATTCTGAGCGCGTCCAGAGCCCAGACACCATCACTCCTATCACAGCGAGCTCAGTCGCAACAGAAAAAGGACATTTAGGGTTCGCAAAACGCGCCAAACAACACAGCTCTGATAGTTGTTTCTGCATCATTTAAAGTCAACAGGGTCTTGGCGGCCTTGTTCCGTTGACCCTGTTTCTTCTCTTCGGAGCGAAACCACGCTATGTGGACATAGGGAACCCTCAGTTGTAGGCTATCGGCGGGAGCCGACTTGGCTACAGAACCAGTGAGAACCGCGGCTTGGGGCTCCCCCACATGATTGTCACTTCTGTGCGATCCGTATCCAGATATCGCTCAAGGCCAGTAGCCAGGGCCCTCATTTGATTGGGACAGACTCATGGAAGATGGATAGAGGCAGGAGGATCAAGACAGTGAACCCCGAGTGTCTTGATACCCTGATTCGCGCTCGAGCAACAATTTGGGCAGGATGACAGCGTCTGGCAAAGGTGCTAGCCAGCCACTAAGACCGACTCAAGGTGTGGCCTCAGAAACAGCAGGTCAACAAAGCGTGGCGGCGCCACGGCCGAAGAAGCCATCGGACACCCAGTAGAGTTTCTAAGCCCCCAAGCCATTTCCATTTTCCCTCGACACGCTTGACGATTCTATTTGCCGACTCCCATGTCATTCCCACGGCACCCGGCAGCATCAGGGTCGGGAACATGTTATTTTTGTTTGTCGTGGCGGCGCCCATGATTCAGCTGGAAAGAAGGGATCAAAACATCGAAGGCTTCTGGAATATCTCAAAGGCAAGTCAAGTGACTACATAGTATCTTCGCAGCTTCACAGCGCAACCTGACAATGATACGGCGCTGGAATGCTCGTCCCCTCGGTAGATTTCCTTGTCGGTACGAGGGACCAGGGGCTGTATCGAGTCATTGTGATTGGTGCTCCTAAGCTCGGGTGGTGGCTCCGTCAACTCGACCTTCTGCTTCAGGCAACATGGTCGCATGCTCTGACAAGCCCACCCCTGGAAGCTCTTTGCTCAGTGGTCGAGTCTCATCGACCCCAGGGATGGCGTTGCCTTCCTAGTGCAGCCTTATCGGCCCTTCTATTTGTGTGGTGCTGAATCTCAAATTCACTTTCACCATTCGCCATTCAAGAGTGCCGTTCTCTCCAGTCTCTCCACGAGCGCCTCTGCACAGCCCATTAAATCGTTGTCATTGAGGGATCCCAGGACCGTCATCTCTTGTCTTGTTGTGTCTGTGTAGGTGCCTGTGCCTGGCTGGGCCTGCTTTGGTGCACTCGGTTTTTAACCATAATCCCCCCTGGTCTCCAGGGCCGAGAGTAAGTCCTCTTATCTCCCAAAGAGAGAGAGTCCGCTTCCGCGACGCTCCAGCCTCCTCTAGACAGCAGATTGGCTTGCCTTTCTGGGAAGTTTTGGCGAGGGAACTTTTGCTGGCGCTCTCTCACGCGCATTACTTGGCGTTCTGGCCGTGGACGCTCCCCGTCTTTTCTCTGGCCCTCGTCGCATTGACGGCCCTATCACAGCACCGCCCATATCTTCTCTTGCTGGTGCGTCAAGTCTGGGGAACGATAACGTTAGCAAGCCCTGGCCGTTGCTTTGGTGCTACGTATTGGTACTGTCCTACAGACGGCAGACACCCCAGTCCTGGAAGGGCCCGCTGAGAGTTGTTCTTGGTTCGCGCTTTGTTCTGCTCTGTATCCTTCGGGTGCTCTTCCTCTTATTATTATACGTACCGATAGTCATGGGCGCTTGTGCCCGCCTATTCATCCTCCGTTCTTGAACCTCATCTGAGCTCTCCCGCTCGCCACCTCGACGAGTGATGAATTCTCGCATTGGCGACTGAGGACATTGCCGAGGCCTTCGACTCGCCTCAGTCCGTCATTGACTGCCTCACAGCCAGCAGACCGGACTTCTCACGTCCGGCCTGAGCGCCTCCCGGCGACATGTTTAACCATCCAACAGGCGGACCTCGCCCTTCCGACAACAATGAGGATCCGACGTATGGTTTCGCCGATCAAGCCTGGCACAGGTACAGCATGAACAACAACACCAATAGTTTCTCGACGAGCCATTCGCAACCTTCCTATGACTCTGGCGCATCCTATGGCGACTCGTCCGGCATGGACTGGGCGCCAACCCCGTCGGCGGAATATGATATGCGATTCGATCACCAAGGCTCGTTGCCTCAAGATGTCGAGCTCGACAACATAAGTCCTTCTCATGGAGGCGGCGTTGGACGTCTGGTTGCGCATTTCGAAAACAAATCCTTTGCGCCACCACTCCCCACGAGGCCTTCCCACGTCGTAACGAACCCAGTACATCAAGAGCCACCTGCTTCGTCGCCTTTTGGAAACTTCAATGTCGCTTCCCCCATCGTTACAAGCCCCCTCGCCAGTCCTTCAGAGCCCAATTATGGACTCTTGGGTGGTCCTTCAAGGGTCACCAGTCCGATCGCTAGCCCCCCGCCGCCTACCCTCGCTTTTGGCGGATTCCATGATATGCAAATCCATAGTCCGGGTGTTGGTCCATCATCCGGGCCTTTTGGAAGTATGAACAGCTTTATGGTCAACAACAATAGAGTAACAACTCCCATGGAGACCACCTCCATGACTGGGTCGTCGATGATGCCCAATCCTAGGATGAACACGACCAAGATCACTTCACCCAATCCAGGTACTCCAGGTGTACCTGGTACGCCTGGTTTTGCCATATGGCGACCACCTGTGCCAATGACTCCTAAACCTTCCATGGATCAGCCTCAAAATAACAATAATTCCTCAAATGCCGGTGGTTATTTTGCGAAACCCCCCATCCCTTCCACACCCAAACCCGTGATGAACGCTGGAAGCCAGTTGGTCTTGGACTTTAATACCAACTCGAGCTTCAATATCAAGGGCAAGGCTCCCGCAAAGCCACCTGCGAAACCACCCAGACCAACTCGGCAACCGTCTCGGTCATCAATATCCACACCAGCACCGTTCAGCCCTCCTATCAAACGTGAACCGTCAACGCCTCAAATGTCTCAAGCCTCCGCTTCTTCTCTCCTACCATCGGTATGTCTCTTGTTGCTTTCCACAACTCTCAGTGTTTCTAACCTCTCCATAGGATGACCGAAGAGGATCCGTGTCTCAACGGTCTCAAGCAGGGAGCCGACCTTCGCGAGAACAAGTCCCTGCTGAAGCATGGGAATCTTTCAAGAACACGATTCGAACACTGTATCTTGAGGAAAGAAAACCGCTCAAAGAGGTCATGTCGGTCATGGCCGATAAGTACGGTTTCCAAGCAACGTAAGTTCCCATCCACAGCATATCTAGAAACATGTCTCACCGTCCGCAGGCCAAAGATGTACAAGACTCGGTTTTCACAATGGGGCTTTGTAAAGAACAATACCGAAGAGGAAGTCAAGCGTCTTCTGTCTATGAAATTCCAGCGTGATGCTGAAGGAAAGGTGTCTGAGTTCGTCCGCAACGGCAAAGTTGTTAACCTGGGCACATATCTGAAGAGAAAGGGTGTGACCGAGTATGATTTGGTCGACTTCGAGTTGCCTGCTGATTTGCCGGCGCACATCCGATGTCGAACCCCAACCCCGCCGCCTGCGCCAGGCTATCTCCAATCACCAGATCTTCTTCGAGCTCAAGAGACAATCGTCAGTAACATGAGGAAAGCTTTCTTGCAATGCCGACAGTTCGAAGTGGAAATTGATTCTCAAGTCGGATGGCAGACGATCATGGTATGGGGAGCAGGTTCCAGTGATCTTCTCCTTGAGGCCAATCACTATTTTGAAATGAAGGACCATGACCAAGGTGGCCACTTCCTGATGAAGGCATTCCAGCAACTTGAGTCGGATCTAAAGAAACTTTCGCCCCAAGGAATCATCGAGTTGCTTTTAGGCATGGTTAATCGTGATCCGGGCATGATGACCGCGCTGTGCAAGTATCTGGCCGCATACTCGACGACCAACTTTGAGCGATCACATCCCCTGAGGCAGATCTTTTCTACCTTGTATGAGGTTCAACAGAAACATGGCCCAGCTACACTCTCGGATCTGCTATGGGGCAGCATATCCACCATTGCAGAGGAGCTGGAAGCCATATACGGGCGCAAGCATCCTTATGTGGGGCGAACGTGGGTCGATCTGGCGATGTTTTATAACCATGCAAACCAGGAACGACTGGAGAAGTTGGTGGCAGAACTTCGACTTTTGCAGCGACAAATGGAGCAACGACTGGGCCCGGACAGTGCCGATGTTCTTGTGTTGCGATTCACAATTATCCAGTTGATGTTTGCAGCACATCCTCAGGTCGACGCAACGAAGCAGGCGACCATCGACTTTTGGCACCACTTGAGGGGAATGGGACTTATTTTCCCGGTTCGCAGTCAGCAACCTAACGTCTTCTGCTACCACAGTCCTGTCAAGGTAGACCCATGGACGAAACGGTGTCGGCGACGATATGACTCGGGTGTCCAGTTTCTCGAGGAGCATGTCGGAGTCCGTGTCATTCCGTACTTTGAAGAGGACTTCCACACTACGGAGCACGCGCCAGAGCATATCCCTCAGCAGCAGCAGCAGCAGCACCTACGTCAACACCAACAGAGCCATCACTATCAGCAACGACAGTCGCAATCGCAGCAGCAACAGCAGCAGCGCCCACAACAACTGCAGGCACAGGACTCGTGGGCAGCTGCTATGGAGCAGCAAATGGGAGGCCCCAAATATTCGTGGCTCTGAGCAGGATCTCGAGGCGTGCGTTTATTGTTCTTCCTGGTTCATCGAACCCCAAGATTCGACGTATGTAATTCGACGAAGCCGATGTTTTCAACAAGTATGGGTGACGAGAGAGCGGCCACAACGACTGCACGATACACCAAACGTGATGCCAGTACACGTACATACGCCTACGCACACGTACATGGCAGATTTCGATTCAATGATAACCCCATTGACGAGTACACAGCCTGGAGTCTGGTACTGAGAATATTTTTCTTTGTGACTTTTAACGTCTCATGGACCGGCGTTTATTTGGGTTTTGTCGGTAGCCGGCACGACATGGAGGAACGTCTTTGAACATTTTGGTTTTTGGTTATTTATGATATGACACCCCCAATTGTATAATAGTAACTAACGTGTGTCGGGTATTGACGAAATGAGGTTGGACGGAAAGATGGCGGAGTTTGGGGAGTTGGCGCATCAAGAGAGAGGAAGACGAAGGATGTGTTAAGAGAGAAATGGGACAAGAAGGACATGTCTTGCATTATTGGAAAGCGCGAGGCAGGCACAACGGATGGAAGGAAGGGCATGAATAAACCCCTCCATAAACGAGGGAAGGCGATACCCCAGGCCAAAAACAATTCACAACTGTCAGCGAAGTTGAAGGTAGAACAACAAATAGATACCAACTGCTTTACTCAAATGGACTTGCAAAAATACGAAGCTATCATCTCGCTCCTATTCTCCAATCTTTGCATGCTGTTGAAGTTGAAGTTCTACTTACCTAGTAATCTAAGATCCTCCCCAGTTATACCCGAGATATCCCCGGCGCAAAATCAGATCCTCAAAGATTAGGTTCTCATCATGACAACCACTGCCTCCCCTCCACAATCTTCAATCCTTTCACAATGCGTCTCTTTCGCCCATCGGCCCTTACAGGCTGCTCCTCTACCTCGTTGCGCCGCTTATATTCTTCCTCTCGCACTATTCAAAGTCAGCAAACCCCTCTATGACCCCGCCAACATCCATCATGCTAACTTAAGATCCCACAGAAAACGACGTCCTCTACCTGCGCCAAAAAGGCCTAAAGGGTCCGAAATGGCATCTTACCTCTCCCCTCCGCGCCGATACTCGCATACGTCTCGGATATGGCGCCTCGATCAATTCATCTGAGCTCATTGGCCGCCAAATGCTCGATGTCGTGGCTGATAGCTCTGGACGCTCTGTCACCCTGCATGAACCGTCTTTGGCTTCCTACATCGTCAACAGCCCGCGGTATGCCACGCCGGTACAAGACCACACCAATCGCTTTCAAAGGCCATTCATTAACTTTGAGTCGGTACTTAGATCTACCCTCACGATGCCAACACCATTGTGTCGCTGCTCGACCTGAACGTATCCCGACCTGGCGAAGAAGAATATGACTTAGACCCCGACCAATCGCATCCGCCGTTTGAGATATTCGAAGCTGGCACAGGGATGGGAAGTTTGACACTGCACTTGGCTCGCGCTCTTCACGCAGGAAATCCAGCTGTGCCGCCCAGCCTGCGCAATACGCTCTGCAGTGCACGGTACAAAGCCGACGAATTCGGCCTCGACCTCTCCCCAGAAGACCAAGCCGCCTTCGACTCCTACCGTGCAAGTCGCCGGGCAATCTTACACACTCTCGATCGAAACCATAAGCACTCGCGAGCTGCGCATAAACTAGTACGACATTTCCGTCGTTCTCTCTACTTCCCCACCGTGGACTTCCACATCGGATCCATCGACGAGTACATCTCGTCCCGTCTGGCCCAAACCGATAGCCAGCCCTTCCTCTCCCACGCCATTCTCGATCTCCCCTCCGTCCATGACCACGCCGCACAAGTCATCCAGGCCCTCCACCCCAACGGTCTCCTCGTCATCTTCACGCCCTCCATCAGCCAGATCGCCGACTTCCAAGCCTGGGCTATCCGTTCGCGGCAACCCATCCGCCACGAAAGAGTCATTGAGCTGGCTGTGTCAACAACGGCAGATGGCACCCGCGATACTGGCGGCGGTAAGGAGTGGGATGTTAAGACTGTCATTCCAAAGGATCAGCCAGATAGTGCTCCTGTGCAGATAATGCGACCCAAGGTGGGCGACCGTATTGCTGGCGGTGGGTTTATTGCTGTTATGAGGCGATGGCCTATCGATCAGATGCCCTCTCAAGTCGAATCTTCTGGCCAGGAGAGTGCTTCTGAAGCGGAGGAAATAGTCGAATCTGATGAAGCAACTGAAAACGAGCCAGCCAAAAGCCCTTAAGGTTTGTAAATCTTGTAACATTCTGTATAAATGTTGTACACGACAACACCCTCCCTGTATAATAGACATCTAGACCCATGATAAGATAGACATGTATAGAAACGACAGGCATCGCATCAACAGAAACAGAAAATAGAGTGGAAGAACAAATTATATGCCGCTTGCTATCTGGTTCTCGCTCATCCCCAAAGCATGAATGGGTATCTTTATGCAACATGCTCAAACATCAAGTCATATCCTCCACACATTCAATCGTCAAGATTTCATAATCTCATCCCATCTTCTTTTGTTCCTTTTGCACTCCATCTCCCCAATTTTACGCGGCGGAGGAGATTCGGAAGTGCAATGTCCAGCATTGCCCCCTTATTATAAAAAAACAGTCCTGCCAAAATAAATACCAATGCATCCAGTGCGTGGTCTATCCGACCGGCGGCACCGAAGATTAATCAAACAAGTAAAAAGAAAACACGCCTCTGGCGCATGATAATGAAACGAATCAAGACTTTGTCGCCAAGCCAGAGCTGTGGTCTTGTCATCTTACTGTATGCCCTCTTTGAGGGATCATGTAGTTGGGCTTGCGCCGCATGGAATCTTCCAACCTTTAATGCTTTCCAATAATATCTGCGTAACTTGCGCAATGTTGTGACCGATAAGGAAAAGTAGGGGAAGAAAATGAGTGTTCTGTTTAAACACTGGTGATACGCTCGAGGGGAGCTCGAGCGCAACAAACCATGAGCTTAAGGCTTGTGCCGAGTTCCTCAGACTCAGACAGCAAAGACTTGTCGCTCCAGATGCTCTTACCAGAGGGGTTCTCTGCTGCGTTCTCGTAGCATCGCGTATACCACCATCGGCCAACGCGGCTGACCATCTTGGTGATGCCCTCGTCCGCCAAGGGGCTATTGTCGCTCATCATCTCAGAAAGACTTGGCTGGTCTTTCTTCTTCTCGACAGGAGCCTTGCCCTTGCCGGAGTTACTATCTGAGTGAGCAGCAGAGCTTGCTACAGGCACACCAACCCGCGCGGCCTTGATGGTAGTGAACCCGACCTTGCCAAGTAGGCGCACAATAAGATCCGCAGTTGACCCAAGGCTGGTGTCAGGCGTCTTCTCATTGATCCTCTCCTTGAGCCGGCGGACTGTGCGCCGGCCTCGGTTGCCCATGTTGTTCAGGTCAACATCAAGGATAGACAGCTCAATGAAACCTCCAGGCTTAAGTACACGGCGAGCTTCCGTGAGGATGCTGCGGTAGTAAGCTTCCGGCGCTGCAACAGGGAATCGGTACACAACAGCCGTAAAGCTTTGAGGGGCGAAGGGGAATTTGTCGAGATGGGAGACATATTGGATCTGGTGGTGGTTGGGCGGGCTGAGTGGGAAGCTTGAAGAAGAACTCTTGAGTTCCTCAGGGAGAGGGGCGCGAGGGGACAAGTTGAAGAAAGTAGCGGCTGGGTATGTTTCAGCGGCATAGAATGACCAGTCGTCATTACCAAGACCATCAATAACCAGGATCGAGTGTCGCTTCAAAGAACCCTCAACGGGGACCAGTTCATGACGAACGTCGCTGAAAAGCACATGTCCAAAAGTGAGCCACTTGCTCACCGTCATCGAGCCAACCCTGAGATTAACTTGTGCGAGTGGCGATCCATCATCCGAAGAGGAGCTTGCATCGGATCGCCTAGTCTTGCGAGACGATCGGCTGCTTCGTCGCGACATCTCACCAGCTGGGACCACTTCAACGTTTGTGTTGCGGTCCTCATAGCCCGAGACAAACTTGGACACCGAGAAGGGTGTGCTGGGGCTTGGGTGAGGCTGAAAAGCGGCACGCAGACGTTCAGTCATGTCAGCACTGCAAGTGCTGGAGATTGTCGTTGCCTTGGACTGTCGGTCTACTTTCTTGTCGTCGACAACAATCGTGGGCGACTCCAGGGGCTTTTCCTTGCTGGCCAGCTTTGACTCGTAAGTCTCAAGATGGAATGGTGTGCCCCTTGACGATGTTGCTGAAGGAAGGGCCTTGCTAGCATCATCTCCAAGGAGATCGTCATACTCATCCCAGACCTCGTCTTCTGCAGGAGGGTCATGAGGCTGTGGGATGACGGCAGTAGAACCAGAAAATGCGAGAATCCCAGAGCAGCTTGAACTGGACGTGCCAATGGTTCCCTCGGAGTCCTTGCGGGGTGAAAAGGCCAAGAACTCCTTTTCCACTCTGCTCATACCTGAAGATACAGGGGGAAGCGAATCTCGTGACGAAGGGTTGTGGGTGCTTCCCACTGTTGAACCATCGGTGGTAAGCTCCGGAACAGGAGTGGATGGCCTAGAAGGCGAGGGACCTTGGGCAATTGACTCTGGGTCATAGACCTCAACACTTTCGGGCACCACTTGCGAGCTGGGCCTAAAGGGGCGAGAGAAGCTCATAGGGGACACATGTTCAGGACGGTTGCTTACAACCTTCGGAATTCTCCCAACTTGAGGAAGTCTGCTACGTCGGCCAGCACTCGTATTCGTGGAGGTAGGCTGCAGAGAAGACTGCTTCGGCGTCACGGTCTGTTGAGGGACAGGTAACCGAGGCTTGTTCTTAAAGTCGGTACTCTCCCTTCTTAAGACTCGCACTGGTTCTGCAGGTCGTGCTGGAGAATTTGTGGACGATCGCATCTCCGGTGTGCCTTGTGACAGCTCAGGAGTACTGATACTAGGCGACTTTCCGTAAACCTCGGCAATCCTTAAGACTTCCTGGATGTCCATCGGCTCGCTGTCTTCTTGCTCTGATGAGTCCATCATAGCGTAGAAGGCAAGAGGTTTCTTCTCAACCATCTTGACGGTAGCAGCAACCTTCTCGTTCTGCTTAGACGATTGCTGGTTCTGTGTTGATCGTCCAAACAAGTTCCACTTCCGAGGCGAGCGCGGCCTCTTGATTAGCTTCTTCGGTACAGGGTGAGACGACTTTGCTTCGTGCGACATCTCCCGCTGTAGGTCGAAATGGGAATCATCAGACATGATACTGGTATCGAAACTTGTCATGGGTGACGATGCATAGCCTGAAGTGTTTATAGGTTGAGGTAGCTTCAACGGGTCGTCCGGCGAAGATCGCAAACGTTGAACAGACCTTCGGAAAGCAAGTGTCGACTTCATTGCAGGTCCCTCAGAGTCGCTACTTTCAGAAGGTCGACGAGGACTGAAAGCTGGATGCGGAGTGCGCGACATCGGTGATGGCCACAGAGTGTTACGGGAGGTCTGCTGAGGGGCTAACAATGACTGCGAACTCCCCAGCTTAGACTCGTCCTGCATTAAACTCTGGGAGCTCTCACTTCGGGAGAGCTCAGCGCTAGCGTTCCGGTTCTCGATAATCTCCCCTCCAGCGATAACCACTGGGTTGACACGGTCTGTCAAGAACGAATCGTTACTGGTGCGAGGGTCTTGGGATGATTGACTGCTGGGAGAGTTGCGGGTCATGTTGCTGATGCTGCCGCTGCGTCTTTTGGGTGCACCAAGGCGCCCATAACCTTCATGTCCTGTGCCGGCTGCAGGACCCTTGCGAACAGCCTTCTTGTCCTTTTCGGCCTTCTCAGCTGGTGCTACATTGGCATTCTTCTTACGACCAAAGAATGGGAATCGTGAGAAGGAGCTGGTCACGTTAGGGCTTGGAGTGCGTGTCATTCGAGGTAGCTCGGAAGTCTTGGGCTTCTTCGACTCGGTAGCAGGCTTGGCCGCAGGTCGAGAATACATCTCGCCTTTAATAGGAAGCTGAGATGTCGACGCTGTTCGACCTCCATGAGACAATTGTGGCTTGGGGGGCGAGAGAGCTCCCGAAACACCTGACTCGCTTCCTCGTCTTTCGGTTGGGAGAGACTGAGTGGAGAGGTTGCTGTGAATGATTGGCACGGGGTTAAACAGTTGAGACTGCATGTCGGGAGTGCCATCTCTGCTAGGCCGCGAAGGGGGGATAGCTCTTGGGGAAGCAGAAGTTTCAACGTTTCTTTCAGGGGAAGGAGATCGCAGAACAGGCCGTGATACCTTACGCACCGACTTTGGTGATGAGGTCTCCTCTCGAAAGTGCTGTGATGACTTGCGTGGCGGGGGACTTGGTGGTGGAGGAGGTAAATTCTTGGTCTTTTTCTTGATGGTGGCTTCTCGAACGGTTGAGTTTGATGAGGAAGAAGTAAGAGACTCTCGTACCGCTGCCAGGCCATGGGGATCAACAGTGATAGCATCGACTTCGTTGGGGATGCTTCCAGTTGCTCTTCGAGTCACAGGAGGTCTGTTCAGAACAGGACTCTGAAGTCGGTTCTTGTTCTGAGTACCGCGAAGAGGTGCAATGAGACAAGGGGATTGGGAAGCAATCGAAGTTGGTGTAGTGTCGCGACTATAAGATCCTGGTCCAGGCGATTCCGAGAACCTAGTAGAAGGGCTTCCACTAGTTCCGGAGAATAGTAGACTGGCTGGGGTTGGAGGTGGAAGGTCGTGTGTCGCTAACCGGAATGGAACCTCAATGCGATTATCCGAGCTGTCTGAAGGACGTCGAATGTTTCGATACCGATCAAGTTCGGGGTAGATGACTGGCGACCTTGCAGCCTTTTTTACCTCAACAACTTCGGCGACTTGGATCTCAGCAGGACTGCAAGTAAGTTCCCTATCCAAATGGAAGCCGAACACTGGGTCGAGGGAGCCCTGGCGTTGATGCTGGGATGAAGAAGAAGAACTTGTTCGAGAGCCATTTCGTGGAGTGTTAGTATCGCCAGAAAGAGATGACTTCTTTCTGCGCAAAACATTTGGGTTAGGCCTTGTGTTGTCCATGGACTGGGTCGATGATGATGATCCAGAACCTCCACGTTGGTTGACAGCTGATCGTGTGGATGTCGAAGTAGCGGAAGAGCCCCATGACTGCGATTGATGGTTGAGACTAGGTCGTGATACGGGCTGAGGTAGTGAAGGTCGTCGAGTAGAAGAAGGTTGAGGGACCCTTGCGGCTGGACGGGAGACGGAAGAGGGTTTCGGTAGTGTTCGTGGAATCTCTTCCCTCCTTCCTGATCTGCTGAGTGGCTTTGGAACACTCGAGATAACTCCTGGCTCAGCTCGCCTGATGCGAGATGGTTCCGAGGGCCTGGCTGGGATACCAGACCCCAATCTATGAGATTCCATCTTCCAACCTTCAAAGTCGATTTCGTGTACTTAGTAGCATATTTCACAGGGGAGGATCTGATATATACGAATATATGAAAAGACAAGGTAAATGAGACCGTGAATCGAGTGAGCGAGAAGAGAGTCGTCGTTATTAGTGTGGAGGGGAATCCGTGTTGTAGGATGGTGTGGGTATCAACTCGAAGGGGCCTAGTTCGATGGTGATGGTGTGCACGGTGGGATGAACCCGCGTCTAAAAGTCGTAGAGTTGGCGCTTCGGTTGATGTGATGAGTGTTTGAGCGAGTCGGGATGGACGTTGGTGCGGGCTTTAGCAAGTAGTGTCTCCAAAGGTTGGAGTGTAAGTGGAGGAGGAGGGAAGTAATTAGTTGAGTGTGAAGATGAGACAAAACAAAACAAAAGAGAAGTCAAGTTGATGGTATTTCAGTGGCAACAAGAGAGCGAATATAGAGAAATGATAAGAAATGGTCGTAATAGCGGGGAGGCCCGAGAATGGCGACGGGAGACATAGTATTTAGGCAATGGATGACATTCTGGGGCATAATCATGACTGGACGGCATCAGTCGGTACACGAGTACCTTGGGGGAAGAGTAAAGGTACTTGGAAAGGATGGACGACTCTGACTGTGGCGTTTTCCTACCCTACCCTTACCCTGGCTAACGGTACCCTGGCCTGGGCTGGTTGAGGTTGCAGGCATAACCTGGTAGTATCGCATCTTGTTGACTTGTGCGTGGAGTCGCCGATGTCGATAATCAGTGGTCGAATACCATGCGATAAACCCTCAGGTTGAGTCATCCGTTTGGTCAGCCAGCAGTAGTAGCAGCAGCAGCAGCGGAGCCCACTCCCAAGCGTCTGCCTCTGCCGTCGCAGGGCAAGCACTGCGCCGCGTTCCTCCTTCGGGGTGCATATGGATATTATCCTATGAGAAAGCCCTCAGGGCATTTTGAGGCAGTGATTGGGCATCACACCCCGGTAGCGATTTGCACGCATTTCTCGCCAAAATCCTGGCCACTTGAAGGACCCTTGAGTGGGGCATTTAGAGTGTCACGACTCTTGGAGAGACGGGCATCTGTGGATGTCTATGGACGACATGGCTGGGCTGGACCGTTAGCAGAGTGGACCTGAAAGGGATGGGCCGATGGCCGGGGATCGTTGGCCAATGCTGAATCTGCTGCGACGACGTAGCCAAGATGAATGGATAGGGTAGCATATTGGTGGGTGGGTAAACAAGAAGAGGGAGGGAGTGGACTGAAATGGAAAGATAATGGCTAACGACAGAGAGTCAAGATCGAATCAGATGTGGATATCTTCAATAAACAAAAAAGCCTGACCAAGAATCGATGCGGGTGCAGGGGGATGGTGATGTTGGTTGTGTCTGTTTTGGAGGTGATGGGAATGGATGCGGTTGAGGGGGGCCAAAAACGATATTCGTAACTGACTGATTATCTTTCCTCGTTGACTTCTCAACTTTTACCTTCAGGGGTATGCCCGGAGCCGATGGAGAAAACCGTTGATGCCAGGTTGGGATGAATAGAGACAAACCGAAACAGTAGATACACCCTCACCAGGTCGATGGGCGTGTAAACTCTCCACCCCGAGCCTGGTATTCGCTAGAGACCGAGCAAGTCTGTCTGTCACTGTCTTGTCACAGCGCGTCTTCTTCAGCACAATATGTGAGGTCGTCGGAGGCATATGCATGTCTTAGACATGCATATAAAATGTCTCACTTCTCCCCTCTCCTACAGGTCGATCTAAAATGCATGTCTCTAAATGTCTTGTTCCAATCCCAACCCCAGCCTCACCTTCCAAATTGGTTGTTATGATGAGCGTCAGCAGTAGCAGAGGAGTATCCAAGAAATGATTTGGCCCGCTGTTGACCTCATACCAGTAGATTCATCAAGAGTGCGAATGCAAGAAAAGTAGAGTTTCTGTAGTGCTGCATGGATCTTCGGACTCATTGCTAAGTGGACCTGCTCCGTACAACGCCCGTTGAGCGTTTTGCCTTTGAAAGTACAATTTTAGAAGCTGCGCCCTAACAACGGGCGAGTCCGTTTCTTTTCATCCATTAAAGTGCCCCGCACGGGGAAGTCTAGTAAGGATGGATGATCTGACAGCAGCAGTCAATATCCAACGTCGACTTAGATTGTATGGTATCAATAATTTATTGTTTTCCACTCTCACAATATGACAAAAGGATCCGAATCTCATCTCCAGAACCTCGAATCAACTCTCTCAATGATGCGTCGCCTTCGTCGTTGGTCATGACCGGGGTGAGAGTTTGGGGCCCAGATCTTCCCTGTAGCTGCTGCTATTCCCTGCATCGGTCAACTACTACGCCCCGGACCAGCTGCAAGCTGCAAGCTGCAGCATCTGCATATTGGTACAAGAATAGCATCATTCAAGAACTGCCCATGTTACTGGGAGGCCTTTGGCGCGGGGCGGCGTCTAGCTAGACGCGAGAACATTGGGCTTCGACAACAACAGCTTGTGCGACTCTTTGAGACCATCATGATGAAGCCTCATTCTTGAAGCAGTGTCTTGAAGACATTCAACGTTCAGCCCGTTCCGTTTGTCCCGCTCTACTCATTTGCTTTTCCCCACGGACATAGACATCTTCTATCTCACCCTCCCTCCCATTCGTTGAAAATGGCGACGCAAAGCGCCTGGGAGTGGCCATCGCCAAAGGACTCAACGATTCCATTGGTCGTTGTTCAAAGATTTTCTACCAATGATGGACATGTACTCGCAATCTGTCGTTTCACTCCACATCCCATCAGAACGGACTCCAGGATAAGGTAACCCTTTCTCCTGCATGTATTTCCTGACAAAGACCATGAACGACTAGTCCATAATACGTCTTATCCGGCGTATCGACCCTGAACCTATTCGCCAATCCTCGCAGCAAACTACATTTCGCTCGGACCCTGGTTCTTAATTATTGACATGGGTACTATAATTCGGCAAAGGAGCAGGGGCGACAGACTGAGCAGAGCTTAGAAATCGGACAAAAACTTGTTGGTTAGGTAAATAGTTTGCGGATCATCCAGACAAGAGAATTCTGCTCGTGAGAAATTGCGCGATATCGGTCTACGTATTGGCTAGGCAGTCAAAGTTCACCGCCATCCATGGCTAGTCCCGTGATGGGCGCCTTTCACGATAAGAATACTCACGAGACCAAAGAAGTAAACCCGGATGAAACGGTCGGCAGTCGAAAGAAAATGCACAATCCCGGCCTCACGACGTCATATTGCAAGACACAAGGCATTCTCTGGAATCTGTAATCTCAACCGCATCCCGGTAACCTTCTCACGAGGTCGGGTCCCAAACGTTCGGTGAGAGTTTGAGCCTCCAGATGACCTTGATCGGCTAGTCACCTGGAGTGTGTGCGGCTAAGGCCTGGCTAGCTGAAAAAAATTACAGCTTGGAATAGTGGCAAGGCGAGTGCGCTGGCAAGGCGGCAAACGCGTCTTGACGTCGATATCTAACCAAGACCAGGGCCATCTCGAAAAAACAAGCCTATCGTACCTGGATCAGTCTCAGATCTTGCTGCAAGACCGACATGGCTTGGGACCAAGTTTCCAAAAGTGGCTACCAAAGAGGCATCCCATACGCTGCTCCGCCACAGAGAATCTCCAGGGCCGCCACAGCTTCCTTGTAAGTTCTTGAGGCTGGTGGCCCTGCTTGATGGAATTTGGAGATGCTTCACTGACGTGGCAGATCCCGCGTGGCTGGCCACTCCGGCAGACGTAAAGCCTCACCAGGCTAAGACATCCCTGTCGGTGTGGCTTATCGGTCGGCCGAGCGAATAAGGTGCACATCTGAATGCTTAGCTTCGAGGTGCCCTGGCAAAGTCACTCGAATTCCAGATCCAAGTACCGAGTACTTTGGGCAGCGGTGAGTATGCAATTGGCGCCGTTGTGCAGCTTTGCCTCACTGCCAACTCATCAAACTGCAATGTCTTCCAGCCCGTCTTGTGCAAGCCCAGCGTGTTCGGTTGTGAAGCCATTGTCTTCGCTTGCGACGATCAAGCGGAACAGTACCATGATAGGGGACCGGACTTTCTTACAAGACAAGACGGGCTCTGGGTCAACTGGAGTCGCTGGAGTCACTGGGGTTGTCGAGTGGTCCAATTGCTTAGCCGCCTCGACCAACCATAGCCGCCAGATGGCTCGGCGACCAGGGCTACTTCATCGCGAGCGCAGGGGTTTTGCCATCGCCATTGGCTTGCTGTCTGAGACTTGGCTAGAGCTTAGCGTCTGGTAACATGACGGCCAGAAAGGATCAGGCTGTTGGTTGATCACGGTTTTATTTCGCTTTATAGTGTCTGGTCTTTCTACTCATTAAGCTAAATTGGCCATTGAGGCATGTTAGCCATAGCACGTTCTGTCCAGAACGATCCGGAGGGTAGCGAAATCATCCGAGAACGGACATCGTGGCTTGCGTCTTTCGAGGCACCATGAGCCCATTTGGGACTGCGGGATTAGCGCAGCCGCGAGTCTGTGTCCCTCGTTGGTTCCAGACGTTTTCGAGCTACTTGATCATGTGCTGCCAAGTCTCCGAATGTTGATCCAGATATGATGTTCTTCTCATCAGGGTGTAACACTTCCCCTATATCGGTTGTTGACGTCGATCTGCTTAATGGATGGAAGCATTCACGAATCGCCGGCAGTTGGCTTACCCCCTGTTTTTGACAGGGCTGGCTTTCAGAGTCTTTCACCCATGAGCCGTCCCGGAGATATGACGCATAAAACCTTCGGTCCAATATGTGATGTTAGTGGTGTTGACTGAATAGTCCCTCCCACTTGGCCAACCTTCGCTTCGCTAGACCTACCAGCTTTCAGCTCAGCCCAGCTCATTGTTGAAGACGTAACTACCACTCGAAGAGAGGTGAAAATTTTTCTCTTTGCACGCTCAGTTCCTTTACGATCTCTCTTAGCTCAACTACAGGCCGTCGTGTGCGCAAAAGTGTAGGAGGGTAGTATTTGGCACTCCAAGTGGCTCTCAGACAATAGGGGCATCGCAACACCAACACCAACACCGCGGCACCGGCAGTCGTGCGACGGCGTACAAGTCCCTCGGGAGCTAAAGCTGAAGGAAGACTTCCCCGTCATGGAATCTCAATTCCGCCGTATCTGTGGTGGGACCCGAGCAAGGTCATGGTGTTGAGTTGTGGTGGATTCAAGTGTCAAACTCCAATTCAGCCTGCCCCATTTACGGCTCGTATCCGAAGAGTCCTTTTAAGCCTCCGTCGACGAGCTAGCAGAAAGAGGGCAAGTTGATTGAGACCCATAGTGGTTGTCAAGATGCAGGACATCCTACCTCTTCCTCCTTAGTAACCATTCGGAACTTACAGTAGTTCTTCCGACTTCGAAGGATGATCCTGGTAGGAATTCCCCTATATTCAAGGCCACCGTGTTCGAACAACATCGAGATGGAGGCTCACGATAGTGTCGCGTCGTGTTCGCTCGATGCCGACAGATTTCGGACTGAGTGACAAACATGTTCGTGGCTCGGAGATGCACATCGCACTCTTCCGTAGCAGCGCCGTACCGAAGTGTCTTCTCGCGACATGCAACTGGAACAGTGCTCATGAGGACTGGTTAGGTTTGATAGCAGGTCACTTACTAAGAATCCCACAAGCTCAACCAGACATGAATCTTAACGACCCGAAACGCCGATTTCCTCTTTATTCATTTATCCTTGATAATCTGCGCTTGAAACCGAAAACAAGAATGTTGTACAACTAAAAAAATAAAGTCCATTCACATAAGTCTGTTCTGCCCTGTTTCAGTCCGCCCTTGATACCTTTTTTTTTCTTTGGCAAAATGTCATGTCGCCGTTACAGTGTGCTTAGCAAGAAGCGACTAGCTTGCGGCGAACCTAGCAGCGCGTTTCTCTGCCTTGGCCTTCTCAACCGGGTTTTCGAGAATACCGCTTCGAGTCGCCGTACCTTCCTTCCGGGGGCCATCGCGTCCATCACGTCCACCACGGCCTCGTCGTCGACCGCCGCCGCCATTTCTTCGGTCAAGACTCTGTCGCTTGCTTTGGCGGTTTCCTTCGCCCTCGGTGTTACGGTCTCGACCTCGCTTTCGCGAGCGCTCGGGGAGGGCCGAGTCAAGAGTAGAAGAAAGCTCCTTCTCGTCAATGCCAAATCGCTTTGCTCGATCGGCGCGCTTGATCGCGTCGTCATCCTCCTCAATACCAAAACGCTTGGCGCGCTCAGCACGCTTCTTGGCTTCGTCGTCGGCAACAGTAGAGGAGAGGCCAATGGCGTATGACTTTTCGGGCTCAGCAGGTGCCTCTTCTGTCTCAGCAGGCTTCTCTGCTGCGGGCTCTTCCACCTTCTCAGCCTCTGTGGGTGCTGCCTCGGTGGCGGGGGCCTCAGCTGCGGGCTCAGGGGCAGCAGCTGGAGCAGCAGCGGTAGGTGCAGCAGTCGCCTCGTCGTCGCTATAGCTGATCTCGTCCTCCTTGTTCTCGGCTAGTGGGTATACAATTAGCCGATGTTTTTCGATACGACGGAAGTTGCGCGCGAGGGGATGATGCAGATTCTTGTCGCAGATCTAGGGCTGGTAAGACGTACCGGGCTTCGCCTCGCTTTCAGACTGCTTGTCGTTCTCCTGGAGCCGCGCGATGAGATCTGCCTTGTTGCCCGTCTGAGGCAAGCCCTTTTCGGCCAGCAGCTTCTTGAGCTCGGGCACTTTGAGCGACGAGTATTCGGCCATGACGCGCAAGTGAGGGGGTAGGAGCGCGATTAACTTAAAGATTCGATGGGATTCGAAATGTGATTGCGATTTCGATGGTGATGCGCGTAGATGCGAAAGTGTGGGAGATGAAGGATTGCTGAGGATGGATGGTTTGATGAAGAATGAAAGCTTAGCTTTGGTGGAGTAGAGGGCGAGGTAAGGTAAGGTACGCGGTTTGGGGGATGACGCTTGTATGGGTGCAATTGAGATTTTAGTGGGTCGTTCCTGTTCTTTGTTTGGCATCCAGGCGAGTCGCAAAAAAATAGGGAACTCTAAGGACACTTGACAGAAATGTATGTCCAATCTTAGACCAAAACCACCCTAAGAGTGGTCAAATTCTATGAGGAGTGTCCTGGTTATTTTTCGACCCACCTGGCATCTCAGAAATGGAAGATTTCTGTTCGCAGGGAGATGCGCACGGGCCATGAAGCTCAAAGGAGCTGTCTGCCCGCTTTCGAAGCTGTCTGTCGGGCCTCATACTGCAGGCTGCAGCAAAGTACCTACCTTATTTCTACAGAGGCAGTATTGTGCTCACCTCAATGCAAGCAGCCTCAGATTTGACAATGGATTTTGAAAGCCAAGACTTAGTCACCGGGAGCTTGAGCTCGATGTTGCGACAGTTTCCGAGTGGCTGACACGGGCAAAGACTACCTGCCAGACAGATCACCACATGATCACAGTATTGGATGGTTGTCGAGGGCCTCACGTGGCCATATTTTGAGTCCATTCGTCCAATGTAACCTCAAGATGGCCTGCACAGCTGAGTACGTCTTTTCACATGTGCTTGTGTAAGGTAAGAACAGTATGAGAGAGACCTAGGAATAATGAGTATCTTAAGAGGAATTTATTGATGATTTGCACAGTTTCACAGACTTTCAGCTATCGAAATGAAGTGTGATATGACACCTCATAGTCTATAAAGTAACAATTAAGCCAAGTCAGGTTCCCCAGACTTGCATCAAAAGTCAAGGCCTCCTGTCCAAGATCTGCCCCTAACCCGACTTCCGAATGCTAGCCGGCGTTGGTGCTCCACCCCTAATACCCTTTTTTTTTGATGGTTCACCAGGGGGCAAGAGGAGACCAGAAGTTGACTCGGAATATCGCAATTGAATGATTTCTTGGCTTTAGCCCTTTTTTTTCACGGTCAGGAAAGTGCGGAATGACAGGCCCGTCATCCTTCTTTCCCCAGTCACCCCCTGTTTCCTCGTCAAGTGTTTAAGGTGGTTGTTTCCTCTGTTTTAATGTGTCCAGTGCCCGGCTCGCCACTTTGTTCCCGTCTCCAGGTGCTTCACCAACCAACCTTAAGCCTTAACACGGACTATCTCGTGTCGTCTCGTCCCCTCTTCCCCGTGTCCCCGTCCCCACGATTTGTCGATCGCTTCATCATCATCATTGACAAACACCAACACTTGCGACAACCGCCTCCCAACTCGAAGGAATAACCCTGGCGACGATAACGATAGCTTCAATTCGACCGGACGACTCGGGCGCATCTGTTCCACCGTCTCTTTTTCCCACTTGGACCCTCCGAATCATGCAATAGCACCCGACCCCTTAGAAGATGCGAAAAGTTCAGCCTGCCATTCAGTCCCCGAACGCCCGTTCCGATCGCCATCATTTGGCCGCCCCTGTTTGAAGTGGTCCTGAGCTTATACTTGGAATTCTCTTAAGTAATTCTCGTCCAGGAGTTGACCTTCATATTCTGTTAATTTTCACATCATGACTCGACGAATTGTATGTCCCCTCAAGGTCTCTGTCGGTCAAGCATAGTCCGTTAACTAACCATGCTCCCATCAACAGGTCCGAACAGCTGCCCAGCTCGCTGGCGCTGCTATCTTCACCTTGCTCATCATCGCATTCCTCGACCGCAACTATCGTGTCCTTCCCAACTCGATACATGGCTACATGCCATCCCACCATCCCGGACTTGTCGTTACAGACGTCACAATAGTCACATGCTCCAGCGTTAATCCTTTCTCCTCGTGCGATCTAGACAAAGAATGGCACCGAATCGACAAGGATTTATATCTCGGAAGAACATGGACTACGAGCGCTTACATGTATGTCATGCGCAAACACGAGGAAGACCTGAAGGAGGATGACCGTGTTGTGGTGGACGTTGCGGTTGGTAGACTACATCCTCAACCTAAGGGAGAAACGGACGACTCGTGGGAATCTCGTCCTGCGGGTATTTGGATCAGGCGTTCAGGCAAGAAGCAAGCTAGCGACTCGAAGCAGGCAGTGACCGACCTTGACGTCCTTTTTGGAGATGATGCCGTCGAAGCAAGAGACGGTTATGCCGTTACAGGAACACCTCTGCTCCTGAAGACGGGCGGCAGCCTTCTCTGCGTTCAATTGAGCGTACGCCGAGGAACTCCTCGGGAGGTCAAGAAACCCACACCTAGAATCCGGGATGATGGTCGATACAAGATCATGCAGATCGGTGATCTGCATCTTAGCACTGGCGTTGGCGAATGCCGCGAGGCCGTTCCAAATTCTTACAACGGCGGTAAATGCGAGGCGGATCCTAGAACACTTGACTTTGTCACTCGGATCCTTGATGACGAGAAGCCTGACCTGGTCATTCTGAGTGGTGACCAAGTCAACGGCGATTCAGCACCAGATGCGCCCACTGTTAGTGTTTTGCACACCCCAATGTCACAATGTTCGCTTCTAACCTTATCTAGGCCATGTTCAAAATCTTGTCGCTCCTTATCGAACGAAAGATTCCTTATGCCGCCATTTTCGGCAATCATGACGACGAAAAGACCATGTCTCGTGAAGCCCAGATGGCTATCATGGAGACACTTCCTTACTCTCTTTCTATCGCCGGACCAGCTGATATTGAGGGTGTTGGCAACTACTATGTGGAGGTTTTGGCTCGTGGCAAGACGGATCACTCTGCTCTAACCATTTATCTCCTTGACACGCATGCTTACACGCCTGATGAGCGCAACTTCCCCGGCTACGACTGGGTCAAACCCAACCAGATCGAATGGTTCAAGAAGACAGCTGCTGGGCTCAAGAAGAACCATAACGAGTACACTGGTAGACACATGGATGTCGCCTTCATCCATATCCCTCTTACAGAATATGCCAACCCCGAGTTACCTCGTGTTGGCGATTGGAGAGAGGGAGTCACTGCTCCCGTTTACAACTCTGGATTCCGCGATGCTCTTGTCGAACAAGGCGTCGTCATGGTCAGCGCAGGACAGTAAGTCTAGTATATCCGCCCTGCCTGTGGCACTGCTAACCGATTTCTTTAGTGATCACTGTAATGACTACTGCTCCCTTTCTTTAACAGGTGAGGGAGAGACTAAGATCCCTGCCTTGTGGATGTGCTACGCCGGCGGCTCCGGCTTTGGTGGATACGCCGGCTATGGTGATTACCATCGCCGTGTACGTCTTTTCGAGGTCGATACCAATGAGGCTCGCATCAAGACCTGGAAACGTCTCGAATATGGTGACACCGCTGCCCGTATTCATGAGCAGATTATCGTTGATGGCGGTAAACCCCAACCCATCGCCCCAGTTTCATGAGGTTACGACACTCTATTTTCCCTGGGGTGCAATCCCGCAGGGCTTTGGCTTACTTACCCCTTTCTGATATTTCTTGCATTCGTATTTTGGGAGGGTCAGCTACCACGCGTCTATAGATGGGGGCGGTCCGTTTTGTTCACGAAAAACATGCTTTTGGATGACACCAAGGAGCATTTTGATTATGGGAATTCTTGTATAACAGTTAAAATATCCCACCTCTTGTTGCTGGTAGCAGCAAGCTGCGTTGACGATGGCATAACACAGCGTCGGGACGGGAAACGGAGTTGTTCTTGGTTTATTGGAATACCACTATGAGTCTATGGCTCTGTTTCTTGGTTTAATTTGCATGCACCCTTCTAGCAATGTGAAACATGACGATGACGGGGAGTTTATCGACCCATTGACTGCAAAATGGACAACGTTGCACATGTAAGAAGGACGGACTGGCCGTAAAACATTCTCATTGTGATGGATGCTGGTAAGGTTGGTATCATAGTTAGAAACTGCTGTTTTCATATTATGTTTGGCCATTTTGAGTGTGGAAACGTCGGCATTGGATGTGAAGGCATAGCTTTCGTGGATAGCGGCTAGAAATGAAGCTTATTTAGAGATACTCGAGTGGGAGATATGAGGCTTTAGACGCAGACTCGATAAAGACTCTCAATGAATTTATACAATTATCTTTATAAATATATGGATATTAACAAAGGTAATAATAACTCAAGATAGGTTATACTAATTATAAAGGTATTAATTTAAACTAATCATAAATTAATTACAACTTAGATATTATAGTAGAGGTAAAGTCGTATCTAAAGTTTTATTTTGTCCCAGGGATACTATACCTCGGCTACGCAAAACTCAGGGTAAGTGAAGAGCGTGAGGAAAATTTACCATGAGCTCATAACTTCAATGGAGGTGGTAATTTTGCATCGCCACGGCAAGGACCGGAGAGATAAAACACGGACAAACCACAAGAACTCATGGACCCCACTTGTTAAGCAGAATTTGTATTCTCATCCTCTGTGTATCACCATCGTTTCTCTCTTCACTATGTACCTCATCTTGTCTCCCAGTATGTTCATATAAAACAAAGTCCAGAAACGTCCTCCTACTCCTGCTAATGCCTCCAAAATATGTGTTAATGTACCTCCCAGGCCCAACATATCACCAACACCCCAGGCCATTCCTTCCAGACGCCGTCCACCCATATCTAGATGCGTGCACGAAGAAAGACAAAGACTGATATACATGATCAGATTAGAAGAACTTGAAAAGGTGGTATCGCTAATTCTCGTCGCATGCATGTGCCGAGACGAAGAAGAAAAAAGAAAGGAAAAAAGGATGACGTGCTGGGTAGCAACGCCGGGGATATCAATGTGAAAAAGGGAAGATGAAAGATGCAACAGATCCTGGTAGCCCAAGGACATGAATGTGCTTGTAATCAAGTACAAGAGAAATAATGAAAAGTTGAAAAGGGTTGAGATGAGGGCGGAGGATTCTGCGTCTAGATGGTCATGACTTCTTGGTGAACAAGTCTCAGCACCCAGCTTGCCTCTGCAACACTGGCGCACTGGAAGCACCACTTCTTGACGTTGCCTCCTGTAGGGCCCGTAGCCGGAACAACGCCGACAACGCCATTGCTGTCCTTCATCTCCTCCCAAACACCGCACACGATACCGCGGCTGCCCATGGGCGTGAAACATCCACTGCCCAGGACAGCGTCCAGCAGAATCTTTGGTTGGTCTGAGTCCTTGCGTGGAATAGTTGCAACAGTGACACGCTTTTCCATACCATGATCGGCACGGAGAGCCTGGTGCCAGCCCGGAGGAGGTCGTCGGATAGAGAGTCTGCAGTTACCAAAGTCCTCCCACTTGGCAGCCGCGACGAGGAGATGGAGGCGGATTTTGAGATCTTCTGTACCGAAGCTTGCGGGACCGCGGCCACTGTTTTCAACACTGATTGAGGGCGAGCGTGGTGTGTTGCCGCCGTATGATGATGATCCAGGAGTGTTTGAGCCACCGCCGCCGTAGCGGCTGTTTCGGCCAACTGAAGAGCGGGCCAAATTAAACGGGAGACTTGCGCCTCCAGTGAGTCTCTTGAGGAAGCTGGAGGCAGAGAGTGTAGATGAAGGAGTAGTGCTTGCACCGTCATGAGATTGGGCGGGCGCGCGAACTGAACCACGATAGCTGTTCTTGCGGCCGAACCAGCTTCGTCGTCGGCTGCTGGTATCATCGTTCTGGGGAGTTGGCTGGCGTTCGCCGAAGCTCTTGAATCGTGCTTCGTTCTCGAGCTGAATGAACTTTTGGTTGTTAAGGCGAGCATGGTGAACCGACATGTAGAGGTTATAGCAATCGGGTCCATTGTGGCATCGGAAGCGGAAGTTGCCTCCACCGTGGGAGCTGGCGAGCTGACAGTCTGGCCTGACCGATGAGCGGATTTCAAGGTCAACGGCTGTGCTCTGTCGGATGAGAACCAGAGGAGTAAGGTCGAGTGCGAGCATGGGCCTGTCTCCCTGACCAGTTCCGCTGTTGACGGCATAAGCCTCGATCAGACCAGGGGTGACAATGATTGAGCAGTTCTCTCCAGCGATGTTCTTCCACACGCCCTTGTCTGACCACCTGGAAATAGTAGCAGTGTACCTTTGGGCATTCTCTTCTGGCGCAACCTTTTGTCCGTATAGGCCGGCCTGAGAAGCAGAGTTGGATGGTGCCAGGCTGTCCACTGAGCCAGACACAACAGACTCGTGGAGTTGATGAGGTCGGTATAGGTCTTCAGGGGCCTCTTCCGGTAGATCTAAGGGAGCTTCTTCCGGCAGGTCTTCTAGCTGATATCGGGGTTGCTCTCTGGTCACATCTCTGTCTTCGTCTCTGATGCTGACTCCTAGTTCGGTTTCGGGGAGATCCACACTCTCAATCTCATCATCTGAAGAATCGTAACTGTACTCGGATTCGGTGTAATCTTCATCATTCTCGTAGCTTCCCGTGATAGAAGTGCCCGACACCGACGACTGATCTGAAGGTAGGTACTCGTGTTTGAGAGGGGACGACGTACGGCGCTTCACGCGGCTACTGTTTGGAAGCTCGAGAGGAGGTGGCTTGGCATACTTCGACTTGGGCGTAGGTTGAGGACTAGGGCTGGGACTGAAGGTTCGATGAGCTGGTGGTGGTGGCGCACCGTCATCTCGATAAGATTCATTACTCTCGCTCTTGCGGATGTTCAGCGGGTCGGGCTGCATGCTCTCTGACATGATACTACGTCTGTCGTCGTATTCGTAGTTATCTTGCGTTGGTGTCCTCGGGAAATCATAATATTCGGGAGACTTGAGAGGAGGTGAAACGACGGGAGAGGCGGGTCGAGGCCTATACCTGGAAGGCAATGCTCGCTTGTTAGGTGCAGTTGGTGTGATCGGGCTGGCTGGAGGCGATTCAGCGGCAGACGAGCGGCGAGAATGCAAGTTGCGAAGGGATTGGGCTGAGTATTTGCGAGAAGATCCTCGGACACCCACTGGTACATCGGGCATTCGAGATTGTGAATACTGCTCCTCATCGTCACCAATGATACTGGGCTCTGGCTCCCTAGGTGGAACGGGAGAAACGGGAAGAATGTCGAGCCAGTCTAGAATCTGGTCTTCGCTGTCGGTTGTGAGTGTGAGCAGTTCGTGCCATGGCCTATCGTTGTGTGATCCTCGTATCATGACAACCATATCAAAGTTGCCATCCCCTGTCCTTGCCGAGATCAACTCCAGGGGCACAGGTGGGAACAGCAGGTATGATCGACCCTTGACTCCATTCTCGCGAATAAGGATATCACCCTTGTCTTCAGGATGGCGCACGTTGTCTCGGTGTACCACTTCAATCTGACACTCGAGGCGCTGGCCGTTTGAATGCGCCAAGTCAAGAGAGAAAAAGTCCTTGGCACTGACTTGTCGTGATGGCTCAATGTAGACATCCTCCATAGGCGCAAGTGTTCGGAGGTCTCGCGATCTAGTAGTGTCGGTGTTGATCGCGTCTTCATCCGTCAATCTAGCCATTTCTTCTCGGTGTCGACGGCGAACCTTTTCTTGAAGGTCCTCAAAGTCGCTTAGGAGATCATAGGTATCGTTTGTCCCAAGAATAGAGTCGACACATTTGAAGAATTTGGCAATCTGCTTGAGTCGGAGCAAAGGTCTCTTGAGGAGATGAGCAACGTCAACACGCTCTCCTGTGGCGTCGACGATATCGCCAGACTCGTTCCTGGGCATGGCACCAACAAGAGAATCTTCATCCCCCAAGGCTCCGGCTGCCGGGGCAAGGTTGACGACAAGGTCCTGGAATCCTAGCCTCCAGGCATCGAGGTACTTGTGGTAGATGGGTACCACACCATGGCCCCATGAAGCCAATCGGCGAATATCTTGGATGGGAGCTTTTCGATGTGCCATTCGAAGCTTCTCTAGGGCAACACCCATGTTTACCACAGACTTTGAGAGAGCATCTGCCTTGGTGACGGGGGCACCAGAGCCGAAGAGCTCATTGGCATTATCACCATTGACAACCTGCGATAGAAGGACTGGAATAACACCATCAACAAGTGTCTTCAACTCTCTAAGATAGAGACTCTCATCTTCGGCAAACTCTTTGAGCAGGTCGTCATTAGTCACATCGTTGGCCCCACCGCGGGCCTTGCGCATACTGGGTCTTGATCGGTTACTTGTGATGGCGCTTGGGACGTTCTTGTCGTCAGGGAGGGATAGGACTGATACGAGATCTGAGTGACGAGTCAACCGCCGCTTGAGACCAGAGCCTTGGCTCTTGGAATTGGAACGTTTGCTTTCTTTCGTAAGACCAGTGGATTGCGTAAGAGTGGATTGAGTGACATCAGAGGTGAGATCCGATTCGACAGCACTAGAATCCTCTTCGGAAAGAATTGTGGACAATTCATATTGACCCCTTGTTGGGGGTGGAAGACGAGGACCCGCCATCCGCGCTGACGGCAAAGCCATTCTATCATCTCGAGTTTGTTGTGATTGTGAGGGTGGTGGTGGTGGTTGCTGTCCTTGAGGTTTCTTCTTTTCTTCCTCGGGAGACGCAGGCCTGGAGTCTCTCGATTTCTGAGCCTTGGAAAGCTCGGTTTCTGTCCAGTTCTCTGATGAATCGTCCGAGTACGCGAGATCTTCGTCGTAACGAGAGTCTTTATGCCGTTGGTCATCGCGTCTCGAGTCGCCATAAGCGAGGTCGTCATCGTAGCGGGAGTCTTTGTGGCGATGGTCATCGCGTCTCAAGTCGCCGTAGGCAAGATCGTCTTCATGTCGACGGTCATCACGTTTCGAGTCGCCATATCGTGAATCGTCATATCGCGAGTCTTCATAACGGGAGTCGTCATATCGGGAATCATTGTATCTAGAGTCGGTGTACATAGATTCGGGCTCGTCATCGTAGTGTCGCTCTTCTTGGCTTGTGTAAGGTCTCACTTTGGGAAGCGAGTTGCCTGATTCGCCCGTAAAGGCTTCCTTTAGCATGCCAAAGAGAGAGGGCTTGGGACTCGACTTGACGGGCGAGGCCGTGTTTCGCGTTGCCTTGGTTCTCTTCAGGCCTGGACCACCTGGGGCCTTTGTTGGCGCCTTGGTATCTTGCCTCTTCGGTTTGCTCTTGGCTTCAGATTCTGGCGAAGGCTCCGGTGTTGGGTCTCTCACAGGTGCTGGTTCCGGTTTGGGAGTTGATTTCTTTCGTGGCTCAGGTTCGGGTGATGGCTCTTTAACAGGCTCTTTGACAGGTTCTTTAACAGGCTCCGGTTCGGGTGCGGGTGAAGGTGCAGGTGTGGGCTCAGGTTCCTCTTTGACCGGCTCTTTCAATGGCTCGGGGGTAACTGGTAACTTTTCACTCGATACAGCCCTATCCGTCGTGTCTGGCTTGCTCATAGTCGATGATGACACTCTTCGTCGCCCAGTGTGAGATGATCGTCGTCGACTCTTGACAGTCTCAGGAGAAGATGGCTTGTCCGGTACCTGCTCACTCAGAGGTGTTGTGGCTGGCTCTGAGCTAGGCTCTTCGACAAAAGGATCAACAGTGGTGTTAAGCCACTTTTCGATGCTTCGGGGGTTGTTTGGCACCGCGTCCCGTGGAGGAGGAGGAGGCTCGTGTATCTCATGCATCATCTTGTTGGCGCCCTCCATGACCTTCTTGAAAACTTTGGGCATGGACTTGAAGCTGGTGTTTCTTTCAGGCTTGGCAGGGCGAGCAGGGCGGATGGGACGGCTTCGGAGAGGTCCTCCGCGAGCACGCAGAGGAAGGTCGAGTTCGGTAAAGGCAGAATTGCCCCAAGGAATGTCTCCAGGGATGTCGGCTATGGATTTTGCTAGAATACTAGAAGACAGATCGGATCCATCGAGTTGAGAGGGCTCCACAACGGAATCATCTTCAGGCACCCATGTTTCCTTGCCTTTTTGTTTCGTTGTGATAGGTTGATAGCTCTTAGGTCGAGGTTTAGGTTTGCTTCCTGATGTCCTCCTCCCCTTAGTTGGAGTGTCTACCGCCGATTCATCTTCGAGTACTTCAATCGGGGCAGTTCCAGATAACTTGGTAGTGTCAGTTGTCTTTGTCGTCTTGGATAATTCAGAATCATCCTCAATAACTTCGATAAACTTCTTGGTTGAAACCTCGGAGGGGTCCTCTGTGGCTTCGATATTTTTGGATACATCTGATAGCGGCTTCTTGGAAGCTTGTCTCTCAGAGGTCATACTAGGTCTCCGAGAGCTAGGTGCCGATTTGAGTCGCAGGCGGGCGGTTCGTATTGATTTCGATGATCCAGCATTTGACGATATGTCGCTCATGGGCCTTATTCGGATTCCTTCATCGTCGGTCAAGGCTGATCGGATGGCTCTCACACGGATACCATCGTTATCGGGCATCTTCTTTCGCATAGGTGTGACTCGAATACCATCATCAGGTCCTGGCGTAGACTTGGCGGATCGCTGGCCAGTCACCCGACTGGTGAGATAACTTGCCGTTAATTCACTAGCCGTTTCTCCCATGTCACTCATGAACTCGCTATCGGTATCGTCGATCCATGGTTTCGATCCAACTGACTTGGAGGATTTATGACTTCTTGGTGTTGATGGATCTGGAATCTCGACCATTTCTGCCCACGCCTTGACTCTGTTTGCGACGCGTGGGTTAGCCGCGGTGCGCAAGACAAAGTCTTTTGGTATTCCAGCAGGAGCTGGGGTTTTGGTAGGTGAAGTCTTCTTGGGTATATGTTTTCGGTTCTTCCGCCAATGTTCGTCGCTAACGACTCGTTTCTTAGGCGGGGGTTTTGCTGGTGTCGGATCAGGTGTCGCATTGGGCGTTGTCTCGTCTTCAGTAACCAGGCTCTCCTTCGTTATGTTGTTGGGTCGTTTGGGCTTCTTCTTCATTTTGATACGGACTCGATCCTCTTCTGTTACGCTGTTAAAATCCTCGTCCTTGAACGCAACATCGGGGGGTTCTGTTGCTGCGTCGTCTGGAGTGTCCTCCATGGCGGCAGCATTGGCCTTTTGCCATTTCTTGACACGATCTCGAACACCGTTGGGAGGTTGAATGCGCTTGACTTGGGACTGCTTCATTTCATGACGCAGCTCAGCTTTGACAGCTTCCAAGCTCATCCTTCTTTGGCGATCAGCCGCTTGTCGCGACGCCGAAGGTCGCCCCAGGAGGAAATCATGGAGAAGGGTGGGCTCTCTGGTAGACTTGGCTCGCGGTCGACCACGAGTCGCTGCTGGCGGCGCCGACTTGGTCGTATCATTATCGTCCTTTCCATCCTTATCTTCGGCTTCGGCTTCGGGAGATTTTTGAGGAGTCTCAGGTTCTGTTACGGCATCCGCCACAGCTTCTGTTACAGCTTCCTCTGGTGAGGTAGGAGTTGATGATGACATGATCTTAGCTACCTAGAAATTGAGATTGATGAGCTTACGATCCAGCTCAGCTGTGGCGGGGAAACATGATTGTGCAATGCGCCAGAGAAATGGGAGAGCTCGAGTAAGACTCGTCGTACCTTGAGTTTGGTAACATGCTGTGCAGCCGTTGCGGTGAGTGGGGGTGAAGCTCGAGGTCGATCTCGTCTTCAGCGCTTCCTCGCGACAATGGCAATCTACCGTTCAAGTCGTCGTCGATTATGCGTTGTTTCGATGCTCTATCGGAGCGTCCGGCAAAGTTTACGACAAGCTTTGGAGAACCAGCGGGAGGGCGGAGCAGCCGTTGAACTGAACATGCAACCGCAATAGCGAATGGATAGTATGGTAACGTGTAACTTTGAATGACAAAGGCAATGATCAAAGTCTCGTGTAAATGACAGGAAATGGAGGGTTCTCCAAAAGCGATACGTAAAGGTTGTTGTGCCATCCACAACTCGAGCCGTTGGAGAGGGACTCTTGGAGGTTGCGTCGACGGCCTCGACTTGAGGTGCGGGTGTCCCAGTAACCAGATAGATCCACTCTCAGAGCTCAGAGTAAACAACATTTGAGCCACCATCCCACCTATCAGGGTCAGGGATAGTGGGCTGTGGCGCCTTATTGACAGGGGCCTTTGCAGGGCCTCAGTGGGTCAATTAAATGACCCCTTGGCCTACACTTCAGTGGGTTTTAGCCGGGTTCGAGCGGGTGGCTACTGCGTGATAGGCCAGCGTGCCTTCAAGAACAATCATCTGCCCAAGCCCACTGCAACAAGTCCAAGCCCTCCCGAGTCTGGCTGAATCCGATCTCCTGGTGCTACCGTATCTCGGCCATTTTTCTCCAACCCGCTGCCGCCTTTGAGGACATGATCCTCGACAATGATCGGCAATGAACTTCTTTTTTGGAGATGAAATGTCTTGCTTCTTCAAGGTATTTACTCTTAATTCTTTCCAGCTATGTCTACTCGTACCATCTTTACACTATTTGAGTTCTCTTACATGCTGCGTTACCAGCAAATTACGCAGACAAGAATAACAACACAACCCTACAAGGGTAGCCCTCCCTCATTCTAACCAAACAACTGCTAGCTTCGATGCACCATCCGGCCTTGTTTTCGTTGCTGACGACAACCGCCTAGAGAGAATAACGGGCACAGGGCATCCAATCTACGCTTCAGATGCTGCCATGTTGTTTCAGCCATTGACTTGATGCATGCATGAAATATCCAAGTTTTCGATGCATTTAGACTTTCGCAACTGCGGAGAAACTCAGTTACATGCGGTAAACCGGTATCTATTGTTGGGCATCCATGGGATCCGATTCTTTCCTGGTTCGCTACTCATTGTCCAGTCATGGTTTAAAACAAGGATCCTGCTTGTCAGTTCTCAATTTAAAAACCTGAGCGTTTGCGTGGCAGGTTTGTACATGTACCGCTCTTTAGTTGACCCGCAATGCCTAGCCACCATCGACAATGTTTCAGTATCCTGGTGTATCCTGGTGTTCTCTGGAATCGTGGCGTCGGAATCTACTACCGAGATCTCAACGTTGATGGCCCGCATACCTTGTCGACGTATTTCAGCTTCGATCAACATTTAGTGTTTCGAGAAGCTAGTTAAGCTTACCTGTGTTCCAGAACGTGTTGTGTTCGGTCCAGGACAGAAGCAAGAGATAGCTTACCCTGCAGCACATTGAATGACAGCCGGCAGCTGCTGGGCTCATCATTCGTCATCTTGCATATATAGACAATTAGATAGCGAAAACAAGTCATTTCAACTACAATATTCTTTGGGCTAAATTATGGGTGTTCAAGGACGGACTACTGAGGTTGAAAATACAATCCTCTCCATTGCAAGCAAGTCATGCGATCGTGGAAATATGAATACCTAGTCTCACGAACAGGAATGCACTTTCGGAACTCCCGAGTGTTTGTATTAGACTGGATACTAAGGCGTAGAACATACTAGACTCCGTATCACAAAACCACATACAAAAATCGCGTTCCACGGGTAGAATGTTTTGTGGTCTCGACCCAGGTTTACTAAATGTATCCCCCAATACCTAGCATAAATATTGGTCCATACCAGATGTGACCATAAGGCTATGCCGATAAGACTGCTAAGGAAACACCGCCAATACCAGTCACGAGGACAATGAGGCTGTGGTGTACCACCGGAGACTTGAGTCTCACGAGATCGGGAACTTCTGGTATCACGAGGCTTGTAGTATCGAAAAGATCACACATGGAGAAAATGTCCAAACTAATATCAATGTATTCCCGCAGACCAGTATCTCCCGAAATCCAAATAGGTATCGAAAACGGATTGCTCCGCAAGAAATCTAACTATGAGTGTACCTGCTGTGTGTCCCAGCTTCAATGTTCCTCCAATAAATGCATGTCCAACCAATGGTATCCTCCCTGGGCCAGCCATTACTCCTGATCCCTCACTCCCACCATGCAAGCCTTGAACGCCGCCCATGCAGATGCAACCCGATAGATATGCTGAAAGAAAAGAAACACGAAAGAGAATGCAAACCTGAACACCGAGTTATGCAATGCTACCCCTTCATCCTACCCTTTAAACCTCCTTCGCCGGCAGCACGAAGCGAACCTTCTTGTTCGACTTGGCCTTCTTGCCCTTGCGCTTCTCAGCCTCAACATCATCGTCGTCATCGCTAGTGTCGCTGTGCGCTCCAACACTGCTTCCCATCTCACTCATCATCTCCTCCTCGGTCTCCTCCTCGATGGACCACACATCTGGGCTAGGCTGCCGCCACAGCTGTCCCTGCCGGCGTGTTGCTGAGTGGCCTCGAGAACTGGCCCCGTGGCGTCCACGTCCCCTGGACCTACCACGAAGCTTCGGGCTGCTTGGGAGTGCGGTTGGTGAGAGCAGACCGTTGTTGGATGTTTGGTTGAAGGCGGGACTCTTGGGGCGGACTGGTGGACGGCTGTTGGCAAAGAGGTCCCGAAGAGAAAGGAGACCGTGCTTGTTGGGTGAGAAGCTGATGTAGTCCTCCTCATCGTCATCATCTTCATCTTCATTGTTGGACTCTGAGATCTCAGAGCTGGTGTCGGGAGACATGGGACGCAGACCGGGCTTGCGCAGTCCATCAAGTGTAGACGGGCTTACACTGCGAACAAATAGACGAGGCGAGCTAGCATCCTCGATGCCTGCGTCAAAGTCAAACATGGCATCGCCCATGTCATCGTCGTCAAGAAGAGGCGCCGGTGTGAGGAAGTAGGTAAGTGGATCATCGTCGATATCGTCCAGAGATGGAAGCGGGTCGCTCTTGGTAGAGACTGTAGGCTTGAGGCGCATCTGAGTCGGTGGCCAAGAGTCTCGACGAGACCGCATCTCAGATTCGGTAGGCATGGTGAGCAAACGGTAGGTAAAGTAAAGTTGATTTGATACAAGTATCTATCGAGGCCGGCAAGATATAGATATCTATGCAGGGACCTCTTTATAAGTGGGTGGGTGGCTCAGAAGGCTTCACCGCGATTTGGTGTTAAAAAACAAGGTATAAACCAGGCGAAACGAAGCAGGCTACTTTCAAGGTTGTGGAGTGGATGCCTGACGTCTTTTTCCATGGAAGACTCTTTGGAGTCATTCACCGCAGGCAGTATCTTGTGCTTTGGAAAAGTGAACACGAAGAAGGCCGGGGCTGAAGGTACTCGGACATGATCAGACATGAGCAGCACGCCTCAGCTATATAGTAATTAGTCAAACAAGCCTCCCCACGAGCTCACATTCCACAGCCTACTATCTGAGACACAGACACAGGCATCAGCCGTGCGGTACCCTCCTTCACGCTCACTCGCTCACTCGCTCACTCAGGTCAAGGCATCAAAATAGAGCCAAGAATGGGCCAGGAAGGGAAGGGCTGCAAGAACCCACTCACAAAACAGGGCTGTATCTCCAAATGCGGCCCAACTCCCAGTCATATCTTGGAATTCTTGTAAGCCCCGAGGGCCTTGTGAGTGTACCCAGAGCACTATGACTGGGAAGATGGGTGGTCATCAGCCTATTGGGCGGGGGCTGCCTCTGTTATCGCACGTGAAGTCTTTGAATGTGTCCAAGGCCAAGATAGATACGAGCCTGTAAAGTCGCGCGCGACGACGCCACGCGGCCCGTAGATGGGATAGTCGGGAGGCGCCGGCTCTGAAAATGGAAGTCATGGGTTGAACTAGCGGGTTGATAATCAAGAGAAACGAGCTGAGGGGAGTTGGTGGCTGACGATAATCCGCTCTTTCGGTTATGGTGGAAGCTGATAATATTGGATGCAATGGGCCGAAGTTGGCAGTGATGAACAGGTTCAAATGCACATAGGGTCCACGGACTAACGCGGTAGCCGCCAGTAAAAAGCGTAAATCACAATAGTTGGTGCCTCCAACTTGATCTGCCGTGATCGACAGAGGGGACAAGAGATGGCGAGATGCCTCAATAGTCGGCTTGAAAGACAGTTCCTCATTCGCTCACCTGAACATGGGGGTTGGTCAAAGATGGGCATTTGGCCAGCAAGATAATGGCATTTTCGGTGCTTTTGCGAGGGCGTCACGGTGGCGGTACCATTCTCCGCCGGGTACGATATCAAGTGAGACATGGACGACACCATCACCAAGGCCATCTGACTGTGCCCTTCGTCCTCGTCAGCCCCTCATCCCCACCGGCCATGCCGGACTTTTGGGGAGTCATGCTGAGCCCCTCAGGAACTTACCATGATTCAAATTTGCGATCGGCCATTTCCTGCAAGATCGATCTCTTGAGGCCCTCTAGACACCTGTCTGTTGTGCATGGTGCCTTGCAGCTTGATAGCGTATCCGCAAAGACTCCATATTTGGGCCATCACGTTTCGGGTCGGGTGTCAAACACGCGAGTGTCAGGACGACTTAACTGCCAACTTTTGGCATGTACAGGAGGAAAGCCTCCCGGGGTGATCAGAAAGTAGGTACTCGGCGTTGTTGAACTGGAGGGTCGCACGTCTAAGCCACGGGGTGCTTTCGTCAAGTAGTCGTGTAATACATAACCGTGGGATGAGAGTGATCAGTCAAAAGATGGAGCCGCTATCGTCATGTATCATTGTATTTGTGCAAGGTTATTCAGGTCGCCGGCCGAGAAGTTGCGGACATTTTCCCCATGTTGGACCCTTGCGACGATCACTAAAGATTACGTGTGTTACTACGCAAGGCCGGCGATGCCATGAAGGGGAAAAGGGTGTGATGAGCGTGCGTAGGCTACTGTATCAATATGCATGTCGATAACGGGATTCCGCAAATTCTGTGGATTTCTGTTTGCCTCTTCATGCCCTTCTCAGCAAAGTTCAGCTAGCCTCCCCCAGATTCTGTCAAAGCCCCTCCAACCCTCCAATCCTGCTTTGACCCAACCCTGTGGTCCGCCAGGGTCCCATGATCACCTCACTCAGATGGCCCCGTCCCAGCCACCGCTAGGTCTGGACCCGCCCGTTGTGGTCCTTTTTTGCTATGAGTGAAAAAAGAGGCGGTGATAAGACATTATCACCCACTTTTCAGCTTGAAAGATTACACAAATTGACCGTCATTCTCGCACAAATGCTTCAGTTTAACCGTCCCCACAAGACCACATGGTAACAAGCCATGAATCACCACTTAGACTTTGCGGGCTTGGCATGAGCGGGCATGTGCCGTTCCGAACGGCGTCGATGCGACCCGTAACGCAAAAAGATGCCTGTAGAGTTTCACTAGAAAGCAATAATTGCAACGCCCGCCCATCGCGAAACATGCCCTTTGTGGTTGAGCAACGGGACACGGGCCGCAATTATGGGTCTGGACCCGGAGACCCTTCGGACAAGGACCCACTCTTTCCCGGAAGCCAGATTTCGTAGCTAGCCTAGCCCGACCACAGCTGCAGAGTAGGAATTTCAGTAGGTTCAGCGGACTGCGACAGAAACAATGGTCTCAGCCATCAACAGCTGACATGGATTTTGACGAATCATCGCATGATTGCAACCAGACTCAAGTCTACAACCGTCAGTCACTCACGACTAACGGGAGACAAGAAATCAGCTTCCACACTTCCCGTTATGGTTGCCATACTATAAGCAAAAAAAGCTCAAGTAATCTCTTCAAATACAGGATACTACAAATCAGGTTATGTATACGTACAGAAAAGGGCACAAGGGTTTTGCCTGCTTGATAACGTCTTATTATGGAACGTCTTTTGGCGTTCAACTTGGCGCGAACGTTCGATAATCTTTGACTGAGCCTGGCTCTAAGAACACTGACTTTATCCCATCGGCCGTGCCTTTGACTGGGCGACGTTTCATCTAAAATAACCCACACCCAATTACATTTACTTGATAGCAAGCCGCCACAGTGCAACGGGAGTTTTATTCCGTTAGACTCATAGTGGAAGCTCACTGAACGAGACTGGGCGGTCTTCATATACTGTGCCATGCGTGATTCGCATCTGAAGCCTGGCACTGGATATATAGATTCCATACTGATTAAGTATTCGCCTATAGCGTATATATGACTATCCTTGCAGTTAGAACTCATCACTTCTTGAACCTGGACCTTGATCTAAGCGGGCTGGGTCGTTATAGAGCTGGACTAAGTACAATAGCCTGCCAATGTAGGCCAAAGCCATTCCCTTAGATGTGTCGTGTAAACCCTTAATCGTGACGAGACTAGGTGATAGCATTAGTTTCTCACCACTGGTTCCGAAGAATAATACCATAAAAGTATATATGGTGAGCCAAAACCAGTCAAAGATGAAAGGCCTTGCTCAATCGTACGGGTCGGCACATTGGCACAAACAAGGCGCGATAGCAACCCAGCAGTGTTGAAAACACCAGTCAGTAGTATGTGTACTTAGGGTGACTGTGTCAAAGCCTCATGTAATGAGCTGGGTGTATTGCGACATACCTATCGTTACCGATCTTCACTAAAGCTTCCTTATCCAGTTAATATCCAAAGTCCCAACTAACTAGATCAATAGCCTCTAGTACCTTTCAAGGACATATAAGATATCCGGCATAACATTCTGGCCAGTAGATATGATTACAATGCCAGTTATGGTATAACTGACACGTCTATGCTATGCCGAGACGGCCTGATTGTATGCCTTCGTAGACTTTTTGGAGGATCATTCAATATAAAGAGCGACTGAAATGACCCAAGATAGATGCAATCATAGCGTTGTATCTTACATGAAGACAATGATGAACCCAAAAAGGAGAGAGTTCTCATATATAACCAAATCGGTAGTCATATGAAGACGAGACAATTCCGAAATACCGTAGTTGAAGTAGGGTGTAAATGTTGATTTAAAAAACTGTTCAGGCGCCTGGTCTAACCACCAAATAGCTTGCTAGGCAACACTGGCTGTCTTGTAGATTAGTCTAAGTATCAAGACTATGTGAACGGATATCGATAACACACGACCAAGGGAGTAGAGGCTTAACTATCAGTTGAGATGGCACCATGAAGTCTCTCACATAGAATCGTTCGTCTAGACGGACATAACAATGTTAATTTGTCCCATGATATGAATGTTTACCCTACCTGAGCAAGTTATGATCTAGCTACTACAGCAGCAAGCCAATCCTATGAATCCGTCCGGATATTGCTATTAGCAATTTAATTGTTTCTAAGCCTTCCTAGATCTATAAGCGCTCAGGTGAGTTGTTAATAGGGAAAATGAGGAAAACAGATACCCAATTGCGGCGCAGACTATTGCCTGATCCTCCCACTGATCCGGAGGACTTAGTCGGGGTAGATACACCAAATCTAGGACTATCAAATACCGTTGTCGCCTCGTTCTCAAAGTAGTCCTAGCGGTGTAGCAGTGTATGTTTCTTTTCCATACCACGGTCGAGTCATCATCCGCAGCGAAGCGTTGGCTATACCAGTGCTCGCAAAGTCAACACTCTCTAGATCCATCTACTCTCACTCTAAGCTTCACAGAACGTAAATCTTGGCGCTATAGAGACATTTTGTAGCCTTTACGCTTACAGCTAACAAATCCAGTAATCTCCAGAAGCTTTTGGCCATCGGTTAACTTTGATGAAAACGCAATTGGCTGATCGTGGTAAAATCAGAGTACACAAGTCCTATACGTTTCGTTTACCGGAAAAAATTGGCTTGTTGTTATGTATGCAACCTCGGGCTGTAAGTACTTAGCTCGAAGTTTGGAAATACAGTAGAATATCTTCTTCTAACAAGTGCACAACCCATACAAACTTACACATACACAACCACCTATTATGCCTGACACCAATCCAAGCGAATCGTTAAACAACATACTAGGATATACCATAAATCTGGTACCGGCAAACAAAAAAAGTGAACAAGTTCCCACACAAAGCTTCAGATCAAGCATCATAGCATAGCTGATAATCCCTGCAGATCCAGATCCGGGGTAAACAAAGCCGCCATTCCTATCACAGCTATGAAACAAACTCTCCCCACGTGATGACCTCATTGGGTACGCTCAGCTGTTTCGAACCGCGATTCTCATCACAAACTCAACAACATCGCAAGTGTATTCATCCTTTCCCCCTCAGATATAAAAGATCCAGATTTCACCTGACGTGTCCGCCGTGTTTCTTGACTGGCCATCATCACATCCACCTTAATAAGCCTATCATCACCAACAGCCAGCCACAAACCCCGCCATGACACAGCTCGACATCACCTCCAGCTCATCGCTGAGAATGGATATCTCCCAAAAGGACCGGAAGATGCCCTTGCGCATCATCACTTTCAATGTCCGCTATGCAACAACTAAACTCGAGGGCAACGAAAGGCCTTGGGCTGAACGCCGCCCTAAGCTCGCCAATCAACTGAACTTTATCACGGCTGGCCATGAGAGCCCCTTCATCTGCCTGCAAGAATGTCTGTTCCAGCAGGTCAAGGACATCCAAGCGGATCTGGGCTCAGGATGGGACCATATCGGCCGTGGCCGTGGTACGAAGCCAGAGGACGGCGAGTTCTCGCCCATCTTCTACCGTAGTGATACGTGGAAGAACGTACGCAGTGAAGTACGCTGGTTGAGCAAGACTCCAAGCAAGCCTTCGCGTGGATGGGACGCAGTACTCAACCGCATCGTCACCTTGGCCGAGTTTGAGCATCGTGTAACCGGCACTCGCGTCGTCGTCTTTAGCACTCACTTTGATCACATCGGCGTAAAGGCCCGCGAGCACAGCGCCGAGCTCCTTGTCAAGTTCGCCCGGGAGTGGGGCAAGTCCGGCGACAAGAAAGCCTCGGCGGTCCTCATCGGCGGCGACTTCAATAGCGAGCCCGAGGACGGTGCATACAAGACCATTACGGCGCCTGGCTCAGGCATCTCTGACGTGTCCGACCTGGTGCCCGCAGCTGCGCATTACGGTAATGAGACCACTTACACGAGCTTCGGAGAGGGGTGGAAGCCTTCGCGTATTGACTTCCTCTTTATCCAGGAGCCTCGCACAGCTCAGATAAAGACGTTTGGTGTGCTGGCGAATGGCTTTGACGATGGTGTTCGTGTGTCCGATCACCGGCCTGTCGTGTCAGACATGGACATTGTGGTTTGATCGGGCACAGTACAACTCTGTGCCCAACATGAGTGCAGTCTGTGATAAGTTGAAGTATGCTGGCATCTGGTAAACAAAGAATTCTGCAGTGAGATTAGACCTCTTGGTTGCGGCATATACATGATTGATCGAGAAATGTTGAAGTACTCGCTTCACAGCATTACACCAACCGATGGGGAGAGCGTGAAATGAACACAGTTGCCATGGTCTTTCCAGATTTTCAACACCCTCAACCTTATCACACCCCTGGGGTTTCCAAAAGAAGGCGTATATTCAAATCATAGATTGTTATAGGACTGATAGAAGAAGAACTCTCAATGGCTTTATCTCCGGCGACCGCCTCTTCCAATGACAGCTCAAACGAAACGCCATTCACAGCAGATGAAATGGGGCTTAGTTCTCAATTATGACCAGATCTAGCTCCGTCTTGCGAATCAACAAGCCATCAATAACAGGTTCACGTCACCGATTGCGGCAGATACGATTGTTGTTGCCCATTCTCAAAGTGACTTTTCCCACAGCAATGTTTATGCAAGTTTGCAAAAAGGGCAACACACAGGACCATAGAGATCACGACGTTGATTGCCACTAAGCAAAGATAGCAACTAGTAGGCTAAGACGCATCTTGCAACTGTAGACTTACAAGTTCTTGGCCAAGTTTGTGTTACTGACCTGCAGTAACCTCAACTGGCTTCCTGTACGAGGTGACATACCAATACAGGATGTTGATGATGGGAACATTCGGAAGTTGAGGCTCTGCTCGGCAACAACAAACATAAACGGATGCGTCTAGAGGATGGGGGAGGGGCGATTAAAAAAAAGCGGTGTGCAAAGATGGTGGAGGTGAAGAGGGGGTTTACACTCGCTCCAGCACCTTCTTGTGGTTGCTATCAGCACTCACGATTGAGTTCGGAAACACGATGGAGGTCGTTCTTCTCTGAAAGGGTGCCCTGTTGATCACAAGCTGGAAGTGCTGGGTTTCCTTGATGGTAGTAGCCGTGGCGATAGAGATTAGTCGCCTCCATGGATCTTCGAGCGGTGCTATGCAACTTGTGATTTCATGCAGCGATTTGCAACCGATAGCGCGTCATTCTTGTCTTGAGTGCGGCCCTCGAGGCATACATGATAAACCGTTATCCACGGCCCCAGGATATACTATAGTAGTTGAACGGAGTCGCGGCCTAGTCCTGAACGTCTGTGCCTATGATGGTTGCAGTTATTATGCTTGTCATCCTTAAGAACAAGACTAGTTGCACTACCCACAGTAGCTCAAGACTAGTCTGACTCGTTGACAGTCGAAGAAGTCGTCATCATGGATGTACGAGTTGTCTCAAGATTCACGATCTGTCGGTCGGTAAGTTGTTTCTCTCGCTCTGCCTGAGTTGCGTGGATTGGTAGCCCGGAGCCGCATTCATATACGTAGACCTCGGTGATTGCCACATACGATTAAAACGAGATCGTAGTGAATGGTTAAGAATCGTGTGGCACTCATGCCGGCTGACGGCCCTGTAGGTGCGTCAATGCCTTGGATGCACGTCTAGCCTATCCCCACACAATCTGAACACCAGAGCAAGCCATCCGAGATACCCCGGTTGAGTATATCCCCGTCAGGTTTAGTGAATATCCGCCCGAAATCTAGTCATTGGCAACCTTCAACTATTCATTCGATCCTGTGCCTGTTAAGGTAGAGCGAGGGAAACACAGCAGCACGCTGCAACAGCTCCAGAGATCGAGGGAAACACAACGCCTGACAAATGCGACATGTATAAGCAAAGTAGAAGCCAATCAAGGACCCTTACTTGACCGAATCTCGCATGTTGGCTGGGAGCCCGAGACATCGGGAAGGGCGAGTTGGTGGGCGAAAGTGCAAAAGTGAACATGAGGTTGGAGGGTGCAAGGTAATGGGGCGTGGAGCAAAACGACAGATGGCGATTTATTGGATAGGAAGATCGAATGAAAACATGCAGCGTGTTCGTCCTCAATTGCAGCTCACTCAAGAGTCAGCTGATAAAGATGTCACCGGCTCGGTATCCCATCTCAGTACACAAACTGCCTCCTCGGCGCTCATGCAAGTTGCCTATTGAGTATTGGCTTGCTTGGTAATCTCGAGTAGCCCGAGTAGTTGACATAACACGAGGACTACGCGGCGCTGTTGACAAGTCATCAGGGATTGTAGCCGGAAGCGACTGCCCAAATCATAACTTGAAACATGGAGATATCAATACCACAAATCACACATGGCTGTTGTGAGTGAGTGCTGTTTGTCGGTGGTAGGACGGAGGAAGCGGACGCCAATCTCCGGACTAGGTGCGGAAGGACAATGAGGTTAAGCCGGAGGGAGTGGGGTCATTTGCTCCGGAGACCGAAGGAGACCCATCAAGCTTGAGCCGGACGGGAAACAGCGTTGGACACGTATTCATGCCGTGACAAATGGTGCGACCTAATGCTTGAACGGAGCTCTCGCCGGATAGACAGAGCATAAACCGCAACTGTCCGGGAGCATGGCCGGAAATGGGACTACCCGTCCGGTCTTGGCAGGCCGACAAGACTTCCATGTGTCAATATGAACCTAGACCTGTGAAGGTCGAAGCTGCAACGAACGGTCAAGCTAGACAAAGGTCGTCGGACGTATTGTACGTTGGGCATAGACGTGCACGAGGATCAAGGATTGGTCAATGCGGCAAAGATGCCGCCGGGGTGAGTGAGAGATCGAAACCGCTACCTCTCTTACAGTTGTCGGATAGCAATGTCAACGCTGCAAGCGCGTCAAACCAAGTGTCAAGACACAAGACTCATCTCTCGGTCTCTCTGAAAGACGAGATGTCAACGTTGTCGCCTTATCCCCCCGTCCTGTTATGAGTCAACGCTGTGGTAGCCTCAATGCCTACCCATTTGAGCCCGGAGCCTCAACTCAGTTGTGACAGCCAGTCATAGGCGTACGCATGGAAGCGAGCTTGCCTGTCATGACCGGGTTCACCACCGCTGCTTCGCTACACCACGTGTACCCCGCGCTGCAGTTGTGTTTGGCTTCGAAGTGATGTAGATCGGGTTCATCGTTGGTACCCGAGCTAGGGATTTGAGCCAGCTTGGGCAAAGGTCAACCCAGTTAGGCACAAAGGTGAAGTGCAGAGGAGCCCTGGGGCGGGCTAAGCACGGCACTTGGTGGAGGCGTAGATCAATGGAGACGCCTTAAGGTAAGGCTAAACACGGTAACAGGTCGGTAACGGAGAATTGTAATGGCATTTAATGCCTGGTGAACTGTAGGGAGCACGCCCCTCTTAAGATTGATAGCATCGGGTACTCTGTGCCCAACTCAGCACTCATGAAATCCAAAGCCTTCCCTAGCTTTTAGCTTCCACAACCGTTTGGCGAGTTCGGCATGGCGATCTCGCTCCGTGCACCTTGTCCTACTCCATTAAGCCTTTGTGCCATATGATCACAGGCCCAGAAAGGCAGTCGAGATTCGGGCCTGTCATTAATCTGTCACTCTCGCGGGGACGGCCCGGCTAACGGCGAATAACCCTGTTTGTGTTTCTTCTTGGCTTCTTCGAGCCTTCTGGATCGCCAGCTTGACAGGATCTGAGCGCAAACATTCAATGAAGATAGTTGGACAAATATCAAGCAGAAAATCCAGCAATTCGAACCGATAGTGAAAAGTGCAATTCCTGCAGAATGGGCCACGGACCCTTTCCCTTGGGAAGGGGTGTACCATCAGTCTTTTAGGTGTGCGAAGGATGTCGTGACTGGAAGACAAAAGGCGAGGAAGATTCGAAAAGAATCGTTGGATAAAACGTCTTGTAGCAGCTCCACAGTTGGGCCTGACTGCTTGCGACTGGCGCCAGTCATACAAAGGGCTTCCCTGTCAGATAACACCCAGACCCGCCCAAGCCTCTCAACAATGCTTGGGAGATGGCCGGCTGGACAAGCACCAAACCCCATCAAGGCGCTCGAGTGCGGACTTTCAGGGCACTATCTGGGGTTGTGTCGACAGATCAGATCCATTCTCGGCGGCGCGGACACTGGATTGGGCTGCTGGGATCTAGGATTCGAAGCGTCTAGCAGCTTTCATCGACAACAAGCCACCTTAACCGCCTCACTTCTTTTGTGCGGTTTAGAGATTGTTTGCAAGGTCTTTTGTCTCTCTCAGTGTGTTTCACCAGCTCATGAACAGCTCATGGCATTTCGATGAATTAGTAGTGCGATTCGTTCAGACATGGATCGGCCTTTATTTGCGCGTTGCAGTCGGTAAGAATTGAGCGAGAATTTGGTCTTTCTGACTGGGTACCTCAGTATGATTCTCTTTCAATATGTGGCATGCGAATAGTTCGAGATAAGATTAATAAGAGCAGAGATTTTCGTCTCAGGGTATCGACTGACCACTGTTGTGGCCGTTGACTTGAAACAGGCATACCCCAGCATAAGTTTTGAGGGTGACTCGAAGCTTAGTGAAAACTCCATCGTCCAGCTCACTGCTTGTTGGTGGCCTTGAGCGGGATGGGATCCATAATCCATTCCCTTGAGAGACAGCGAGGACCAGCGCAGAGCTCTAGACGAAGGAAAAGTGCAGACCCTGGTTACAGTAGCCACACTCCAAACTGCCACATGTACCCCACCCTCTTCAATTCTGGCATGATTGCTTTGATGACTATCGAGCCGCCGATGACTCTAAAGACTGGGCAAGAAGCAAGACCGGAATTGAGAGCACAGAAGGGGATTTCAGGGGCAATTGCTATTCTGGTCGAGGATAAGAATATCTTGCCAGCGCAGCATGAGTGAGGCGGGCCGTAGCGAGAGACAGTTCATGTGTTTGATCCTCCAGGCTCCCCTGTCAACCATGGACACCATGGACTGTTCATCATCGAAGACTGCTGACGAATACGATACAGCACATAACACAGCTCATGGCATGGCGGTTTATGAATGCCCGTGTTTGTGGCTGAGACCGAAATACTAGAGGCGGTAGTCTTGGGTTGGTTGCTGGATGAACGAGGACGAACCGTTAGCTAGAACTGGCGGGAGTTCCCCCCACTGGCTGGCTCTCATTGATGCTGATGAATCAAGATATTCTGGTCTGTAACGTGAACTTTGTGAAATCAACGAGTAGAAAGACATGGCAACCAATCTGTATCTGCGCGTGTTTCTGTTTTTGTGTCAGCGTCTTCGTCATTGCCTTCATCGACTCGATTTGACTGGACTTGTCTTGACGTGGTTGACCGTGCAGTTCCATTGCTGTGCTGGCTCCAACGTCGAGTCGCTTGATTGATCGTCCCGTGCGATAGAGACACCCCTGTCCTCTTGATGAGACTGCCCCCTTGCTTCCTTGTGCTGCAGTGTTGCTGGGTCGCGCTTGCCCACATCCAACTCTTCACACACCACATCTACACACCTGCCATTTCCCCATTTCACTCGCTGGCGACATTATTGGAACACGCGCCCTCGCAATTTTTACAAACAGAGGAGGCGTGACTTGAGAATGTTGTAGCTATGGAGGTCTTCTTGTTGATATAAGTCTATGAAACTGTATATGCCTGAGTAAACATTGGGCTCAACTCTAGAATGAAGTGGTCTCTTATTACTGGACCGTGGCTACGGCGTGGGCAAACAGCTCCGCGCCGGCTACAGAGAGGCCAGCGAGAACGGACCTCAACGGGCCAGTGGCTGCCTGCCTGCCCTGGGCGGCACTGGCTCTAGTACGCTGTAGGTACGCTACTGAACTCGATGCATTTCCACTAAACTACCGACAACAGTTGCACACCCCCACACTCTCGAAAATTGGAAGCTGAACCCCCCCAGGCCCTGAAATTACCACCATTTTTATTAAAAACAGACCATCCCGTCCATCCATGCCCGTTGCTCCTCCCCCCTCCTCCCCTCCTTCTTGTCTTTCCCCCATGACAGTCTGATTCCTTGTCTTTTAAGAACATACTTCTTCTTCACTTCCTCGCTTTGCTCTGCTCTCGCTTCAAGTCGAGCATCTAAATTATCTCGCTCAACTTTAGTTTCGCTATCAACATCAGCATCAGCATCAGCATTAGCATCGGCATCGGTCATCGTTGTTACTAGCGTCTCCATCGAAAAGCGCCCCGGTCTATGCCACTATCGTCACCGCCTTCTTCATCCAACTCAGCAGCGACATTTTACACTCGACTTTTTTCGGCCCGTGCTGTTCTCATTAACGAATTCGATTCCCTTCACATGTCGCTTGTTCGGTATCACAAAAGGGGACGTTAAAGCATTGCGTTCGCGATTGCAATTACCGTAAACACCATCACTTTCGGCGCTCTCACCGCCTGGATCTGCGGTTATAGAACGTTACTGTCCCGTCCCACCTAGCGTGGTCCTTCGTCGAGTCCGGCGAGCCCCTCTTCGAACTACCACTTCCTCAGGGCAAATTTGCTCTGATCAAGCTACTCCGACCTTTTTAACCACACAATGTCGAACCAAAACCATGTATGCTATGTTGAGGATGCACCCGAGGAGGATTCCGGCAGCTCTGTCTACGAGGGCAACCCGTCTACTCGTCGCTATGCAGTCTCTGAAGCCCCTGGGCCCGCAAGCCCTCCCCCTTCCAAAGAACGTCCCAATACTGGAAAGTCGCGCGGCGACAACCGACGATACTCGACCCGGAGACACGACTCTTCTCCAAACGATGATCTATCCGACGAGGGTCGTCCTCGTAGAGAAGAACGCGCCAACCGGGAGTATGAGCGCGAACAGCGTGAGAAAGATCGTCGTCGCAAAGAACGAAAGCAGAGAGAAGCTGCTGAGCAACAACAACGAAGGGTCCGTGCCGAAGCCAAACCGCCCAGGGAGCGTGAGGCCAAACCTGTGAGAAAGCCTCGTCCAACATCTCTCACTCACACAAAGACCGAGCCCGTTGTTCAACAATACCGCAGAGGTCGCGTTGAGGATCCGTCCTGCTATGGTGTCCAACAGCCTGCAGTTTCGGGCATGCGTCCCCGCGCTCAAACACGACCACACAGCTATTATCCTGGACAAACTGCTCCACCTCCCATTGCTAATGCCGGTTGGCATCAGGGGCACCATGCTCAGCATTCTCAACCGTCTTTCCCCGTTGGATCATTCCCACCGCCGCCCTTTTTTCCTGGAGGGCAGTCTCCATCTGTGTCCGGTGTTCCGCCTTCTCCTGGCTCTGGAACTCCCGGCTTCTTTGACATGACTTCGCAGCAGGCAAGCGCCCATCTCAGAAACCGCTTCGAGCGACCAGCATCTTCCATTGGTTTTCGACAGCAGCAGCCCTCTCCATCCAATATTGGCTACCCTCAGGATGAATTCGACGACGAAGAACCCGAACCTCGTCCCGACCCTCGTCCCATGAGGCGTCCCTCTCATTCAAAGAGGCATCAGCGGAATGACGACGACCGCAGGCGTATGCCTCCTCCTGAAAGTATTCCAAGGCCCAAGTCTGCGATGCCGCCTCCAACTACTCCCTTTCGTCCTCCACCTCAAGTACTCACCCGGCAAAAGACAAGGACTCCTTCGCGCCCACCGCCATCCGGCCGTAGTCGTGTCGGTTTTGTAGATCAGCAAGGCTACGACGATGAGGATTTTGGGAGCAGTCCCGGCCTCTTCGCTGACTCTCCTGAAGCTAATTTCGACCGTCGCACCGCCCTGTCTCGCACTCGACGTGGTTCTGTCGCATATGAACAACCTGGAGTTGACATTGTGCCTGCCCGCCCCCGCAGAGATTCTTTCTACGACCATGACCTTGCCCTTGGTGGCGGAGGAGTCAGTCTTGATGAGGACAAATACTTGGACGCCATGCGATACCAGGATGATATCAATGGCGGACCTGCCATGCCATTGACTGCTGAAACCCTCCGCAGAGCCAGCAACCCTCGGCTAGGTGGCGGAAGCAGCCGCAGCAGCGGGAGCCACGATGATAGCGAGTACAAACGGAGCAATACCACTGGTCTGACTCGATCCTCTTCCAGCGACACTGACAATGTTACTATTAAAGTATCAGGTTCGGCCGTTGTACGAGTGTCGGGTGCCGAGATTCAATGTGGTGATGGAGGTGAGATTACCTTCTCCAGCCGACCTGGCGGTTCTCGTGTTGGTAGCGACCGCGCTAGCAGCATCTACCAAATTGAGGATGTCCCAAGTCGGGTCGAACGAAAGGCTCTTCCTTATCGGCCACGTACTCCCAGCCGTTCTGAGTACCGGCCACGTGCTCCTAGCCGCTCTGACTCTCATCGCGGCTATCCTGCAAACCATGCTCCATATGACCCGACGTTTGCTGCCGACGACTACATTTATTGATGATTGTTCTGTTCTTATGAGAGATGACAAAGTTGATGACCAGCGCGCGATTTATTTTGGATTTTTTTTCTTTTTTATACTTATATCTGTTTCTTCTCTCATATTTCCTGCACTCAGATGTCTACGGGATTGGCAGTGTTTCACCTTTAATCTTGGATCTTGGCTATCGACGAGCATTTTGGTGAACATTTTGTACTACACCCAAGCTGCAGTTTTTCAGCTCAGTGTGGAATTTGTCACTGAGCTTGTATCCCTATGCTTCTATTCTTGGGGTCAAACCCGCCCGTTGGCTCTGTGGCAGAAAGTTGATACCCCAAAAGCGATGTTGGTGGAAGCATCCAGTTGAAGGTCTAGCCGACTTCCTGGCCTACTTCTTTACCACCTCAATTCGCTCATGCCAACGGTGTTTACTGAGCTCAACTATTATCGGAATCATGTATACCCAGAAGGGTTTGTATTAAAGTTTGGTTGAGGCGATGGAAGGATACCAACATGTCTCCTGGGAACAGCGAAATGCGTCTCGTGGCGGCGACTCAACGCAGCGTCTTCTGGCGCAAGGTTGGGGCTACCTAGCACGATGATTGTCACTCGTTCACTGAGATTGGTTTTGGTTTTGATTGGGACTACACAATGTCCCTCCTAGATATCTTCTCACTATGACCGGATTTGCATGCATCCCTGGGGGAAGCTGCGTGATGGACGGTTACGGATACGGCTTGTGTATCGCATTGTTAAGCATGGTGTAAGAGGAGGAAATTGAGACATGGCTGGAACGATTGTTTGACCAACGTCATCAGAACGATAGATTGTACGGGCAAATGAGGTTCGCGCCTATATCTGCTGCCCGGCAGAGAATAATCTTATGTTACGACCAGCATGACATGCATGTTTGGCTTTTTAATTATGTTCCTTCATGAGACATATACAATTAAAATGTGACAAGGAGTTTCTGTTGGCTCGGGGTTTTGTGAGGGTGCCAGATTTCCTCTAACTTGATTGAAAGATGGAGATGGAGGGTTATGTTGTGCTGAAATGGGAAGTTGACATTTAGGAATGGATGAGTAGCAAGATAGCGGGTATGGTTATTGTTGTTTGGAGGAACGGACTCGAATACTATCGTGAAAATTATGCACTTGGCAAGCCTTTGTCTCGGGTCTCTGAGATAATGCATGGAAGACTGGGAATCTCGTGGATGTGTATCCGCAGCTTGACAATAGCATCCCAGATAAGCACATATTCATGCACCCGCAAGACAGGATGTTGACGCTGTCTCAGGGGTGAATCAGACAGGGTCCTGAAAGTCTCGCGTCTGTACCAGGACAATTCAAGCCTCAAGAACTGGTTTCGAGTATCGCAATAAAGAGCATGATGATCAAGATCCATTGGTCGGCTCATAAGTTTCGAAGCTACTCCCTAGAATCTTCTTTTTATGCGGACTAAAATAGAGCTCAGTTCCCATTCTTGAGCTGCAAGAAACCTAGAAAGGGGGCGTGTGCATTAGGATCTGGCGCCCAAAGTCGTGGACAGCCATGATTGGTCGATGGCTGAAACAGGTGTGCAGTGCGAGGTTGTCGGGTCAGCGAACAAGACTGTTTACTTTCGACGTCATTGCTGAGGCTTGAGAATGGATGGAGAGGTATGAATACACGAAATAGAGACTTACGATTATAGCTACTATACTTCAGATGATTCAAATCTCTTATTGATGTCATAAATTCGCCTTTTCACTTCTGACAGGCTTCGAGAGCGTTGGAGCGAATTCTGATACGTACGTCAAAGTGCCCAACCACCCTCTCTTACATCCCAGCCACGGATTTTCCAGGCCTCGTTTCTGGGTTAACCAAGCACCATCGCCCTGGCAGAGCCACGCACGTCTTTCTTCTTCTCATACTCAATTCACTCTGTTTCTTAAACCAAAGCAAATACTTTTCTCATATTCATCACGACACAACGCTCTCAATAATACTCCGCACATATCGAACCTTATTTAACTGCATCACTCGACTGCTCGGTTTCACTCACATTTGAGCTCGGCTGGGCTTCAGCATCCTAAGCCTAGCTTGTACACCTTCATCTCCCGACTGAAACCTCGTTATTCCATTCCATCATGGCACCCGCACTCATCCGCACATTGCGAAGCGTGCCTTCACTCACACAGCATGCCCCTCGTGCTGCTGAGGCTTTCTCTACAGCCTCGAGCCACCTGTTTGAGGCAAGCAAGGTGCTACTAGCCCGAGCCGACAAAGATGACGACGACAAGAAGAGCGACAGACATAAGCCATCTGTCGAACCTGAGTCAGGCTCGTTCGACCCTCATGATATTCACAACGCCGGCTTCTTCTTCCTCTTTGCCCTGATTGGTGTTGTTTTTGTCTGCACTGGTATTTGGTTCTTCTTCTGGGCCAAGAATGGTGGTTTCCAATTCAAAGAGAACGATTGGGACGACTACAAATCTACAGTGTTACGACGCACTGGGCCTAACGGCACTATTCTTTCCAATGCGACCCGGCCAACAAACCTAGGCGGCGGTAGCGTATACAAGGATGTGGACGACGACGATACCACGACCGTGGTCACAGAAAGCACAGCACTGAGCGGTGTCACAGCAGGAGCAAGTGATATTGGAGCTCGTGAGAAGCGACGCCGCAAGCAGGAGAAGCGAGACCGTGCGCGTGCAAAGGCAGGCAAGAAGACCAGCCGCCACGTCGGTGAACAAGGTGTTGAAGACGAGGACGCTGAGCGCGCAGCCAAGAAGGAACTCCGCCAATATCGACATGAAAGGGCCGCTCGCGTCGGTGGACTGAACAAGGAAAGTGAAGGCTCTCAATGGGACGGCTCCACCAACCCTGGCACTGAATCCAACGTCTCGACAAACCTCCTCTCCGACCAGCAAACCACACCTACGAACACACCTACCAAGTCCAAGGGCGGCATCCGCAAGGTCTACTCCACTGCCGATCGTCGCGAGACCCGTGAGCAGGAGCGCATGCGTGCCGAAGCCCGTCGTCTCCGCGAAGCCGGCCGAAATGCCCGTCGCGACTTTAGCTACCAGCGTGCCGAGAGCTACACCCGCGCCGACAGCCAGGTCAGCGAGAGTCTCCTAGACGGATCGCAGTTGACTCGTACCACAGACGATAGCGGCGATCTGGGTACCAAGAGCTACCATCACCCGATGCCGGAGCTGAGGGAGATGGAGAGGGAGCGTGCCAGGGAGGAGAGAAGGGCGCGAAGGGCGGAGAGAGGATATCGACGGGGACGAGGTGAGGATGTGTAAAACTGAGGTATAAGATGGGGTAACGAGATACAGTTGATTTGGCAAATTGCGATTTGGTTTGGGTTTGTTTTGCTGCATGAAGATATGCAGTTTGTGTAATGTAAATAGGCATGGTTACGGATTCTCACGGGCATGACATGAATATGGTGAGATTGTTAGACTATGAAATAGGTAGCGCATCGAATAAATCAACAACACAGATTATGATACTCGCAGATGAATTTAAGATCGAATGTCTCATGTATTAGTCCTTGTTTCTTGACTAGGTGGTACCTGGTGTACATTGTTCGTCTAAGCAGTGGTGGAAAACCTTGAGATTGGTGAAGGAAGGTAACAAGATTCAATGAATAATAATATAAGCTTATCTGAATCTTGAATATGGTGCAAAAGCCTTCAAGTGTCTTTCTTACTTTGGATGCTTACTTCCTTTGACCCTTGTTGCGAAACAGCATGGCGAGGTCGCGTGCCGCCGACTGCTTCAGACGTAACGGGTCGATTGCTCCGGTCAAAGAAGGGCGAGCGAGAATAACACAATTAAAATGTCTTACCAAAAATGCAGCTATTTGTTTCAGATCCCCAGCAGCGGCATCAAAACAATGTCAGATTCTATAATGCTCCAGCAACTCGTTGGTCGACATGGCAATCTACTTAGATTAACGCAGGATGCAAGGCGTATCGCGATGGCTCAAAATAGCACAGGAGCTGAAGACGTTGGTTTGTATGCCTTGTTTGTACTTCTAAAGGTGGGCGCTAATATCCATGGAGGATGTGAAACCTGGGGGCGTCTTAGCTGGAGCGTGCAGCCACGGGCCGAAACAGAAAAGGCCTTGATATTAATGCAATGGACGTTTGCTCACTGAGGAAGTCATCGTAGGTGCTACCAGCTGTAGTGGTAGATTTATTGTGGTGGATTCTTTGCTGTTGTTGATAACGTCACCGTCACCGTCACCAACCAGCGTTACATCCAAATGTGTCGCTCCATGTTCCTGTCCATGTCCAAGTTCAAAGTCCCTGACAACGCCCTGGTCCAGCCACTTTGATCGCCCTGGCTCAGCCTTGAGATACTATCTGCCCCACGTCTGATGTTAGTGCTATGCAGCATAAAGTGATGGTACCCGCTAACATGATGCAAGCGTCGTGATGTCCCGTCAGCCCCTTCCCGCCGGTTCCGTCCCAGGCGGGCCCCTCCAGAGGCTGTTCAGTCCCTGGCTACTCCGCTGGGAGTTAACCCCACTAAAAGCCACTGGAACATCCACTGAAGCCCAGAAGAGTGGGAGTGTCTGTCTGTCACTGGTATCATGAGTATCAGTTGAATGGAAGGGAAGATCTTGACAGATCAACAGCATATGTGTTAACTCTTGCGTTAAGGTTCTGTATTGCTGCATTTTGTCATCGCCTAATAAATATATCTCTCCAACTTTTTTTTTGTGTGGCCAATTCTCGAATCAAGTCCCTTGCGCTGCAGTCTGCGTGGCGACATCCATATCGCGTGGGCCAAAGTCGGCCTGTCCTGTTGGGTCTTGGTCTTCGTCTTGTCCTGTCCCGTCGACTCCTCCTCCACATCCCAGATCCCACCAACCACCCGAGCCTCTCTCCCACTCTCTCCCTCTCCGTCATTCTCCTCCTCCATCATCACCAAACTTTTGGCCTCGCTACATCCTCAGTCCTCTCTTGTATCACCTTCTTTCGGCGTTTCCCTCTTTTTCTTCGATTTATCGATAGCCTAGCGATCCTCGGGCTCCTCTTACCTCGCCGTGCGATTGATTCTTAGATGTACCATTTGCGGCGGTGACGCCGTCCGCCAAGATCCGTGCCTTGATTGTCCCCGACCGACCGATCGATCGATAATCCAGCCAACACGATCTATACAATTCGAACCAAACGCAACGCAATTCTACTTGGCTTTATCTCTAGATTAAAACAAGACGAAAACAGACACGGACGTTAGGAAGTTCAGCAATCGCCCAACATGGGGCTTTCGTCAAACCCGTCGTCCGCTTTTACGGGCGTCGTCATCGGCCTCGTGTCATCCTTCGGTTCCATCGTCCTCATCGCCCTAGTCATCTTTATCTTTTGGGTTTCCGGCTGCGCGAGTACTGGTCGTATTATTCTCGATCGTCTTGGTCGACCAGGCGAATATGACGATGAGCAAGCATTCGCGCGTGATGAGGCCGAGGCCCTCGAGGTTATGGATGATATGTCTCGTCAGGAATATCTGCGAGCAAAGGGTACGTCACCCAGCCTTTCGCCCTCGCTGCTCTGGCGACTGAGCCTCTTACTAACGCATGTTTTTCGCAATAGCCTGGGTTACTGCAAACCCTCCCGAGTCGATGCAGACTGATATCTCTCTGTCGCAATATCTAGCCATCCAAGAGAAGGGTGTTTCTGCATGGGAATTTGAACCGGAACTCGAGATCGCCAACTGCTTTGTCGAAGCTCGAACTGAAATTGAATTCTTTGATTCGGAATGCACTGTCATGAGCAACCTACCTGTTCCCAAACAGAACGATGTTTATTACTGGGAAGCCAAGATCTACGAAAAGCCCGAAACCACCCTGCTCAGTATCGGCATGGCCACCAAGCCTTATCCTCTCTTCCGGTTACCTGGTGAGTTTTGTCATACTCTTGTACTCCCTCCGCCGCCTGTCATCTGCTGACTTTGTTTCCCAGGTTACCACAAGTACTCTGTAGGCTACCAATCCACCGGTGCGCGTCGCTACAACCAACCTTTCGGCGCGACCCCATACGGCCCCCCGCTGGTGCAGGGCGACGTTGTTGGCGTAGGCTATCGCCCTCGAACTGGTGCTATTTTCTTTACACGCAACGGCAAGAAGCTTGAGGAGGTAGTCCATGGTCTAAAGGCACAAAACTTTTTCCCTGCCATCGGTGCTAATGGTCCTGCCACTATTCACGTCAACCTCGGACAGGCCGGGTTTGTCTTTATCGAGGCCAACGTCAAGAAATGGGGCCTGGCTCCCGTCACCGGAAGCCTGGCACCTCCACCACCCTACGGATCTGAGCAGGGTAGCATTCTGTTGGAAGCTGGAACTAAAGATGGCTACACTTATCCCCAGGGCGGGCAGCACAACCACTCGGTCACAGCGAGCTCTTACAACACACGTAACCCGTCCAACGACCTGAACCCTCAGCATGGACGAACACGCAGTGGTAACTTTCGTGTCCTTCCCCCGACAAGCCCCGGACCAGTCAGGAGCTCAACCGACATTTCTTTGGCTCATTTTGTGCCCAACGAGGAGAACGGCGAAGCTAGTAGCAATGCCGCGCCTCAGCAGGAGACGCACAACCACAATCCCTTACATCTGCACCTCGAGGATGCAACGAATCCACCGCCTGAATACCAAAGCCCCGACCACTCAGGCAGTGAAGATGGACGTTATGGCAGTGACAGCGAGGAAGACACACCCCTCATTCGTGTTATGAGCCGTAGTCGAGGTAACTCTTCCGCCACGGTGGTTCCTTCGCGACAAAGCCCCAGCCAGCGTCATCCACCAGTCCCTAGCTACAGCGACGCCGTGCGACAAGGTGCTGGTCGTGACCGGAGCGATAGTGCGCGCTTACCACCACCGAACCGATTACCATCCAACAGACCCCGCAGTAGTACATCTGCTTAAATGTGCAGTCCAACATTGTCGTCCCTTAAGCAATGAAGGTTTTGATGCGACTGGCCGGACAAACAGCACGCTTATTAACGAATGTCATACCATGACTTGAACACGAACGACGATGCTCAAGAGGTGCAGCATCGACGACATATGATACCGGAGTTGACAGGACCAATCAACATACATGACACATTTCAATCGTTTTTTCGCACAGGCGCCTTGGAGTCTTTTGGGCATTGACAGGCGCACGTTTCCGAGGTACAAAGCCTCCAAACGGTGGCCTAGTCGTCTTTTTTTTGTATTTATTAGACAGGAAACCCGGTTCGACCTTGATGGGGAGTATTCCGGCTGGATATGAGTTCCTGGGAGGGGACCGAAATGGAACATTGATACCAATCACCTGGACGGATTTGCACTCCTTTTTGCAATGGTTCTTTTTTCTTTTACTGCACCGTCCGCCACGACTTGTTTGGAATTGCTCGAGACGTGCGTGGTTGGATGTTTGGATAGTGGCTTATTCGCCGATGGCTTTAAGTGGCGTTGATGTTGGGTGAGGCCTTGTTTGCTGCCTCATGTAAAAAGGGGCGACTTGGAGTATCAAAGGTGTCGAGGTAGTCTCGGTTTGAAATCAAATCCACTTATCCTGCTGCGGTTGAGATGTCTTGTTGACTTTGGGTGTTGGTGACGTGCTGTAACTGGGATATGAAGAGATGTCTGTGCACCATGGCTTTGGTGCGCTCAATGATATTGCCATAGCTTTATGAATACCCACCTCTATTGTAACAGCATAGACTGATGGCGTGTATTGTGACTTATTCTACCCATCGTGTTCAAAGTACCGCGATATCCAAGACCATGAAGATAGAATGACCCCAATGTCAGCTTCGCCGTCTGTCCAAGTGCTATCTACTATTCCCAACCAGCCATGAGACTCGAAACATGCATTTGTCTCGCCTTAAGGTCTTGATACTCAACTGGCATCTTTTTTATATTAATCAACACCTGAGCGTCCAGGAAGAAGCTCGCTGTCTGTATATTGTGACAACTCCTTACTTATGGACCAACCAGTTAGGCCCCAGCCAGATCTGGCGAATCTCACTAAACATGAAACGTTTAAAACGCTGTTGCAACTTGTTTCTAAAGGCGAATTCTTCATAATACCGTATAAAAGGAATGCTACTTATGATAGGAGCCTAGTGATGTAGAGCGCAGATAGAAGACTGGGCTGGCGCAAAATAGGTACCCTTCATTCCAAGGTACTTGTTATACAAGTCTATTCCAGGAGCCGCGACTGTCTTTTTGGTAGATGTACCTCGTGTGAAAGGTACTTACTTACCTACCTCACCAGTCGTGGTGACATGATGAATGATCCCTACCACCATCCCACCAAGACAACAAGGCATCACGTAGGGAGTTGGATGGACATTCACAGCAGAAGATATCATAATCACATCACATTCAGTAACAAATAATGGCCCAAAACAGTAGATTATCAATTAACCTCCGGGCAGAACGCGAACGAACTGCCATCAGACATCAATATTCCCTACTAATCCAGAAACATAGATCATGACAAGCATACAAACAAACAGTCTATCCTCACACGATATCCTTCGCATGTATCGTATCATCCAAAACGTACATATCCATCCATAGCCTCTCTTATAGGGCCAGATAAAGTCATTCCAAAACACAATCATGCTTCTGTCCCGTGATATTCCATCGCTGCCCCAGACTCTGCGAAGAGTAGGGCGCGTCAAGCATGATAAACCATCCAAAAACGCATAAAAAAAACATAATATGATAAAAAGCGCCAAACAAATGCTTTCTCAAAACTCCAATCAACGCCAAACTTTTTCCCAGGCGCAGTAAAAAAACAAAAAACAGTCGCTATGCATTTCGGATACGGTTCTTCCGCCATCATTGGCGGATACCGTAAGGAGTGAATTCTATAACCGATCGAATGTTCATGAAGTCGTCAAAAATGAGTGTCTATCGGGTATCATTGTATGAAGGAGTGTCGTTTCTTTTTGGTTGTGGGTATCGTAGAGAGTGTGCGATACAATACAGCATAGCACATTGTACTGAGTGTATTCATCGAATGGTAGGGAGCGTCGGGTTCGGGCGGTAGCGAGCGTTGAATGAGCGTGGAAGTACATGGCGCCTGCGTCGATTTCGGAAAAAGTAACAAGTCGAATTGAAACATAACGGCAAAAATAAATCGGTAGCGAATCGAACTCGGAGAGAAGGGTATCAGGTAGCTCGTCGTCGGGTGTTGTCGTCATACTGGTGCATCACAGGAGCTCGTGTCAGAGGAGACGGTGGGTGCGGAGCCGAAGACATGGACGAGGTTTGTCGGTGTCGCGGGAGGGGCGTATTCGAGGAGACGGGGGACTCGGGGAGAGGAAGCATGCCGAACTGCTCCTGGCTGAGATACGGGGAGGGTGCGCTCGTTATTGAGGCCATGTACATACTCGGATCCTCTGGAGGCGGGTATGTAGGTGTCGTGTTCATCCTGGGTGGTAACGGTCAATCCCCTAATGTTCTTCGCGTAAATTGAGCCTGTGGTCGTCTCGAGGAGCCTAGATCCACACGGCCTGGACAGGAGTAACGAACCCGACGCCATAGTTTTGAGGGGAATCTTGAATTGTGGAAGACGGCCCGCCCTGCAGGGTGTTCATGTCCCACGATCCGTATTCCTCGGTGTCGCTGTAAGCAACAGATCCCTCAAAGGTGGAGGATGCCGGGCTGTAAGCTCCAGTATACGCCGGAGAGGGAACGTTGAGGTACTGCTGGCTTGGATACGGCGACAAGATCAAGGGGCTCACTGCAGAAGGGGGCGGTCCTGATGCGTTGAGCATGGGCATCTCCTCAGTGCTGTAGCTGAAAGCAGGGTTCCCGTAGAGGTACTCGTTGGAAGCCATCTCCTCATGGACGGTGAAATTGCGAGGGTTGAACTGTGGGAACGATGGAGTTCTCTCGGGGTGCATCCATCCCATGCGCGATCGAAACTGGCCGACTGTATCAATAGGAAACTCCATGAGTGTCAAAGGAGTTTGCATCTCGGTTGAAGCACCTGAGACGTTGATAGACATGAGTCGTCGGGCAATCTCTTCGACAGGAGAAATGGACAGACTGCCAAAGTAGGCAGCTCCAATCTCAGGGAAGAGTCGTTCCATGAGGAGAGCCACGGTGTACAGATGAGCAATAATCACCAGCGAGTTGGGAGAGCCATGGTAGTTCTGCAGGTAACCGACGGGCATCCAGAAAAGCCATTTGCGCAGAGGCTGGAGACGCTCAAATTGCTGAGCAATAGAGAGCGTGGGGCTGATTTTGCGGGAGCCTCGGAGGAAGCCAATGAGATGCTGAATCTGTGTGGTATCCTCCTTGTGGTGCTTTAGGTGCGCTTCAACTTTCTGGATCTGCTCGAGGGTGCGCTGGTAAGCCTCCAAGTCCTCTGGTCGAGGTTGGCTAGGACGGTGATCCTTTCCAGGAGATGGCGGAGCCGTGGGGAACGTGCTGCTCTCAGCAATGAAGTCTCCAAACTGAGATTCGTGCTTCCAGGGGTCCATAGCATCGATTACCTACTAGCGGGTTAGCAGATATCAGAAATCGAATCTGGTCGACTTACCGATGAGGTGCCTTGCATCAGCTGAGTCCAACTGCGCCTGTTCCTGTTGTTAGTCCCTGTTATCAAAATCGAAACCAGAATGCTCACCAATCGGTAGCTTGCCAGGAGAGAACCAGAGAGGCGGCCAGAATGGCATCAGAAGTCTCTCGGGAGAAAGATCCAATGGCCTCCTGTAGGCCCTTGAGGGCAATACCTCGGTGCTCGTAAGCCATGCTGCCGACCAAAGGGCAGTCGGTAAGGAAAGCAATGTGCATGGCGGAGAAAGCGAGCAAAGCGTGCATCACATAAGGGGTCGTAGCACCTATCCGGAGGAGGCTGGAATCTATCATTAGCATTTATCAAGGCTCAAGAAGCAATTTTGTCAGACGTACGTTGGAATATGGCGAGTCCAAAGTGTGAAGTTGTTAGCATCAATGGTCGCCAGCTGGTAGTACAGAGTCGCAACGTGATAAATCAGACGGAGATCTTCGACAGAATACAGATGCGGCATGGGAGCAGGATAGATTCCAAGGCTGGGAAGCGGGAAGATGCCGGTTCTCTGCCATTCAGCAATAGCGGCTTCGATCTGGGGTGTCCACATCAGATCGGGCTTGTCGGGAGTGGTAGAGCGCTCAGCATCGGGAACCTGCACGTCGTTGTACGGGCATCTGATCTTGTGCTTGGTGCAATTGCGGCTTCATGACATTGTTAGCTTGGATGGATGCATTTATAACCCATTTTTGGATAAACTTACCATTGGGGGAAGTTTTCATCACAGCGGATATGTCGACGCTTGCTGCAAAGTGACTGTCAGTACTCAAATCGCAGGATATCAGACCAGATAGATCATACCAGGTATCACAGCCCTTGCGGGACTTGGTATGGCTGCGGCGAGGAGGACCACCACCGGGACCGGCCATTTTGCAGTATTACAGGTAAAACTGTGTTGAAAGAACTGCTGGGATGTAAGTATATGCATTATTCTTCATAGAAGATCAAGCGAGACGTACGCGAAATGATCCACCAAGACAAGCTTGTGGATTTGTAGCGAGCGTTGAAGAGACAAGGGCACACACTCAGTGGTTTGCCCAGTCGAATGGTTTTGGGAATGGATCCAAGAAGTCCGAATTAAGAATAATTCGTGAATGGGGTCTTTCGAGATAGACAACAGTTCAGAGAAGGGCGTCGAGTGGATTGGCTCAGGCACAAGTCGAGGATTGAAACTTATACACGGATGGCTTCAACAATCTAATGCGACTGAAATGCTCGACGGACTCTACGAAGCTGCAGTGATCTAGGCCAGATGAGTTGAAAAAGTATCTAAACCTCGGCCAGGGATGCTGGGTGGTGTGGTGAGTTGTCTATATCCAAAACTTTTTTGGTATCCAAATAGATAGTAGCGATCGAATGTGGTGACTTGGTTTGATTTTCCTTCCTTTCCGCGAGAGTTTGGTGATAATCCGGGAAGCGAATGTAGATATGCAGTGGTGAAGATATCAACTGGGTGTGGAATCGAGCGAGCAATGTGAAGCCAAGACGAGGATGCGTGCAGACTTGGGAAACCTCGTATTCAAATTAGAGCCGGCAGTCGATCTTTGACAGGTTGGGTTCGAGTCCAAATGGATCTAGCGTGGGCGCTGGTCTCTATCTGACGATTGGTCTTTGCACAGAGCGATTGTTCCTGACGATCCACAATGGGAAATGATCGAATACCCAGAGATATTGGGAAGAGAAACGTATCGTGGAGGAGGACCGTTCTTCTAGAACCAAAGCACAGTAATAAAAAAGCGAGTGACAGGAGTCAACGAGGACTTCCTAAAAGAGTTGAGAGTGGTGGAGAGGGGAGGGGAGGATAGCGAACGTGGTGTTGTCTTGTAAGAGCTTGATGATGGTTATTGGAGATGACCAAAAGGGAATCAAGAGGGGATCCGGGAAGGAGCTGGGGAGGACGGCTTTGTTAAATACAAGCGGAGGTGCGGGAGCAGATGGGGGAGGAGCAACCAGTAACCGGGGGGTAAGAGAAGTGTGGGAGTGTAAGGTAAGAGTGGGATGGAAGGAACCTTGGGAGGAAGGCTGTGTAAGGTCAGGCAAGTAAGTACTGCACTGCGAGAGAGCCGTCCCGTCGCTACGTAGGTACAGTAAGGTAAGGTGAGGTAAGAGCGTGTGAGGTGCCATGTGCCATGTGTGGGTGAAGGTGCAGGTGCCAGCGTCAGTGCCAGTTCACCAGTCCCAAAAGCGTGCGCCCGAAGACACCCACCACCAACTTAGCAGCAGCATCACAATCACCAAGTTACAAAAAGGCGTAGGAATGGGCCGAGGGAACGTCAGGACAAGCGGCGAGCTCGGCCTCAGACTAAGGCAATTGTGGGCTGTGGAGTGCGGGCCCCGGGACTACGGCAGCGGGCAGCAGTGGATGAGTCCCAATGAATCGGACGCTCTTGGCCGTGAACCCCGAGTACGCACGTTTCCAAGCTGTAACTTAACTTGGGTACAGACTAAGTTACAGTATCGTGAGGTGGTATCTGCGCTGCCTGAAGTGCGGCGCTGGGCTACAGAAACAACAGGACGCTAGGTAGAGAAGGGGTGTGTCCGGTGCCACAAGGTACGCCAGGGGGGGGGCGTCCTGCAGCCTCATCAGTAATAGGGCCGCTCTTCTCCAAAAGATCCCTGGGCTGGGCATCTGTCATAGGTAAAACCATCTCCATCCATCTGTCTGCGGGTTTCTTTTTAGAAAGGGGACCCGAGAAGCATCGGCCACAGACCATAACCTTAGTATGGAACAGGACAGACCATGCCAGATCAGAGGGGTGTAAGGATTGGTCAGATATCTGAGGTAGCCTACTAAGCGGGAAGGACTGCGGAGAATGTAGGGGTCTGTAGTAGCAATTGGAGATGCTGGGCTTCGGTAAAGGTAGGACGGATCCATACCTGAAGATAACATCGATCCATACCAGGTGCTTCTGCTGTGCTATTTTGGGGAGCAGACGATTCGAGATGGTTCATTGGGTGGCTGGACGACCTTGCTGGCTTGTGCTCGTCCCATGGTTCTACAGGACCGCCGAGATGGTAATGCCATGGACGGAATGGAATCATGAGGTTCTGTCCGGCCCAAGCGAAGCGTTGGTGGCGGGAAGAAACCCAGTCCAGCCCAGAATGGGCAATCTATTGCAGTAAAAAAACACAAATACAGCAGCAGGCTAAGGCGAAAAACAGTGAGAGATAGTGGCGGACCGTAGCACATTCAGAGGGTGCACAGCGCCTGCACAGCTTGGGTTTTGGGCTCTTTCAGCAGAGGTGGGTTGACATTGACATCCCTCCCCGCCATATGCAGCAAACAGCAGACATGAGGTTAAACATCCAGTGAGAAGCCAGAGTGCGGCGGCCGAGAGAACCTTGCGCACGCGGAGGGCATGACGCACATGGCCAGGGCCAAGGGGCTTGCCATAGATCGTTGAGAATTAGTGTCCGTCCTCCGCTTTTCCGCGGTGTCCGGAAAGGAAGCTGAGGATTCAAAAAAGACGGAATAAGTAAAGAGAAGCACATCCATTCTCATCAATACAGGCCCTGTATCGCCAAGGAACTCAGAGCGAATGTTGACTAACGCTTGGTAGCTAAAACTCGAGTGGAACGAGCGGAAGGGTGACAAAAACCCTACGTAACTGAGTAAAAATAACTTTAGACGTCCGTGCTCTGCGTTGCTTTTCCTCTTAGGGCCAGTCAGGTCGAGGATGTTGAGAGAAAACCCGCCCGCTGATTTTGCTCAAACGTCCACTCGTTTTTTTAGTCAAGTTGGCTGGCTAGGCGGGCTGGATGGGCTGGGCTGGGCTGGACTGGGCTACGGTGCTCGTGGGGCCCGGTTCACGGCTCACTTGGCTCAAGTAGCGGTCTTTGGTTCTATTCGCTCATTTGGTGGCCAATTCGAGTCTCTGATTGGGTTGTGCCCGTTTACGACTGGGCGAAACAGCGTTGAGAGCGGGCTCAGGCGGCGGTGGACGGTAGGCGACGGCGGGGGGGCATGGAACGGAGAAGCCGGGGCAACCGGTAGCCGGTAGTTGAGGTTTGAGCCCGGGCTTGTCCCTGCAAAAACCCTCGGGAGCCATCTCCAAACCAAACATCCAAGGCCCTGTCTGGTTGAAAAGTAACGGTCAAGGCTGGGGTCGAGCGTATTGCCTTGCATTGCATTACAAGCGCCATCTCTAAGTGGCCATATCGATCCAAAAACGGCACACGATACCTGAGGCTCGAGATGGGAATATGGAGAATATCTAAAAAAGGGACTGATCTAACCGTAGCTGGTAAGGTCGTAGATGAGTAACACTGGAACGTTACTTACGGCCCACCGTAAGATAACCGCCGCACGAATGCTTTTACAGTACAGCAGCTTCGCTTGGTTGTTTGTTCGTTTTCGCACTCCCAAGGGTTTGGTCCGTGTTGCCTTGTCTCGCAGCTGAGACAAAACTACGGCCTCCAACGAGTATCTCGTCTCTGCACAGAAATGCGCTGATATATTTGCACCATGACGTCGCTGACTGATGTCAGGGTTTCAATGTTGCGGTAGTAGTAGCAGTTGTAGTAGCAATTGTAGGCGCAGCAAGGTCAAGAGTCTAAACCTATCTTGTCTCCGTCTTACCATCGTCTGTTGAATCGTCATCATTCCTCATTGTCCTTATTTTTGTCACCTACTCACATGTCTTATCTGGAGATCTGACAAGCTGAGCTGAGTAGATACAGTAAACCTGGTCATTGATGGACATGATAATTACCCCGAGCTCGACGTATCCGGATGGAATTACTTCGGGTTTGCTAACCTGCAGATCGTGCGTCTTTATGGTGTTGGACATGATTTTCGCGCTCCCTAGTCTTGTGCAACACTCAACCAAGTGCTTGGGCCTTTTCCAAGCTGTTGAGGAACGTATCGCAATCCACGATGATTTCTTGCAGTGCAAGGACAGCAATCAGAACCTACCTTAGGTCCAGGTATCGAGTGACAGAATTTGTGTTCTAATGACTGCAGGGAGAATTTTCCACCAAATACATGATGAATCTAATTCCAGCTATGACACTAATTAATTCTGTAACTTTTTTTTTTTTTTTTTCCACAGAAAAGTGTAAGAGCGGTCATTCGGGGCGCTACATATCCCGATGCCCGATTATATGACGGGTTTGCTTGCCATGTCTCATGTATCCCTAGCCTTGACCAGCCGTTCTAGCTTCTCTTCTCTATTCTCACCTGGTCCCTGTTCTGACAGGGGGTCGGCCTTCCCGGCGGTAGGTGATATCATTGTAAAATCCACTCCATCGGACTGACTTGTGGTAAAGGAGTGCTCCATGTCAGATAGCTTTGGGGACTTCACGATGGTCTCGGGTAGCGGCTCTTCTCATCTTTTTGGTCCCTTATCCATCCGCATACCGTTATCCAAGTCCCCGCGCCGGGTAGGCAAGTAAGAACTTAACATAACCGAGGGGTTTTGTTTAAGTAAACGAATGATCACATGATGTCCGTCGTTTTTCCCAAAGAAGACTACCACGTTATCCCTGTAGAATCGAACGTGCTGTACCATTCACAGCCAATGCACAACTATCGACTTGTCAAGATTGCTTCCCTGTAAGCCTTGTAAAGAAATGACAAATGCCAACTTAGTAATATCCACTTGACCAACAATCGCCCTATTCTGGGATTGCTAGACTAACAGACTATCAAGTTACATTATAGAAACATATACCTCGGCATATCCAAGGGTGAATCTGCGGAGCCCCCGTCGAGGATTTGACATAGTAACTCTATTCGAGGTCAACTGGGGGGAAATTACCAGTTTAGGGAACTATCGCGGGCCTGTTTGCGACCCCACTGAGACACAACCGAAGTAAAAGTCCGTCGGTAGTTAACGAAGGATGAGCCAGTGACATAGAGCACCACGACGCTGGGGAGGGTGATTGAGTTTGGCATTGACATGCCCAAAAATACGGTACATGGTACAAGGATGGCTCTCACGAAAGGACAGTTTAGGAACTGAATTTCCGCCCTTGTAAACAATACCCTGTTCGAGCTCCATGATTGCTTCAAATTCATTACCGGTAGATGCTAAACCTATCTAGGACTGCCAAAAAGGAAGTTCAGCGGCAATTGTTCGAATGACAGCATTTTGGGTGATCGCCAATATGTGTCTGGGTAGTCTAGGACGCAATCATGTGCACTTTCAGCTTTCAGAAGAGGCTTTACAATTGCAGGCTATTGATCATTAGCCTTGCAGCCGATCTCGAAATCATCATAGACTGTGAATTTTAGTTGCATCTTATTGGTTGCATCCTCTACCTGAACCTGAATTGTTGTTGCAAGGCAATCGATATTCTGTTGGCGTGCAGCTAAACACAATTGTGGCTGCAGGTAAACAAATGGTTGGCTTCTACTCACTAGCCGATTTCCTAGACAAAAACTGTGGCTGGCAAGCTTGCTACTTGATGTGGAAAAGCCTCGTGGAGCATCTGGGTAGTTTTATTTAGACGAGGTCTTTCTAGAAGCAATTTGTTTCCATACGGTCAAGCATTTGAGCGGCGAGTAGCAATGGTGATAATTGACTACTGTGCTCTAGAACCACGTCGCAGAATAATCAGAGCAAGACATTGCGCCGCATCAATGTCTTACAAACTCAATAGTAGGCCTTACCCTGAATACTTTGGATCTGACCGATTGCCATTTTAGATTTGAGGCCCCGCCATTAATTGGCAGGGGCCTCAAATCTAAAAGATGCACGAGGTAGCGAGCCTCCACCACCACCTGAAGAGCTTTCGGATAGATCTCTATGGCGATGGATGCTTCGATAGGACCATCTCATGCAGACTCGCGTCCAACTAACTCAGGCGCCTTCCAACTTTGCAGGTTCAGACAACAATGAATAGGTATTGCCCAAGCCACCATCTCCTTTTTCCATTCGACAACGCATAGTCGCATCATCATCACCAACGACAACACAATGCATCATGCCCGCTTTCTCTAGCCGCCACTTAACTTAACCCCTCTCTCACATGGATACAGTACATGATGTGTACAGCAGATCAGCAGGACGTCTATGGTATTGACCACAGCGCCGAGGCACGCTACCCAATCGGGCGCGGGTGGAAACAAAGCATTGTCCTACAAAACACAGCACTGAAATGATCGACAGGTTCCTGACACCAGCTTCCCAGCCACAACCGCGATTCGCTCTATTCCAAGTTCCGAAGTCACACATACCTTACGTTCGGGATCAGGACCCGAGCGTCCTAAGCAGCATTTGCTCCGGTCTTGGTGCTCTGTTACCTCGCCGCAAGTGTCGCCTTTTTACGTACAGAACCTACAGTTTTTGTCGATGGCCTAGGAGGTCCCGCCAAGCTACCATTTTGTCGCACGGCCAAGACAAGTTGCCCCTACCTAAGGTACCTAGCTCGTCCGAACCCAGCCCCCGCCCCGAAGGTGGGACAAACTACATAGGTACACCGACCGAGCAAGAAAGATATGGAGTATGGTGGAAAAGACTGGATGTTGATGGCCTATGGGTATCTATTCATGACAGCCTCAAGGCGACACGGTTCTAGCAATACTCAGCTCCCTTCTTTTTCTGGTCCTGGTCCTCCGCCAAATGGTCCCACAGCTGAAACAAGCCTCGACTGACTTCGGCCGATGACTAGCGAACATGTCCACCGACCCATCTCGGCCGAAACTTCTTCAGGCGCAATCTGCCATTGGCTGTGAAAAGGACCAGACGACAGTTTCAATGGCGACTTGAGTGAAAACAGCTCTCATCTGTGATCGTCCCCAGGTTTTAGGGCTAGCATAGCGCTATGAGGTCATCGACTGAGTGATTTGATACTCACTCTCGGGCTATCAATAGGTTTTCTCTCTTTGACCATGACTTGGTCACTCCGGCGACACCTTACCCTGTTGGCTCGCTACCCAGAGGGCAACCTCTGAATAACATCCGAGGCATAGCGGATGCTAGCTGGCCTATGCTCGTGAATGCAAGGAGCCTCAACAATGAAAACATAGCATATTCCTGAATCTTCTGACTTCTCCTTATCATGCCATAAGGAAAAGCGCCGTTCAGCTTTCATGACGAACGCTGTTTGAGGAATGGTTAATATCTTTCGCCGACTCTTTCTTATCATTTTCAGTCGGAATACGCTAAAGATATCGAAGCAACTTAGCTCCAGCCCAAGGGGCCAGGGTGAAACAGGGGGCCCCTGCCCCTGCATAAGATCTGGTTAATAAATGGACCTCTATGGCGCTTCTGCTTGGCTGAAATTACAAAACTCGTGTCCCAAAATGGGATTTTCCCTGAAAAACTCGACCCATGGAACATAGGGCATTTCGAAAAGCCCATCGGAACCTGGATATCCCCTCCATGGTATTGACCCAGCCGTCAGATATACCAACAGTCCAACCTCATCATCATGCCTGTAATGGCCGCGCCTATGTATGCACATATGGGAATAAGCGAGCGAAACCAGGGTACGGACCGTTGGCATCGCCTTACCATGTGTCTCTAACGCTCGAGATCGTCCCATGCAATTTTATCTTTCACAACCAACGACGTCGCGATGCCATGAAAAGAGAAGAATTAAATGGCTCAAGTAAGTCTGGCTGTTATTTAACCACACCAGATCTGAGCCTGGCAAACAACATACGAGTTCAATATGTTCTTTGCACCATTTTGTCAAATTGAAGTCTGTCAGTCTGTCCCTGATCTTACATAGCTCGTGGAACGAAGGATGCTGCCCTTGTTTGCTGTGCTTACTACAACTGCAGCTCGCCGGAAGGGGCCATGTAATCTTCCAGCGATTAGCACTGGCACGTCGCAACCTTTGAACGCAGGGCATGACTTCACCTACTGTTTCAAGTCAGACATCGGTATGAGGATTCCGATGGATGTGATATCTCTCAGCTGTCTCAGGGGCCCCAGGCATTCCAGCGCATATTTCCTCATGGAGAACTGACAGCGAAAGCGGTGAGGCGATCGACGTTGAGAGTTTGGCGTTCCTGAGAAGCTGAACTTTGTGCATCGCACCACCCTCCATCAAAAGGCACTAAGGCACGTCCCGTGTAGCTGGGAGGGATAAAAGATCGAGATGCATGCAGACTGACGATCGCCTCGGGGATCCACGTCCGACTCCTTGCTTCATCAGTGCAATAAGCAAAAAGTCCCTGGCGTGGTTGTTGATGTCATTACAACACGTTACCAAAGACTATGGAGGTATGAGGGTATAGACATGGCTACAAGTCTCAATACTGAGTCAAGACGTTCTGAATGTTATTACCGCTACGCATGCACTCACTTCCAGCAGCAGAAACTTACTATCTCGGCCCGCAATAAGGCTTCCCTATTTGCGGGGAATGCCCGACTCAGTTCAATATAGATATCACCACCCTGTTGGAGCCGCGGCATTCTAACGATTCGCCTAAAGTGGACAGAGGCCCCCGCATGGATCCGCATGTCTGCCGAGAATGCGACAGTCTCGGGCCTTCAGCCTTGATCAGCATCTTGAAGAGTGCCCATCGCAAAAAGTTCCTACAACTCACCCCGCCTTTGTTACTCCCCCGGCAGGAATGAGAGAAATTGATCCTTGCGAGGAGCCAAAGAAGATCTCAACCGCGGCGGGTGAGCCGTTTGCAGGCACGGCAAGTCTAAAGCATGAACCCCCACCGCCTACGCGAGACAACAGACATTGGGTCTTGTAGCAAGCCCTGATTTGCTGTCGTTTAGCCACGAGGTTGGTGCCGCAGGATAATAATAGAAATCCCGCATCTGGTCTAACTGAGGGACGACGCATAGAGAACCGTTGACCATGGCTAGCATGGCCAAGTATTTGCGGTCAACGACACTGTTCTGCCTTCTCAATTATGGCCAAGAGGAACGTTTGCCGATGCCAGTCTTTGGGTCAACAATAAGGGCAACACACCATGACCCTCATGTGGATTTCCCTGGTATGGTCCATTGCAAACTACCGCGTTGTGGACTTGAACGGATGTTATCGGGACCTGCTTCCTAGACCATGTTCTTGAGACGTTGAAGGTAAATCACAACCCCTTGAAGGCTCGGTCATCAGCGGAATCTTGCTTTGACAGACTGTTCGGGCTGCTAGTGCTTCAAAGGGCGGAGATTGAGAGCTTGGTTGACCGCATTCTAGGGCGTGTAACTCATCGAATGTAGTGTCACTGTTTGAAGTCTCCGACGTGTTACACACTGGCCCGGACCCGCGGTGCGCAAATTTGAGTACCTGACAATCTTTGCGGATTCGACGATCAATCAACTCTGAGACTAATGAGGGCTTACAGATCGACATCGTTTTGTCGGGATGTTGGCTCTGTCCCATGTCCTTTCTTGGTGTTGGCTTCTAGCTCGACCTGTCAAGCCAGAGGAGAATGCAACTAAGTTAGCCCCGAGACAGGGACATGGGCCATATCCAAGACTACCTGCGTACGACCTGACTGCAGCTAGGACAAAGAAAGAGGCTCTACTACCAAGCTATCATCACGAATGATCTGATGCCCCTTTGTAAAGGGATGATCAAACCTTCGGTCGCCGATCACAGTCTAGTGACGAAAAAGAATGTCGCTGTGAAGAGAGCGAATTAATTTGGGCATCAATACCGACGGTCTGTATCAGATTTGTTGGTGATGTACATCAACAAAGTCACTGCTCGGGATCTAACAGCCGTCTATGGGGAAGCCTACTTGCGCACCAATCGACTGGAAGGACGAAGCTGAAAGATGCTGATCCCTTGATGAAGCTACCGTTGCGAATCTATGTTAGGGCGTCGGCAAACCCGCGGCGCGGGATCATGAATAGCGGACAGGCAGGGTCACCCAGCAATGACATACATACTCGAGTTTTAGGGGTCTCCTTATGGCTTGCAACAATTAGGTAACGTATCATTAAGAGATCTCAATGCTGACTCGGTCATTGAGGCCATCACATCAGGGCTCAACTAGTGGTGCGGATCCGAGAACACATGGCACGCGACGGCGGGCATCTGACCTCAATCTGGACTTTTGTTGATGAAGAAGAGAAATGTCTAATTTCAGACCTCCTACCTCTAACCTCCAACATCCCTCCCTGTGACGTTGAGGGTCGACGGTCGACCCAGGGCCATGGGTCAAGTTTGATCGGCATCAACGGCTAGGCACTCGACTCCGTTGTGTTGTTACGCCAATGTCGCTGTAGCCAAAAGGCCCTTCGGACTTGGCCCACAACAGCCTGGGTTTGATTTTGTTTTCGGGGCTTAAACCTGGGTGGGTTAACAGCTGGCAGCGGATCTGACTCTTGACAGGTCTCAGTATGTCACCAGCCTCGCAGGGCCCTGTCTATCTTGGACTATGAGTCGGTCACCCTTCCATTCATTGAATCCAGCCACTTCCAAGTTGAAATGACGATGGCCAAAAGATGTCTTTGCTGTTCTAGACCAGCCGATGGCTCACAAGGCGTCGGACAGGGTCGTCGAACAGGCTAGAGGACGACATGCCAGGGTGCTAAGTGCTAGACGGGCGCCAGGATGGGGAAGATGGAGCTCGGGGCGGACCATGCCATGCATGGAGCAGGGATACTAGCGTGAGGCTGTGCTATTAATGGCGACAAAGACAGGGGACCATGACATGGTATGGAACTCAACAACCAATGTCGCCCCTGTTCTTGGACCACGGTCTATGCAGCTAGTGCCAAAGCTTAAACGGCACAGCAGCAACAGAACAGAGCAAACTGACGGTGATTTTGCTGAGTGAATTGCTCTCTTTCTCAGCCTCTTGGCTTGGCTTGGGGGAGAACCAAACCTAACAAATCAGACTGAGGCCTGTGTTTACGCCCTAACAGGTGCTTTATAGCGTGCCGAAGCCACAAGTTTGTGAGTCTCACACTACCGTTACGCCAATAAGCCAAGCCCATTATGACGTTGACCAAGACGTCAAGTATCCGGCCTGGCGATTGGATCTCGTGAGCCTCACGTGGACCTTGACCGAAGACTATGCAGGGGCCGGTGAGTCTGTTCCGGCTATGTTTCTCCAATACAATGGATTGGGCAACCTCACACCTATCGTATCGCCCCGACAGCAGCGGTGACGGTGACGTCCTGTGTCTGGACGGGTCGATGCGTCTCAGCTCAGTCGTTTATGGTCTGGCGTCTGGTAGAAGCCTACCAGAACAAGACAAAGCAAGCCATCAAGATAAATTTAGCTGTGTACATGCCTATCCGAGGATCAATATTCCGCCCCTGGTTACCTTACTTATCCAAGAGACCCTTGTTTCTGCGCCTTCCCGCAGCTACTGTGTGAACCGAAGGGGACATGGCTATCTGGGAGTGAGAGCAATGATGTACAGGGGGATCCTCGAGCCTGAGGTTTCATTCCCAGCCTTACCGGTCTTGTGATGTGTATCAGACCATCCGTTGGCTCTACCATACTGGTGTCCATACATATTATTAATTCATGTGAAATTTGGCCTCGGTCCAATGTTCCCCGAAGATTCGACTTCTTCTAAAGCTTCTGTCTAATTTCGAATCAACCCATGCAGGCTACACGAGTCATGCCCAATGGACTGAAAAGTCCGTTGCTGTTAGATCAAGCTCCAAAGCTTTGGCTGTCAAATTCCCCAGCGGTCTAAGCCTAGTCTAACTGCCTTTGACATGCCGCTGGCTTGCCTCTGCTAAAGGAGCCAGGACGAAGTGGCGTTGAATCCCGCCATGGAATTCTAATTCCGACAACTCGCTCACCAAGTGCCGACACGCCGCCATTGTCTGTGTGTTCATCCGGTGAGAACCTCGCGTATGTATAATTAGACTATTGGGTTAACATCAAGCTATCCAGGTGATCTAAATTATCTGGTCTTTGTGTCGGCTCGTGTTGGTTTAAGTTTGCGAGCGTCAAAGCTCCCTCACGAGCCAACGCTTCGACCACCTTTTTTTTTTTTCTCGAATCAAGATTTGGAAGAGCAAGTTTTCTAGCAGTTCTAAGCCCAGCATGGAAAGCTAGAGAGTCGGTAATCTCCAGCGATCTCTTGGAGTCTCACGGTGAGAGACGAGGAGAAGCCGCCAAGAGGATGATCACATTGCACCAAGACCGTTTAAGGGGGTTGCAGGATGTGAGCTATGCCAAGTGTGAACTGGTCACAGTCAACCAAGGTAAATGGGCAATGAAGATCTCATTGAGACATGCCACGCATTCTTTGGACCTTACGAGGATTGAAGGTGAGAATGGTGGTTACACAGGGAGTGTCACTGCATCGGCTGAGGCTCAAGGCCGAGACAAAAATAAGCTTGACTCTCCAGAAATTTGGCCTTTGTGAGAGTGTAATTTTATGTATCTCGTCCCTGTGGTTTGTTTTTCCCATTCGTAACAAACGGTGAAGTTTGTGCAGCAATGGTAAATGAGACGTCCACGAGTTCAAGGTGTGATCCTCTGGTAGACATAGCTCCAACCACCCACGCACTCGCGCCTAAGCAACAACGTGGCAGAGCCCGACTGAATGAGGCCACAGATGGTGTAACAATCATTATTATGCAGAAGAATCCGCTTGTTGATCAGATGGATACCTACTCATCCTCCTCGATCCCATGACGAGCTGTCTACCCTGTACCTCAGCCATTGACACCCGTTGTGATGCTTTCACAATGTGAATACACACCAACGTCAATGTAGATCAATATCGAACGGTGCATCATTGAAAGAAATCACCGTACGCGCTGTGATACTCAACCATGGTAGGTGAGGTATGAAGCCGGACTCTGAAGGGGGGAACACCATGGTGATAATACGTCCAACCAAAATTGTTATCACAAACACTTCAATGGCAGTTGCTTCAGTTTGCATCAATAGCCTATCTATCTAACTCGAACCCCATGAATGCCCACCGACTCCTCCCATGAACCCGAGTTTTTCTATCTACTTATGGCAGATCGCGCTGCCATTCTCCCATTCCCAGTCGATCTCCAGTCTGCATCAGGTATATCTTCCACCCACAAATATCGCAGCCCTCGTCAGTTCATACCATCGTATCAACATCAATAAATGTCCCAAGACTTTTCGTCGCCTCCTTGAACTTCGCCATGCAACCCGTACCATGCTATCTACTGCGATCAAGAATCAGTGCTATCTATAACTATGTAATAATGATGAACCTTCCGCTTCCACCGTCGAGGCATTCATTCAAAAAAGGAAAAAGAAAGGACCGAGACAAATCACCAATCCCAATTACAGGGAATAATGCGCCTCCAGAGCTTGCCGGTCTCGTGGCTGTAAGCGACCAACAAAGCTGCTAAACTCTGGGATTATTTGCTTGTAGATATCGATGACCTAGAGAACGTTAGCTTGTAGAACGAACGAGTGACTGCAGTCTAAACTTACCTTCTGGAAGACTTCGTGCAACTCCTGCCTGACTGGGCTCTTTAGGCTCATGTCACGATACCGGGCGATAGCCGTAAAATAGTTAAGCAACTCCTTCTCCATGGCTTGGGGGTTTCGTCCCACGATCATCGAAAATCCCCTGAAAGCTGTCGCCTTCTCCTCGGTTGCCTCCACCTCGCTCATGGTGCTGATCCATTCCTCAGCAAAAGTTGACAGAGCAGGTCCCAATTGCTCAGAGTTGTCCAGTCCAAGTCGTCCCAGAGCCATGGCGGCATTTTCGTTCAGAGCTTTGGGAACGCGGGGGTTGGTAATGATCTCGACAAATCGGTGAAGGAGCTCCTGCACCCAAGGACCCATGTTTTCCTTGTGTTGCATCGATATTTCGCCAGCCGACCAGCAAGCGTTGTTAATGACGCCAAACCCACTGTCCATATCCTCATCCAGAACGTTGTCCATGTCAAGCTGCTTGAGGAGGATGGGGAGAATGGTGGGGAGGTACTGCTGTAGTAGGGGATAGACGTATCGAGCGCAGTCTCCCAACAAGGCATAGGCAGACTGTCGAACTTCATCGGTGGGGTCTTCCATGCAGAAACTGAGCAGCTCAAAGAAGGATTGCTGTGAGCTCTTGACCAACGCGGCCGACTTGTCGTCGTTAAGGGCTTGAATGATTGCGCTGAGCAGATCCAGACTTGTCACAAGGAAATCCTTATCAGGCTGGTCGAGCGCCGGGTTGCTGGCAGCGGCCAGACTTTGCTCTAGGTTGATATGGATGATGTTGACGCATCGCAAGAAGATGGATTCGGCATAGGGAGCGAACGCATCACCGAGTGCCATCGCCACATAAGAGAGGCACTCTAAGAGAGGGAACAACTCTCGAGACTGATCCGACACGCGGTTATATCGGTCAATCAGGGCAGGCATCAACTGGCCCGATAGCTCTGGGGTGGCCAGAACAGGTCCAATGTGCTCCGCCAACGTCTGTACACAGTCATAAAGAATGTACATGTTGCGGTCCTTGTACTTGGCAAAACAGCGAACGAATTGCTGGATAATGGGACCACAGTAAGGCTCCAGAATCTTGCCCGCCTTATCCTCGAGGTTAGCGAAAGCCGATGCGGCTGCTTCTTGGACCTTTTTGTTCTTGTCCAACATGTGTCGGAGAATGCCATCCATCAAAGGAAGGAAGAATTGATCTTTATCCTTGTCCTCCAAATTGGCGGCCCACTGTGAGTATCTACCGAGGGTCCAGCAGGTGATCTGTCTCACGACAGGTTCCGAGTCTTCCAGCGTAGAGATCAGATAGGGAACAAGCTCGGGAAGATGAGGGACGACAACGTCCATGCATCCCTCAGCAACGGCGCCCAAGGCCAGGACAGCGGCTTCGCGGTTAGGCCACTCGTCGTGCTTGAGATGCTGTGACAAGTAAGGGAAAATGGCCTCGAAGACGGGGGCTTGGAAATCGCGGGCGAAAACATCGAGAGCGGCGGCGGAGCACTTGCGGATAGTCCACCTTTCGTCGGGGTTGGCGTCGTCACCGTCATCGTAGTCGTCAATTTCTCCCTCCTCGACATCCTCATCCATGCCTGCAAGCTTTTCGAAAGCGTTGCCGTTCTGAGATGGATCAGCAGACTCATTCACCTCGCCGTTGGCCTTTCGCGCGAGAGCCTTTTTGGCGAATGCAGGTCGAATATCCTCCTCGCGATCCTCCTCTTCCTCGTCGTCCGAAGCGCCTCCAAGGAGGGCAATGTCCTCGCCACTGTACACCATGCACTCGAGCAGGACCGGAATAATCTTGTTGGTGTACGGTTCCAGTGCCCTCCACAAGTTATCGTGCTCACCCACAGCTAGCCAAAACTCGGCGGCTTCGCATGCCAGATCTTCATCTTCGCCTTTCTGCTGGGTTATGATATAATCAACGAGGCCACTGATGTGTGGCTGGAGCTTATCAGGTCGAGTCTCTACTAGATGAACAAAAGCGCGGCACACTTGTCGTCGAACATCAACATTGGTGTCGCTGGCCAAGACAAACAAATGCTGGAGGAGGTCATCGATGGAGTTGAGCATGGCCTGGGATTCTCGAGGTGTAAAGACGTTGATAGCTGTCAGAGCACCAGCTCTGACTTTGGGGAGCGGACTCTTGGTGGCCGCAATAAATTGGGGAAGGACGTAGTTGAGAGGTCGCTGACCATTGACCTCCTTGGTCAACTGACGGAAGTTATCCTCGCAGATCTTGGCCAGAGCAGACATGGCGCCCTCCTGCGCTTCATTAGAAGTCTGTCCGGATGTGTTGCCAACCAAGTCCAAAAGTTGAGGCAGCAATTCTGGCCAGCCTAGCAGGCCGCCGCGACGAACGATTTCCGTTGCGATGTTTCCTGCGAAATTGCGAATCTGCGAGTTCTTATCTTGCAGGCACATGGGGACCGCAAGCTTGATGAGTTGGAGGCTGGATTCGGGAATATCCTTCCATTCGCTTCGAACGTTGTTCTTGAGCATGATGCCGGCGGCGGACCGCACCAGGTGAAAGTCTTGCTCTGAGAATTGGAGGCCATCGGGAGGTGAGGAGCTCGAGAAGAGGTATGCGAGGTAGTTATTGATGTCAGGTGAGTTCTTGGCCTGTTGAAGCATCTGCAGAGATAATGATTAGTTCATGGTCGGCGCCGACATTTGCGATTAATAGAGAAAGGCTTACCAAGTCAGCCTGCTTCTGAGCATTCTTGTCGAAACCGCTAAGAGAATCCTTGAGGCACGCAGCAAGCTGCTGCAGCGAGTCGGGGGCGGGTTTCCAGGAGGACATGGCTGCGGTAGTGTTGAGCAGCGTCTTTGAGCGTCGCAGAGGGCGGGTATAGAGGGAAGAGGGGCGCAGAAGCGGGAAGAGGAATTTGTGTGAACAACTTTCACATGAGCGAAGCTCCGCAGCTCCTACTCGTCGAGGGTTAGCAATGCGCAAAGCTCAGCGAAGACGATGCTCAACAAAGGGACAATAGGGCTCTAGAGGAGGGGAGAGGCGAGCGGTGGACTACAGGAACAGTGGGATAAAGTATCCGTAGTATGGGATATGGCTGGGATGGTAGTGGGCGAGAAGCGAATGTGCCCCTCCGATACAGGGATGTGTAATACCGTGGGGCCACACTTGAAGGCTCAAGTCAACTCACCCAGCGTTCCAGCTTTTCTCTTGTCTTCTTCCCAAGGGATTGTCGTCTTTGATGCTGGTAGTGACGACACTGAGAGTGATGAGACGTGGGGCGTCGCAGACGCTAGAGTGAAGGAAAGGCACAATAGGTAGAAGAGGTTGATGCGAGTCTCAAAGTTAGAGTTGAAGAAGCTCAGCTGCCCACCAAAAGAAGGAACCTACGAAGTTTTGGTGTAGAGGAGCGAGGGGAGAGCGGAGGCTCAAAGGGCAGGAGGGACTTTCTGCCACTTTAGGTATAGTAGTGGCGAGATGAAAGAGCATGAGGTCTTCTCACACAGTATATGCACCCAAAAATAGCCTGAAACGCACACTTCAGCAGGTGCCAAAATCAGGGTCCAGAGAAAAAAAAATTCAGTGGCGCGGGGTGCGACAACGATAACCCGCAGGACAAAGGAACGCTTTGTTGCGGGGATCGCCGAAGCTAGGATAAACCAACCAGCGTTTAATTGATTCAAGTGAAGTCAATGAATGAGACGTTTGTTTGGGTCTATCATCCAACAATTCTAAGCCTCTGGCCCTGAATCATTCATCCTCAACGCCTGCAACGGGCCGTGGCGTGGGCCGAGACATGGCCAGGCAGAATTAATGGTCTCCTGAGCTGTCAAAGCGCCAAGATACCCAAACTTAAAATGTCACTTGAAGTCTCGAAATACTCTTGTATATGTCTTGCTCTTGTGTTTGTTATCCTCTTCCCGGTTTTATTACCATTAATGCATATACCACTCAAGATGAGAATAACCCTCTTTTCATCTGGGTGTTCTTCGCTCTCAGTTTCACCAAATCGTCACTGCAAGATCAGTCTCGTCGTAAGTGCCGCGCAGCTTAGTGTTGTACCAGTCTCCAATATCATGTATCACGGGTGCGACACTGTCTCCCAGCCAGTTGCCATTGAAATGGAGCTGTCTGTAGTTTGGTAAACTTGAGACTGAAAGCGAGATCTGGTCAATCTTCTGGAGGTACAGAGCTTACATGAGGTCACTGAAGCTACAGTCATGACATAGGATGCTAATGACGGGCCGTTCAATCATGAAACTACATCAAACGCCTCTCTTCATTTCATAATGGGCTAAATTAGTTGTATATATTAGCTCAAACCTCCTTCAGCAATGGATATAGCGGGCTGTTCTGGTATCACACGCGCATGCCCGCCAGATGACAAACATTTGTCTCGAGCCATCTGCTTGCGTGTGCCATGACGGAATCATCCGGGATCGTGCGTAGTCATGTCGTAATTTTCCCAATTCTTCTTTGACAGCTTCGTTACTAGGTGACATGAGTGAAGCGGTGCGCCATAGCTTTGAATGGCCTAGTACCTATTGGCGAGACTCCCTTTGACAGCTAGGCATCGACAAAGGTTAAAGCTATGGAAAGAGTAGGTACTCATTCAAAAAGTCATCCCTGAGCCATTAGATAGGATCACACTCTGAAAAGGGTTGAATGATCTCTCTAGGCCGCAGCTGACTTAGTGTCCGACTGTTGTAGCCGCTCCAAGATAACTTGAACAATTGTCTTGAAAGCCTCCATCTCCTCCTCTACGGTACCGCCCATACCAGCATTGGCAAAACTCATCGAGTTGGTAACATAAACCGGGAGCTGTGTCTTGCGAGCCAAGAGTTTTGCCAAGCGCGTCGTGAACTCGACTGACGTCTCAGAGGAGTAGAACGTCGTCGACAGCGGCTGTGCCTGGTCAAGTCTCTATCAAATAGGACTGGATCAGCAAAGTGTCACCTGCGTAGAAAACGGGCCGCACTCACGTTGGGCAGGGCATAAACAAAGGAGCCTAGGGATACAGGGGCAGCGAGATCGTCTTGTGACGCTGTTGTCAAGAATAGCACGATCGACTTTGCTTTTGTGGATAGGCGGAGGTAGATGCGGGTGTCTAGAGAGCGGGGGAGGGGTACAGAGAGCTCGATTGCGTCTGTGGCCATGATGGTGTAGTGAGTGAAGTTCAAGTCTAAGAAGGCCGAGGTGTCGAGATGTTGTATAATTTATTATGGGAAGGTGAGTGATGTAGAGTGAGCCGATACCGCTATCAGAGCTGGGCCGTGTAGGCTGAGTAGAGTTGGGTGAGATGAGATTTGCTTCTTGTCATAATCTGTGACGTAACTGCATTGGATGTAAGAAGGTGCATCATTTACCAAGCGTTCCGTGATTACTTACAATGAAGACTGCAAACACCAGTGACTATTCTGCAACAACGTCACTTTCCTCAGTTGCTGCTACTATCAAGTTGTAGATTGGCACTGAAAACCGCAATCACATGATCTCCTCAACCCCACGCAAACACATTCAGGATCCGCAAAAATTGTTATCGACTGTTATGAAGTGAGCGATATGAGTTCATTTTGATCTTTGTTACTTTGATCTTTTTTTAATTCTTCCAACGATTTTTTTTCGATTACTTCACCGAACCGAGGCTTTTTCTTAGTCACCATAAATCCAGTTCAACATTTGCTGGTTTCTCTTTCTCTCTTTTACATTCCTTTCTACCCCGCCATGACCATTACTTGCACCAAGCATATCGATAACTATTTCTAAGCCAACTGCCATGGCCGAATCTGACGATGGCCACCACATCGAGATAGTCCCAGATGACAGCACCTGGGGCGGTGTAGAAGAAAACGTTGAAGACCCTGAAGAAGTTCGAGTCATATTCAGCGCATTGGATTCATTCTTGTGAGTTGACCCGAGGCCGAAGTATACAAACTTCCCCTGAGCTGAATGTCATCCATGCTTAATTCCTTCACGAATGCGAATGGAAAGTTCTGTGGTTTTATTGAGATGCTTTGGGTTTTCTAGAAACTCATTGTGCCACCCGTACTGAGATACTCATAGCCAATACTCCAAAGTCTCCCACTTCAATGTCACTCATCTCCGCCGTCAAGCCTTCTACGCCCTTCCTCAAGAGCAATGGAAACTTCTGGCTGCACCTCCATTCAACTTTCTCGAGACCCTTGAGAAGACAGATGATGCTATTGATGAGAACGCCGAGTTGTCTCGTACCATCGCTCGCTTTGGCCTCCGGTCGTTCCGTATGATGACGACGGACCCAGAAGGTAAAGAACCGACGATGCCTCAAGAATGGGCTGGGGTTGCGAAGCACTCTGATGTTGACAAGGCGAGAAGCACTATCCGTCAGTTCTACCGGGATTGGACTGCAGCGGGAGCTGCAGAGAGAGAGGCTAGCTATGGCCCTATCATGAAAGCCCTAGCAGCAGAAAAGGAGAGGCATCCAGATTCATCGCCTTTGAAGGTTTTAGTACCTGGAGCGGGCCTGGGAAGACTAGTGTTTGACCTTGTTGCCAACGGGTATACCGCCGAGGGAAACGAAATTTCTTACCACCAGCTCCTCGCCTCATCTTACATCCTCAACTGCTGCCCTGCGGCGGAACAACATACCATTTACCCCTGGGTTCATAGCTTCTCCAACCATCTAAATCGGGCAAACCACCTCCGAAGCTACCGCGTTCCAGACATCCATCCTGCTTCGGTCCTGGCTACCACACCCAACACGGGAGAAATGTCCATGTGCGCTGCTGACTTTCTCTGCCTCTACTCCGACGAGGACCATGAAGCACAGTACGATGCCGTGGCCAGCGCATTCTTTCTTGACACAGCGCCTAATCTAATCCGGTATCTCGAAACCATCCGACACTGCCTTCGACCTGGAGGCGTTCTCATCAACGTGGGACCGTTATTGTGGCATTTTGAGAATAATGCCCCGGGAAATCATGGCCAGGACAGCGACGCAGAGCATGATCCGAAGAGCTCATCGGGAATTGCGGACCCGGGAAGCTTTGAGCTGACTGATGATGAGGTTATTGCTCTTTTGGAAAAGACGGGCTTTGTTGTAGAGTGGCATAAGACCGGTGTCGATGCGCCATACATCCATGATCCTGAAAGTCTTCTGCAGACAACTTACAAAGCGAGCACTTGGCTGGCTCGTAAGCCGATGGATGCAACTAGCTCTTGATGTATCACTAAATCCATGAGAATAAAAGAAAAAGTCATATAATAAATGCCTCTAATGCGACCTGTATTCACGTGAACTAAACCAACTTTATCCTACAATGCTTGATTGCATCACCCCTACAGCTTCGACTGCGAGCCAACAAGGAGCTCTCCACGCTGCCACAATGCACCGCCATCAATAGCAATTCCCTCGCCATTGACATGCGATCCTGCCCGACTGGCAAGGTACACCACCACGCCAGCGATATCCTCAGGCACACCCAGTCTACGCATGGGGTTGCCATTGGCAATCTCTTCAGCACCGCCCGACATCGCCAAAAGCCCGTTGGCCATCTTACTAGGGAAGAAACCAGGGCAAATGGAGTTGACGGTGATATGTCTGGGTCCCAGCTCGACAGCCAGGTTACGTCCAAGATGAAGGACAGCCGCCTTGCTAGCGGAGTAGCCGTAAGTGCCCTGCTTTCCAATCGTGCCGATACCCAGTCCAGCAACACTGGCAGTGATGATAACACGGCTAGGATCCTTCAACGAAGCGCTCTTCTCCAACAGTGGCGTAAACAAACGGATCGTGTTGAACACAGCCTTGACGTTAAGGTCCATGACCTTTGCAAAAGCCGAGTCGGGATGCGTGTCAAAAGCCTCACCCCACGTGGCACCGGCGTTGGCGAAGAGGATGTCCACGCGGTCTGTGTGCTTCTTGACCTGCTCAAGCAGGCTCTCTACACCCTCGACCTTTGACGAGTCTGCGGGCACTGAGATGGCGACCGCGCCGGGAGAAAGGTTGGGAAGCGCATTGAGAGCCTTGCAGGCTGCTTCACAGGCAGCGGCCTTACGGGATGAGATAAAGACCTTGGATGCGCCAGCTTGGAGGAATCTGAGATATTGTCAGTCGCGTCTCAGAGATGTGTCAAATGTGTGACTGACGCTGAAGCTGCGTGGAGGCCAAGACCACGGGAACCACCGGTGACAACGGCAATTTTACCCTTGAGGGAGAAGAGCGAGGGGAAGTCTTCCAACTGAGCTTCGGCCATGATGTTTTCGTTGGCGGTTCTGTCCAAAGGGAAATTAAATGGATAACACGATGGCAATGACGTTGATACAAAGGGCGTGACGTCTGGAGTTGCAAATTTATAACTTTCACTGCGATGAATCAAGTTTCAAAATTCGTGAATGAAGGGGAAAAAGTTGTTTTATATAGACAGGAAGATCAATGGGCAACGTCTCCCCCTTGATATTCGTGGCGAGCTTTGAGCCTCGGAGTTTTAACTGACCTGGGGTACGGCCGGGGTTCATTAGTTAAGGTAGACGTGCCTCTACGGTTGCGGGGAACAAGATGCCGAGGCACGCTGCCCGTTTAGTGGGTCCCTCTCGGCAACCAGTTGAGAGTACTCCGTACTCGGGCTTCAACTAGGAAGCGTTTACTTCTTCTTAGACTGCGTATTCTCATTATTTTATCCTCATTCTGCTCAAGTTCCTCATCTCGAAATTTCAAGTCTGAAACAATTTCCGAATGAAATATGCCGAAAAAGCAGCTATGCAATGAACTATGCATGAATCACGGCCAATAATTGTAATGATGCGCTCACAGCATGCACCATGAAGCCTCTTATCAACATCATCGCGGCAACTCGGCCCTCCAACTCTTAAGCTTCAACCTCTTCATATGCCAATCTGTCCAGAACAAGGGAAAGTCATTGTGAAATATTCCGCAATTGATGTAGATGAAGAGAAGAGAGAGCAAGAGAGAAGCCCGAAATCATCATATTCCAAGACCTTACTCCTCAACACTCGTCAATAGTTGCGTGCTGTCCCGCCTACACGTGCTGTTATATTGTTCAAGAAGAAATAAAAAGACCCTATCCAACAGAACAGAGTATTCAAAAACGCTCATTTGTCCATTGACAGAGAAATTGATAACGTATGCAAGAATCTGAACCAAGAATGCCAAGAGCTTCCTTGTACAGACATAGTTGTGTACCATGTATACACCCAAGTACGCAAGGGTTTCCAGCGTCATAACCAGAAACTGATTGGACAATTCAGGTAGCATGTCTGGAAACTAAACTGTAGGCCCATGTCGAAGTTTTCTCGAGGTTGCAAAGCTGTCGAGACAAGTTTTGCAGGGACATGCCAGAGACTGGCAAATCCTGGGGAACGTATATATGAGAATGTCGTTGATGACACTCGCTGGGACCCGCCTGTGCAGGCACCATGAATCGTGAGTGGTAGGGCTGTTCACAGGGGCATTAACTGCGATGCTTCTTCCTGTGCATTTTGTTGGCCCAGCTGGTATTGACGGCTTCGGTGACGATATCCCAATCACTGCTTACTACCCGGCCGATAAAGAACACCTTGACATTGTGCTCTACAGTTGTGAGTTTTGAGTAGTTGACTCGGGACTCTTTCGAGATCCTTTCACCTTGCTCAGAGATATGCACCCGAATTGGAGGAAACCCGAGCTTGGGTTCACCTGCCAAAGCGGTAGGCTTTCGATTGCTGCTTTCGGTGACGATGCCGTGTTGCTCAGCCTTGACACCGCTCTTTCTGCAGCCTTTCCGCCCATATGTCGAGATAGGTCTGGCCTATTAGCACAAGTTCCAAGAATATTGGGGCCTGGCTGTTACAATACTCACATGCAAGTGCAATGGCCAAGATCGTTTGCAACTATAATGAAACGGCGGAAATGAACAAAGATTCGACCTCCGTACTGATCTTGGTGGACCGATTCCTCCGCAATGCTGGATGCTCTCCCCGCCCCCCCAACCGGTTCGGGCCACAACACCTTGAAAACCTGTTGAGTGGTTAGTATGCTTGAGAAGACAAAACTACTAGGTCAACCTGCCTCGCCGGGTTGAAACGCCTGTGAAGGAGCGACTCGATACCCTACAAATATGTTAGCTCATGACTTGCTAATTACACCAAACGAAGAGGTATACGTGGATCTAGCGTTTCGGCATCGCCACCAGTGCCAATGATGTGATCAGAGTTACCTGCGGGCGCAGATGGTTCTGGATTTTTCCCCTCATCTTGAAGTTCTAGTATGTGCCGTTAGCAGACTGGCTCACTATTTGGGATCGAAGCAACGTACCGTATGTAGCATATGCAGCATAGGCATCCGAGGACTCGCCGCTCTGATACTGATCACGATTATAGTATTTACTTTGTGCAATGGCTGCCAGAAGTTCTTCATCCTCTTTTTCTGCTGAATCATCTGCATAGTGCTCGCTGGAGTCTGTTACGACAGGGTAAGTGTTGCTCGTAAAGAAGAAGGTTCAAACATCCAACGTACCTTGTCCAGTCTGTTGATACCTGAAATACTGACCAGTTTCCGGGTCGAAATCTAGAGGAGTTAGTAAATGTGCCTTGCAGAGAGAGTCGCATAATCTTTGGGTTCGCTCACAATATGTATCTTGGGCTGGTTCGGCGGCTGCTCGGTGCTTAGTATAATAATCTTCGTCGTTTTGCTCCTCGTTTTCCACGGTTTCGTCCAAAGCGACCGCTTTCCCCTTTTTACTGGAATGTTTGGAAGGTCTCGATTTTCGACTGCTCGAGGCTTTGGGTTTTGATCTCGACGATGTGCCGCCCTCAACAAAGTATTCGTCATCTAGATCAATGAACAAATTAGTAAGAGCTCCATGATGGGCCGCGGAAACAGTAAATATAGAACAATGACGAGTGTATAGTGGCTCAGCCCAATGAGAGACCTACAGTTTTGCTCTTCTCCCGCGGTTTGCTCAGGACTTTGGAGGTTTACTGTCTCAAATTGCTGGGTAATCTGTTCCACGGGGGTTCGAGGTACTTGGACAGCCTCATTTTCATACTCGCGCTGCCACTGGTAAATCGGATTGCCTGTATGGTAGAATGTTAGCATTTTGCGAAAGAGACAACAAAGAAGAAATGAGACGACAAACGTACCGGAGGAGTCTTGTCGCTGGCGATAGTACTCCTGATAGTCAGGGTGATAGATCCAGCCAGACCAATCGTTCCCTCTTGTTCTGCTTGTTTGATACATGGTGGCATTTTGCGCATGGAAGTAACGCCTTTAGATTCCACGACTCGATCGCAAGATTTGAGAGGTGAGCGAGACAGTGAGCGAGAGGGTAGGATGAGAACGTAGTCGACACAATAGCCAAGAGAGTATGTCGAATGTAGAGATAGAACAATGAATCAAATGAGTAGACAAATGTCCAGACGAGCAAATCGAAACCGACAAAAGCGTCTGGCTTTGCAATATGCGACCAACGCGCAGTGACTAATATCCAAAGATCGAGGTCTGTTACCTCGAAAGACCCAGGGCTCACTGCCGTTCGAAATCTACAGTTTCAAACTTTCAAGCCTGGGAGTACCGAGAGTTGAGAAGATGGTGGACTGGGGGTTTTTGTAGAAATGAACGAGAGTCGGAAGCCACGCAGTGGAGCCGTAAATCGATGAGTTAGCTAGCTAACAAGGAATGCGGCTCAGCTTTTCATTCGAGGTGTAAATCGGACAAGGAAGTTGCAGCTTGGTTGCACGAGAACGGAGATCAGGGCCCTCGTTAGGTTTCTTGAAGTACGTTGGAGAAGATCGGGAGTGAATGGGATTGTTGTAGATGACAGCACTTGACAGATTCGGTGGGGAGGACTACCTTGTCTCTGCTTTTAGTGTTTTCCTGCCCCTTCTGTATCTGGGTGAGGTCGACCAGTGTCTAGTAAGGATGTGCTGCCTGGGGCGTATGTACGTCGGGGTAAGTAGGTCAGATTATGCCGCCAAAACTAGAATTATCACTCCAGAGATGCATAGAATTTGCTGAAGGGGTATCTCGTGCGCTTCTCGTGGTGGTCTTGTTGGTGAACCAGAAGTCGGGATAGCTGTTGAAGGCGGGTTGGTTGAAATGGTTGTACAGCAGAAACACCGGCATCTGCCCGCACCATACGCGATGATGGCGAGGAAAGGCTAGCAATGAGAACCGCAGGAATACCAGCTTGGCTGCAGGAGCTGTAGCACTGCCTCGAGCAAATGGCGTGCAGCCTGGTGTCAACGGGTTTGAGTCACAACAAATCTCCCAGTTCCGTCGGCCTTGAAGGGCGGAAAACAAGAGATAGAACCGGAGAGCTCAAAGGGTGGACAACTGAGCGGCAACTGCAGCTTATCAGTCGCTTTCGACAATGCAGTCCAGCATTTCTTTAATGTCGCGCATCAGCCAGCGAGTAACAGAACGAGTGACGAGTGGGGATGGATGCAACAAGTGGAGGAGGTGGACTCATGGAGGGGTTTCTAGGAAGAGCCGACATGCAAACTCGCATGACGAGACCCTTAGCTAAGTCTTCTCTGTACCAGCAAAAGGGCAAAAAAGGGTCAAGGAAAAGACTCCAACAAACAGAGGCGGCTCGGTCTTAGATAACCCCAGTAAAGGCGCCAAGTTGTGGGCTCTTGAGAGCAGTGATATGGGCATCTCATCTTTAACAGGCACCAGAGGGAGGAGCACGCCCCTCCAGAATACAAAGTGCAAGACGGAAAGACATGGGCAATATGCAAAGAGCCGAGAGCGTATTGGATCAACCCACGACTTGGGGGGGAGTGAGCGATTTTAGAAGGCGTCCATCGGGAATGACTGCAGGGTGTAGTTGTTGGTGTCGAGGTAGAGTTACAATGACGAGGCTCTAGTACCATCGGGCCAATAGAAAGACGAGCCAGTGGAAATAGTACAGTGTCGGTTTGAACACTCACTGGCAAGGCTACATAGTAGGTAGGTTAGCAGAGGGCCTCAAAGCATTTGACCAACGACGTGAGACGCAAGAAACGTCCCCATAGCAAACTTATAGGTGCCCATTGACAGTCTTAGAAACGGTGTTAGGAACGTGCTCGTTCCCGTAAAGAATGGACGGTATACACAAATCTCCATGTTCCGTTGCTATCAAAAGTACCAGGTTGCATTAGTATGGACGCTACGTCGGGGGGCTGCCTTAAAAGTACGGTACCCGCAGGCTATGCTTCCATCTGTTCTGTTTCTTGGAGGGTGGGCTCCGAGTCCGCTCCCCGCCAATTCCGCTCATCATATACAAATCCGAGACGCCGACGCGCCGACAACAAATTTTGGTTATTAACCTGCTTTACTCTCTATCAACTTCCTCTTCATCTTCCTAACAATAAATAACAACAATAGTTGTAGAATACACCAATACTTTTACAGCTCTCTAGACTCCTAGCACCTCTGTCACCCGCCCTAGCAGAGGACTACCTCAATCTAATAACACTACCTGGAGCACCTATCTGCCTAGTACGTCCCCGTTATGTCTCCAACGTCTCGCATAAACGCGAGGAGACGCAGTTGTTTCCCCTCCCACGCTCTGCTGTCACATTCTCCTTGGCCAACACTGATCATGAGATAACAGGCGCTGTTGTCGCTAGTCGTCAGTGGATAAACCGACAGCTCCCACATGCATTCTCCATCCTCCCCAAATTTAGGCGCTAATCTTTAGTGGCCGCAACCCCTAGACACCGGGATCTTTCCCCTAGAACCTGAACCTTGTTGTGTTACTTTCCATTCCATTCCCAACGTGCAATCAGCCGCCAGACTACAAGGGAAAAAGCAAACCCTTGACTGATAGTCATTTCCCTGTCATCTCCCTTTTTCTTCCTTTCGCGTACCTATCCTGTCGTCCACTCTGCAAGAACGAAGAGCCTCAGCGCTCGGCTCGGCATTGATCGTCTCGTCAAGTCACCAGAGAGATGGATAGGCCGCCTCCAGTTCCCATGAGTTCGTCTCTTTCCCCTAGCTCCGTTGATCTTACGTACGTCGATGGATGCCGCAGTGAACGACAACCACTTGAGCTACGCCCGAAACCAACAAAATTCGCATCACCATCACCATCGCCCTCATCCTCACACCTCACCCCTTCCTGTACCTGGGACTCATGTCCATCCCCGTGCCCTAGGCCGGGTCGCGGGCGAGGCTTGTTACCTGGCCCTGCATACCCTGCCGGCCTCTCCTTATGCCTCAAGGAGCGCGCCCATATCTGATGCCACCGAGCACGACGATGCTGTATTTTCTTCATACCAAACGGCGTCTACTCAGGCAAGCATCATTAGCAAACTCGGCATGGATATGTCGGGTCCGCCACCTCCACTTCCACTGCAGGAAGCTGGCCTTCACCCATCTCAACCACATCCGCCGTCGCCATCTCATATTCGACCTCCGGCCATGATACCGCCAGCGTTCTTGCCCACGTCAATCTATCTCCCTACTAAATTATATTCACTTCCGCCTCCACCTGTACTGAACCTGAGCTCGTCCTCCAGTTATCAACGTAAAACAATCCCACTCCAACAACAAGCGCCTCGAGAAATCCCACCAGCGCCGCCTCCTCGAATGACAGTTGGTTCCGCACCTGAAGCTTCCACTAACGTACCAACATGGCCGCAAAGCCCTGGTCCGAGGGCACCAAAAGGGCCTATGAACCTCGGGCCACCGCGCAGCACCCGTCAGTTGGCTGAAAGGAGTAGTCTAGCTCCGAAAATACCGACCCGACTTGACCTCGTTGGCACAATTTCAACATCTGCTTCTTCGACTTATACCATTCCGCGATTGATTGATGATGTGGCATCTACTTCTGATTCTATATCTGGTTCTACATCGGATGAGGATTCTCTCGTCCTCAGAAATTCGCGGCAGTTTCCTCCCCTATTACCAACTGCATCCAGTTTGAACTTACAAGGGGAAAATCGGAAGACATCTATGACGAACCGTATAACCACTTGGGTCTCTCGATATGAACGAGATCGTGCGCCAAAAGACCGACTGGAAATGGATATCAACCACGATCCTCTTTTGGAAAATTTCGACAGCGCCAAAAGTCATGCTTCGAGGGGATCTGCTCCATCCGAAGAAACGCTGGAAATACTCTGGACCAAACTCAAGGACCAAAGAGTCAAACTTAACGATATTAAGAGTCGGATGGCGAAGAAAAGAAAGAAACTAAGAGATCTGCGTCGACAAAGAGACGACGCGGACAACGCTTTCATGGGCATCATCCGGCCCATGTTTGTCACTCAACGAGGACAAACGGGAACAGCGCCTGGCATACTGGAACGACGCCTGGCAGATCTTCAGCGCCTAAGAAATGAGTATCAAGCCTCCGAAAACGACTATGAAGACTTCGAGGTCACACTTGATGAAGAAGAAGAAACGCTGAACAAGCTAGAGATTCGCTTCTTTAGCTTGCTAGCGGTAGGCCAGACGATTCCCCTCCAACGGCCCCCTGAGGGCGACTTCAACAATGATGAGAATAAGAACATGAATATGCCGGACGATCTGATAGGCATCTCTCCTGATGGTCCACCTGAGGACTTGCATCCTCTATTCGTCGATCTTATGGCGGCGATCGGCGACCTTACGAACGCCAAGGAGGAGCATGAGGAGCTACTGTTTCTGAAGGAACAGCACGAGGACAAGTTGAAGATGAAGTCTGCAGCTGGAATGGAGCTGAACGAAACTGAGATCGAATTCTTCGATCAGTTCCCATTGGAAGAGGAACAAATGCGGAGTAGTGTTGTCAGCCTGGAGAATCAAGTGGCGAGTCTTCGGAAGCTGTGTGAGGAAAAGGGAGTTATGCAGAAGCATCTGTCGGCGCGAGTTGCTTATCTTTTATACCCTGAGAATGGGTACGAAGATATAGATCTCGATGACACCTCTGTAATACTGCGCAGCCAGTCGAGTCTTGCGCATCCTACGTTCCCTGTCCTCCTAAGCCAACCTGAACATGTCATGGCCCAAAGAAGCCCTCTAACACCCAGTGGGGCACTCAAGGCAGCAGCAGCATTGCCGAAGACCGACCCTACGAAAGCAAGTCGTATGCAACTCGCATCCAAGGAGTATGCTATCGACCGACTAATGGTGGATCACGAAGAGGGCGGGAAAGGAGACTTCATCAACCGTTGGCTCCTACATCAGCTCCGTCTATCACCAACCAATGCACACCTTCTCCACTGGACGTTTGCCAGAAACCGGGCGCTTCAAATTCGTGACCCTGACCGTTGGCAGAGGGACGTGCTGCGTTATTGGTGGAACGATCAAGGTGCAGATTTGCCAGATGAGACGATGAACCTGGTGACGAGTGAGCACTCTAATGATGGATCGATAGTTGGAACGCATAGGCTTTCGAGGGCGGTAACATACACGCCAGGCATGCATGGCGGTAGACAGAGTCTTATCGCTGGGAGCAGCGTTGCACACTCTGCATGGGAATGAGCCTGGCGATATTTAGCACCCCTGTCACGGCCATACATTTTTTTTTCCCTTCTATTTTTCTTGTTCTTCTTCTCTTTCTTACTCTTTGTTTGTGTGGATCATTTGTTAAAATGGCTCTGGACTTTTCTGTTAGTCAATGATTTTCTTTACTGCATCAAGTTTGGGTACGGATCAGAAGAGACCAGCTCCAGTCTGGTGCAAAACAGAACTAGGCAACGACCTAGGTCAGCAAGGAACTCCTTAGTTTGGTTCTATTTTCGGGTTTGGCATGTCTGGTTATTGCTTTGTTGCTAGTTGTGGGTGGTTGTGAGATGTGATATACCCCGTTCTTGTTTCATTGAGAAAGGAGGTAATGCATGTGGATATACCCTTGGATTTGGCGGGAGGGGCAAGAATTGTTAGTTCATATAGACTGATGGAAACGGCATCTGGTTGACGAGTAAAAGATACCTAAGGGTGCATATGATAGAGAATCTTCGGATTGTTGGACTGTCAAACGCAAAGTGCACTTGAACTGGTTGTGGTGAGTATCTGTCATGTATGATGCATTGAGTGGCGTTGTGCGATGTCGGCATTGATGTTTATGGAGAGGTATAAATAATCCCGCTACGCTCTCAGTTCTGTCATGAACGTTTTCTGGACAATTTGTCCCCACCATTTAATGGCTCCAACTCCAGTAGTTCCCGCAAACGGCGGGGCCTGATGGATGATCCAACGGTGGGCCACGAAATGAGAGGAGAGGGTTCGGGACGAGCCTCGCGGGGAGATCCACCAGGGCAGGGCAGGGCCACCGTTTAGCCAGAGCATGTACCGGTACTTTGACGCCATCAAGGGTGCCCCTCGGTTCGCCCAAAAGAGGGGGAGTGTGCATCGAACGGCCCAGACGAGAGGCATGTGACTGTGGTGTTTGTGATTCTGGTTTCATCTCGACTGGGGGCATCATTTCGCCAAGTCGAGTCGAGTTGAGTCGAATCGAATCGCCTTATCGCGCGTCGTCATTTGCCCCGTCGTGCCACAGAGGCAAAGCAGAGACTGTCTTGTTCTTTCGCTTTTCTTGTTTTGGTGATGGCTCTTTTTTGCAAATTACAAAAATCAAGCTGATGCTGTCAGCCTAGAGTGAGGTGGAGAGAGATATCTGCGGGTGATTGGGTGATTTTCACTGCTGAGACATGCACATTCGAAAATACAACGTGCAAATGTGGAAAGGTGGATGACCAATGATGTTTACTAACAGTGAGCACCCTCTAGGACGGGACAAAATGAGGTGAGTGTGGCTGCGAATGTGCACATCGTGTGCTATGTATAAATGTAACTGACCACGACGTTCACGTTGAAGAACCGGCTCTGTTGAAGCCCAAGCTGGCGGATGGGCTATTTGGGCAGGGATTGAATCCTCAGAGCAAAGGCATCAAGGTTCTAGCAGACCAACGGTTGAGATATCCCATCCATTGTTCAACCTCAACTCACGACTCACAACCACACCACGCTAGCACAGTACAATCACCAGACAAAAGCATCCGACTCAATCGATCACATCAAGCCCACATGCAAAACATACTTCCCCACGTTATTGAGCCAACCCCTTCCAAAGCCGCTTTCTACCGTACATTAAACCGACCAACCAATCCTCCTCGTGGGGGATCGTCCCGCCGAACCGTCCGCGACGTCATACAGCAGTTCACAAGTCCTCGATTCTATGAACGGGAAGTCTTGTTCTTAGAATAGCACTGCATCGCGAGATGTTGTGCTGCTGTTGTGCTGCTGTTGTGCTGTAGCCATGCGGCTCTGCAATGCAGACAGCCCTTGTTCATGAGGAAGAGAGATTGACACCAGTTCGAGGATGACGTGCATCTTGAACCTTTAGATCGGAAGATTAGCCTCAAACAAGTTTCTCGACATAGCTATCACTTTAAGATCCAGAATAAGTGTTACATCGGTGCCATAGGTTTCCACTTCCCCTCCTTCATCTCCGACTTGAAGTATCCAGTTTACTTGAGCCGACTGAAGCCCTTACAGTGTTTAGATCTGGGTGTAATATGTCTTCGATGTCCGAAAAGAGGCTGCGATGCATTATCATAGGGCTTCGACATGTCACAAAAACGATCAAAGTAATGGTGTCAAGATATCTTGTATTCTGTTATACGATATCTCGTGTTTAACACATGAACGAGTACAGAGACAGCTCTTCCAGAGTCTTAGGGGAATGATCATATCTCGCTATAGGTGCTGAGAATCATGCTAGGAAAGGGATGATGAGCGATCCATCACAACACGCTTTGTCCCTCACTTTTCCGGCTCTTTCTTCTCCAGGTGCTCAAATACGGCCAAATTTGCATTCGTGGGAACGATGGCAGCCATGCTCGCGATGGCAATACCACTGGCGATCAACTGATGACTTTCAAGCTTCTCCGAAATCTTGTACTTTCGGCATTCGCAACACTGACAGTGCGCTACTTCCTCGCTGGCCGAAGGCCACGTTGAAGTGTAGGAGAATTCGCGAGTACGTGCATGCTTGGAGCGTGAGCGGCGCTTATCGGTCGAGTACTAGTTCTTGTAGCGCATGGACGGAGGGTAAGGATGCGTAGGTATAACGACCCGTCCATCGTGTGATACCTCATTGGGGGCTTCGTCAGCCCAAGATCGCCAGGCCCGTTGGGCTTTCTGCCATTTCTTGAGGTTGGAGTAAGGTAGTGGCTCTGGCGAGTGGGCGAAATACCAGACTTTCCAGGCTTCCTAATCTTCATAAACTTGCCGGTGTAGTTTGTTTCTCTGGTCTTTTTCGGCTTTCTAGACCCGTTCTCGCGCAGTCTCCTCAGCCGTTTTGGGCCCAAACTCGGGATAAATTGGAGGAGCTACATATATGTAGCCGGTACCGACGGAAATGTAAAGGGGGGCATTGCCAAGCGAAAGTTCAAACATTTTAGATAAGAGGTAGTATCAGTGCCTATGTTGATGAATGGTTTGAGTTGTAGACGGCGATTTTAGGCGGCATTTGAAGCTCAAAGCAGGTTCTCCTGAGGATCTCGTTGATGGGGGAAAGAGGTAGAGAGTTCTGATAGGAAGGAGTAAACGAGTCAGCTAGGTGCCTCTTCAACACTCGACTGTTAAACTACAAGCACAGCTTATCGGATAACGATACTCAGTATTTGGCTTATTTCATTACCGTAGTCGGATAAAACTGTTATTTGAATTGTGTAAGGCCATTTTCACCAAAGCTACTCTGTCATACAGTGAGCGAACCGGCTTATGATATCGACCACGACACGTTGCTGACTGATGCTGAGATGTATATGTATTATCTTTGCCGGTATATACTGACCATAGGTACTCCTTAATCCCGACCTTCAACATCAAAGCGCGGATATTACAATACCCAAAGTGTTGTACATCAGACACAGTCTCTGTCCACTGCCTCCCAAGGTCTAACGACCGCTCCATCAGGATAAGAGGATAACTCGTCAGTCATTCGAACCAGATGAACAGGTGTCGTCGGCTCCGGTTGCCAGTCCATGTTGTCTGCCTCCCCCGTATCGCGCACGCCCAAGGCACACTCAAGCATTTGCGCGTACAAATCGCCAACTAAGGAACAGAACTCTTGTACTTCGGGAGCAGTGTTTGTTTTGTCGAAGATCTTTTTGTGGATGGCTCCTACTTCCTTCCGAATCGACTTGCGTTCTTGGCGATGCTGTCTAGGTTGTTGGTCGGTTTGAGTTTGGGCAGTTTTTGCAGGCTCGGAGACTATTGTTACATCGCCATCTTCATCTAAATCAAGGTATTCGCTATGCTTCTGGGCTTTATACTTCTGTGGTTTTGGGCCTCCTTTCTTGGCCATCTTGTCGCCTAAAGAGTCATACAAGTAATCTGATGCGTTCTTCTTGGGGGATTTGGGGTATCTAGGCATTTTTGGCTGTTGACATTTCAGTGTCAAGTAGTTTCAGTTGACGGTAGGCGAGATGATGAAGCAAAGTCAGAGGGTATGATCACCAAGATCGAATAAATAGTCAGCGATATCCTCTTCCCATAGGTGAATCTATCCATAGAAATATCCGAAATAAAGAGAATCACATTGCATAATAAGCTATGAGTAATGAGGCAGCCATGGGCACCGGCAAACAGTAAGAAACGAGATACCGCCTCCTTGTATTGGCCTACATTATATGAGAACATATGCTCTATAGTGCCTTCGTATCTTTGGCCTCTGCTCGCCGTGAATACCTGACTCACAATGCCGATGTTTTACTTGTTCCAAAGCTTTGTAGCAGGTGGTTGTTTGCTCTTGTTTGTTTGGGTACACTATGTATGGGCCTCAAGCGCGCTGGTCAAAAGAAACAAACATATGAAGGGTCTTTAACTCAACCCTACGTCTTTCGTTACTTAGTCCCAGAAAAGGCACTTGAATTTCCAAGATTCTGCATGTCGATAGTGTCGAGGCCACGAATAAAAAGTACATTTACGCAATTCTACCTAGTAGTAATCACATTTATGGTGAAATCTGTTGCTCAAGGCTGCATCACACGCGACCACAAGCATCCTTCGTCTGTCTATCGGTCTATTATATATCTCCTCAAATTGCATTCACGGCTGTATTTATTGAGATAGAAAGACGCGCTTTATGTTTCTTGGTCTCGGGTTAGAAGAGATGTGGTCGTTCTTTCATGCCTTCCCTCCCTCATCCTCCTGGCTCACTAAATAATCGGCACTCTGTTTGACTTTATAAGAAATAATAAAAATTACATAAGTACTTCAAGATATCCTCAGCCGAAAATATGCTCTAATTATTATAGCAACTTATCCTAAAGTCAGACAGACTTTCGATTATTCACTGATCCCCCTGCACGCTCAAATGGCCCAGCAGGGCTTTAGCAAAAGCGATCCTCGGAGATGTCGTACAACTAACATGGTACTATTAAAAATTTCGAGCTCTGCGCAGGTAAACTAGCAGATACCTATCATTCCAACCAAGACAAACCCGGCCTGCGGGTAATGCGGCATCTGGCAAGTCAGTGTTGGAATGAACGATTCAAGCCGATCTGACCTAAGGCTCGTTACGCAAACTTCTTACTTGTGAAACAAGTTAAGGTCTTTTTTAATAGGTTAGCAAAGAAAGAAAACCGTATTTTTGAGAAATGATTAGGTCAAGCTTGAAAAGAGTAAGATCTAAAGTTGGCCGAAATCGGATCTTAGATCAAATCTGAAGCTATGCAGGGACTATGGCAACGAACTAACTTACAAAGGCACATCGTCGCAAGAACCGCGCATCGATCTAAGGCAAGGAACGCAAAAAACACGACGCTAGCATGATAAAATACGATCACTCGGACTCTTGATTCTTGTAGATTGGCTACGTGATGCGAATCGTTCATATCAACACATGGTAGTGTAACCCTGCACTGGGAATAGACCACACATAGAGGCGTTGAGCCGTGGATTTGCGCTCACGATAGCTTCCCTGACCGGAAAACATTAGTACGCAATGATATAGCCTTTGACCAGGTGACAAGAGAGGACATCCCGGTCAGGGACAGCCTTGTCCTGGCCGAAGGATTTGAAGGCTAAACAGAGTTTGGAGCAAAGTTGTAAGACAACCAGGATATGTTTAGGATCCTTGATAGTACACAAAGTCTAACCAACCCCCCTTGCCAGGTTAACCTGAAGTTCCTGGTTCGCAAGTCTGGGACTCCTTCAAACAGCTTGGCACTATCTTTTGCGGCTTTGCGACGGAGGCACAGCGACAGAATCAAGGCAGAAAAGGGGCGGTCCCAATGCTGCCAACCTCGGAACTAGAGATGGCCTCAGTGCCTGCATAGGCTCGTCCTTGCCCGGACAAAAGTCCGTAGGCCAAGAAGAGCTTAAAGGGTCTGTACGTGTCAGACCTTACTATATTGAGTAGCTGCCCGGCATGGCTTCTTTGGTAGGGCTTAGAAAACATACTGCCGTTGCTGCATGGATTGATCCAAAACCATTAAGTGGTAGATTTTAGCCGGGAATGCTAAACGAGAGACGCTAGAATGCGCCCTTTGTTTTAATCTGGGCGATACACCAGTATGAACACTAGTAGACGGGCGTAACGGCCTGTCCGCATACAAAAGGCTTTCGTTTAGCACGTTTCGTGTCATTGCCTGAAGCTATCTGTTTCTCTGAGAGCCAAAGCAGGAACAAAGAAAACCGATGACTCGTGGGTAATAACCCTCCAAAAGACTGTGAATTACCCCAGTTTTTGTAACCCCAGAAATCTGGAGCATTTTGAGGAATCAGCTGGGACCAGATTGTCGAACGAGTAACATTTACCTATCGATGCGGGGATGACAGAAGCAATGGGCCAGATCATTCTGCCATTCAATCGGGTGAGATAAAGAAGGGAAAAAGCAAAGAAAACCTGGGGTCCCAAGGTTGCGACGACAAGGATGAGGGGACTGTGCCGTTGCTGTGCATCAGAATGGCACGATACGACACAATTACAGGTCCTCAGTGTTTAAGGGTGCTTATCCAAGGATCGAACTCGAAGTCTAGACCAAAACACCATATTAGCTGGTACCAAAAACGCGACATATAGCATGCACCACGACATATAGCTCGCGGATAAATTGATTCATCTGTTTTCCGTCGTTGTGGCGTTCAGTTAGGCTGGGAATGGAAAAGTAAAGTATGTTAAAGCAAGCCGCTACAGTACCATGCACAGGACGTGACAAGAAACTGCAGCAAGCCTTAATTGCTCGCGTGGCAGCTGGAACGGTCGTTACCATAGCGGGAAAGGATTCTCGTCCTACGCACGTGGTCAAAGAAGCCGGCGTGAGCGACACTTGGAAGGATGTCGGCAGAGGCGTCAAAGGAAACATTTGGCAAGGTAGGTTGCCTTTGCCCTTGACTCACTAAGTGAGGCGGCGTGGAAATGGCGATAGTCAATTGATCCTCTGGCGCTATGTGACACGCATCGCACGTGGACTTTTCCCTTGGCAATCGCTCACATCATACAGACTCAAGACAGACGTCGATCTGACAGAAACTTGAATGGTGAGGGCAGGCTTGGCCAGCGTCAGCCAAGATGAGCGCCCTCATTGATAAGTTCCACTTGACGGTCAAAGCGACGACGTTTGATAGTGACAGGACGAATCGATCGCGAGGCGCTCGGAGTACGGCTCGTTAGCATTGTGATGGGCATATTTAGCGGACGGTGAGATATGGAAGAATTGCGGAAAGACGGCATTCCGCTGGGGGCATCAAAGCACTTATCCACTGATCTACAACGGTTTATTGGTGTTGGTCTTGATGAATTACTCGTGCTTGGCACTACTAATTAATTAGCTACCATTTCACAAGCACAGAATACGCCGAGTCTTTGTTAATTCCGGACCCTCTCACCTCTTAGCATCTACGGTCTCCATCGCGCCTCTCACTAACAATGGATCCTTTGCCCCAGATACCAAGCCTCTTGCATGAAACAAGGATCCCCTGTCAATATCTCAAAGGCCAAGCCAGTCGTGGCAACGAACCCCGCGTGCCAAGTTAGACGCTGTCGCTCAAAAAAGACCATCAAGCGACAAGAGTAACCATCTCTGAAAGACCTCCGAGAGGGCTGAAGAATTGCCGTGCCTTAATCTGGGGGAGGGTCTTTAGACTTTGGTGGGAGATCAGGATATACAGCGCCAAGACAAAGACAGAAGGAGAGAAGACTTGGAAGCTAAAGAAGATAAAACTAATTGAAACAAATCCACTTGGTCATGTCTCGGGACAGCGAAGATCATCACTGTCAAGTCTCTGCCGGCCGAGGTCCTCGGAGCATTTTTTGACGTTGACGGCGTCCTAAGTCAGCTTGATAGGAGACTTTCTACCTCGAAATTCAGGTCCGTCGCGCATTAGCCGGGGGATGTTCAGGGGGGTTCTGTAGCTAATGCAGCAGCCGACTGAACCTTAGAAAAGGGCCGTGAAAAAAAGGGGCGCCGTTCCTGAAACTATGACGGCGCAGGTATTATTGCCTTCTTATTCCAGTTGGTTTCCTCGGTCTAAACCGAACCAAAATAGCGTGAAGAGCATTTGCAGAGAGAAAATCTCCATCCCGTGCTGACCAACATCCCTATTGGGCTGTAGAGGTGATTTTCCTGCTTCACCGGGTTTCTCCACAAACTCCACACTGGATGCACATTTACCCACTTTCGAAGATCTCGAGCTGTACACCACTACACAACCAACCACTCACCGAGTCGTGCTTCACAAGCAGAAATCCAATCAGGTCTGACGTGGACTTTTCCTCACGTCCGGGACCTGTTGGGGGATCTTCTGCAGATGCTGGGATAATTAGATTTCTTCAGCACTTTGATTCGTCGCTATTCGCATTTATCCCAAGGTCATAGCGTATGTCTAAGCCTACAATGTTCCATCGACGTTTCTACCCTGCCAAAAGGGTCCAGATTTCAGCTTGCGATAGAGTGAGTCTGCTTACAGTACCACTCGACACCCTCTTTTCTGTGTCACCTTGACAGATAGACTTGACGCAAGACGCTGTACTCAGATACCACTTTAGGCGAATAACGCCGTGGCTTGAAACCTCGATCCTTCTCCCGCTGTCATGGGCTCCAGGAGGCGCTTTTCTTCTTTATTAGTCTTGGTCTGAATTCGTCATGTGCCTGCTTTATCCGCTACTGTACGAGAGATATCCGTGTTCAAGGGTCTTCAGGGATCTACTTTGGTTACGTCAAAAAGTCAGCAACTGGTGGAGCTACTACTACAGATGCCCATCCCATCCGTACCGCTCCCCGGGACCATGCATCTCCAGCACAGCACATCAATTGAGGGCCCTCCCTCGGCTTACAGGGGATCCTCGTCCATGACTTGCACTTGGACTCATCTTCTCATCATGTTCTAGCTCATCTTGTCTGGTCCCTCCCTGGGCCTCCCCCCATAAGCATAAGCGCCGATATCACCGTCTTCTTTGTACTTGTTCCTTTTAGGACATGTCCCATCCCTCGAGCCATTTACAGATCCCTCCCCCCCCTCCCTTTTCGATCTTCACTTGCACTTGTCTTCCATTGTGCCGGGTCCTGGGCTGCTTTTAGCCAGACTACTTGTATATTGCTCCTCCCCCTCGCCCTACGATCGTCGTCCTGTTGGTACTTCTCTTTGTTCGAGTATATATGCGACGGTGATCTGCAGGTCTTGTGCTTATAAGCCCAGTCATCCTCCCTGGTCTTTTCTGGACTGTCTTTCAACCACAGTACCACATCTCGATATAGCGTCTTTGTTCTGGCTTAGTCTTTGACTGTCAACTGTTATTAGACTGGGCTGTCATTGACGTTTTTGGACACCACGATTATCCATTCCATCGCTCCTTCTATACATTAACCAGACCTGCCTTTCGCCATCTAGAGGCTCTTCACATACGACGGCTCTTTCATGATTCATCTCAACACCTCAAAATCGTCGAATTGGGTCTAGGAGAATGATATATTACCGATAACGACTTTCGCCTTCTCACAACGACTCGACGAGGAGACCGAGTCTTCGCTACCTATCATTAGATCACCACCACTCAGGACATATTCCTTCCAGTCTCCAATACCTTCACCATGTCGTCTGCAGACCATCTTTCAAACTCACAACTCCGCGCTCTCAGCGTCGTCGAGCGGACATGTTCTGTCTTCTCATTACTCGGCTCTCTCTTCATCATCGCCACTTTCTTGTCCTCCAAATCGTTCCATAAACCGATCAATCGTCTGGTCTTTTACGCTTCATTCGGCAACATCATGACCAATGTTGGCACCTTGATGTCTAGACAGTATATTGGCGCTATAGACTCCGTGGGCTGCCAATTTCAGGCATTTCTTATCCAGATGTAGGTTCACTTACACTTGGTCGAATTTATGAGACGCTAATGGAAATCAGGTTCATGCCCGCAGATGCCTTCTGGACTCTATCTATGGCTATCAATGTGTACTTGACGTTTTACTTCAAGTTTGATGCTCGAAGACTGCGCAAGATGGAGATTCCTTACTTAATCGGATGCTACGGTATTCCCTTCGTTCCCGCCTTTGTCTATATCTTTATCAAGAATGCAGAAGGAGAGAGAATGTATGGCGATGCCATGTTGTGGTGTTGGGTCAGTCAGGATTGGGATATCTGGCGTATCATCACTTTCTACGGCCCTGTTTGGTGAGAAATTCCCTCTATTCCGTAGCGGAACTCCGTGCTGACCACTACAGGCTCGTCATCGCTGTCACCTTCTTTATCTACATCCGTGCCGGCAGCACTATTTACAAGAAGCGAAGAGAACTCGACGACTTTAGCTCGACAGATCGGGATCTTACTTACGGTGCCGGAGATAATCTTGGCACGATCAAGACAACTGAAGTCTCGGTGACAACCGAGGTCATGAACCCGAATGCCATTCATCTACAGCCCATGGGCCGTCGAGCCCCAGACCCTGGTAACCCGAGCAATAACGGTGTCTACTCGGTTCATATCTCAGCTCACGCCAGCTCCGGAGACGTTGCCGATGAAGTGCTCCCCATTGATCGGCGGCAGACACGAGCCAGCGTACAAGTCCCTCAGCAGCCACAACAACGTTCTGGGGGCAATCCTGCACGCAGGAGGAATCGAGAGCTTAACAACGCGGCATGGCAGTATACCAAGTGTGCCCTCCTGTTCTTTACAGCTATCTTGATCACTTGGGTTCCTTCAAGCGCCAACCGTGTGTACTCGGTCTTCCACACTAAAAACCCATCCGTGCCTCTCGAATTCATGAGCGCCTTTGTACTTCCCCTACAAGGCTTTTGGAATGCCCTCATTTATATGGTTACATCTTGGAGCGCATGCAAAAACTTGGCCAGCGACTTGCGTATGGGTCAACGACCGAATGTGACGGAACTCGTTGATGGCATGGCGCCCGACGTTGGCACAACCACCATCGGCGGTGGTGGTAACCCCCGACATAATTTGAGTCAGTTCCGAGCAAACCGGCGATCGAACAAGTTTGAGACGGAAAGCATGACGGAATTGGCCAACGAGAGCAGACCGACTTCAGACGACGAGGGGCGAGATCATGTACGTGTATAACAATCGCCAAGGGCCTGATTGGAAATGAAGTCGCAATTGCCCCTTTTTTCTTTTGTTTGTTGTACTATATAATGAAGACACGACTTTGACGGTCAAGGCGTGGTCCAGATAGCAGAGAGGCGGTGGAAGACCTATGCGATAGTTTACCATCCTTAAGAGATGGAGATAATGGATACCCAAGTGTTGTTAAACATAAATGATTCGAACATCAAGGCCTGTGAATCTTATTAGATGGTTTGTTAACGAGTTCACCAGAATATCGTTGCATAAAAGCTGTACTCTTGTACTCATCAGCACCATTCGCACACAGACTCAGTCTATACGCTTGCATAGTATCCTTATAGTCTTGTTCTTGTCGCGTCTGATCCTAGAAATTGAGTTTAAACATCAATTATAGAGTGTTCTATGGTCTTTGTCAAGTTGTGCTTCAGCCATCAGGGGTTCCGGCTTCCAGAAGCCAGCATGTCACCTTCTCATTCTCTTTTCCTCTCGATTCCTGTGATACTTGTTATGACACTCATGTTGATATTCCCTTTTGTTTTTTTCTTCGTTTACCGCGGATTTAACATCGTTAATCCGTGCATAGACAGGCATCCTTGATCACAAAGCGTGGTGAGCAATAGAATTGCTTTTTCCAACACAGCGGGTCAAAAGATTGACGATGATGCCCTTCCACGCAGATAGCTTTCCGTAAAGTACACAAAGTGCTTGCCAACCGTGCTTTCAATTGTGAGGGCTACTTGCTCGAAACATATGCCAAGGACGTGGCTTTTCTGTCAACTCCGGGACGCGTGGGCAGATAGCCCGAAAACTTGACGACTTTACGGATTCATTAGCTTTACATTCGTGCCTTAGCAGTAGGGAGGTGACGTACACCCGGTTGTCTGGGAGGAGTTATGTAAGATCCTAGGTGCAATAGCAGTTGTAGACGAATGAGAGTCTGGGGTCAGAAAGCACTAACTTCAAAGATTCAGCATGTTAAACATCCCATTTAGCTCTGTAGTGGCTTGCCCAGACTGGGCTATTAGTTAGACTTAGATAACGTCGTCTACCGTAAGTTCTTGGCACGGGTAAGTCGTACGATGTGGCTGCTGGGTTAAGAGAAACGCGGAAGGAGAGACAATAGCGAGTTACGAGGGTTGATTGGACGTCGTCTTTTGTGGGGAAAGTGAGGCCATCTACAGTTTGTCTCCCGGTCCCCGACGCTGATGGAGGTTGAGCAGGATGATCGGGAGGTGCTTTCTAAAGCAGCTCTTGGACGATTGTCGCAATTGTTACATACACCTATATCAAGCTTTTTACCTAGAAGCGACTTTTACTTGTGAGCCGAATATCTGGTCTCCTCGAAATTTCATGCTCTCTGTTCTTTTCCCTGGTTAATATGTGTTGGGCCCGATATATAATCTTGGTGTCGCATTTATTCTATTCTCAGTAAATGGGAAAAGTCTAACAGTTAACACAGCTTAGCAAGTATAACCAATGCTTCGTCTTTTCAATATTCTGCCTCCAGGCTGAATCATTGGGGCGATTGGGCTTGGATGCTACGTTGATGACAGTTTCTGTAGACGACGTGTCGACAATGGCAATGCCCCGAACAACACATTTCAGCTGGCGCAGTATGGTAAGGCGCATTTCACTGTCAGTGGTGTCGGTGATGTCGAGGCTGTGTGTATGGTTTATCTGATTGGCGGTGTTGCCGCCCAATGCAGCTTCTTCAGAGCCTGATTTCGCATTTGCCATTTTCCAAGCTGACGAAACATTTTGGCTCTTTCATCTCAACTCTTCGATGAATTATTAAACCCGTATCTAAACAACTCGTCTCCGCCAACAAACTGTGTCAGTGTCGAAGCCTCTCGGTTGTCGGTTGCCCTCCATAATGGAAGTACTCGGGGCTGTGGCCAGCTCCATCGCTGTGCTGCAAGCCTTGGCAGCCGGGAAACATGTTGTGAACTTGATCCGCGAAGTCCCCGATATTCAGAATGACTTCGACAGTTTGATGGAAGAGGTTTGCAGTTCCACTCCGCCACAGCTACAGCTTCAGCCTGAGAACTAACATTCGCTTTTCCAGCTGGGCTTTATCAGATCTATGACAGAAGAAGTCTCAGGAATCCCGTCTACACCTTTGGTACAAGGGTTTATAAAATCCGCAGCCGACGACCTTAATAGGATCCTCAGAGAACTCGATACACTCTTGCGAAATTGCGCTCGAAAGACCGATCAAGAAGACAGAAAGCTCTGGAGGACAAAAAAGAGGAAGTGGCTGTTTGAGGGGAGCAATATCAGAAAGCTTCAGCAGAGAATGACAAATGCCAAAATGAATCTTCATCTTGCCATCACGTCATCTCAGACATCGAATAATACCCAGTGAGCAAACGTCGCAATACTGTCTAGGTTGAGCTTTGTAAAATTGACGACAGAATAGGTTTCAAGCAGAAATACGTCAGCTTATGAGTATCTATATGGTGCATATGGAGACGCGCTCAATCATTGAAGGCTCGCGAATACAGGAGCTTATAGCAAATCAAGCGTCAAGTCAACTCCAAACCGATACAGGCGAAGCAATATCGGCCTTGACTACTTCAAGCGAAGGAGACAACATTCCACCATCGAGCGATTTGATTCGAGTACCAAGTCGCCCTTCCATCCGGCAAACGCCATATATTGATTCCTGTCCGTGCCGTTGTCATTTCTCAGAGAATACCCATCGAACTTCAGGCTGGACGCAATCACTTCTCGGATCCTTGCTTATCCGTTACAACACTCTTCCTCGGAGAGAGTGTTCAGATCCAGGTTGTCGATGTACGAGCCTAACGGCCTTGAAGATGGAGTATCAAGTCCCAAGATGGCTTCTCTCCCGGGCATTCGGCTTTTCCGCATCCTATGGCAGTCTCACTGGGCTAAGTTGCTCCATACGTCCAGTCAACTTGCTCGATACCCATTCTATCTTGTGGTTTAGCCAGAAAGGATCCATCCAAATGATTCGAACATCCGTAATAACGCATAATGTCTTTCCCAATGACGCGGATGGCAGTGGCGAGGGGCTCCTAGAGGTTCGTAGCAAGACCCAGAACGGCTGGCTATTTATTTACTCTTAGTTACGCAGTATGCTCTCAACCAGAGGCTGTACACGGCTCTCGATGTACTTTTGGAGTTATGGAAGAATATATTGCCCGAAATCGGGCTATCTAGGTAAGCCATCGCCGTTGCTGTGTATTGAAGAGGGATCTTGACATGTGATAGAAATGTCGCATACGAAGCTGAGTACATAATTCGAAACTTCGACCTTAATGACCACCAGCAATATCTCGTCCAGAAAGCTTTAAGCTTCGTCAAAGACCGGCCCGAAAGGACGATGACTAAGGTTCATATAGCACTTTATCAAGGTACTGACCTACATGAGGCGTTACAGGAGCAACCTTGGGCTATCGACATGATTGACGATACGAGTTATACGCCTCTTCACATTGCAAGTCTAAAGGGTCAGCTTGAAGAAGTAGAGATTCTCATTACTGCAGGGGCTGACATCGACCAACAAACACACGATGGATGGACAGCATTGATGTTGGCAGTCGACAGAGAGCACGTGGAAATCGTGAAGCTTCTTCTCAAGGCCAGATGCAGCGTGAATATAGCCGAAAATTCAGTCCAGAAATCGGCACTGCATTGGGCTGCGAAAAGCAACACTCCTGAGTTAGTAGGACTCTTGCTAGCGGCAGGCGCATCCTCAACGCAGCTCGATCACATTGGTGAAACGCCATTGCATCTTTTGGCCTGGCTTTCAACAGCCAGCCTTGATAACATGAGAACAATCATCGAAACACTGGTCATGGCCGGCGCCGATCTTGAGGCACAAAATGACACAGGACAAACTGTATTGTTACGAGCAGTAACATTTGATAATATTACGGCTGTGCGAGCCTTGGTAGAGGCAGGCGCCTCTCTCCTCCCTTCTGATCACAATTCCCAAAATCTCCTACACTTTGCAGCTCAGTATGCCTCCTTGGAGATTCTTGAATACCTTTGCGACATGTGTCTATGTGGTATCAATACATATCAACGAGACTCATGGGGCGATACGCCTTGGGATGACTTTATCGACATCATCAATTCCGACGAATGGGACATTGAAATATTTCGCTGCCCCAGTCCCGCTGAACAAGATGCTTTTGTGAGGCTCTACCAGGGCACTAGAGACCGAAATCTACAGCACGATATCGATAGCCTCGAGCAAACCGTCAGCGCACTACGAGAACAAGATTCTGCCACGGCTCGAGAACATCTAGCGCCACTGTTAAAAAAGGAGAGTGATTGGAAACGTGATAACCTTGTCTCATGGTATCGAGCTGTCGACAAGCGTATTGAGCACTCGGAATGGGCTTTGGCAGTAGAAGATGTGGAGGAGTACATTCTGGATTTGAGAGAGGATTTGGACACGCCCATCTATGTAATCCCGTCAAAGTACGGCTACCTGTGGGATAGCGAGGATGAAAGTCTTGTGAGTGACGAGGAATCCTTAGACGAGGATGAGGCGATTTCAGACGAGGATGATCTTCGGCAACATCAGGAACCAAGGGACGTGTCTAGCAGTGACAGTGAAGATGAGTAAATGTGACAAGAGTCTGGTTTCAATATCATGGGTGTTTGATTGGATCACGACTTCGGAAGATCATTGAAACAGACAATAACAAGGAATTTACTTATTTCAGATTGATCAAACAGAGACTCTATCATGGCTGTGTATTAGGTAGACGATATCAAAAAGCAAATCTATGCTCCTATGGTTCAGCCAAATCCTTACATACAAGACCAAGTGCCTATCTTTGCCTTGATAGCCCATCCCTCCTAGAAAGGGTAGCTTCCCCCCGAAAGAAGCCATCTGTCCCACTGTCTTCTCTAATGAAGTGGCATGGAAAGAAGAAACTGAAGCGCAAATGCAAACCAGCAATGTCCTTACGTGTCTCCATATTCTAGGATTCCAGTGCCCCCATTCTCTCTAGAGATCCTCTCCTCCGTCTGCAGTGTCCTCTTGTTTGACGCCTTCTATGATGTGGTAGTCCCAAACTGTGCCAAGCTGGAGACACTCATTAACGCAGCCTTCGTCTTCCCACCACCATTTATTTCCGGTAACGAAACTACCCCAAACCTCCATCCATAGAAGTCGACCGATGATGCTTCTGACTTCTGCCTTGATCTCTCTCTCGCAGTGGTCCCGATCGATAAACGGATCGCTGTCATCAGCTTGGCTGCGAATGCTGGCAGAAACTGCGTAGAACTTGGATGTCGTAAGCGTACTGCCCATACCGCGCAAGCCAGCTTCTCCCATCCAGTCCGGAAACAACTTGCTTGGGTTCGTGCATCTGAAATGTCGCCCCAGGTTGATCAGGAGATGTTCTTCAAGCCACGCTCGCATGCGGTGTCCGAGTGTTCCTGCGCATGGCAGCGGATCGATGAGGGTGAGCTGTAAGGATCCGCCGACTCGTAGACATTTGCTGATGTTCTTAAGCACGCCTGGGATGTCGGGAGAGGAACAGACGGCGGGCAGCGAAAGTGAATACACAGTTTCGAAAATGTGCTGTGCCAGTGGGAACGACGAGGAGGACATGGACGGCACGAGCATCGGGTGGATATTTGGAAATTGGTCAGGTGAGAGCGGCTCTGCTGATAAATGGTAGATCTTCTTTGTTGGGTACAGTGCTGCAAGGTAAGAAGCCGTAGCTGGAAATGTTAGCATATATCAACTCGATGCTTCTTGGGGTGCCAACCTTGAGATTCGTAGAGTGCCAGGATCCTAAGAGTGGCAGACTCGCATACGGCGGAAGACGGATCAGCAGCACTACCCTTTCGCTCGATATCTAGATGGTGCAAGATAGACAACATCCATCGCTTCAACTCGATGTTTAACTCTCTATGAAGGCTCTCGTCTGTAACGCTCCAGATTTGCTTGATGCGCGTGAGGACCATGTTGGGACTCGCAGCTGCCATGAGCTTAACCTGGTGCTGTAGCATTTCGAAATCCATGTCCACGTTGAGTTGACCCTGGTTGATTGTTGCCGGGAGCATCTCGATATCGCTCTCGATCGTTTCTTTGTTCGCTTCCCGTGCTTCTCGGTCCATGCATTCCCACTCTTCAGGTGGGCGCCATGAGTCGGTGTCGTTGGGCCTGAAGTTGATCACAACAGGCGCCTGTGGCACTTTTGGAAGTCTGATGCTCGGCACCAGACTGGAGGGAGACCCATTCTGAAGTAGCGGAGCTGGGAAGTTTCTGTGACAAGGTTAGCGACACTGTTCTCCTCCTCTTTCTTTGCACAACTTACCTAGATCCCACCGAGCCCGAGGGTGTGATGGGAGGATCAGTCTCAGCCTCTGACGATACAAATATCTCGGAAGATAGGTCTGGGTTATCCGAGTCGGACTTTCGAGGAGCCTGCGATACTTCGGTGCGCTTAGTGACGTAGGAAGCAGATCCCGAAGGATGATAGACTCGCGACGCATCAGCAGAGGCAGAGGTAGGTAGATTCCCTCTCTTTGCGCGCGTCGCTTCGAGAGAAACATCAGAGAGGTTTGCAAGTAACGCCGAGCGGTGATAACTCCCTGAGTTGGAACGAGAAGAGTGACCGCTTGGAGTCAGCAGTCCAGAGGTCTTGTCTCTATTCTTCGCCTGTTTGGCATGTCGAGGTCGAAGAAAGCCGAAGCGAGACTCGGTAGAAGATCGAGTGCTGGCGATGGAGGTGGAGCGTCGGGGGAGTGAGTTTTCTTTTTCACTTTCTTTCTCCTTGTTCTTCTGTTCGCGCTTCTTTTCCTTCTTGGCGCGATGCTCACCCACGAGCTCACGGTCGGGGTCGGTCCATATAACGTCGAACATGATTATTTCAGCAGCTATAAGCGCGAATCTTTGTTTGTTTCCTTTGCGGCTAGGAGGTGGTTTCTTCGAGATGTTTTCGATACCGGGGTGAATGTTTTGGTCGTGTACTTGGAATTGGGCGAATGAAGGTATCGCGAGTACCAGGTCTAGGGAAAACGTAGAGTTTAATAATATAAATGCTCGCCTCGAAGCGCGCAGGAGTTTCAAAAATGGTCCGAGGCAAAAACGGGTGTCGCGATGCTCTATATGTCGAGGAGGGCGTGGGGGAGGAGGGTGAGGTGACGGAGGTGGAGGAGAGAGGTCAAGTTGGCGAAGGAAGAAGAAGCGCCAAAGATATTCTAGCAGGTTCCAACCGAGGAATTCTGTAAGTAAAGCTGTCAGTGTGAGTGTTGGAACTGCTGAAAACAAAACAAAAGCGTGAGCGTTGCCGGTTGCCAGCTGCTGAACACTGGCGTGTCGGGTGCACGAAATTGACTAAGGCCAGGTATGAGTGCAAACGAGATGCCTCGGGTGACCAAGAGCTGAACTCGTTTAAGCAGTACAGAGGGCCAGGCGTGTTTCTAGAAAGAATAAAGAATAGAAATTCGGCAATTAGTGCTACTAAAGATATCTTTGGCAAACACTGAGATCATGGCAAATTCCATAGAAGTTTAAGAACCTTTTATAATTATTTTGCAAACAGACAGTGAATCACTGCAAACACTAGACGAAATATCGCCGACGATGGAAGTGGGCGATTAGGTGTCGAGATGATTAGATTAACCGTTAAGGAGGTCACTTATTCATCGAGTCTAAATCAGGCACGCTGAATGATTGGGGATGTGATCTGCTGATATCTCGAGGTGATTCCTGGAGTTTAGTGTAAGACGACATGGGCTGAGACGAACTATGCATGCAAGCAAGGATATGGTTGAGGGTCTGGCCTGTCTAAGAGTGTTCAAGAGATTGGGAACTCCGAATACACGGTCTGAGAGACAACTATAGACCAGCATTGAACTATCAAAATACTCAATCTTACCAATCAGGTTTAAAAGCCAAGTTGTAAGTCATTGCACTAATAGTAAAAGTCACATGGCAAGCTGGGCGAGGTATATAAGCATACCTAGGTAGTTAAGATTAAGGTTTTCTAAATGCCAGTATTAATGAAACCTACAAGTAGTGTCAAGTATTATCAAGAATATGATCAGTAGTATATCAGTTAACAAGTAATATTTAGAGCATTGGTGGCAATGATACTAGGTTAAGTGTCGTGATTAGTGTCCAATATATGTTCCTCCTGCTTTTCCTAGCCACCAAGACTGTTCACGACTCAGCGTTCATATCTTTCAAGAACACCAGTAGGAACCAGTTCATTTCGGCTACGGACATATCGGGAATTGTCCCACGTCTCAATCAACCAACCATGTCCTTCGCCACCATTCACATCCGACGCCGCCTCGCTTCATGAACGTCGGCGGGCTGCAGATGGTGAGACGAACGCTGCGCTTGTGCGACCCCGAACCCGTGTTCTCAGGAGTTGGCACGATGGGTTCGAGGGCTGAAGAGAGAGTTTTGAGGGGACATGATCTCATTGAAGAATGGTGTTGGATGCATTCAGGGGTAAGGTATGTGGTGTAGTGGGCTTGGTGTACGATGGTCAAACTCAGGCATATTCAAGTAGACCACCATGTTCTACATATAAGTCAAGTCTAATCAAGACTTACATTACTAGATCAAGACGAAGAGACTTGATCATAAGTATTAATTTACTTGTCATCACTGTTTATCCCAGAGTAAGCATCTTTCCCCAGCGGCGATCAAGACCTTGTTTGCTATGGCGTTCGTCACGACCTCGTTGAACAATGAATCATCCTCGACGATAAACACAAACAGCCTTATTTCAGAGGTGCGAGTCGAGGCTCTGCGTAGCAAGAAAACAGATATTACACAGACGGCCCGCGGAAACAATACCCTCCCCTGTTCAAAAGCAAACACCCAAAATTGCGATACATACAAGTACAGAGAATACCCCCGCCATTACAAGTTTCCTCCCTTTTTTACCCTTCTTTTCCTGGGAGCAAACTCTCATGTTGTGCGTGTGCATGTGCATCTTGCGCAACTCGCAACTTGGACTCGAAGTTCGAGTCTTATGATGCATACCGGCGATTCGGTAGCATTTTGACGAGAAGAGCACGTTTTAGTGACCATATCTTAGCAACTCGAAAGTAACAGTGCCCGTTTGTATGTAGAATACAGACGTCGAGATCATTGCCAGTGTCAGGTGGCTGCCAGGTGTCTGCCACTCGCACTGCTACTCTGGGGTTTCTGTTTCTCCTTAACCACTTACCTCTAGCCAGGAAACACTGCCCTCCTCAGCCTCTCGCATTTTCTTTTTCTCTTAAACACATCTAATCTAATCTTTTAATTCTTGGACATCTCCGCGAGACAGAATTTCTTTCTTCATCTCAACTGGTGTCACCTGTTTCTTTCCACGGGCGTTATTGGCGTCACCGTCAGCCCAACCTCTACTCTCCTTTTTCTCTTCTGCTGCTGCTTCTTCTTCTCATATTCACTCTATTATTCTCGGCATAAAATCGCTCTCTTCTCTTCGACTTCTCCTTTCCGCTTCAACCTTGAATCAAAGAGAAAAAACACCACACACAGCTGGCGATCTCCTCCTGCTCTACTGACGATGGCATCCTCTCCGCCAGCGCATGGCATGATGCTTCCTCACGATGAGCGCCCTGTCGCTGCAGAAGAAATCGGTCGCTCCCGGTTCTGCGGTGTTCGCGATTTTCTAGATAACGTCGATGGCTATATCACTACTTCGCGCTTTGGGCATTACTTTCGCCTCTCTGGTAGCGGTCACGTAAGAAGTGTGCCCTTTCTTGATCATATCCAAAGCTAACGATTTCATCAGCCTCATGAAATCGCTGGGTCGACCTTTTTTCGAGAAGTTCGCGCTGGTTTGACCACGTTTGCGACAATGGCATACATTATCGCTGTCAACGTATGCTGCCCTCGGCTTTCTCCCCTTGGGATGTGCTGACTTTCAACAGGCCGCGCTACTTTCTCAGTCTGGTGGTACTTGTGTCTGTGACTTGACGGATAGATACGAATGTGACAAGATTGACTCATATGTCGCTTGTAAAGAAGGCGAGTCAACATCAAAGACCCAGCAACGTGAATGAGGACTGACAGATCGAACCTAGATATACGACGAGACATCATCACTGCCACAGCTGCCATCTCTGGCATGGCGAGCTTCATGTTCGGTCTCCTTACAAACCTCCCTGTCGCCATTGCGTAAATCCCCTCTCTTTTCTCCCATGTAAGAAGTATAATGCTAACCTCTCAACAGCCCCGGCATGGGTCTCAACGCCTATTTCACCTTCCAAGTCGTCGGATACAACGGAAGCGGTCCCATCGGGTACCGTCTTGCTCTCACGGCAGTCTTCGTTGAAGGTCTTGTCTTCATCTTCCTCGCCTTGACAGGCATGCGACAGTGGCTTGTCAAGTTGATCCCTGCAACTATCAAGACTGCCACGGGTGTTGGTATTGGGTTCTTCCTTACTGAAATCGGTCTTTCGTACTCGGCAGGTATTGGCGCCATCACGGGGGGTGGGAAGGCAACACCTCTTGCGCTTGGGGGCTGCCCGCTGGAGATGCTTGATGATGCGACGGGCATGTGTCTCGAAGGGCAGATGTCTAGTCCCAAGGTGAGTTGGCTTGGCTTCCTAACTGGATATTGTATGCTAATAGAGGTAGATGTGGGTTGCCGTCTTCTGCGGCGGCATCGTGACGGCCTTTCTCATGGCGTTTCGTATCAAGTACGCCCTCGTTATCGGCATCGCTCTCGTCTCTGTCCTCTCCTGGCCGTATGTCCACCGAACACTCTCCCATTCCTTTCAATATCCTTCTAACAAGCACACAGCCGCAACACGCCCATCACCTACTTCCCTCACACCCCAGAGGGAGACTCCCGCTTCAACTTCTTCAAGCAAGTAGTCGTGTGGCATCCGATTGAAAGGACACTCAACCAACTTGACTGGTCTTTTGGCGAGTCAGCCTCCCAATTCGCTCTCGCCCTCTTCACCTTTCTCTATGTCGACATTATCGATGCCACGGCCACACTCTACTCCATGGTTCGCTTCTGCGGTGTCGTAAACCCTCGCGACGGCGACTTTCCTCGCTCGACTATTGCATACTGCACTGATGCTGCCTTCATCTCGATCGGCGCGCTGCTCGGTAGCTCGCCTGTCACAGCCTTCATCGAGAGCGGCGCTGGAATCGCAGAGGGTGGAAGGACTGGTTTAACGGCGATTGTTTCCGGGCTTTGCTTCGTTGTCGCCGTGTTCTTTGCGCCTATCTTTGCGTCTGTCCCACCCTGGGCAACTGGTTGCACTCTAATTCTAGTAAGTTGTGTTTTGACTCTTGCTACTGGCGTTAAGAAGCAGAACTGACGGAGTGAACAGGTCGGCTGCATGATGATCCGTCAAATCACCCAGATCAACTGGCGATACATCGGTGACGTCCTTCCCTCCTTCGTCGTCATGACCTTTATCCCCTTCAGCTACAGCGTAGCCTACGGTCTTATCGCGTAAGCCCTTCCCTCGACCTTCTCAAGCATCTTACTGACAAATTCCATCAGCGGCGTCTTCGTCTACGCAGTCCTCAATGGCCTCGTCGGTATCGTTGTCTTTGCTTCTGGCGGCTACCTCGAACCCCGCGAGTACGACCTCAAGGAGTACTGGACCTGGAAGGGCTCCGGCCGCGCACCTTGGTTTGTTCGCGCTATACGCCGCCGCCGAAACACCAGCGACGATGATGATGACGACCACCCCAGCGGCTCCGACCTTGCCATGACGCACATCAATTATGCAGACCGCCGTGACCACAGCAGCACCACGACGGGTGCGTCCACTAGCAAGGACGAGCACCCTGTATCGCCTCCCCCTGGACGATGGGTAGGTTGATTTGGTCGTAGAAGCTACTCACGCATGACACTTTCTATCCTTTGTATCGATCGTTTTTGGAGAGACAGTGCCTCATTTTGGGATTGTGGGACGAAACAGGATTTGCTTCTGGATGATGACAATCAGGGGGTTTGATATCTGCGGCTTCAGACGGGTATGATACCGCGACCCGATATTAGTGGGAACAAGAAGTCCAGACAAAGGGGGTGAGCTGCATCTGAAAAGGAAGGCCTAGATAACGAGATGTTAGATGTCATGTAGCAGCGCACTGAATCAGATATGAAAGAAATGTGTATCGTGTCGATGTAAGCTGTGAAACGACCCAGCTCTGGATGTAACAGGGGGTTTTTCCTCTTTCATGCAACCTCTATCTAAAATGCGTCAGCCATCAACATTGTAGACCTGGTATCATAGAACCTCTTCTCATAACGTCCAGTCCAGAACCTGGTATCTCTATTCCGCCGCCATGACAAGTCGTTAAGTAGCTCAAGCTCCCATATCAACGTCTCCATCTCCATCGCCGCCACCACCTCGACCTCTCAAGGCCTGTTCCGCATTCTTCCTCCGCTCCAAGCTCTCCTTCACCCACTTCTCACAAGAAGCATCACCTCCCTCGGCAATCTTACCGCGCACAACACCCTTCAGTACCTCGCCGGCAAAGCCCACAAAGTTATGTCTTCGGAGAGCATTCTCAAACATCCAGTCCCGGCGCTTGCGCTCCTCTCGCGCCAGCAGCTCCTCGTCGCCAAAGTCGCGCGCTCGCTGTCGTAGATCCCGACACATGGCGAGCAGGTTGAAGCGAATCTCGGTAGCATCGTATCGTGAAATTCGACGCTGGAGAACATCGACTACCTTGGTGGCAAAGTCATCCGAGGTGCAGGCACCATGGGAGATGGGCGCGGGTTGCAGACCGTCGAGCTCGTAGAGTGTGCCGTTGATAGGCGTGTATGCAATGAAGTGGAAAGCATCCTCTGACTCTGCGCCCGTCTTATCCGTTTCATCGGCAAAGGGGCTGCTGCGAGCGAAACTGTTGTGCACTTCACGGATGAGGTCAGAGTTGCTAAGTGCCTCGCCGCGAAATTCGGGCGGCAGCACCATGGTGAATTCTCTGAAATCGCCCAGCTTATCGCCTATCTGGACATCGCTCGTTTTGTTTAACAGCACGCTCAAAAGAGCTTGCGTGGCGCATGCATTCTGGATCGTCTGCGCAGCGAAGAAGATGTTCTCGGAGGCGGCGTGGTCGAATGAGCCGTCGCGTGGTCCCTCGGGTGTCGCATAAGGTTGATCCGTTGGGTACTTGAAAAGGAAGATTACGCCATAGACGGGTTGGAGGGTAAGAAGCTCCGATGGGTCGAGAGTGAGGAGTTCTTCGAATTGGACGTCCTTGGCGCCGAGGTTTTCGATGAGGGAGGTAAAGACGCCCTGAGAGTCCGTTGTTAGCTCTTGAACACGTTCACTGACGTATCATATAGTCGTACCGCATCGGACTCAACTGTAGAGCTTCAAGTTAGCAAGCGGCTTCATACTGGGATGTAACGAGTGACTGACTAGTATTCCATCCACCACTCATTGTTGCGACAAGTCTGGTGTTTCCCGGCAAGTTTTAGCTCAGGCCAGCGAATTGAGAGTAAGATCGTTGCTGTAAAAATAGTTTTTCGTCTTTGGTTAAGCTACTGATCTCGGTATTGAAACTCAGGATCTGTCGGTATGGTGCGAAGGAGGTTTGCAAAGTGAATGACGAATTTGGAGCTTCGAGAAGAAGGGACTGAGCTCGAAGCCAGCCAGCGGGATGTCTGATATCATCCGCCACTGATAAGATAAGGATAATGGAGGCAGCAACAAGCTACGACATCGCACTTAGAACGGGCCACAACCTAAGCTCAAGAATATTGTGATTAAAATAATGAATCGAGATCAACAATTTTCTCAAGTTCTTCAATAATATTATCTGAGTAACTTTGCCAAGTCAATCGCTGGCATTGCTATGTGATGATCTGAGACAATGAAATCTATCAGACATAACCTTGAGCTTGACTAGTATCAAACAAAACAAAGCAGACAAGCTTTCTAAACGCTGGCTATGTCAATAAATACGAGGGCCTGCGCCCGGCTTTCTTTTGGTGAAAGTCTCTCGCTGAGAAGATAAATGTACCAGAAAACGGAAAGAAACACCACCAACTCCAAGACTGTTCCCTCCATCCAATGTTTGCTAGATGTAGCTGTAGCATTGTTGGTGTAAACTTTTCCACTCATCCCGCCGTCTCGCTTGAACACATGCAACACATTTCAACCGAATTAATATTCGCGCCTAAAGCAAGTGCCTACAAAGGGATGAGTTGTTCCCTCGGGGGCTCATTTTGTTGGCCATCCTCCAGAACTCCCGGTTCTGCCCGTGTTTCTTCATTCTCTGGTGGTCTCTGCACATTGTCTTGCTCTGTGCCAGTACTGGCAGTCGGTTCTTCGCTTCCATTCTCGCCTTGATTGTCGTTGTTTTCATTATTTTCGTCGTTTTGGGCCGCCGCCGCCGCCTCCGCTTCCCTCGCCTCGGCCTCTCTGCGCTCCCTTTCTGCTCGTGCTGCAGCCTCTAGATTGGCGATGTGCCTCTCGGCAACACCTGGTGCAATGCTGGCGAGGAATAAAAGGCCAGCTCGCTCCAAACGTCGGACCTGAGAAAGGATCCAACTCTCTGGGCCTTGGTGTTGCGCCACAAGTCGCCTTGCCATTTCAGTGGGGTCCGGTTCTTGTATACGCTGCTGATTCTGCTGCTCCGGTCCGGCAACATCCTGTCGGCGTCTTGGTTCAAGAGGAATCAGGTTCTCAAGGTGCCGCCCCAGAGGCCGCCAGACGTGATCAGGAACCCCGTTCAGAACGCCAGTACTAAGCACGAAGATAAACACAGCGATGACAATAATAGTGAGCCATCGCGACCAGCTTGCGTTCGGAGAAGTGAAAAACCAAACGAATAAAGCCAGACGGAATAGGAGCCAGATCTGCGGCCATAGCTGCATTAGCAATGGTGGAAGCGCTGCCATGGGTGGGTTGCCTCGGTGCATCAATGGAGCCATAATCGCCGCGGGATCTGGTTCCTCCTGTGCCTGATTCTGACCTTGGACTCTGTTCGCTGGATCCTGCTGGGGCGCCGCGTGCTGAGGCTGCTGCAGCAAAGGTTGGTGGTGCTGCTGGTGTAAGGGTTGCCCTTGAGGCTGGATCTGGGACAATGGCTGCGGCGCTGCATGGGGCCGAGGATGGTGATGATGATGGTGGTGATGATGATGTCTAGCCCGCAACTGACTTTGGGGATCATGAATTACATGACTAAGAGCAGCGGCTTGAGCTTGTCGAAGGTGAGGGAGGCTTCTCTGGGTCTGAAGCCGCGGCGTATAGTATGTCTCAGAGCTGGCATTGTTGAATAGTAGAGCTCTTGGACCTTCGGGTGATGAGAGAATGTACACCTCAGGTCCTTGCCTTGTTTGAGAGCTTCCAAGGGCTGCAGTAGTAGTAAGTCGAGTAAGCGCAGGGTCGGGAGTTCCCCGTCCGCTACCAGTAATAGAGTTGGGGATAGGATAAATGGGTGCTGTCACTCCAGGCTGGGCCAAGGGGCGGTTGTGAAGAGAGGTGCTCGAAGCACTCCGCTGCATTGCACTGGTCATTGCCGTGGCGGCTTGATTAACGTCAGCATTCCGGATAATGTTATGTACATCAGCCGGGGATATGGAACCATTAGCCATGCTATTACCCTGTTGCCCAGGTCCCACGGTCCGAACTACAGTCTCAACCTGGTAGGTGTGTCCGTTGGGTCCAACATGTTCGCGGTAGATGGTGTGACCTGGGGCTGGGCTCGCTCGACCGCTGTTGTCCACTCCAGGGATGTTCCCACCTGCGCCATTGTCCCCGACACCGCGCATGCCCATTTGAGCTCTTGTACGTTGGTTCTGATTGAGAGCTCTCGCCATGGCCTCTCGTTGGATATTATTCAGCCACTGTGTCATGTTCTGGTGGTGCTGTTGGAAGGCCGCAGCTTGCTCTGGGGTATGAGATGGGGACGGGGACGGCATGCGCGGCTGCGGGAACGGGTTGGAGGTCGGGGGCATTGAGTTCCTCCAAGCAATCCCTGGCGGCATCTGGTATCCGAAGGCATGGCCGTGAGGATGTTGAGGTTGTGGTCGCGGAGGATTCGTTGGCGGGGCAGAAGCGGTTGGGCTGGGACCTCGCGCTGTAGCTGGCGCTGAAGCGGTAACAGGGGCGGGAACAGAGGGCGCAGTTGGAGTTGAAGACTGGCCATCGTGCATATCACGAATGACGAGGTGAATTGTTTGCTGCTCAGTGGTACGGAGCTGTAGCCGGGAAAAGTCATCTAGTTAGCAAGTCGCAACCTAAGGCAAGCTGGAGGCCAGTTCAGGAGTAACGTACCGCGTCGGCACCAAAAATGTCGAGCAAGGTATCCGACTCGCGGACAATGGCACGTCCGCGATGAATCAATCGCTGGTGTTCATCGGCAGGGCGCAAGGGAACAGTCTGGCGAATCTTGTCCTTGAGCTGTTTGACTGTGGTGTTGGCAGCAAGACCAGGGAAAAGCAGGGGGCGATTCACGCCAACAGACGGTGACAGGACCTGCACGTTAAAGGTTTGCTCGTCAACTGCTGAGGTCGAGGCAGTGGCAGGTCTATCGTCGTCGGGACGAGTCGCGGAAGGCATGGAAGCCATGATGATCAAGCTGATAGCATGCCACTCCTAGTCGCAGCTCGGTGGTAGTCAAGCTAAGGGAGGATGAAGCGGTCCGAAGTGTTGAGGTCAAGGAATGTCGAGGAAGAATAAAGGACGGGACGGATCGACACGGATGAAACTACAATTCAAGGGATCATATGTCGGTAATCGACAACATGAGGGTTCGCCTCCCTCTCCCTAGTCGTGGCTGTCGATCTACGAGAGCTCACGCCTTCAAGAAAAGCACCGACTTGTTGACTGACGTCGGTTTGGATTGTCTTACTAACACGAAACGGGTCGCATGTCCAAGGGAACTTGATGGCAGGCGCAGAAGCAATCGTGTATGCGTGGTGAGCTGGAACCATACGAAACAATAGAAGCTAAAGGAGAGATTATAGAAGTAATGTAGTCATTCGCTTTAAAAAGGCGATTTGCCGTTGTGAGGTGAAAGAATGGTGAAAGATGTGGTTCATCAACACGGACAATGGTCAGGGTGGCCTTTTGGGGCCTTGCTACTAAGCTCAGGTACAGTCCATTAGCCTGGGCTGCGACAACGGCAGCGGGCAGTTGCGGTGTCGGTACGTACCTCCCGTTCTTGCCAGAATGCATTCTGCCTTCCCGTCGCTGACCCCCACCTCTGATTGGCTGGTTTCAGGTACCTGTTTCTGTTCGTCCCTTCTCAAGCTTGGCCGTCTCTCGGGGGTCGGCGTCTCTTGCATCCGAAAGCTGCAGCCCACCAAGAAGCTGAATGTGGCTAACAAGCTTGAACAGCCGCAATCCATCGTCATCGCTGGTTTTTGACGTCAACATCCATCAAAAAAAGGTCCCCTTCTTTTGAGAGGCTTCGTTTGCCTTTCTCTTGACCTCCATCAACTTGGCGCATTGCGCAATTGAAAGATTATAGCTAGAGACAGCGTTCAATCGCTGTCAATTGTCGCTGCCCGCCATGGCTCCGACCCTTGGGCCTGGCTCCTCCCAGCTCGGTAGTCACATGCTCCGCTACTCATTCTACACCCACGGTCGCTGTGCAAACTGTTACTCGTCGTCGACCTCACGACACATGTTCCTGGCTTCGACGAGATCGAGATGCCTATCACGGCCTTCGACCTCTTCAATTCGAACTTTCGCCTCCAATTCGGGCAAGAGGCCGAGATTTTCCCAGCGTCTCGGCGAGGCCATGCGCAACACCAAAATCCAATGGTACCAGATCCCTGTCGGTCTAGGTATTGGATTCCTCGGCCTCGTCCAGTTCTATAAGGTCTCTGCTCGGGAAAAGGAGAGGCTTGAGATGGAAGATGGACAGGAGGGCACAAGGACGCCAAAGAAGCGTGCCAGGGTTCGTCCCGATGGTCCTTGGTATGTCAATTGCTTCTGCCCCTATTCCCATATCGGTACTAACTTGTGTCTAGGCAAGTCCAGGTCATGTCAACTCTACCTCTGAAGGCTATCTCTAGGCTTTGGGGTCGATTTAATGAACTGACTATTCCTTATTACCTTCGGGTTCCCGGTTTCAAGCTTTATTCTTGGGTCTTTGGCGTCAAGTTTGTTCCCCTCATTGACCCTCCAGTAGACCTTGACTAACAAGTTCAGCCTTGACGAAGTATCCGAACCTGATCTCCACGTCTATCCCAACCTCGCATCCTTCTTCTACCGTACTCTTAAGCCCGGTGCTCGACCACTCGACCAGGATCCTCATACTCTCCTCTGCCCTTCCGATGGCAAAATTCTCCAATTCGGTCAGATCCAAGGCGGTGACATCGAGCAAGTCAAAGGCATGACATACAGCATCGATGCTCTCCTCGGCAAAAACACACCTCCTCCTAGCATTTCAGGCAGCACATCTTCGGAGAGCAGTCGAGCTTCCGAATCCACCGAGATGTCACACGAAGAAGCTCTTGTCAAGCAGGATGAGGAGTTTGCTCAAGTCAACGGTATCTCATACACTCTACCCGATCTTCTCTCTGGTGCTGGAAAGCCGGCTCGTTCAGCAAAGGACGAATCCATGCCTGCATCTCCTGGTACAGTGTCCGAGGTCCGTGCTGAGCTCGCTCTGGGTGAGCGGCCTTGGTACGATCTCGTGTCTCCCGACCAGACTACATCCCTCTACTATGCAGTCATCTACTTGGCTCCAGGCGACTACCACCGTTTCCACTCTCCCACCAACTGGGTTGTCGACCGCCGACGCCATTTTGCTGGTGAACTTTACAGTGTGTCCCCGTATCTTCAGCGAACTCTCCCTGGTCTTTTCACTCTGAACGAACGTGTGGTGCTTCTGGGTCGCTGGCGCTGGGGTTTCTTCAGCTACGTCCCCGTCGGTGCAACCAACGTTGGCTCCATTGTGGTCAACTTTGATAAGGAACTGCGAACCAACAGCCTTTTGACCGATACAGCAGCGGATCGAGCGGCAGAGGAGGCGGCTAGCAGGGGTGAGCCTTACCAAGGCTTTGCTGAAGCGACATATGAAGCTGCTAGCCCTGTCCTGCGCGGCCACGCCCTCCGACGTGGTGAGGAGATGGGCGGTTTCCAACTAGGCAGTACCATTGTACTTGTTTTCGAGGCACCCTCAGGTAAGACGGGTGAGAATAATGAGCACAGCGGATGGGACTGGGCTGTGGAAAAGGGGCAAAAGGTGAAGATGGGACAGGCTTTGGGACGAGTTGTTGAATAAGACATTGTACCATGTACAAAGATTAAAAGGCGAGTCTAGCGTTTGAATAACTACATATATATAATTGTATATCACTTCATAAAGCCAAGACATTTATCACTTGGTTCTTTTCTACTTGTTTATAGCCATTGGGTATCAGCCACCTATCACTATACTACAATCATATCTAAGTTATCAATAACCAGGCATCATCAGGATGTATTCATGTAGATCAAGGTGAGCAAAGCAACATAAACGGTTTCGTTATGGTAATTTTTATTCGGTCTAAGTCTAGGTAGACGATGCAAGCGCAAGGCTCATGCTTCTAATTGCCATTCGCTAAAAAAAATGCAAGTTTCTATTCCCAATCCCAATTATCGTTTCGCATGCTTTTATTAAGACGTTTAAGCACCAAAGACCTTGACGCGCTCCTCGAGAGGAACGTAGTCCTTGGGAGCAGCCTCGCCAGTCTTGGCACCAAAGACAAGCTGGGCGTTGAGGGACCAGGTGCTAGGGACCTTCCAGGTCTCAGCGACCTTCTCGTCGATCAGAGGGTTGTAGTGCTGGAGGTTGGCGCCGAGACCCTCAGCCTCGAGAGCAGTCCAGAGGAGGTACTGCTGGATACCAGCGGACTGGTGGGCCCAAGGAGGGAAGCGGTCGGCGTAAATGGCAAACTTGGCCTGCATCTTCTCGACGGCGGCGTTGTCGACGAAGAAGAGGGCAGTTCCGGCGGCGGCCTTGAAGCCAGAGATGCGCTTGGAGGTGTTCTCCCAGGCCTCAGGGGGGACGATGGCCTGGAGGGCGTTGGCAGTGATGTCCCAGAGCTTGTCGTGCTCGGCACCGTAGAGGACGACGACGCGGTTGGACTGGGAGTTGAAGGATGAGGGAGTCTCGAGAGTGGTCTGGTTGACGATCTCGGTGATGCGCTCGGTAGAGATGGGGAGGTCCTTGGAGAGGGAGTAGATGGAGCGGCGGTTCTTGGCCAGCTCGATGAGGGCGTTGGCGGAGAATTTGGCGGCCATTGTGAGTGATGTAGGTTGTAGAAGTGTATAAGTGGTTGGTGTAAGTGTGTGTGTGTATAGGATGAGAAGCTATTGATTGCTGGTTTGAACGAACAACGGGGACACAAGCCAAATATATATGCCAATGCCCTCACTTCACTTAGCTACCCTCCAACATCCCATTGCCCCGCCATATTGGCCCCGCCATCAACTATTGTTTGCTGGGAAAAAACACATCAGACCCTGCCAACTTTTCGCAATCGCAACGCTCCACACTCAATGCGAAGCCTCCACTGACTAATGCAGCGCCGGGATTGCATCAGTCAGGTACTCAGGTACTGTTTGTAAGCGGCAGCTCGATTTTTCATTCGCGCGCGCGAAGCCTTCTCGGTAGTTCCACCACCACTGGACTCATGTCAGGAATTATTCAGCCGGATGTATTATGCCCAAAAGAGTTAAGACCCCGGAGCGGAGGCTACCCTGAAGCCGTATGTTGGCAGCTTTGGCATCACTATTTTTCTGATTGATATGACATTATGAATACGTTTCCATTGTAGTATCTATGAGATGTTTGTCTCATGTCTGTATAAAGTTCTTTACTATTGCCATGTTTAGATTACCATACTCATAATGTTGGGCATTACTCTCCAAATTCGATAGTTGTAGTGTTAGTGGAAGTAGTGGATTTGATATCTGAGAGCACCTACACACCGCCACGGATATAACGTTCCAAAACAAATGCATAGTTCCGACTTGAACCCGACCGCAACTTTGCATCACTATGTTAACAATCTTTTTCCATGTTCTGCCCCAACCATGATACGATATTCTATCAATCTCGATCTTTATTCGCAAGCAAACTGTTTACTCAATGAACAGATCCATGCAAATACTTGATCATCAAACAGTTCCATTCTGATGGAGTGTCTCTGATTCAAGCCTTGGATCTGCTCTAGCGTGATATCCCACGGACATGCTAATGCAAACCTGGGCTACCGCGACAATTGCTTTGCGATACGCGCGCGCGACAGATTGATAATGCACCGAATGGGCCCAACCGGGGTCGAATGCCCGCTGACATAAACACGGATTTCAGAGTCGATGCCACACCAAACCGAGTCCCGAGCCTATCATGTCAAGCGAGACGCCAGGAACGGAAATCTGGCGCCATGAGGCTGGTATCTGACAGGGCACCCTGTGAATCTGCATCTCCTGTTTTGAACTCCTCAAGCCATCTCGCGCCAAGATGACAACCTTGTGGAGCGGGCTGGACCCCGAAGCTGCTCATCTACATGTAATCCAATAATCGGCCTCTTACATAGACGCATTCCCACCTTATCGTTCCATCATGAAACAGTCACATCAAAGTAGATCTTGAGGACATGGGTGGTCAGCCAAGCTTGTCGATCATACAATCCTTATCATGAGATACCAGTGTCAAAAAAGCAATCACACATCACTATTCAAGTTTATGGGTCCAGATGTTATTCAAAGTTTGTAGATTCAGTTTCCCAGCGCGGATAGAGCAAGTTCTTGACAATCGTAGTTTGTCATAGACCGCCGCTATGGGTATTTTTCCATACAAGAAATAATCAATGTGCGACCTGCCAGAGTTTTGCGTCGCCAGATAAACAACCAATACCATGCCCCCTGTAACGCCGTTACCATGTCCCAATGCTCCTCTCGTCTCGAACCAGAAAATGCCAAATGCTATACTTCTTGCTTGCGCCGCGGCCATCTAACTTGTGTCGGCTCGCAACCTTCCCTTTTGTTTTGGTACAATGCCCTCTGCTTCTCGTCTTCCCCCTTACGATAACACATAGCCAACGCCTACCAAATTCCTGTGTTGTTTCAAGCGTTCCGTCGAATAGAGAATTGTGAAGCGAGTTTGTTTACCAGGTCTCGGAAATGTACTTGCCCTCGTCCTTCTTGAGCTTCCAGAAGTTGCGAGCCTCCTCGCGCTCGAGGTTGCCCTTCTCCATGGCGACATCACAAAGTGCGTCCTCGACACCCTCGCCCATACCCTTGCTACTTCCACACACAAAGATACGTCCATCGAGAGAGTTGATGATGTACCAAACCAAGTCCGACTGGTTGATAACCTCTTCTTGGACATATTTTCCGGTACCAACTCGGCTCTGGACCACGCGCTTCACCTCCTCCTCGTGGACACCCCACTCACCACTGTAGATCTCATCTACAAGCGAGTCACGAATGCCCTGAAGAACCCAGACCTTGTTTGCGCAGTTGGCCTGCTTGAGACGGCGCTGGACAAAGCCACGGAATGGGGCAATACCAACACCGGCACCAATCAGAAGCATAGGTCCATCGGAGTTGAATTGCTTGGCTAGAGGGTTGGCCATCAAGCCCTTGAACATGGGGATGAACACCTCAGGGGCACGTTCACCAGCGTCCTTAGCTCGCATGAACTTATGAGCTTGTCGCTCAAAGAATCCTGATCCCACGCCAGCACGGCAGCCACGTCGCCAGTCCATAGAATCATGGACTGTCACAGCAATCTCAATCAAACGGCGCTGGGCGTGCTCTCGGAGCGTATATGACTCAGTGGGGTCATTTGAGAGAGAGTAGAATCGAGGCATGAGTTGAGCTTGGACGGAAAGGAGTTGGTCCATAGGAGGGTGAGAGCTGGGGAATGCGTTAAGAATTTGGGAGAGAGTGGTGTGAGGACCACCGCGGAAATCAGAGAAGATGCTGGCACCCTGGTTAGAGCAGAGGTACATAAGAATCTTCTTCTCATTGGCAGCAGTGGCGTGCTCGGCAATCACACGAAGAAGCTCCTTGGTGGGAGCATACGACTGAATGTCGGTAGTCCAAGTGAGGAGCTCGCGACGGGTAGTGATGAGCTCTCGGGGCTTATCATCACCCCAGACGGTAGGCCAGCGACCCTTGGTAGTCTTCATGAGAACGGGCTTGTCACGCTGGAAGCGAGGAATCATGAGGGCGTCGAGGATCTCGTCAACCGAGATCTCATCGTTGGGAGCCATAACACCAATGGCACCGCCAACCTTAAAGTCAAATACCTCCTCTGGTGGGTAGTCGGTGATGTCTAGATCAAAATGGAAAGTTCGCTTCTCAGCACCAGGCTTGGTGAGCTCACGAGTGTTGTGGATCTTGGCCGGATAGACATTGTGGGGAGGGTGAGGCTGAACGAAGCGAGGAGGCTGAATTGAGGTATCGACGCCCTCGTATCCAGGACCGGGAACAAGATGGTTGTTCTTGGGAGAGGCTTGCTCAGAGTCGGAGGCCAGGGAGATGGCCGAGTCGGAAGGAGAGGTGGTTGGCCGAGGGATCGAGGTAAAAGAAACAGTTTGCTCGGGCATAGGGATGACACCCGTCAGGTTGGCGGGGATGTTCTCAAGACGAAGACCAAGAGACTTGAAGGCGTCATTATCAGGCAGAGGGACCTCCTCATACTCTATACTGCTTCGGTCTCCCATGCAGCAAGCACCACCACAGCATCGCCCCACATACTCAGCTGGTGTTTCTCCAGTAATTCGCTGAATGTCCCTAGCATTCTGGGCAATCAGACGTGTAGATGCGCGGCGGCGGCGCTCGATGGGGATGACGGGCTCATCTTCTTGAGAATCGGAATCGTCTGAGTATGTCAATGAGGGAGCAATTGAAGGAGCACCCTCAGCCATGATCAGTTCGGAATGAGGTGGAGCGGCGGGGTTGACGATGCCGTCAATTCGAATTACTGGGGTAGTCATGATGGGCCAAAGATGTGTATTGACCACCCGAGTAAAGTTGTTGTTAAGTTGCCTGAGTGCTGGTTGGAAGTGTTGTTGGATACCTCTTCGAAGCAAGAAAATCGTGGCGGTTTTTGTGAAGTGGTTCGAGAGTCGACGTCAGGATCCGAAGAGCATGACGATCCGGCAACAGGGATGTGTGTACTGTCGCTGTAGAGAGATTTTGATATGGGTGGAATTGGATTTATGTTCTAGGATTCGTTGGATACCTAGAAGGACAACAGATGCGATTGATAAGATGCTGTACACAAACAAGAAGGTTTGGTGGTGTGTGGGAGAAAGAACTTGAAGAAGGTTGGAGGGGGCAAAGACTCAAATAGCGGCCGACAGCGGGAGGTTTTAAAAAAATGGAAGGAACGCGCCCCCGATGCGGGTTGGGGATATCCACGGTGGGGCTTTGTAGGGTGCTGGGGCGTCATGTCTGCATCGTCGGGCAAAGGGGGGTGTGAGAATAGACGCATCGCATCGACTTGCTGGTTTTCGCAATGCATCTTTGTGGGAGCCAATACAGTACCGCATCTAACCCCAACTACCAAGATTTGGTGCCAAGCTGTGCTTCCTTCCTTTGTGAAAGTACTAGCAAATGGCCTTCGACTCGCCAGACGACATACAGAGAGTCACTAGGACTAGGTATTGTGATTATGTGAATTTTACATATCATGACTTGTTCCGAGGTACAAGTTACAACTACTGATTGGATACCCGGCAATCCAATCACTTGGGTTCCCGGACACCAGTATCTTATTCTCCTTTCCCCAGGGGAGGACCCGAATTCGAGAGGTCTGGGGCGGTTCTAGCCCACCCCAGCTGGTGTGTGGGCTTGGCAACTCATCATGCTCAACAGTCCAGGATGGAGGATTCAAGAAGGCGTGGTAATTGCTTGGAGATGATGAGCAAAAGGGGGCTTGAGAGTTTATCCAGGGTTTCGGCAGGACTGACAAACAAAGGTCCGAAACAGGAGGTCTTTTTTTCCCGCTTGTGCGCCTCCATGTCGCAATTTTGTTATCAATCAATGTTTAATCAATCGCCTTAATCAATCAGTCAGTGCTTGTCTCACCTTTCTGTAATCAATCTGTGCACGTGGGCTAGCACAGCACAACAGTCTTGCAATCGTCCATTCTGCTACAATTGTCGGGATACATTTCCGCAAACTAGTAACTATCATCGCGACAAACCTCCACACTCCCGCTCGATCATGCACCTCTTGTTATCGAGCGTCGATAGACGGCGAAGGGTTTCGCTCTGGTTCCCTTCCATGACGGGCTATGATCTAATGCTTGCCGATCCAGTGACCGGTTTGTGCAACGCTGGCCGGCTTGCACAAGTCTTTTTTGTGATTGGTCCATCCGTCTAGGACCCCCTTCATCAATCAGCCACTCATTGATCAATGCTTTATCCTGACACATCAAATCTTTTGTGCATGCCCTTGGCAGTGGACAGCGTCACCAGATCGTGCAGTTCTAACACCGAGGTTCGGCATTCCGATTGCTTTGTATTGTACATGATGTTTTGACAAGTTATTACATTTGATCAGCTAGACAGACAAATTACCAGTTATTCAATAATTCGACAGCGCGACTAATAACGGCACAGCCTAGAACAACCAGGAAATGCAAACTTTGAATTTAGGGTAAGATGACATGCATATAACTCTCTGAATCGGCTTGCCCGACACCACAACTCGCCAAACCAGAGAGCAACCTTTTTGGTGTGATCAGCGTGTCTTGGAACATTTCTTTTTTTCTATTCTGACAGCCTAGACGCACACCTTGTAATGCATAGCGCAATAAATTACAGTTCAAGGACCTCAACGGCGCGCACACAGAATCGTACGAGGCACCCTTGAACCGGATCTTTTCGGTTCATGAAGATGTATCCTTACTGTCGACTAACATGTCAGAGGACACTACACATTTTCATGAAGCCATGGGTGCTCTCGAACGGCGGTCAGAATCCACTACGATCACATCAACTCATGAGGCTCTGTCTGGTCATGTTAGTATCGACAAAAAGACAAGGGTTCGGGTCCAGCAACCGACCACTCACCGCAGGCGTTAATCTAACCGAGTCAACAAAGACGACTGCTCCAGCTTTGGGTCATGCCACCACGGCATTCTCACCTGGAGAGGTACCGTCTATTCCCGCGATTGTGGCCTGTCAATTCCGTATATTTCCCCAACAGCCATGAGCCTTAAAACCAGGTACGAGTACGCCCGTTTACTCACCGAGGCTTTGTCAAATGTGAAGCAAGGGAAAAGCAAAAAAAAGTCAGAATCAGCTCATCGCATTGAGCCGGATCTTCCTGTTCCTCTCACCCATTGGGTATCCGGTCCACAGCCGACTCTTTGAGCGGAACCCGCCCGATGGCCGAACCGAGCGTTTCCGTGGGGCGTCCCGAGGAAAAGGAAATCAACATGCAATCCGAGGTGGCAGTCAGTCACTGGATAACGGCGACGCCCGCAGCTATCTCCCAGCTTCGTATCGTATCGATTGGATTGTTATCATTATCAGATTAGTATCCGTCCGCTAAATGCCGGCATCGCAAGCGTTCAGTCCTCCCCCCCTCCTTTTGTGTTTCCCTCCCCGCATTCTTGATTCGTTGGGCTTCCATGCGTTCCCCCATTTTTGGTCTCCGAGTCTGAAGCCGATGCACGATGATGGGTAATGGATGAGCTGTGACTGCTTTTGTCTCCCCCGCAATCGTACAGATCATGGAGGACAACCCGACAAGCGGCATTGCGAGATTTCATTGCCTCTTTTAGCCCATCTACCGACGAGGGAGGAGCTCCCCATTCCCCGTCTGGAATTACCGACTTTGTAAGGATAAAATGGGGTGCGTCTTGGAAGAGTCACATGCCTTCGCTTTCGCCTCCCCCATTCTTCAATCTTGATATCCCGACACCAACATGTAGGATGGTCCGTGACTTTCCATGGATTGAAAAATTTACACTCCTTCCTTTTGAGCCTTGGGTCTAAACTTGCTTTTTAGCAGCTTCCGCATGGTCAGGACACCCCCGCCCCGGACATTCTTTCCTTATTCCTCCTTTCTAAACTGCGGGCTCCAACCAATCGGAACGTCCCAACAAGCCATCCCTTCAGCCCTGACCAAGCGCCAAAACGTGTTATCAGATGAAATTTTTATCAATCCCATCTAATCTCGGACCTCGCTTTAGATGATGAGATGCAACCTGTTAATTACGAGTACACACGTGTACTCGTGTAGGTACCTCTGTAGTAATAAGCTCACCGATCTCGGGGCTTTGCATATAGTGACTAGAACAGAGTTTCTTGTCTACGTTTTGCTAATGCCCAATGTACCCACAGCCTGTTGTTGGGTTGTTTCGCTGGCGCTTTCGTACATCTGCATGTGTTGTTCTGCAGCTCCATTACCTCGTAGCAATCACGTGTAACTTACAGCATAAATGAATGTAGTCAGACAGTCAATGCTACTCCTTGCTGAGTGAGCTGGTCTGTGTCAACCACGAACACGAATATCCTCAGGGATCCCTTTCACCGACAAAACTTCGTGTTACGCTGTCTAAAGAACCTGATATTTAAACAGGGATAATGGAAATGAATTGCTTTTCGTAGAATTTGTTGACAGTGTGACTTGTCCCACAACAAAGACAACGCTGTCTTCAGCCCTGACCCAACTCGATGGGTCGCGTAATAAGCCACGATCTGATAAGATGGAAGGAATTTTACTTCTGTGGAGTGTCCGTCAAGTACCGGCCCCTTGACTAGGTGTCCAGACAAGGGTGTATCCTGTCACATTCGATCGTTTGGGCGCTACGCTCTTGGCTTTGCTACTCCCTCCCTCGTGTACTTGTACCAATAATTTACTTACGTATTGTGAGCGCCCTTCCTTGGACTGTCCCTCGTCGAAACCATGGCGCTGAACAAGCCCGTCCCGGGTCACCGCCATTGATTCCGTGCCAACGCTGACGTTGACGCCCCTTTACCAAACCTGAAAATCCATCTGTTGGATCCGAGCCTGCCCGTCATCACTTTGCTGCCGCTCCAACTTTTGTCGGTGCTGCTGTCGTTCCGTCGCTGACACCTTGGTTGCAATAGTCTGTTGCTCCTCGTCCTCGGCTGCATTCAAGTAGGCCAGCTTGATGCGGATCGATCCTGTGATAGTGCCGTTGCAACGTAGGTTCTGCCATGCCCCAAGTTCTGGCAGTTGTCCTCTCAATACCAGCTCGCAGAGGTCGACATATACTTCGCCAATAAGCTCTAGCATTTGAGCTCCCCACACAGAGATTCTCAAATGGTAGCACATTGGCGAATCATGTACTTCAAATCGGAATTCTTCGTTCCTGGACCAATGTTAGCGTCAAGGTATAGTACCGGTACCAATCACTCTGCCAGAACAACAGGGATCATGGGACATATTTCGACCTGATCTAGCAGAAATGACAAAACAGAATTGGATGACATCCACTTTTTAGCCATCCGGTAAACAAATTATTTCACTCACCAGATTGGCTTTGGCGTTGCTCTCTTAGCCGGTTGGCTTTTCTGGACATTGTACCCGTACCAGAGCACGCAGGTGTGGCCGATTTTGTCACCATTCAAGTCTGCTTCACCGACCGAGACGACTAGGCGGTTTGACTTCCGATTGCTTGAACCGAGTCCCTGTTCTGTACTGAAACGTGCATGGTTGGCCGATATAGAAGTAGGTCGATCCAGGCTCAGGAGGTCTGATGATGACAGCTTGTTCCGTCTCTTGTCCACTAGTACCTGGCTAGCCAGGGAGCCCACGGTTCCATCCACTGTTTGTCGAACATGCCTCAATTCTACCAAACTCGCGGGTCGCGTAATATTTGAATCGTATCCGGAATCAAGGCTGCTCAGTCCTGATACCGATCGTAGTGGAGAAGTACAATCAAAGGGATCTTCTGCCTTGTGTCCTGCTGTATGCCCGGCTATAGGGATTGGTGTTGCCGCTCCGTGTTTTGCCTTATTTTTCTTTACAAGGTTGCGGGATTTGACATATCCCACAAACTGGGTTGCCGGATGCTCTGGTAGGAGGTCCCACAGGACGACCGGTACGGATAGCAGTAGAAGTGTTGAATAGCTGCGGTAGACGGCCTCAACGCTCACATGTTTTGCCAAAAGCGGAAATTGCTTCAACCATCGAGCGCAACTCGCGGCATCTAAGACTTGGTCCTCCTCCAATGCAACTGTCAAAAGAACATGCGGCGCCACTCGTTGTCCATTAGCGCCTATTGCTAATAACGCCTGAATGCGGTCCTCTGTCGAGATGTAGCTATCTGACTGGATCCTTTCCGAGAGATTCTCGACGGTAGACCCAGGTATCGCCCGAGACGACGATACGGACTCAGACTCTTCTTCGAGCATCCGACCTAGTGTGATAGAGGCCGTATGTGGATCAGATGTTGAGAGGATGTAAACTGGCGTTTTTCTTGACTCAATCAGTCTTCCCTGGGATGACCGGCCCGGCTGCGCATGCTTAAGCCTAGTCAGGATCTCACTGTGCAGCATCGCGGCTGAGAAGGGAAGTTGTGAGGCCCACTCCCTCATCACCTCGATTAATGTATGAGTAAATGACTGTGTCCCGGGACGAGGGGTCCATGTCTCAAACCCACAAGCTGCGATGGTTTCTTTGATGTTGGTCGGTCGCTCAGTCAATGGAGCGGCGCTTGCACCCGCACAGCAGTCGAGAAGCAGAAGGACGTCGCATTTGGCCATTTCAAATAAGGTCTGAATCGCAGACCACTCTACAGTAGCGTAGCTCTTATCATCCTTACTATAGAGTAGTTAGCCCTAGCTGATTACGGGAAGCCTTTCTCATACCAGGACCAGGTTGACTGTCTGGCTTTGTTGATAACACCGTGCCCGCCGTAGTAGACTACAAGAAGGGTATCTTCGTTTTCATGCTCTTCGACGAAGCTCAGGGCTTTGTGATTGAGCTTGCGATGAGAGTTTTGAGAAGGGATGAGGAATTGCTCCGTTGTGAACCCATACAAATCACGAAGAACCTTGTGCAACTCGTTGAGTTCCCACTCAACTTCGAGTTCATCTTCTTCCCATCGTATAAGCAGAACCTCAACTTCTTTGTATCGGGAATAAGCAGAGTTTGGAAATGCCCTCTTTGCAGACTTGAACTTGTCAGTTGTGTTTCTTACAAAAGCGTACAGGCCAATTACCAACTGGAGATCTTGGACAAAGCGCTCGAAGTGGCCCATGTGATGGTGTGACTTTGTCGTATCATGAGTTGTGAGCGGAGGAAGGCAGACATTAGATGTGAGAGATATCGAAGTGTGTGACGATGCATCAGAAGCTTGCTGCTCGAGTAAGAGGCGGGACCTTACGATTCGAATGTGTTACCTACGACGAACGGGCTTGATGTACTGCCACTCGCTGAGCTTTGGAAGCCCTCAAACTTGGCCCCGAGTCCCTGAAAATCTGCCATTTTCAAGATGAATAATGTTTGAATGAATTAGAATAGCTGATATCGAGAAGAGGATGATAAATTTTGAGGTTGGCTGGCGACAGAAAGAATCGCGTTTGTAATATAAGCCAACAATGGTGCAAATAACGGCCACCCCATTTCTCACCACCCTCTGAGAACAGTGAAAATTTTTTCCATCCTGCAGCCGGCTCCCTCATATCTGACGTCGAACATGTTCGCAAATTAGTTGGCCATTGCCCGACTGACCTTGCAGTCGACAGATATGGTGATGGTTGCCTCGTCTGTGGTGGCTTGACTGTTGGCAAGGCACACACGTAGATCAAAGATAGACTCGGATCAGCCAAAGAGAGAGCAAAAAACATTTTTCAGAGCAGGGTTCCTGGAGCATGATGTGAAAATATTTTCCAACAACGGGCGTCTGGGGTAAGCATTGGCTATAATGATTGGTGTTTGAGGACTGCCTCATGTTCAATGTGCAAACGGAAACAGGAACATTGTGGGGGAACGTTGCGGGGGAGGAGGAGCGGAGCGGATCGAACAACGGTCAGGTTAGATGGGCGAACCATTCAACAACATTGTGTGGTGTGTTGGGTAACGTACCGCTTGGCTTGATGAAAGGATTTTTGAAACATGAGTTGGTATACTGTCAGGCGCTCTAGTAGATAATTGAGGCATCTACGCCGAGCTCAGGTAATAGAGCTCAAGATGATAAAGTAAATCAGGTACTCTAGTCAATTCTTAGCATGAAGTGTGCTCTGATTGTCATAGCAACTCATCCTGAAGTGAGGTGGTGTTTCAATTATTTGTTAGGCCGCCTGGCTGTATAAGTTGTGCGACTGTATCTGATCTAGCGCTTGCAAGAAAGCTGACACAGAGAAGCTTGGCAGATGAGATTTGATGCTGAGAAACCAGAGATGTCAAGGACAGGCTTGAATACGCTCGATCCCTGGACAAAATGGGCTTTGCAAAACCATGCCACGAAGGAAGATTAAATCGCATCTTAAGGTCATGGTGGAAGTTTCCGTAATAGATGTAAACCCAAACTTTCGAGTAATAGGACATTGTAGTTCAAGGACTCCCTGAACAGTGGACGATATGACACGTTTCGCAGCTTTCGTTAGTGTTTGCATCCTGGGGAAAGAATTTGTAGACTGAATAAGTTTTCAACCTCTTGAGTAGTTGCTGATGACGTTGACTGCTACGTATACAGGTGGGTAGCATCACGGAAATGTGCATCTAGCAGCTGTGGTTGCGATGGCTCCAGACTCAAACATGATAAACATGTGGCCTCGAAGTTAAGGCCAACGACATTCGAAACCGTATAACGAGTCTCATGGTATCGCTGAGGCGTACCGGTTTACCCTTTTAGCATATGCGTGATACAAATGTAACAGCTGCTACTACAGAGTTGCCGCGTCTTGTGTGTCGAATTGGGCTCCAGCACATCATGTCTGAGACTTGGGGGTCCCGGTCTGCGCTCAGAGCAAATTCATCGTCAGGGATGAGCTGAGCTGCAAGGTGAAAAGTGACCGAAAGAACAGAGCGATAGATAAAGAGGGGTCAAAGGTCGTAATCAAGAGCTGTCGTTGGTTGAAAGGCAGATCCAAATGTCCCAGACGCGCAGGGTCTCTGACGGAAGTCGACGTTTCCGCTGCTGGTCAGCGGCGCTAGTGAATGGAAGTCCCGGCATCCGAGAGACTAGGGGAATTCCAGATTGGGCACGGGATGCTCTTTTTACAGATCGTGATGACTGACAGGACAGGTTGGTCCTTTTGCTGGTGTTTCTTTGTGAAGTGGAAAGGCTGATACCTATTATTAAAGTGTATTCATGATCACTCTCATTTATTGATGCGGTGAGGTGGGAGTGAGCCAACTCTCTCCCTCAATGCGTTAACCAGGACGTCAAAGGGCAGGCGCAAGCGCAAATGCAAGTGCCAATATGTTCTTCCCTGAAAGAGAGTCCATGCTTTCAGTGCTTCTATGGAAAACAGCGTCTAAAGGCAGATTTCTTCCATTCTTGTATTCTACTCATTCCATTCAACAGCAACGATCGTCAAAAAGGCGGGTAATGCTCATTTTCGTGCAGCGCTGCTCCATTATATTAGACACGATTTGTACGCCGTAGTCAAAGGCCTCACACGCTACTGATACCCCAGCGGCAGGCTAAGATCCGGAGGTGGCTCCTCCCGAGAGTCGCTCTTTGAACCAACTTGTTTCAGACAAACACAGACCAACGACTTCTCTATCAAGTGACACAGATATGGATCGTCCATTCAAAGCCAACGAAATCAAGCCAGCTTTCAAAAGGAATGTCATCCCGCCCTGTTTCCGTCTTGGCTCTCGCTATGTGTCTCCGAATACTACCTGCAAGACGTTCCTTTGGGTCATAGGTAGCTACTAGAGCCATCGTCAACTCAAGTAACCAACTCGTGGTTGCCCACCACAATTTGAACCTTTCTCCCTGATTCGCTTCGGGTATTTTCTGTCTCGCGTGTTTGGCACGAGTCTCGCCGAGCTGGTCGATCCTTGATCAAGTGTTCTAGAGGTATTCCCTTCGTTGTGGATACGCCTTCTGATACACTGCCGATACCATTCCAAAACCCTCGACGACTTATAACTCACAACATTCACGGATTGCCTGCCACCTTCGAAGGAACTCAAGAGTGGCTTAATCATTATTACCTTCAGATACCTCGTTCTTCATTATTCTTTTTATTCCCGTCGCCCCACAAACTATCTCAAACCTTTACAGCCAACATGAATAACGTATCGAGTCTCCTCGCCTCGCCCATCAGTGTTGATGTTCAGCTTCCAGAACTCGTTAGCGGAGGAAAGCGTGCTGTCTACTACATAACCATCGGCGTTGTTCTTCTCACACTGTGGTTGATACTGTCAAGAAAGGAGACATCCCAACTTGAGGTTCCCTTCTATAAGGCGTCCAAGAAGAAATGGTTGTTTGATGCCGAAACATTGATCAAGGACAGCTACACAAAGGTTCGATTGTCTGCTTTGTGCCCCTAACACTGCATATGCTTATGCTGTACCAGTTTCGCGATCAAGTATACCAGATCAAGGCCACCGAGGGAGTACAAGTCTTGGTGCCTGCACACCTTCTGGGTGAACTCAAGGGACTGCCAGAAGATATCCTCAGCGCAAGAGAGGCTGTAACAGATGTAATACTTAACTCCCAACCGTACAAAATACGCCGTTTGATTGCTAACATAACAGCAGGCACTCCAAAGCAAATACACCAAGTTCTCACCAGGCCACAACGGCGAGTTGCTTTCCTTGTTGGTACGGACAAAATTAACCCAAAACCTCACACGAGTGTTGCCTCGACTCAAACAAGAGCTAGAATACATATTAGCCACCGAATTTCCAGCCTGCGAGGACTGGACATCGGTGAAATGGCAGCCCTTCAGTCTTCGTGCTATCGCTCGTCTTAGTGGCAGAGCTTTTGTCGGACCTTCCATCAACCGAGACGAGAAGTGGATGGACACTTCAATCAACTTCGCTGTTCACGTCTTCACTGCATGTGTCAAGCTTCAGTTCATTCCTGAATGGGCTCGACCTGTAGGACAGCATCTTGTTTCGGAGCTACGCCAAATCCGCAAGGATATCGAGACAGCCAAGGAAATGCTCAAGCCCATCCTCGAGGAACGACTGCAAGACATAGACATCTCTCATGGCGAGGACGCACCTGATGACATGATTCAATGGCTTATCGAAGCGTTGCCTGAGGAGGAAAAGTCTGATCTCACGACCCAAGCAGAGTTGCAGCTGATCATCGCGGCGGCATCTATCCACACGACCAACAATCTACTTTGCGAATGCCTTTGCGACCTGGCAGCATACCCTGACGTCCAGGAAGAACTACGAGCGGAGGCATACCGCATTCTTGAAGTGGAGAAAGGCTGGGAGAAGAAAGAGAACATGGCCAAACTGAAGAAGTTGGACAGCTTTATGAGGGAGGTTCAGCGCCTCAACGGAAACACCAGTGAGTTTCAATACCGCCATCCTCGTATCTAACAACCGTCTAACCAAAACGTAGCTAGTTTTATTCGCAAAGTCATGAAGCCTATCTCCCTCTCCGATGGTACTCTGTTGCCTGCAGGCACCAAGGTCCTCGCTCCCCAAGCTGGTATTGCTCTTGACGAGCGCTATTTCCCCGACCCCGAACGATTTGATGCCCTCCGCTTTTACAAGTTGCGACAAGAGTCATCTGAAGCAAACAATCGATGGCAATTCACATCGCTCAGTGACACATACATCAACTTTGGCGCAGGCAAGAATGCTTGTCCCGGCCGTTTCTTTGCAGGCAACGAGATCAAGCTTGTGTTAGCACATCTACTCATCAACTATGATATCCGCCTCAAGCCGGGCGAGGACCGACCAAAAGCCATGTCGGTCGTCATGTCCAAGGCGCCATCTCCAAACACTGAACTGGAGTTTCGACGACGCTCGTTGGCAGCTTGAATCATGAGAGTAATGAACATAGATCTTTTGATACCCAGTATATTACAATACGCCGTACATAATCAAGGAACACGCATATATGCGTCGTGGTGAATAAAAGATTGATATAGCTCCTAGGAGCGGAAGCAAGAAAACCTCAACCAATATGCGAGAAATGGCCCTCGAATGTCAGAAGTAGACCGCGACTTCCAATTGCGCAGATTGGGAAGCTAGGAGTACCAAAAGGCATGAATTGCATTACTCGAACAGTTCTAATCTAACCAAGACACGATGCAGGGACTCCGGGCGTGGCTATCATATTGGGGTATCATGAAGTCGTAGGTCGGGCAGACACGAACCACCAGCCTGACCTCATAGCATCGTACAATCCTCTCTGATCCCGTGCCATCTCTCTCCGACCGACTAATAACGGCGCGTCCTAGGGGTTGGGTGTAGTTGTAGCTGAAAAGATGTCGTAGTCTTGCAAGAAAAAACAATAAGTGATTGATATCCTTGTTCTTCTTCAGATTCTTTTTGGGATCCACGACCTCAAAAAAGACGTAAGATTCGGACAAATATTGATATTTACAGATCCAACCCACCCGGAACGCCCCTCGCCGTTGTTGAAGAAAAGCCGTCAACCATTTTTTCCCTGATGCAACAAGCTGAAGACAAAGTCTACCGGGAACCGTGAGATACCTGGGAAACCGCATGACACAAAGCAGACCATCTCTTCTCAATCTTCATTCCAAGCGAAATACACAGCAGTATGGCTTAGATCACTCAAGCCTTGTAGCGCTGGTACTCGCCAGCAACCAAACAATGGTCACGCTCGAAGGGTTCTAGAGACATGTTAGTAGGTTGATACAATTGTTAACGGACAGGATAAACGTACCCAGGGTAAGCTGGAACTTGGGCTTAATGGACTCTGCTCGCATCTTCTGGACCTCGTTGGCAAAGACCTCAGCGGGAGGAGCAGTGCTGTCGATACAGTTGGCCTTGATGGAGATGAGAACACCACCGCCAACCTTGAGGAACCAGTTGGCATTCATGGCGACGATGCGGGCCTGATCGGGCTGGGCAACATCGGCAAAGATGACATCGACCATGGGGACGATCATGCGGTAACGAGCAGGCTGACGGGCATCCTCAACAATGGGGACAACGTTGGGTCGCTTGGAGGCCATAGTGATAAGATCACGGCCGGATCGGGAAGAGAACTCGACGGCGTAGACGTAGCCGGTAGGACCGACAATGTCAGCGACGTGGGAGACGGAGGTACCGGAGGCACCACCAAGGTAGAGGACGCGAGAGCCAGGCTTGATGTAGATCTCATCAGCACCACCGGCGATGGCAGCGCAAAGCTTGCTTCGGAAGGGGTTCCACATGCGGTACTCGATCTTGGTAGTGGTAGTGGTACCATCGTCGTTCTTGACAGTCTCGTCGACAGAGATACGCTTCTCACCGTAGACAGACTCGCCGGGGGTTGTGTTGCGGGTAGCAAGACCATCTTCCTTACCACCACGGACAACGAAGACACCGGGGTGACGGTGAGGCTCCTGTAGGGAAAAAAGTTAGATCGCAAAACTTGACGAAAAAGTTAGACATGAGGATCGACATACAATGATGACCTTGGCACCGCCCTTAGCACCAGCAGCACCGCCGCGGCCACCGCGAGCACCACCTGTTCAAATTGTCAGTATGCAGTTCATCGTGTTGTAGATTGTGGTTGATGCTCACCTCGTCCACCGCGACCTCCACGGCCACCGCGATCACCGAAACCACCTCGGCCGCCACCTTTGCGAACAGTCAGTCTTGAGTCCAAAATCTTGCGACAACGACGTCGCGACAGCGCGTTTCATACCTCGACCACCACCTCGACCGCCACGGCCACCGAAGCCGCCGCGATCACCACCGAAACCACCACGGCCTCCACCGCGAGCGCCGCCACGGCCACCACGGGCACCTCCTCGAGGAGTGAAAGGAGCCATCTTATTCGAATTGATTGGGAATTGAACAAGGTTGAAGAAATTAGAAACGACGAGCGGTCGTTATCGAGAAGGAATCCTAGCGAGGCGAGATCGTCGAGAGAAGGCGGACGTGGATCGAAGTCCAATCTTGTCTTTTGTATAGCCTTGCCTGGGGGACGCTGGGCGTTTGGGAGACACTTGAGAAAGAATTTTTTGAAGCTCTATGAAGCTCAGGCCCACCTTTTCTTCTCAAGTTTCTCCGGTTCCGATGTGGCACCGGGGATATGCCAAGAAAGGCATCATGCAGGAAGTCCGTCACGTGGAGATAGCAGATAAGCAGTCAGGTGATACGCTCACAATTGTATGTATCAGTCCGCTTGGAATGCCACAGTACAAGGACAATTAAAAATACTCAAAACTATCTAATAACATTTAGAACACCTATTTAGTCAATTTAAAACTCTTACCAGATTTTTGCGATTTATTTGCGACTTTTGACAATCATTTTCGCATCTCGCACCAGGAGGGCAGCCGAACCCTAAAGCCTCTTTCCCAAAGGAGTGGGGAAAGCGAGTTTGTGGTCCCTCCCGACCTGTTAGGGCAAGAGCTCAGAATTTCTCAATTTCAGCCCGCCAACCCACGTTCCGTCGTCGAAACCGTCACTCACCACCCAAGTCGCCGAGATGGTGAGTAAAATGCGCCCCCGTCGATCGCCATGAATGAAAAGAGGAGGAGATGTTGTTGTACAGATTGTCAGAAATTTGCTGGTGCAATTTTGACGAGACGTCGATGACAAGCGAAACTGCCGTGGTGATGCGAAGGATTTTGAGGATGTGCCATGGCTGACTCTGGCTTTTCCCGCGAATATAGGTTCGATACGCTGCCACCGAGATCCAGCCCTCGAAGTCGGCCCGCGCCCGCGGTGCCTACCTCCGAGTGTCCTTCAAGAACACTCGTGAGACCGCCCAGGCCATCAACGGCTGGAAGCTTCAGCGCGCTGTTACCTTCCTCGAGAACGTCAAGGAGCACAAGGAGGCCGTCCCCATGCGACGATATGCCGGCAGCACTGGCCGAACCGCCCAAGGTACGACTTGCGAGATTCTCTCCCGCTAGCGATGGATTTGAGAGATTCGGAGGGATCGCAAAATAGTTGGAATACGTCAGAAGGACAGAACGCTGACGGATTTTTACTCAATAGGCAAGCAGTTCGGTGTCTCCAAGGCTCGATGGCCCATCAAGTCCGCCGAGTTCCTTCTCGGTCTCCTCAAGAACGCTGAGGCCAACGCTGATGCCAAGGGTCTCGACACCGGTGCCCTGATTGTCAAGCACATCCAGGTCAACCAGGCCCCCAAGCAGCGACGAAGGACATACCGTGCCCACGGTCGTGTATGTTTCCCCAATGATCCGACCTGAAGTTCGCATCTAACTCAATCCACAGATCAACCCTTACATGTCCAACCCCTGCCACATCGAGCTCATCCTGACCGAGGGTGAGGAGGTCGTCCAGAAGTCTGAGGCTGTTGCCGAGCGTGAGCACCTCAGCTCGCGACAGCGCGGTGCCCGTCTCCGCAAGGCCATCACCGCCGCTTAAATACCACCAACCTTCTATCAAATAGACAAAATTTAAGCGCTGGTTGAAAACTGGGTTTACATCGGGCATCTTCTGTGTTGTAACTGTGTGACTTTGACAATACTTTTTGAACAAAGGTACACACACACCAAGACTACAAAACTCGATCAATTGTTCTAGGGTTTTTGCGGGGGCGGTTCGTGGCTTTTCATCTGGTGTATGGCAGGCTACGGTGCAGCATGGCATTAAAGGGAAACGCATGCAAAAATTCGCAAGGCTTTCTTGACGAAATAAAATCAATCAAGTCCTCCTACGTACTGGTTCGTGATCCTGGTAGTGATGTACAGTGATGTGGAATGGCCGATTCTGTGGCATGCAATAATTGACATAGGCGGCTTAACAATCTCGTCATGAGCCTCAGCATAGCACTAGAGCCAGGGTCTTCTTCACCCCGGTCAAAAGCCTTGAATGGAACCATGGATCTAAGCGAAGTAGACGTATATTCATTGATCATTTCAAGATACAGTTGACCCATCCACATACACAATCTCCCAATCGTTCATAGCCATTGAAGGCCGTAATCGTTCATATTCATGCTCATAGCAATGTGCCCTTTCTATTGATACCAAATAATCCTGCCTGATTCCCAAATCCCCTTAATACAGTGCAACAAATACAAGACCCTCCCCTGGGCCGATTTTGCGCCCAACCTTGAATGAACACAATGCTGGCTATATGTTCCTAGAGAGCATGTCGAGTCCTGTTATGCCCAATAAACTCGTGCTTGATCCTTGACTTTTTACCGAAAAGCAAATTCCAAACGCCACTCCAATTCTGTGAAGTCAATACTAAACAGTACGGCTAGCTCTACAAGACAAAAGGCCAGATATAAAGCGGTAGCACTGCATGAGCCCTGAAAATCTCACTCTAAAAGAAACCGTTCATGGTGCTCCCGCCGCCCATGACCTCAGCACTACTGGAAGCATCAACTGTACCTGAGAAACGTCCTTTTCCAGGCTGCTCAACGCCGTCAGCCGTAGCGTCGTTGACTGTCCGCTCGTCATAGATGGCCTCCCATCCCATATTCATACCAAAAACGTTGGTAAGCTGAAATAACTCATGACTTCGCATATAAGGTGCAATGCGGCCCAGCAGCTTGTCGCGGCATCGTTGCATAAGAGGCGACAAGTCCTGGCTATGCGGATTGCCATTGCCACCAAGGCCCTGTACGCCATGGGGGAGAATACTTCTGGTATTTATGGCAGCTTTATCAATCGAGACGTAGCCACATGACTTAAATGAGAGACACTTCAGAGTATACTTCTTTTCGTCAGAGCGTAGGTGATATGGGGAAGGTATGTGCTGGCCCAACGGATCTGGCTGATCAAAAAACGACGCTTGACTTTGAGAGTCCAAAGATGATTCATCCCGAGCTAGGATGTCACGGATCTTGATACCAGGAGAGAAATGCTCTATGATGCCTGCCCACGAAAGCCGTTCGGGATGCTGAAGTGTATCTGATGGCGTGTCTGGAGCTGGGTTGTTGATCTGATTCAGCGGCAACTGTGCTATAGCATGTTGCTGCGGCTGAGGTTGGTTGGCCTGAGCATTTTGTGTATTTTGCTGAGCTATCTGGGCCAGTTGAGTAAAAGTAGCAGGCTGCAGTATCTGTGCGACGGGTGCTGGCTGTGGCCCGCCCAACTGGAACAGGCCCAGTAAGTTGGCAGTGTTCGCGTTAGGAGCACCCATAGCTTGTTGAAGAGGAGCCTGCGGAGTAAGAGTAGGTGGGCCAGAAAGCGACACTGATTCAAGATCAAGTTTCTCAAGGGACGAGAGGGCCATAGTACGGATCGTATGTAGAAGGACGTGTGGCGAGGCCCAGCAGTTTTTGAGCGACAAATGCTTAATGTATGGCAATGCCAAGAGGTTATCGGTGTGAGTCCTAGGGCTATCTATGACAGCCATAAGTTCAGGTTCTGAAAAGAAAGGAGCCGGAAGGATGTAGTGGTTCCGCTGGTATGTTCCTGGCGCAAACTCTCCACCACATATCCATTCGAAGTGAAGACTCTCGATGTTTTGCTGAGCGCCAATGTAACTGTTTAGAAGTTGATGCACCTTGCCAACGGCCTCTACAGGAGAGACAGCAGTATCTTCAACACACCCGGGCGCGGGCTTGGAAACACGTCGCCAGTCGGCAATAACACCCAGCGACACGTTGTTGAGAGCCTGAAGATTTTGCCAAAGTTCGTGGCGGCAGAAGACGTATACATGGCTGCTGGGAATCTTGGCAACCGTGAGAGTTGTAAGGTTCTGGAAACAGCCATCACGAGCATTGTCGATCAGGCCAATAACGTAGGACTGAATCATAGCCCGATGCGCCCACTCAAGCTCCAGAAGCATCTCCTTCTGCGCTCTCGTGAGACTGGAGGGAATCAGCGGATGAGTAGCATCTGCGGCTGGTTCGAAGTCGGCACGATTACTGTTCTGCGATAAAGATCGCCTTGCCTCAAGGTCGTTAAGTAGTGACGCCCTCTCGTCAAAATCGATCGTGTTGAGATCGGTGCCTTCCGTGTCCAAGATCATGCGCACAGCTTCATTAATCTGATCGCCCGAGTATCCAGCGTCAGAGGCCATCTTTTGCAGCACAGTCCGTTTGAAACTGATGGGATTCTCAAACACTGGCTTTTTGAAACCCTTGACAATTTCATTAAAATCTGCCATGGTGACAATTGGCTGCTTTCGGTGATCTGGCTCGAAGCCTGAGCGACGCCAGTTTTGCGTCGCAAACACGGGATGGAGAGTAGTAGCGCTACGTGCGACATGATCAGGCCCCGAGAGAAATCCAAGGCCAGCATCACAGCATAGCCCCAGGTTTGTGACTTTGACTAAGCATTTGAGGGCCTCCTTCATGGCCTCAGTTTCATCAGCAGTTTGTTCAAGGCCCTCAAGGTCGGTATACCGATGGTAAGTTCTGTGTGGCCAGCGATAGATGCCCCAGAACGTTGGTATAGCTTCTTGTGAAGGTTTCACTGGGGGGTATGCAAGGGTGTCCTCGTCAAGTTCCAGCGAGAGCGCAAAGCGCCATATATGAGGGCCAAAGGACTGAAAGATGCGCATCCCGTTGGATAAAAGGGCGGACGATGTGCGTTTAAGGGCGCCGTTCTCATCACGTTCCAGATTACTGTATAGTTCGGATTTGAAGGGTACCACGACATTTCGAAAATACTGCGCGGAAACCTTGGCCTCGAATTCTTTACACACCAGTCGCAAGCATCTAACTTCAAGACGTGTGAGTTGCGAAATGATGATTTCGAAGATCTCGACGGGTAGGCGGTGCGCGGGCCAGGTGACAGAAGCATTCTGATAGTACCAATCGCGAGAGTCCGATCGTTCAGAAAGAGCGGACATATCGTCGTCACATGATGGAGGAGCGGTACTTGGTCTCCTTTGACCGGGCTCCGAACCGGCTGTGCCCATAGAGATGGACGTCATAATGGCAATGCTTGTTTATGCGGAGGAAGCAAGAGTCTTTCGAAAGCGGGCACCGCACTCAATTAATGCGATGGCGTAAATGGGCGGCTCTGGTCGCAAACATTCGGTCGGGCGGACGGAGTGAGGATATCGTCAGGATGGCGGGGTGTAGCGGGGATAATGAGGATGCTGTCAATATCGATGCGAAAAGAAGAGTCGGGATATATTTGTACGAATACGGCAAATTAATAGTTCGCTAAAAAGAAGAAGCGTTTGAGGTGCATCAAGCGATGAGGCAACCAACTGCCTGGCCTGCAGTGAATGTATGGAGTATGCGGATGGTTAGGTTCTGTAGGTATGTCTGGTGAACGAACGGGTTGGATCGGGTCGATGCGGCATGTGGCAACGTCTGGGGAACTTGGAATCGAGGGGACGGGACCCTCGTCTCCCGGTACCTGGTCAGAGTAGCTGTCGATCTATGCTGGGTTTAATTGGGCGACAGCCCCAAGTTGATCAATTAATTAGGTGTATGAATTGCGGCTCCGAAGAGGAAAAATAATGGATGGGATGAAGTTGGGATGGGATCCATAGCATGTTTAAGTTTAGGCGTGGGGGGGGGGGGAGCGCACGGCAATGCTCCTGCTGATGCGCGCGCGGTCATGTTCCGTGCCGCAAATCTACTTCCGTGACAGCTGCGCGGTAGCCTGTATCTATGTATTGTACCTGCCTGACGACTTGAGTTCGGGCAGGTGGCATGACCCTGGTTGCTGTGGACGTCAGCGCTGAAGACTTTCAAAGAGTCAATGGGCATTTAGTGGGGCTTGCGTTCAATACTTCTTCAGACACAGACTTCATTGTTTCTTCTCATAAAACAATACAATTTGCCTCAGGAAAAAGAACAAAAACTTTGTCCATATATCATATATCCGTTCTTTAGTTCCCAATGCTATCACATGCCTCATATGTCCAGGGGTCCGCCCTGTGGACATCCCCATGGGGAGACCCTCATCGGAATGCCATGGCTTGGAGCGCGGAGAAGGTCGGAGGTCAGTGAATTATGGAATGGTACGGATAGGCGACGCCGAAAGGACCAACAAGGGATCATGCATATTTTGTAACTTGCCATCCAATTGAAGATCCGATATCCCGAGATGTCTGATGCATGACCACGTTCTCTCAGAAAACATTGATTATATTCACTGACACATATAGACTCGGAACAAACACAAGTCACAAGTTGAATTATTGACCTCTGCAACGCTAACATCAGGGGATATTACATGACAAAACAATGGCTATCTACGTGTATAAAGAAAAAGCACTTTCGTGTAGAAACGATACCCAATCAGATCTGCTCTTCTATTCAACCACTAAGTTTATTCATCAGTGCTGTCCTCAACATCGCCAGCCCAGAACCAGTATCTAATTACCATGTTAGCTAACAGTCCATGTATCTGATCATATAAAGGGTCACTTACACTGTCGAGTATTGAACTTCGAATTCAGCATCCATTCCTTCGCAGGTTGCAGGAGGGCTACCACCAGCTGTTGTAGTTCGGTAGACTTCTTTCATCTTGTGGGTCGCACCCTTGATGGTCGTGAGCCTGAGCCATGGCACTGCACCCTCGCCAAGCTGTCCCTTGGCAGAAAGGGATGGTGCAGGAGCGCTGCTGTTCTTTGCACAGGGAGCCTCGCCAATGTCCTTGTTCTCTGTTCGGAGGTCAAAGAAAGGTACACCCTCGGCAGTGAAGTAGTGGTGGCCAGAGACGGTAAGAGATGCAGGACCGAGCTTGTCGGCGTCTGTCAAGGGGAAGTGGACAGCCATGCCGGGAATGCGTTCGAGCAAGTCGGGATATAGCGCGGCAACACAGCTGGCGTTGAAGAGTGTGGCCACAGCACCAGTAGCGACTGGCACCGATGAAGGATCGCTGGTGTCGCATGTATAATTTTGCGTACCACGGCCGACAGCGACATGAGCAAGGGTCAGGCCTAGGGCTGGTGAAGGTAGTTGGCCATCTTACATCGCAGGTTAGTACTCGAAGAGTGAAGGGCTGAAGGGTGATATGACATACCAAGAGGCATCTTGGCTTGTGAGAGATCACAGACAGGAGCTACATCAGGCACTTTGGCGGCCTTAACCTTGTCTGCAACCAAGTTGAAATAACCAGACAAAGACCCTAATGTGTCGATGGCAGAGCGAGTATCGGTGACTGTAACTGTGGGAAAGGTAGGTGCTGCGTATGCAGTCGCTGCCATGGCAGATGCGACGAATGTTGATAATTGCATCTTCAAGTTGTGTATAGTTGACGTGATGTGACGTGATGTGATGTGATATAAGATCGGAGATGTAAGTCGAAGAGGTGTATCAGTATCGTTTCTAAGTCGTCAAGACGTATGCCGTTATGAGAAATGGAAACCCAAGAAACAACAGAAATGTTTATAGATAATCAACCAGAAACTGAGAAAAGACTTGTGAACTAGGAAATAAGGAAAAACATATAAGGAAAAAAGAGAAAAAGGAAAAAAAGAACGCTCGGCGTCTTTGATTGAATGAAGATGCAGAGAGATTCTTTCCTGCCTCTCTCTTTTCTTTTCCTCAACACCAACGGAGACGAACCGTCTCTTATTATACCAGCCTTCCCCTCTGGCCAAGGCCTTGTCGCACGCGCCTATGCGTTTCGGCGGTAAGTCTGAGCAAATGAACATGATTGGATCATCTGCCAAGATCTGGATTAAAAATAAACACCAGCCCTTTCATTGTTATAAATGCACCTTGGCTCATTTGTGATGCGGGAAGCAGATCGAGCACTGAGATCCAATCATTAGGTTGACGGATAGACTTGCTGGGATTGTGATTGGTGGAGTGGGTGTGTTAAGCGCTTGTCTCGGGCGTCGGCATATGTATGCATGGGCGTTTAGAGATGGATGGGGACGTCACGACAACGATAACGTCGTTTGTTTAGACATTGCCATGCGGGGTCTGGATTCGGGTAATTTTGCTTAATACCAAAACTTCATAATAAGTGAGCATGCAAAAATCCGTCCACGGTTTATTCAAGCATTGACATATTCACAAAGTAGGTTGGCAATGATCCTATCCTTTACGTCAGCACTTAGAGTACAAGTACACCTGTCAATGGCTTCTTCCTATTCAATCAAGTTGAAAGGACAAGTCACAAAGGACACTTACACAAAGCTACACTCCAACCTCTCTACCCTACCACGGCCTCTCATCCCAAAGCCAACCAAGATCCCTTCAATAGATCCCAAGATCTCTGGGCGCCTTTCGCGAACCAACCTCATCTCAGGATCAAAACACCGAAGACTTTTGAAGAAATCAGAAACGAAACTCCCGTGCCTTGACCTGGCCCACGATAAATTACATACAGGGTATCAAATTGCTTGCCGCCTACTTGCAAAGCCGTGATTGGACCGCGGATCATGCACGTTGACGGGCCGCGATAAGCGGCCAGCGCCTGCAGAAAATAGCAACAAACTCCCGTCGCGTGGCCCCGCGCCACGTTAAACATCAAAAGACCCCTCCTCTTCTTTGAGACAGGCTATTTTGGCATACACAACGGATATAGCCAAGCTTCCATCATGACTTGCATGTTTTAGCGGAGCTCAAGATAGCCGTAAACTAGTCTGTCACATGTTTTCTTGTCGCGAGGAGGTTGCTTAGGTAGATCATGTTATGCTCCAATTCAGAGGATCTCATCGCCAACGAATCTACTACTACCCATCTTGGCATCTCGCTTACACTTATAGCAGATTCCGCTTGCTTCCATAATACAAGGTCCCAAGTATCCAATTACTCCGCTACCAAACCAGTCTTTAACGCAGGCTTATACTGATAATAATACAGTTGCATCTCCCCCCGGAGATTTGTCGACACATTCCTTTTCGGGCTTCTGCTAAAACAAATTCAAAACAAGACGGCGCATCGCCCTCTACTTGGCAGGCTCTTTAGGCGCCCCGTCCATTGGACTGCCAAGTGAACCCCCGGCCACTCCCGCTGCTGCTGCCGCTGCGGACTCGAGGTGGGTGACTCGCTGGACATCTGACGAACTAAGCCAGTACAAGGATACAAACACCAGCAGATGGAGCGCCACGCAGTATGCAGCGAACAGGTTTCGGCTGGTTCGCGAAGCCAGAACCGTGCGCGTCAATGAGTAGACTGCGCGTTCCGGAAGGCTCATCCGTCTATAGGCTCGAGCAGACTCTCGTCCACGGAATGCTGCAAATGGAGAAATGTTGGACTCGTATGCCTGGCGGTATCGGTCCATAGCGATGCCAGGGTTGCCTGTTTCGCCAATCGACACAGTCGATGGGTTCGGGTTTGCCCCGTACGCCGATGATGTCGCCGCGCCGCCACCTCGGTTGTAGGTTGAGACGTATCTTGTCTTCTCGTACAGGTTCAGGTTATCCTTTTGCAGCGCTGCTACTTCCTGGCGCAGTTGCGAGACCGTTCGGTGAGTGTTGGAAAGTTCTTCCTCCAGCTCCCCATTCTTCTTCTTATAACGGTCACGCTGTGCGGTAACCATTGGTAGCATGCCTGAGCCACCTCCATAGACTCGCTCTCCAGGCTCACCTCCTCCCATACGGGGATCCATGCCGCTGATGATCGAAGATGTTGGCGAGATTCTGCCACTCTTACGTCCCATTGTTCGGGTGACATATGTTCCGGCCACAGAAGCTCCGGATGGGAATGCGTTGGCACCCTCTTCTTGAAGTGACTCCAGGTCACTTTCCAGCTTCTGATTGAGCTTCTGAGATCGCTCTAGGTCTGCATTTGTTCTCGAGAGGTCCTCTTGAAGATCCTCCAAACGGCTCTGCAGATCGTTGTGCGAAACACGCAGGACTGTCAACTCATCGCCCAGCTTCTTGTTTCGCGCCAGGAGAAGCTTTTCTAAAGAGTTGCCTTCAGCGTCCTTTGCCTCAAGATGCTCTCGTACCTCATCATCGTCGCCCGTGGAGAACTCAATGCTCTTGAGGACCTCGAGCTCCTGCTTGATATCATCGTAATCACCCCACTTTTGAACCTTGCTCTTCAATGCATCTCTCTCCTCCTTCAGCGTGTTCACTTCTCTCTCAACAGATCGCAACCTGCCGTCCAGTTCTCGCTTCAGACCCTCTTTCTCGACACGAGCAGCGTCAAGCTTACGAATCATGGATTGGTTCTCTGACCTCACGCGCATGTAACCGGGGTCGTCCTCAAGGTTGGTTTCAGGTTGCTGTTGGGCTGATGATTTGGCTTGTGCCAGTTCCAGGCGCATCTGTTCATTGCGTGCCTGGACCTCGGCAAGTCGAGAGCTCGTACGATCCAAGTCCGCATGGAGCATCTCGAGTTCGGCGCTCGATACTTGGTTGCGTTGGGCCTCCTGATCATCGCCATTCTTGCCCAATCGCTGGTTGACTTCATAGCTGGCGCGCATTTCGGTCAACAAGCGTTCTTGCTTTTCCAACTTATCCTCCAAAGCCTTCTCCTTGGCCTCCCAGTTATCAGTCTTCTCCTCCAGCACGGCGGACCATGATGCCTCAACCTCTTTAACACGGCTCTCGAGGTTCTCTTCCAACTCTTTCCGGGAGGATCGCTCAGTCTGAAGCTTCGATTCAGCGTCCTCCAACTGAGTCGTGAGATTTGAAACGTTTTCTTGTAAGTGCTGGTTCTCTTCGGTGATCTTGGGTAAAGTGTCCTCAGAGAGGAGCATCGAGTCGACCGAGGCCTCGAGAAGTGGGTATGGATCTGGGGCATCTGAGAACGAAGTATAAGTCTGTAGGAATGCCGAGTTGACAGACTTAGAGTGGTTTGTAAGAAGATCGATAAAGGTCTGGTAAGCTGCAATTAAGTTAGCTTGTTCTGAAATCATGACGTTGCACTGTTAGTACATTTCAACAAGCCCTTGATTTCTGTAAGCTTGGCAGAATCGTCGAGTTTGCGGAACTCTTTCGTCTTCTGGGCAAGCTCTTTGCGTTGAACAGTTGAGTCCCGTTGGTATGCGACAATGTCTGATGCCGTATTGTCCAGATTGGAAACAAGGGTCGTGAGATCAATAGCTGTCCGTGCAGTCAGTAGCTGGTCGTGGCTGAAGCTCTTTGATGATCGTACTCCTCCATGCTGAGATAGCATGCTGAAACTTGTTCTCTCCCTCAAAGGTGGGCGCAGGTGCCGGGGCTTCGGTCGTGGTAGCCAGGGCGGCTTCTACAGCTGCGTCGGTCATGGTGTTGTATCGAGCTGTGAATCAGGGGCGGCGCAAAGGAGTGTATAGAGCAGCTTTGACCGCCGCGAGTGTGTGAAAGAGAGTGTGTTGCAGTTGATGCTGTCTGTCGAATCGTCGTTTAGACTCGTTGTTGTCGTGGTCAAATTGAAGCCATAAGGCGGTGATTGTGGTGATGGACGTGTAGGAATGTGTTCCCTTTGGTGACTTGGGGCCAGGTTGCTTGGTGTGTCATCCAAACTCATTGGCCACGCAAGCTGTCAGGCTGATAACGCCAAGGTTCTACTGACGCGACAGGGCACTTTCCATGGACTGATCCCCCGCAGCCTTGCAGCTCAGTGCAGTAAAGCCACTGATCATAACGGCCAACCCACTTTAGTCTAAGTACCTACCTACTGTACCTAGGTCCCGTCGGGTCAGCTCCAGCTGCATCCACCCGACTGATGTCAACATACACCAGCTCAGCCTAGAGTATCCAGGCAGCTCAACCCAGATCCGTTCCCGAAGACGAAACGACACGACACGACACGACACGACACGGCATGCGCTATTCGCCCAGATGATGCTGTTGATAAGAACGCCGCTATGACATCAGATGGCTCAGGCGATGGGCCTCCTACTAGCAGCCCAGCTCAAGGGCTAGCTAACCGCGAAGTTGGGCCTTATGTTCTCCGGACACTGCTGGACGAGGTGCCGCTCTCCGCGGATGGTTCCCAAGACGATATCAAGATCAACTGTGTAGACTACTTAGGTATGCGACTTGAGCGAGTATTTGCAGTGATAGCACCCGTTATTGACCCATGCGCCCATAGACTCAAACCTATACGTCGGCACATCAGCGTCGGAGCTGCTTCACTTCGTTCAAATCCCTCCAGACCCCAATGATCGATCTGGACAACCCGTATATATTCTCGCATCTCGGTTATGTCCTCAGTATGTCGAAACGCCCGGCACTCCGAACTCGCGACCTGGTGTTCAGCAAATCTTACTACTACCTCGTGTCGGGAAAGCATGTATTCTATGCAACTGGACCGTCACTTTCTACTCCTTGCCGGAACTCAGCCCCGTCTTTGGAACGACACTGGTTAAAAATTGTGGCTGGATAGGCGGCATTGACTTGAACGAGCCCTTACTCGACGATGGAAGTGCAGAAAGAAGTGGAGGCGTGTCTATTCTTCTCTCTACCATGCGAAAGATTCAACTCGTCCGTGTTGGCGACGATGTTCGTGCTTTCAAGGTATGTATCAGTAACTCGTACCGGGTCGAAAAACGGCTGACGCAACCTAGAAAATTGACTTCTCTGGAAGCACTCTGTCGGTGCGCCGAGACTCAATCGCATGTGTGGCGGACTCTAAATCGTATGCGCTTATCGACGTGGAGCAACAACTTAAGATCCCCTTAATGAGTATATCGTCGTTAGAAGAGACAACTTCGCCTAGTGAGATTGGACATGCTCAGAGCATTGCGACAGATACGTCAGGGGGGCTCATCAGAAGCTCTTCTTCTACTGGAAATCGCCCATCCAGCGAAGCTCCAGGCCATAGCCGCAGTACGAGCTTAGGGGGGTCGATATTGGACAGTATTCGTCGGCAAGATCAACGTGGTAACGAAGGTGATATACTTGGTCGCAATCCTTCGCCTCAACCGTCAACGAGTCCTAGGCCGTCCATGGATAGATCTTCAACCCCAAATCCTCCGTCACTCGATAAGCCCCTACCTGCTGCGCCTTCACCATCGGGCACTCCTGCTCAGTCGACAGATCCTCGACCCAGACCTGGCTCAGTATTTTTAAAACCTCACATCACCTCCCCGACTCCCGATGAATTCTTATTAGTGACTGGAACCGACCCTCTGGAACCTGGAATTGGCATGTTTGTAAACCTTGATGGTGATCCTACGCGACCTACTCTCGAGTTTACTAGATATCCGAGGGAGGTCGTTGTGGACAGCCCGCCTTCGGGCTTGAACTCGTCGCAACCGACTTCAACACAGGAAGAAGAGGGCTATGTTCTCGCGTCAATGACCAAACAAGTCGACGATGGCCTACAGCATGGGCTTGAGATTCAACGATTCGATGCAGGCTCGGATGTATTCCCTCAAAAGCACTGGTTAACAGCTAGAGAAGCTGGCCCTGACGGAGTATATGGCATTCGCTCGCTCGCTGGCAGTGAAGAAACCCCATTTGAGGAGATCGTTCAGAAACTTTCCCAGAGGCGATATACACCATTCTCTGTCTCCGTATCTCCCGGAACACCTGACCCTTCTTCCGTCAAGACTTCGGACTCAAGGACCGCACTATCAATAGAACATCTCTCGAAAGAGAAAGAACTTTTTGACAGAAACATCGACTCTCAAGATGAAGAGTCTCTTCCCGATGAATGGGAAGCGAGTCGTAACGCAGAGGGAGAAGAGTTTGCTCGTCAACTCGCCAAAGCTCAAGCAAGGTTAGCAGTCTGGAGCGGGAGCCGCATCTGGTGGGCCATCCGTAACCCCTTACTTATACAGCTCGACGCCGCATTGGAGGCAGCTTGCCCTGGTGATGTTTTTACCCCGGCTGAACTGGATAGACAAGCGATCTTTACCACTATCAACTCAATCAGAGGTCAAGAACCACAAACCGAGTTAGAGTTTATGACTTATGGCTATATACGACAGAAAGCCGGCATCTTACTCTTGACGAACTTGTTGAAGTCGCCAGAAGATAATCAATTCACCGAAAAGGAAGTCAAAGCGCTTGAAGAGGTCTTGGTTGAGAGTGGTCTCGATCCAAGAGTAGTGTTGTCGCTGATTCCTAGCATTCGTAATGAGATAATCGAAGGCCAGCGCGGAATATGGATCTACGGTGGTGTAAGAAGAACAGCCGACGCCTACTTACGAAGCAGAGAGTTTCAGGTGACATCCAAAGACACTGTTGGAACACTGGAACCCAGAACCATGCATTTTCTTCGTCGATTCCTCGGGACGTGGCGGAAGAGAAAAGGGTTTGGCAGTGTCGCTGATGAGCGAGAAGTGTTCCGCACGGTTGACGCTGCTTTGTTGCTTGTCCTTCTTGAGGTCGACCAACACTCTCCTAAGGGCCTGGGCAAAGGAGGCGTTGTGAGATCAGAGCTATATGAGATTGTGGACAAGGGTGTCGATTGTTTCGACCGTGCAGTCAATCTGCTTGAATCATACCATCGTCTTTTCGTCCTGAGCCGATTATACCAGAGCCGCAAGCTGTCGGGCGACGTGTTGGGCACTTGGAAGCGAATTATCGAAGGCGAAAAGGACGTTGGACAGGAGCTTCGCGAAGGCGAGCAGCGGGTTCGTGAGTATTTGACCAAAATTAGCAGTCAGGTTCTCGTCCAAGAATATGGCGTCTGGCTAGCGAATCGCAACCCCAAGCTTGGCGTTCAAGTCTTCGCAGAGGATAAGGGACGAGCACCCAAATTTGAGCCAGCGCAAGTCGTTGCGATTTTGCGACAAGAGGCACCCGACGCAGTCAAATACTACCTCGAGTATCTGGTGTTTGGTAAGGGACACACCATTTATATCAACGATCTGATGGCTTATTACCTCGATATGGTTGTGCACGATCTGGAGTCGTCCGAGGAAAGCCGAAACATAGTCAGAGCGACGTATGCAGCATACCGGGCGCTGCAGGCTCCCAAGCCTGCATATAGCCATTTCCTTCGAGATAACGCCCCAGACGACAATGAGGTATGGCACAGCCGCCTTCGTCTTTTACAATTATTAGGCGAGGCAAATGACTACGATGCTGCGGCAATAAGAGATCGAATCTCCACTCTGCCAGATGACCTCCTTGTGCCTGAGACCATCATTCTCGCCGGCCGGGAGCGCAAGCATGACGACGCCCTTCGTCTTCTGGTACATAACTTGGGTGACTACGATACGGCCGTCTCATACTGCCTCCGAGGTGGTGCCAGCACTACAGGGGCTGCTCCGTCTGAGCGGCCTTCATTCGAGGAGCAGCGTCATCTTTTCAGCGTCGTGTTTCACGAACTCCTCTCCCTTGAGGACGTCAGCGACCGTATCGAGCAGACCGGGGCGCTTCTGGAGCGCTTTGGCGGCTGGTTTGAGATTGACGAGGTGCTGGGTCTCATCCCCGATGACTGGTCTGTAGATGTCGTTGCAGGGTTCCTTGTTGGAGCGCTCAAGCGTCTTGTTGGAGAGCGACATGAAGCTATGCTCACTCGAGCGCTTAGCGGAGCTCAGAACTTGCGTGTAAACTATGATCTTGTGGTCAAGGTGGAGGAGAAGGGGCCAAGTATCGAAGCTCCGAATTAATTAACACCAAGCCAACGAAGCTGTGTTGTTTCATTATATAAAGAGGAGGGTTCATAGCGGGCTTGTGTATGGGGAAGATAGACTTCTCGTAATTCAGGGGTCATGCCCATCTAATCTTGATCTCTTGATCGTATACATCCAGTGCTTAGTTTTCACCCTCAAGTCTAGGTCATTTCTTTTCCTTCGTCTAATGTGGTTTCCTTCGCCGCTCTCAACTATCTCCGGCCGTCACTTCTAAGACCGATGGCGTCTATGCGTTTTATCCGGTCTCACGCCCCCTCACGAAGGCGCAACTCCGCCTCATCCTGCGGGCGGCAGTCAGATCGTCCGTGAGAAGAGAGCCAATCATTCGGCCTGTGAACACGAGACTAAAAAGAAATGTCTTGCTCCGCCACGATGGGGTATAGGGCCCGGAGTAGTTTGGCGTCGATGTGGTTGTGGTATATAAAGGCTCTTCTCTTCCCTCTTGCTTGTGAGAGTTCTTCGAACTTAGCTGACGATTGATGCTGACCTCACGATGTCGAGATCCACTTCAACGAAGCGACGACAAGCCACCTCTTCCTCACCGTAATGTCATCATCCCGCCCAATATCCCACACTCCCTCCTCGCCGCTGCAGTCCCTCTCCCACATCCTCTCAACTTCGGGTCCGACTTCCTCGAGCGCCGCGGCGTCGTAAAATCCACTCATCTTCTGTCGACCTGTATGGAAGCCAGAAACAACCCAGCACCTGGCTTCAGGGGTGCGTTTGAGGAAGTGAGCGATGGACCGGTGCAGGTTGGCGTGCTGCCAGGGCATCCAAAGGCAGTCAGAGGCGATGATGCGGTCAAAGGCGTGCTCGCCTGATTTGCTGATGGGATCCTCGAGCTCGCGCCAGGAGTGGCCGTGAATGGAGACTGCGCCAGAGGGAGTTGTCTCAGCAGCGGCGAGCGATAGGGAGGGCTGAATGTTACGGGCGATGTTTGCTCGGAGAGTTTTAAGGACGGGCTCGGCTGGGTAGTCCGTGGCAACGATACGTTTTGCGCCTAGAAGACCGGCCATGATACTCGGCAGCGCGGTTCCCGCTCCGAGTTCAAGAACTTCGAGTCCCTTTACGTCGAAGGATATGCTGTCCCGGGCTTCTCGAGGCTTCTCAAGCGGAATACTGAGCAAGCCGGCCTCGACGAACTCGGCGAGAAGAAGGGAGGCGTTCCAGAGGTAGTGCGAGAACAGCTTGCGAGCATCTTCCTTAACAGGGTCGGCGAGGTCGATGACAAGGGGCTTAGGGAGGTGAGGTTGTGTCCTGCGTCGTCGTGTTGGTTGGTGATGTCGTCAGGGAAGATGACGCCCAAGGCGGTGGAGGTAATCCTCTGGTTCATCGGCCTCGCCGTTGACGGAAATACGCCAGGTGAGAGACATGGTTTATGCTGACTTGTTTTCCAGGACGATATCGTTATGAAGTTTGTTCTTGATGTGTGGTGTAGATGCCAACCAACTCCAGCTCGATGAGGAAGCCCTTTTTACTCAGCAGATCACTTGATCTTACTATAGCTGCAATCGAGGACATGGCGTATGAGTCACTTTCGCGGAAAGATTTGAAAATTAGAATAAAAAGGAATTTGATCCTCATAACTTGACCAAACAAACTGTCAAAGGTATGGCGATGAGGGGCATTTAAGAAAATTTGCCAACCCCGACCGCTTTTGCTGGAAACCATCAAGAACATGACTTATAGATCATTCAACAACTAAAACAATACATGTTCCAAGAATTCCCATCTTCCGTCTCCGTATATCTTAGCTTCTATGTGTGGGACTAGACAGAGTTGGAGTTATCAGCACAAGACCAAGCACCCGATCCTCCCGCCGCCTTATAATCAATAAGTTCAACAACAGATCCATATGTTCCAGCAACCATCAAGAATGTCCCAGATACGATAACAAATACACTCCAGATAACCATAAGCATCCATTTGAGAGATCTCTCCTGCTCGCCTGCGTTCCAGTTGTCATACAGCCAAAAGAAGCCATAAGGTTGAACAGTTTGGAGGGTGCCCAGCAGAGCTCCAATAAGAGACACAAGATGGCCAAACACGGGAATACCGCTTGCTATACAGTAGGCAATCATAGTCGAGGTAAATACAACCCCTAGCCAGGTGCCCCAATGGACAAAGGTATTTGCTGTGAGATGCCTTGAGCCTCGAAGGATTCGTACGAATACGTACTTGCTCGTGATCTAAACAACAGTTATAAGTGCGACTTATTATAGAGGCTGTTATGCATATCAAGTACTTACATGGGTGGTAATAGTCGCACCAGCAATCAGACCTGGCAGAGCAAGACCATAGGCAACTTGCTTGATAGTTTTGCCAGCCGAACCTAGAGCAGGTACCGCAACGTAAGAGCCACAGAAGTAGTAGATAACAATACCGACTACTATATATGTACCAGTTGCCACGCCTTGACACAAGAACATTGCCTTTGTATAATTGTGCGGATCGCGCATTTCGGCCGCGATGGGAAAGAAAAGGGGCGTGCCAGCGTAGGCAAAGACGATTGACGATAGCGCCGTCATGGCTTGAGCGAAACTGGGGTTGTTAAAGAGCTTATAATCCGATTTCCATTCGCCATCATGGTCGATCTTGGGGGCAGCCGAGGGTCTGTCTTGAACACCAACGGCGATAGTGACAATGTAGACTATGTTGGTGATGGTCAGTACAGTATACAAGTGCACCAAGATTGATACAAGAGGTAACTTACCAGCAGTCATAAGTGAGATCATCCCGACCCACGCAAGCCAGGTCATCTGACCTAATGTACGGATACTAGCACATAGGAGGATGATGATGGCAGCTACCGCAACAAAGACAGCAGTGCAAGTCCCGTGTGTTGACAATGCGTTGAGACTAATCGAGACGCCAAGCATTCCGGCGGAAGCAACGAACATGGAGTCTTGAGGCTGTTAGTGATAGCCGTACTCCCGGATCAATACAATACCACATACACAGGGCAAATCCAACACCAAGGGCCTCACGTCCCACGCGCCCAAATAAGAGACCAGCTGCATCGTCAATCCCGTAGACCTCTCGATGTCTAAGCTTGAAGGTGCCAATTATGTAGTCGGACCAAGTGGTGATGGCTGCCATAGCAAGGAGGCAGATGATTCCAGGGATGATGCCCAGGACATGAAATGCCGATGGGATTGAGAGAATGCCCAGGCCGATCTGGGCCTTCATCATGAGGGCAGATGTTCCCAGCCATCCAACCTGTCTACATCAGTGACTGTCTATATCCCGCAAGTCATGGGATTGATACTCACATCGCGGTAGTTAGGTCCATCCTCTCTAATGTCACCAAAGACAGCATCGTGAGCTACAATTGGGCCATCCGGGGCTTCGCTCCCCTGAGTAGGTACTTGACCTATGCTCTCATGTTGCTGCTTGTTGTTCTGCTCCTCGTTCATCATCTCAATGGCTGTTGTAGAATACACTGGATAGGGCAAGGTGCCCTTCCGGTCAGAATTATGAAGTGCCGGCATCTATCTCATAAAGCACTCTCTCATCATTCGGCCCTTTAGGACTCCTCGTATCCCATGGTTTGCCAAAGTCCCTTTCGAAACTTTCTACTGAGTGCCATGTTGTCTCGGGGACAGCCAAAGAAGAGGAGAAAAGAATAAGGTTCGTGGCTGCATAGTCCTGTTGTGTAACAAACTGAATTGCAGTTTGGATCATGGCACCTCCTAGATGGCTGGGGAATAAACCACCGAACGCGAGACTTAATTAATAACTTGACTAGATCGATCATCGGTCATCTTTAATATTAAGAATTATAACAGAACTAAGCTAGGCCTTAAAGTAGACTTTAGCGATTATAATAATATATTTCATTCTAATTTAGACCCGAATTAACTTTATTATAAATTAATTCTGTCCGAGATATAATAGTAGAAGTGAAGCCTCAGGTTTGGTATCTTATTTCCCCCCAAGGGGTGGCTAAGTTTTGAGTGTATTTGGTCGAGGGCAACTAGAATAGCCGCAATGAGCTTTGGAACATCATAAGAGTTCATATGTAACATATAGATGGAAAGACAGCAAGCCACTCTACTCCTGTGGGTGAAAACCTAACCACCAAACTTCAATTTTAGTCCATTACAAGACCTTCTTTAAATTTCAACAGGCACAAGATACATCATTGGAAAGACATTCGATGTTGTTATGACAGTGCATTAAGCTATTAATGAACAAGACTATCTACACACCTAGTTGTGTTGTCCGAGAACCTCCGCATAATACATCCTATGTCCCAATTCCCCTACATCAGCCAAACAAACTCCAATGAACCAGCATATACTCATGTGTCCCAGTCTGATATTACAATAACTCAGAAACATCAAGAAAAAAACACCAAGAAGGAACAAGATAAATGCTTCAAGAATGTGCATATTAGGACAACGTCCATGCAGATGAATATTTCTGTCAAGATCGTCCATTATTGTCATTAAGCCATCAATGGGTAAGGTACCAGTCCAAATCCCAGAAAAAACAACAAGTAAAAACATGGGTATCGATACGTCAACTCCCGGCGCAAACACAGGCACAAATCCATGCCCTTTCCTTTCCAATCCTTTCTTTCATCGCATACATTCCCTGCCCCAATTCATGAGTGGATATGTCCCATTCCCAGAACCCGTCATAAAACTGTCTGTAAATATTCGGATGGCCCCTGTTCTAATACAATTCGCTTACGCCGTGCTGATATGCTTTTTTCTCAACATGTTTTGTCCGTGTACTTGAGATGAGGGGTTGTGGTGTGTCGTAAATAGAGTCGAAGGTGTGAGTTCGTTATAAAGTGTGGGTGGTGTTGTTGGAGAGCATCTGCTGCATCTCGTTAAGTTGCTCGGCGGTAGGATCATCCGAGATCCAAGGGCCCTTCTCCTCCTCGGTAGCACCGTGGAAGCCAGCAGCCCGCTCAAGAGTCCGAACATCGAGGTCGGTAACATAAGACTTGCCATCAGCAAGCTTGATGCGGATCTCGTGGTCGGTAGAGAGCATCATATCGTCCTTGGCAAGACGTCGAGGGCCATCAAAGACAGCCATGACACGCTTCTTCATGGTCATCTGACCCTTATCGAAGCCCCATGAAGAGGGGTAATCGCGACGGTTCTTACGGCTGCGGGTCTTGGTGTTCAAGGTGACGCCACCGCGAGAGTGAGTAACACCTCGAGACTTCTGAACACCGTTGGCAGGGTTACTCTTCTTCCTGTTTGTGGGAGAGGGGTTGCTCCTAGGAGAGCTGTCATTGTCCTCATCGCCACTGTCAACGTCATCGTCATCGTCGTGCTTCATGATAATATCGGTAGTGGTAGGAAGGTTGTTCTTCTCCAGAGTCTGGTGAACATCCTTATCGTTCTCAACCTCAGCAAGACGCTTGGCATTAATGGCCTCGGCGGGGTCTTCTTGCTGAACAATGCGCAGCACACAGTCGTCCAGATGCTCATAGAAGTCCTGAGCGTTGGCGAAAGTCTGTGAGCAAGTGCTACACTTGCCAGTAGCATCAGGGGCGTAACCGGACAGCTTCTTGCCCGAGTTGACACCTGCAGCGGACTTCTTGCGGCTGTTAGGAGGTGTCTGCTCAACACCATGAACCGCAGTCAAGTGGCGCTTGAAGACATCGGCGCGATTGAAAGACTTCTCCGCAGCCGATCCGGAGCCTGGGCAGAAGCCACAGACCATTGTGCCTTTATAATGCGTGAGAGTATGGCGGTTCTTATCGTACTTGCGAGCGAAGCCCTTGGTGTGGTACTCGCACGTCTGAATAGGACATTTCTCAGGGCGCTCGTTCTGGTGGGTGAGCATATGAGCCTTGAGGTCCTTGAAGGTCTTGCCACAATCGGGCCAAGTGCATCTTTGCTTCTCCTGCTTGTTCGACTCATCGCTGCTGTATTCGCCCGGTGTAGGTGGGACGAATTGGCTGATGCTAGGAGCGCGAATGTGCTTGTCCATTGGTGCGCCGTAAGGGCTGCTGGGGAATGCAGATTGGAAGGGGCCGGTCTGCATAAAGGGTGATGAACTATTGGTCCTCATCATATGAGGTTGAGGCGAGGAGGAAGAGGCAGAGGGAGATGTGGGATATGTTTGGTTGGGTTGCTGGAAGTGGGCGTCATATGGAGGAATGCCCATAGGTGGGCGAGTAATCTCTGGATGAATAAGAGAAGGGTCTGTTACGGCGGAACGGTTAGCGATCAAAGACTCAGGAACCGAAATGGTGGTGGAGTTGAGGCGAGAAAGCGATTGCAACGTCAAGTCAGCCGAGCTAAACCCAAGATGGGTTTCCAGCTGGCCACTGCCGCGGGAAAAGCAAGTAACGTCGCCAATCGTTGGCAGCGGAGGAGTGACATCAAGCGCCCGATTGGGTTGACAGTTGCAATGTCTCAGTTGACGGAATAGCCCATGGGCCAAGCCGTCGCTTGGAGGGAGCAATGTGATGAGATGGGAATTGAAAGCAGGGGACAAACTCAAATGGTAGAAAAGAGGGAACCGCAATATGAGGATCGACGATGTTCAGCTTGCCTTGAACTGCTGCAAGAGCCGACGACGTGGTAAACACAGACGTAATCCGACACATCGTTTTGTCATGTTCAGTAGCAGGCAGGGGTTCAACGACACTAGGACATGGTGGTGGGGAAGAGGCCTCAGACTGGGGCTCAGTCTCTACCAATGCCATTGCGAGGCAGGGGAAAAGGAATCGCCGAGCGCGAAGCGAGTGAGAAATAGCTCTAAACTTACCGACAAAGGCCTTTGCTGTGGGAAATTCGAAGCTGAGCTCCTCCATTCCCGAGCTAGGAAATGACGAAAAGTCGGATCCCATGTAATCGTTTCCCACGATAGTGGGCTGAAGACCAAGTCCTTGGGGAGCCCACTCGGGCATAGCACCCATTTGGCCATGGTTTGACTGGGGAGATCCAATGGCTGACGAAGCTGCTGAGGGAGCCGAGGCTGTTGAAAGACTTGATGATGGAAGTCTCATGTCGGGAGACTCGTCTGTGTACATGCTTGGCGATGCGCGGTTGTTGATCATGTAATTGGGAGCCTCGGCGTACATAGGAGGCTCAACGAAGCCCATTGACGAGGCAAACGCATCTTGGCCAGCGTTCTGCTGTTGGAAGCCGAAAGCATCGGCAGGGATGCTCATATCCATGGGGCCCGAGGTGAAGATGACATTGGAGTCCGTATATCGAGCAAAGTCGTCAGAGTCGGTCTGAGGAGGGAACATGGCGAAGGATTGATCTGACAAAGTTGTCATGATGCTTTGGTGGGAGAAGCTGAATATGGGAAGATTGGGATTGTGTCGGTCAAGGCGAGAGCGAGAACGGGCTTGAAGCGATTATAGCTCAAGCTCGGAATGCAATCACCTTTATCTAGAGAGTCGCAACACCACAAAGTCAGGTTCGGAACTCCAAGCGAAGGGGGAGAATAGTGGAAGCGGGGATTCTTCCTGGTGTCCAACCAAAGAATGAGTGGACGTGACCCGGGGAAGCTTACCTGCACTTCGCATTCCAGAAACGGAGTGAGTCTTGTAGTGAGTCGACGTCTCGCAGGGTCTGAGATGTTTCTGGTGGATGTGGGCTTAGACACGGGAAACAATTCTCTTTTGGTCGACTTCTTGGGGACTTGTATCCTGTTGACGACCTATTGTGTATTTCGACCCGAGGGAATGTTGCCGGAGTCGAAATAGAGAAGAATGCTTAGATCACCAGAAGTGAATGGGCAAAAGTTGTTTCAGGGTATCCGAGTGTGAAGCGTGATGTTAGTGCTGGTGGGCAGATGGGAGGAGCACTGGACGTCGAAGTATGCAGGAACCACTTGTTGATCTTTTCGTCCTCTAGACGTTTGACAGTTGATAGACTAGACAATGGTCTTTATAAGCAACACTGTCGTGATAATAGAGCCAGTTAAGGTTGTCGAGTAGTGAGCTCTTCCTAGACCCAAGGAAAGGGTTGGGGGCTGCCAACGTAGATATAGTCAAGGCACCACTACACCTGCATTTCGGGCCCCGTCCGCGATGGATCGGCTCTCTCCAGTTGACTGACGGGATGGATACAAGCTTGAGCCTACTACAAGAGGAGGCTGCTGGGGTAGAGTCCCAGAAGGAAACAGACCAGACAGGCCATGTACGATACATCGGCCGGTACATTGGTAGGGCCTAGGGGCCCAGGGACCAGGGGGGTAGGGTGAGACCACCACCCCATCACCAGCCAGCCAGCTCAAGCCCAAGCCCAGTTGACCAGGCCTAAAAGAGCGAGGAGGGTGTGCGCCGTATTGTGCGCTGTGTGCTGTGTGCATAACACAGCCGTGGAGATGGTGCTTGATGGAGACGACAAGCCTAAAACAAAGGGTAGGAAAAAACAAGTGGTGGCAGAGGGGAGGCACGCCAGCGGCCCAGCGCCAGACGGCGCCAGCCTGCCTCAAAATACAGGGCCATCCACTTACAGCAAAAAGTTACTCATGAGAATGTGATGCCCTCCCTATGTACCATAGTATTGTACTCTACTGTACTCTACTGTACTGTAAAGTGTGGTTAGGTTCCAGGCTCGGTATTGAAGGACAGCCTGCATCCATGTTTTGGGGGCCCTTGGCATGGATTTCGGGAGGATCATTGAGGGGGAGAAGAGACAGTGATTGAGGCGTGTCGCCGCCTCCCGCCTGGTAAAAGAGACTCACATGTTCCAAGTTCCAAAGTCAAGGACATGAAGGTCCGCCATGTATCACTGCGCACAGTGAAAACGCGTCAAGTCTTTTGCTCTGAAGATTTCGAGATGCCGCTTTTTCGAGCATCTTGAAAAGGCGGAGGTTACAGAGCAGAGTAACGTTTTGGTACGGAAACATGGGGTGAACCAAAGACCCGACGGAGGCGTGTGCGTGAGAAACAAATTGATCTACGGCGAACCAAGATGAGAAATCTTGTATCGGAAGTATCGATACGAGATAGACGGCCTCCTAGTGGGACAAGGTTACCATCTGGCAGGCTGACGGGGCGATTTGCAGGGGTTGGCAGAAGGAAATTCTCAAGCAGGGGGCTCTGCTGCAAGTCTCGATACTTAGAATAAGTACACTTCGGTACGTATTGAGCATCCTAGTCCGCTTTGATGGACTCTCCGCCGTCCGCAGTCGATGGCCCCATATCCATCTTCAGGGGTCTCTCAAGGCTGTCCCACGTCACAACTCTGTATCCTAGCGCTTGTCGAGAGAGCCTGATGCCGTTGGTTTCCTCACAGGCTCTGTCGTCAACGTTTTCGAGTCTAAGTATGTACTGTATGTGTGAGTTGATTGTCTCGAAGTTTACTATTCAGAGTCCAATTGAGCTGGTAGTTTATCTAAAGTAGAGCTATCGAACCAAATCTAGATTCTGCAGAAGTCCAAACTCAATGTTAAAAGGCAAAGGAGATTAGAGGTTTAAACTTGCGTGCGGCAACCATCGTCAATCCTCCGTCGTTCGCGCGGTGATCCGCTTCATGCATGCTTTTGTTTGTCGTGACTAAACCCCCTCCTCATCATCATTTCCCTATCATCACCATCCCTCATTCCCCTCCCTCCCTCCCTCCCTTTCATTCAAACCCCCTTACTAGATGATGTAACATCCAATTATCTCCCACTGATTGTCGATGCAGTCTTGATCTGACATGGACCAGCCCGTCGGTGAGTGTAAGGTTCTGGGATCTGATTGTAATTGAATCATGTACCGTCAATCCTTTGCAATATCAGACACGAGACCGGTCAACCCAAAGTTGGTGAACTTGCATAGAAAAATGCTTTTTATCACCCTGTGTTCCGTGGCATATCGACATTACATTGGCCAGATATGACAGACAGTAAGCTCTTGGGACCTAGACATCACATGCGCAGCATTCCTCACTGGCCCCGAGATGAACTTACACATGCAACATTCTAATCACCTTCAGGGTAAGTTCAGTGTCACTATTCCCCCGCGTCTGCATTTGTCTGGAGCCGCGAGACACCCGTCTCTCAAAACGTGGTAGTTGAGTGAGGCTTTGCCCGAACCGCGATGGTGGTCAAAGGATATTTTTATCGATATGGAACCCAACTGCAACCCCCTCCCCTCGATGCATAATACCCTATGAATGCTGGGCTGTGCCTCTCGTGCTTGCCGACATTCATCCAATGCAGCTTGAGTGTAGACTGCTGTGCGAGATATGACCCTCAAGATTGCTGGGACCAATCCCGTGCTTCGGTTGCCAGATGTCTCAATCGGCCCCGAGCTCTGGGGGCGCAGTCCGGCCTCGCCCGTCCTCCCATCTGGCTTTCTCCCCTGATCCCTCCTTTCCCCTGCCTCTCGTATCCCCTGTCGAAACGTTTCCCGACATGGTCGCTGCGCCTTGTCGTTGACTCGCACGTTGCATCTCCCGGGGAAGGCGTCCCAAGCATCTCATGGCCTGGGGGATAGCCTGGTAGCATATCTGCTTGGCTATTCCCAATTTGGTCACTCGTGTCTGGAGTCTTGTTAACCCGGGAGATCATTGATGTCAAAAGTTGCCCATTTGAGCCGCTTGTTGCTCAATGCTTCTCAACTTCCCTGCGTTCATCCCAGCAAGTCGTGCGTGCCATCGAGCTTAGGTATTAGCAGTTTGTTGCTGGCGTTATCGGTGTGAGTTTCATCCTGAGTCCATTTGTCCCCATAATCTCCATTTTACCATCATAGACTCCAGAAGCCTTGCCGAACAAAACCGTCGGCACGACCAACACACCTTAGCACGACGCCGACATGCAAACTCCACATGGCGCCGACTGAACCTGGCGCGCAACGAGAGAAACATCGGAATGTGTAGATGCGACTACACGCGAATTAGAATACCAGGAAATTATAGCGGGCTTTGCAGCCATTGCTTCGACCAATTGCATGCGGCGGAGACGTAAGTTCAGGAAGTATCCACGAGGGAAATGATGAAGGAAATAAACAATTAAGACTTGCATTTCCGAAAACGCCATGTCATCTCTGATGTATTTGCCAAGACTGCCTCATGTTGACTTTCATAACTCAATGTGATGGTGTTACCTGGTTAAACTACATGGCGTCCCTTAATCGTATGCACCTTAATCGTATAAAGTATGTGAAAGTGTTGCGATGATGGCTGTGCCCTATATCCAGATGCGGTCAATAGCATGCAAATTTGTTAGAATGGTTGCCCGTCATTCGTAGGGCTTAGCATGACAGCGAAGTTTGTTTCAGTTAACGTTGCTCTCAGTAGGAATCGTGTGTCTTAGATATCGATTTCTCTGTTTCTTAGACGGCAATCCTATAAAGCAAACTCTGGGTTATGGTTCGTGGCGCCGGGGCTTGAACTGTTTGAGGTCTGAAGTGTCCCCTCATCCGAACGCCATCCCCGGCCGACGTGAAACGGTGAAAGACGCCCCGAGAAGGTTGAATATGAAGCTTTGTCTCCCCCGAGGTCCTCCCACCGCATGTTGTGCAGAGTTCCTGCGTTTGGCGGCGGCAGTAGTGGTTCAAGTCTCGGAGACGCAACCGGTTTAGTGCCAGGATGCTAAGCCATCATCGACGGATATGCACTTCTTATTGGATGCTGTGTACCAACAAACCCCTTTGATCAGAGCTTGTCAAGAAATGGTGGTGGGTGGGGGTTTAAAAAAAGAAGCGGGATGGCTGTGCAACGCATCTTTCAACTACTGCAGACATTGGCGTGATAAAAATGCATCATGTATGAAGTTATGTATAAGTCAAGAAAGAATAGTAATGCGCCATAGCACATGAACTAGACCTTCTTCAACTATGTTGCCGGGCATGCATATTTGATTTCTTTTTGAGGTTAGGCTAGGCATTTTTCTCTCATGACAGCAAAGTCTTGGTAATTGATGGTGCGATCCATCGAAGTACGCGGGTTCTCATTACTGGGTAGACGCGGTTGCATCACATCGAGTTTCGGTCGACGATCTCTATTAGCGCTCGCCCGCCTATCAACGTCATAAGGTCTGAGCGAAAACGAGATACACGAAGCACCGGGAACGGCATATGATCGACAGTTCACCTACTCAAGCAGGCAACGCTTTCTCCACGATTCATCTGCTGGCAGTCGGCAAGGCAGCCGTATTCCCGATCATCAAGGTTGAGTGCCTAGTGCTGCCTAGATACGGGTAGTGACAAGAGCAATGCGCCCTACGGATTGAACAAGGTCTGCTCGCGTAGTTTTTAACAATTGATACGAAGAGTAGAGTCTATTGCTGACCAAGCTGTCTGCTACGTAGTACGGCAATGGTGTTAAAAGCATCATCTAGTCTTGATGTTGGTCGCGGCCAAGCTGCCCCTGAACCCTTTCAACCAAACTGAGCTCAGGGGTCATGTAAGTAAGTGTTGGTTGGTGTTGAAGAAGGCAACGGCGTCATGACTCTTAGGATTGTTGAAGTGATGTCCGTAACAATACGCACACCTTCCCATGTCATGCTTCCCGCTACAACTCTGACACTAGCTCTATCGACCCTTGCTTGATGTGGTTCGCCAAGCCCTAACCAGTATCCTGGAACATCCATGCCTGCACATCAGAGAGATTAATGAGGGAGAGAAAGAAGCAAAAATTCAGGTTGAAACTCGTGCATTAGGAAGGAAACCAACAGCAACAGAGTTGGGCATCGTTCGCATCGTTACTGCCAATTTCTGGGCTCTAGATCTCGAGACATCGAAGGTACGTAACAAGGAAGGGGCAGACGTCGAGAAATATTGACAGGGGTCAAATAAGTGGATCACGAGAAGTAAACATTGGATCGAAACCCGATGCACTGGGCCCTCTTATCGCATTCCACCCTACCCCTTACTCAATGTCATTAATGTATGGTATTGTTCTCACATCTCACATTTTGCTTTGTTCTTGATCCTAGGCGAAGGATCCTGATACGGTACCCGGGTTATGATGTCTTCCTCCCCGATCGCCCGGAGTCGAATCGATTATCATTATCTGTTTACTCATCGTCAGCCTGCATCGGCCAAGGCCGAATTACCTCACTCTATTCCAGCAATTTGGCACTCTAAGCATCCATATGCAAGCGAGGGGTTCCCGGATGGGACCCTACCTGGGCGCTTTCATCATTGCATAACACCAACCAATGACGGCACATACCCATTGGCCGTTTATCGGTTATGTGCAGTTCTATACATATGTATGTGCACGAACCTTGTACTGCCCGGCACCGTACATTAAATGCACACAGCCATCACGACGTGGCACTGGGGTATAGAATACTCAGCCCTATCGACTCTTTGCCCTGACATGTTGCTCTCTCTAGCATCGTCTTGATGACCGAAGCCAAGCCTGTCACTTTCTGCATCTAATGGACCGACTACTTACAACATGCATTGCTGACGACTCGAGGGTATACGAGAGTAACCATCCATCACAGTACTGGATGTTGAGTTGCACAGAAGTGAGACGGTAAGAATATCAAACACCATGACCTCCCTACTGGCTACGTATCCGTACTTCCATGTCAGTGTGTTGCAGCCAGCCACAAATTAACCGTCTCGCTCCGCTATGGATGAGGACCCTGAATTTCATGTCATGGTCGCTCCTGTTCCACAACCGTGCATCTGGCGGCCGCTTTCATTTCAGTACAGTACGATATCTCAGACTAGCCGCATCGCGTGCATGGCTTCGGTTGTCTGAGTCGTCCCGCTCGTTAATGGACGGCGGTTCGCAACTTGAGTGACCACTCCCATCGTTCTTTAGGCGCGATTCCGCTCGCGGCTTTCCGCCGTGTTTATTTGCCCATGTAGCCGACACAACGGCCAATCTCCAGTCACCCCTCCAGCGGCTATTCCCGTTCAGTCAGGGCGACTCACACCTCCTAACCCCTGCTTGAAGGCTTAGATTGAAGTGGGGTGGAGAGGACCCTGGGCATCCAGACAGAAGACATTGGAGATCCGCCTTGGCGTCGTCCATACATTTTTGATCGAACTAGCCACATCTCATTGTCCGGACACTTTCCCCAGCAGAAGATTGCCTACGTTTCATGACAAAGTCATCATATCGACATGGTGGCTCGTTCGATTGAAACCGCGAGGGTTCTAGACCGCGTCAGACCAGAAGAACGGTACGAGAGGCGCCATTAGAATGCCGGCAGTTGATGAAAGGGCATTTTCGTTCTCAGAGGAGAAGGTCAGAACCGACAGCATGGGACAATTCACCACGGTACTGTTTGTTCAATACCTAGCGAAGACACCACAGCATTAAGTCGTCTAGCATCGGACCACACTGCTTACGAGCAGCTACAACGATCCAGTTAATACAGAGGTGTGTTACTCGAAGAGTCAAGCAGTGATTGCACTCGCGATACAAAATTTGTAGCAAAACGACATGCTGCCAGAAGCATAGCCCTCACCGTCACTTCACGATAGTGTTGCTCTGGTTCTGCTTTGCGTTGCTTTACAGCATATCCATCTCCAGTGGGGTGCTGGGGTGTGTCTCGATAGCGGGAAGCCCCGCCGGCAACGCTACCCTGGATGTGGCTGACGACGCTAATAGTAAAAGGTAGCAGCACTAAAAGCCGAGCTCCCTCAATCTCTGGGATCAGGCTGGCGCGTAGGGCTGAGCACAGGCACCCAGCAAGTACCTACGGTACCTCGAGTTGATGTGATCTGCGTCAGAGACGGAACTCTCCTTGCAGCGCTTGAACTTTGTGGTTGTACCTCGCTCAATGCCCCTGTAACCCTCAGGACTCAGACCGACGGCCAGCCCAAGCGTCTGCCGTTGAATCCTAGATGCCAAGCCGTACTCCAACCCACCCTCTTACATCCGATTCTTGCCAACAAGCGCCCAGATTGGTAACGAGCGCGATGTATATGCATTCTCAAAGACGGAGACTGTATAATTACCATCATTTGTTTCTCGAGGCCATTGTCGCATCACCGCTATCACCGCCATGATGGCAAGGCCGCTTATTACCACCCACCCTGATGATATTGTGAGAGTTGCGTTCCTTGATCTGTGCATCAATGATGTGTACAAGGACATAGAGTGCCTCAGGACCAGTCCAATACAATTCACTTTTCCTGTCATTGACGGCACGACTATCCAGATTGTCTGACATGCCTCCCTCTCGGGCTCTCTACACAGTCAACCCGCATTCCTCACTCAGCTGGGACAGAAACGGGTTTCTTTCCAAACAAGGTCCTTGTGTCAGACGAAGCGGTAGTGAGGCATGCTTCTTGAAAGTTGCGGAGTAAACGCAAAACAGCGCTTGCAAAGCAAAGAAAAAAGCAAAACATCTCCATGTCGATAAACCATGGAAATGGTTATGAATCAAGACCTCGGCACCCGCGCATCGTGTCCACAAGGATGTGCACGTACATTCCAGCGGTCGGCCGCCCCCAGCAAGCTGTCTCTGAGTCTCTGACCGTTGACCCTGTTCCTTCAGGGCCTCTGATTGGACAAAAAGATCCTTGCAGGTCGATAAAGTTGCCAAGCTCTCTCGGCTTCACCGATGCGAATAAACCATCATCAAATCTGACTGTCCCGCTCCCCGCCGCCGCCAATTCCGTGACCTGTGCTCCGCTGTGTCTCGTTTTGGGAACCGGGTTCATCACGGGGTCCCTCCATTCGGAATTGAGGGACAAGTCTCTACACATGATTGCTTGCATCACATCACAACCAAGCATCACATACCCCGGTAGCCTGGCTCAAGTCTGCGACATCAACCAACAATATTGGACGGGGGATCTATCGCCCCCACTGGCAGCCGAGACAAAGAATGGTGTTGCAATTGCCAACCAGTTCAACACCCGTCGGAATAACCAGTGTGCAAGGGAATCAATCCCCCAAGATCTTTGGTTGATTGCATTTGGCATCTCGGAAGTTTAGGCCGTCCAACCCACCGGAAATCCACCTGCAATGGACCTCGGGAGATATTGAATACATACACGACTGACCTTGTTCGAATCCAAAGATCACCGCTTCCGTTCTTGGTTGCCTACTTCGAGTATCGGCTCTGTTGATCCTGTTCTTACGTGCATGTACTCTTTTCCTCGACCATAATCTGTCGTATCCATCGTATTTAGGTTCGAGTCTTGGCGTTGCTTCAACCCTGGTTGGTCATCTAATCCAATCCAGGAACTCAATCACAAAGAAAGCCCAGCCTTGCCCTTCATATCATCGCCAGCTATGAGCGATGGTCATAATCTATGAACGACGGCATTTGCCGAGGCATTGGCGTAAGGTGATCAATGCTTCATTCTGAGAGAGCTTCCAAATGAAGAGAGACATGCCGACACGTGCACCGATCCACGGCCGCCTTATTCCACTTCTGAGCCTTTGAGTCGGCAAGGCTGCCGTCATTGTGCTGCCTCACCATGTAGGAGCCGGAGACTAAGTGACAGAAAACAAGGAGGGGTTTGTCGATCACACACTACCGCCGTATTCTGCTGGATCGTCCCTGGTGTTTGATGGCCCACGGTATCACATATCCACATTCACCATATCATATCATGGAAATATACCGCGAACTACCAGTATTCCGTTGATAGATCGTCAAGAACGCAAGAAGGTACCACCGCAAATACTTCCATTCTTGGTAATCATTGACGCTGTCATTCTCCTCTAGCGGCCCTAGATATTTATCCAACCCAACAGTTCATCTCTCAACAACAGAGACTTATCCAGGCATGGACGCGCAACAGGATCCCCGCTAGGCTCGACCGTCCGTCTGTCATCCGGCGAGCAAAGTCCATTCCCGGCGCTGAAAAGCGTTCATCGTTACAACGAGAGTCCAAGGCAAACTCCGCTGTCCTGCATGGCCCGTGTGGAGGCCGGTGTCCGTTGAAACACTCGGAGGGAAGTTGAAGTGTTCAAACTTCATTCTCGCCGGTAGACTAGCAGTGGTCTAGGCGTTCTTCACTCAAGGGGCAGCCTTGTAAATTCGAAGGCCTCGTGGCAGTCCAGTTCCAACCGTGGTAGCCCTACGCGAGCGCCACCAGTCTAACTGTCAAGCTAACCGGATACTAACGTCCCGTCGGGAACTCGATCGCGGCCTAGAACTCTGTAGAAATAAGAAAGGAAGCGCGGCAGTTTCTGGTGGACTGGATACTTATCTTGAGCCGCCGTTGTCGCGAAGTATTCGACTCCAGTCGCGGTCCAGACTCAATAAAAACACTGCTGACCCAAGGAGGTGGTCGTATCCTGCAAATAACGATATTGAACTATTTGATGAGATTAGATAGCGATGTCACTCTGACCTCGTCATTGTCTAAACTTTAGACTTTAGGAACGGCACTTGATGGTGCTGGCGGCCTAGACGCCATTAAGCCACACCCAGACTGTCGGACTGTGTATTGAAGCTAGACAAGCTCTTGGGAAGTAGGGTGGTGAGTCAACGACCCAGCTATTCGGAGCGAAGGGCATACTGTGCTAGGTTGTAACGCTTTAAGCTTGGTACAGTTATACAGCATACGATATCGCCCCGGTATAAGCTGATTCAGTTCTCAGAGCTCCATTCACACGAAGCACAACTTGGAAATACCAAGAGGCCTACAGCTTGCATAACGACCAAGTGTTACGGCACTCCATACCGGCGCGCGGGGAAGTGGCGGAACGCTGGAGAACCCAATCTCATAATTCGACGGCATACACACTATTTTGGCGAGCGTAGATTGCCGTTGTGAAGTAGCGTAACGCGGGAAGTTTACAGCGAGGAAAATCTTTGTGCTGGGAAGTTCCCTGCGTGAGGTTCATTGGCGTTGATTTACTGTATGCGTAGTGTGAGTTCCCGTCGTTTCACGTCGTCACATCGACAACAGGTAACTTTGAACCTAATTGAGCGAGTGACCCGACACAATGGATTGATGCGCGCCTTGCCGCTTCTTGAAAGCCCCCCCCTGTCAATAAGATGGACGCGAGTTGTGCTCACCCCTCTTGTATCTCTGTTGGCCCTGGTAGTTCGGCCACGTGTGGGAGTCGTTATTGAAACTGGCAGGGTAAAAGAGAGGAAAAAGAAACGAGAGGCTCGAGGAACCCTGTCGTGATGAGTTTATTCAACTCCGACGCCTTTCGGGAAGATATACGTACGTACGATACGATAGCATTCATCATGATGTTACTCTGACCCTGGAGCTTGTCACGGTCGGCAAGATTGGTTGGACGGGCCCAAACAAAGACAAGCCAAATGTGTGTGTGACTGCCTCGGACTGCCACGCATCCGAGATTATTGCTGCAAGTCGACATCTATGTTTGGCTCATAGTACAAGTTTATCCTAGCCTTTCCTGCAACCCAGAGAGTGAATGCTACCCTTCCCCCGGTCAAATGGTGCGTCTTGCTCTAGACTCGTTGCCTCTCTGGGGGTGTTTCGGTTGCCTTTTTCGCTCGCCAGATCACCATTTTGCCTTGTGCTACATGCAGTATGCTTCTCAAAGGAGGGTGTGGCTGGTCGGCAGGGCATGGATCCAGAGCGATCCTCGAGTCTAATCGACCCAGGAAGCATGAAGGGTGCTAGGTTATCGTTGCACTCGCTGATGCTTTGAGTCTTTCGTTGGCTGCAGAATCGATATGCCTTTACCGACTACCGGTAATGGTTATGGATGTGAACCCCACGGCTAGGCTTTCTTGTCTTTGTGTTTGGTTTGTCGAGCAGTCTGCCTATCCAGACTCCGCATGACGCAAGGGGAGCCTTGTTCTGATCTGACGGACATAGGGAGACTCCTGTTCGGGAGGTTGTATCAAGAGTTGGGGAACGGTTTCGTTCCGCCGGTCTACCCTGCTCCAAAGATAATACTGTAAATGATCAGGAGCTTTCCGCTCAATATGATCGACATATTTAAGCAAGGTACAGTAGCCTCATGTTTTACCTGTCCATTACGTTGCGATGCGTATTTGCCCGACGACTCAGCTGGAAATCTTGCTTTCGCTTGTACAATGAGACGAGTATCCATCATGAGTACTACCAGGCTAGGACACACAGCGAGTTCGGGATAGAGTCTATGATCTTGCGGGGATTTATTGAAGTCTGATTTTAGCCAATACATATGTAGGTACCTACCGACCTTATTCTAGACCGTTCAAATCACTCTGACGTGGCCAGCAGCGACTATTTCCTGCTAGATGCCGTCTTCAAAGCCTAGACTCGACAGACAATGTCTCAATTGTGTTCAGAGGATTTACCTTTTGGCCACGGGAAGCTCCTTTGGACCTTTGGTTTTAGTTGTAGATATCAAGTGTTATCCTCTGCAGCGAACCATGATCGAGCAGTATCAGACCAGCAAGCGTGGCGTGCCCAAATTAGGTCCTGGCTGGCCTCGATTGCTTGGAAATCTGCGGGTAGTAGAGCGGCATTAGGGCATTGGACGCCCCTCCGGGCTACGGATACAACCCCCCCGGTGCAGGTCCTCTCAACCCTTGGTCCTGACCTGGTTAGCAAGGCCAAGCCCCAAGACCAACCTTTAGGGGCGGGTTGCTACCCTGCCTTGGCGCGTGACAGCGGACTGCGACTTGGCTTTGTTGCACCCTGGGCGCTCGCTCGCCTAAACGCGGAATGTCTTCCGCCTTTCAACCTCTGTCGTCTCGCTAGAGGACAGGGGACCTGCCGCTAGGGAGCTCTGTGAGGGGCAGAGACACGGGTTGGATACTTTGGCACTAGGCGCCGTTTGGGACATGAAACGATAATCAGGACCGGAGTTTAGTTGTGTAAACGTCCGCTTACGGCAGGCCTGGAGATTGAGGCTCTGGGAACTCGATTCTGTGGTGTTATTGAGCGTTTCGAGCTGTTCGTCGACAGGATATGGCATATATGATATAAGAGCTTCAATGCAATCAACCCTGCAATGCTGAATATGAATCACCACCGTACGTATATGTAGAACTACCGATATGACTGGATAGCTGGAGGTACTAAGTTGGCATTATTTCCTTGTTTCCTTGTGTCCTCGTGCTGGGTTTAGGGTAACCAGCAGTCTTGTCTGCAGCCATCTACACATTGGCAACTTCACTCCTCCAACCCCATCCCCCGATGGCGTTCTCCTCGAGTTTCTTCATTCCAGATGCCTCGCATATCCTTATTATTATATCTCTGACAGCTCTCACTTCGTCCACACTAGCGCCTCCGTTGAGAGCGCCCCGCAAATGTCCCTTTAGTTGAGGGTTTACCTGCAAAACTTGGCATAAGCATGGCGCATGGTTTAAGCGCAGCCGAGTGGCTACTATACCAAGAAAGTCACTTACGTCCTGGGGAATGAGACTGGCAATGAGCACGAATGAGGTTTCGGCTGGAGTTAACACATCGGTGTTGCTAAGCACATATCCATATGTCAACCTCGCCAGCAAGCCCAAGTCTGGTGCACCTGACCGGTCCATCTGGCCCATGATACGTCTGGAGATCTTGCCATAGATGTTGTTGAAGAAGGTTTGTCCTCGTTCAAGCACTTGGGAGGGTGAGGTTTCGTAAATGTCCCTGTGTCTAGTTGATGGCGCATCCTCCACTCCTGTTTCGTCGAGGAGGTCTTCTGGCGTTGCGGATTTTAGAGACATTAGAGCGTTGATGGTCTAGTGGCTGATTAATATCAACCGTCCAAAAGCTCCATCGTGCGGTGGATAGATACCTTGGGCATGCCTCCAACGGCAGAGGCTTTCAGGAGAGCTTCTCTGAGACGCCTGGATATGCGCAGTTGCTCATCCCGACCTGGAGCATCCTCCTCGACGATGCCTGGAGTTCCTTCAATAACATGCTTGAAGAGTTTCGGCAACTCGTCTGGTCTGTTCAGAGCTGACAAGGTCGTGGCAGTGATAAAATACCACGTATTTCGTGGCAGATTCGGTTGCTTTCGGATCGCAGCGAGTAACGCTGGAGTAAGAATCGGGGCTACCGCCGCCATTTTGTCACAGGTTGTCCGAATGATCGCCTATAACTGTGATACAAGCTCGGTCAACTCTTGATGTTCTGTCACAAACTACAACATTTAGAAAGCTCCATATCTAGGACTCTCGCCAACGTAATACTGAATCCGGCTTTAGGGTAAGCGAATCTGCGCGGCCACAGTGATCCCTGCTATTGTTGATGACGGACGGGGAAACATCGGCATTGGATGCTAACGTCAGAGTACAGTCACGTGCCTCGGCCCCTGCGTCATCGGTCGTGTGTCGCTCTTGCTTAACGTGGCATCAAAGCGGCGGTTCTTTGTTGCATGCGTCGATAACTACTGTACATTCATTCACCAAAAGTTCCGGGTTCAACAATGGGGATGTAGGAGTGATTGGTTACTTTTGTCATTTTAATAAGTACCCAAATTATTACTCAACAACAAACTCCCATGCCCAAGATGCGACTTGGTTGGTATGCTGGGGTAAGTATCGTTTGCTGGGAAGCTTGGGGGAAGCTATATGGAGCTATAGATGATCATCTCGAACCGATGCTGACATCCCGTCTCACAGGCCTCGACAGCCCTCGCGGGTTCTGTCGTACTCTCGGCATTCTTCCAGCGCGCCAATTTCTACTCGGCCATGGTATATCTCGCGCAAAGTAACTTTTGTTTGCTTGTATGTTGTCCCGCAATCCCGGAAACCGGAGCTCCCATCCCGCCTCGATGTTGAACTCATGATGTCTAGGTTTTGGTGAATTTCTCGCTACTGTTGTATAGTAGCTTCGTCTACGGTCTCACGCGATTGTTCTTTGGCCCCCTACGTGCCGTCGAGGTCGAGCAGCTCACTGAGCGTGCTTGGTTTGCAATTACAGAAACATGCCTGGCCATGACCATCTTCCGCGAGGAGATCGGGGCCTGGTTCCTTGTCATGTTTGCTGCTCTGGTGACGGGCAAGGTCTGGGGATGGATTGGTGATGGACGAGTCGAAGTATTGGAGCAACAACCACCTGCGAACCCCCGTCTATTCCACTTGCGACTCAGCGTGTCGCTCACGCTAAGCTTCATCTACGATATCTACATTCTCCGCTACACGATCAACACGGTTATTCAACAAGCACGACCCAATATGATGGTCATGTTCCTCTTTGAGTTTGCAGTGTTGGCGACCAGTTCATGGCGGACGGCAGCTCGGTATGCGCTGTCGCTGACTGAGCAGAATATTCAAGAGGCACAGAAACGTAAGCGACTGGCCGAAAGGAGGCAAGAGGTCAGAGAGGAGCGGGAGGCTATCCTGCGACGACGCGAGGCAGCAGCTGCTGCCGGTGAAGAAGTTTCCGACGAACCGCTGCCGAACGAGGACGACATCGACGAAATGGATATCGAAGTGCCAGGTTGGTCTGCCAAGGGAGAGTTTGTCCTCTGGCTCGATCTTGTTACTGGTATGTTGTACGCCGAGCGTTTTGAAGAGGAAATACTGACAGTTCTAGATTTGGTCAAACTCGGCATATACATTGTGTTCTTCTTCATGCTCATTACATTCTACGGTCTGCCAATTCATATCATGAGAGACCTCTTCATGACAGCACGAGACTTCATCAAGAGGCTGGGTGCTTTATTGCGATACCGAAAAGCCATACAGGAGATGAACCGGTATCCCGATGCCACCCAAGAGGAGCTTGCACGAGAGGATACCTGCATCATCTGTCGTGAGGAAATGCGACCGTGGGACCCGGAGAATAATCCCGGTGCAATGGACAGGATTCGACCCAAGAAGTTGCCATGTGGACATATTTTGCACCTTGGCTGTCTCAAGAGCTGGCTCGAACGCCAACAGGTCTGCCCAACCTGCCGCAGCCCTGTTACTCTTAGTGAAAACGCCCGTGTTGCGCAAAACCGAGCTGCCGGACTTCGAATAGAGATTGGAGGCGGACGCCCCGCGGAACAGCCGCCACCAGCAAACCCCGGAGATGCTCCTGCTCAGGGACAGCAGAATGGGGGAGCCAGACCTGAGCAACGGCCGGCTGGACCACGCATTTTTAACTTCGGTCCTCTCCGAGTTGGATTTGGTGCCAACGGACAGCAAGTCAGAGAGCTTGCGCAGCAGTTCGGCATGCCTCAAGCTGCTCTTAATCAGGGGCTAGCACCTCCTACACCGGGGGCTGGTACCCCTACTGTTCCTGGCCAGACTGCACCAGCATCTCCTCAGCCACCCACTGGAGACAATCTGCAGAACGTCGGAACTCTACTCAACCAGGCGGACCAGATGATTCAACGCGAAATACAATCACTCCAGCTTGCGAACCAAGAGCTACAAACCCTCCACCTTCTACAGGCAGAGCTACATCGTCTTCGACAGCGACAGCAACATCCAGAACATACACCAAACATCCAGACACAACCGATGCCGCCTACTTTCATGCCTCTTGCTCAACCTCCAATGCCCCAGCAATATCAAATGCCACCTCAGATGACGATTCCGCAACCGCCTAGTTTCCCTGCATTCCCCGGCATCCCTCCACGAAACCCGAGCCCCCTTATGGCCCGCCATGGTGCTCCTCTCAATGCTGTACCCATCCCTGCTGGCAGCGCTGAACTTCCCGAAGGGGTTGTTATTCCGCCTGGCTGGTCTCTATTGCCCCTCCAAAGGCTTGATGGTAGCCAGGCTTCGACACAGCCCTCGCCTCAGGTTGGTCCTCAGGCGACTGTGGGAGATGCTATTAACGTAGCTCAGCCGACATCTACTGCTAGACAACCGTCGCCAAGCGGCAGCAGGAGCAATGAAGTTCAACAGGCTGAGAATGCCTCTTCCACAACTCCTGCTGAGCAGCGACCCCCTCAGTTTATATCTCAGTTTACGCCCCCTGCTAACCCACCTCACGTTGTCGCGCCTAGCCCTCGGATGCCCAACTGGGGTGGATCAGCTCAACTCTTTGGTAACGGGCCTCACCTTAACCAGACAGAACCTGCGCCACAGAACGAGCCTCAGGCCGAAGCGAGCTCAAGCCAAGCTGCTCCTGTTGAGGCAACCTCCCAGCCCGGTCCACTAGCCGAACATACGCCACAAGACACTTCATCCTCGCAAAGTGACTCAGATGATGTACCAGAGATCAACCCCGGAAAAGGCAAGGCGAAGGCCGTCACTGTTGAGGACGTGGAAGACGAGGAGGAAGTTAAGGACATAACGAAGGAGGACTAGCTGTAGTCCTTTTGTGTTTTTTTAGCCTTGTCTCTATGCCTGAGCATGTCACACACCCTACCAACATTGGCTCAGCAAAGAGCAAGACTGCATTTGTTTCTTGTTTTACCAGAAGATAGCGGCACGGCGTTTAGAGGAGTTATGTACTATTCGTTTGCCCTGAATGACATAACAGGAGACTTCGCACGTGGAATATAAGATTGTCGAAGCAGATGTTGTACATTTTGAACGATTGACATGCAAGCTACCCAATGCAATTTGTAACTATGCAAGGATCCATGACCCAGGAACACCGTTCCATGATGAATGAAGCTAGTAGAGGCACGCTGATGAATGGGTGCAGAGAAATGCAAAGTCAAAAGCCAAATCAAGCCAAGCAACATAAAAATGATCAATCCAAGCACGCGAGAACGAATATGAACAATGAGGAGATATGCAAGATGCAAGAGACGAAAAGGGGAAGACGAGAACGAACCCAAAAGATGATTCAAAGGAATAACTCTCCTACTCTTTGACGATGACACCTACAAAGGCGCTTCCATAGTGTCCATATTCCAGCAAAAATACACCCTCCTTCTCTTCCTCTGCTATCGATGGATGAAACCTCGAAGCTTGTTGACAAAATTGCACAAGGGAACCAGAAAGAACAATGACGAAGAAAAGTAAACCTTTGTCCATGCCACGGATACCCAAGACCCCCTGTTCATCAGACCTGTATTTATTACCATGTCCGTTCATAGCCATGAAGCGGTAACGCATTAATCATTCCTTCTTAATCCTTCCATCTCATTTGCCGTAGTGAACAACAATAAAAGACTCGATGTCTTCTAGCCGTTCGGGAGAGGTAATTGACGCACAAATATCTTCTATGCGTTGAGAGCATCTAATTCCTCCTCTTTAGGCGGCAACGGTGTCTCGCGCTGTGGTATATCCTCGTCCTTCTCCCAGGCCGCGCCAGGCCCGGAGTAGCTCGGTTCGGGAATCGTTGACGATTGCGAAGTTGATCCAGTGTCGAGACGGCCACTGCTCATGTCACGCAAGATGCCCGCCGACCTTTCGCCTTTTACCGGCTGTGGGCTTAACACGCCCGTGGCGGACTGCGCAACATAAGTAGGTGACTTTGCATCACCCGAACCGAAGGGTAATGGGCGTGCTGGAATCTCGCGACTCACTCCTCCTTCTCGCCCCTCGTCTCCTTCACCACCGAGCTTCTTAAGCAACGCATCCGATTGCTGCTTAGCCAACTTCTGGAGCTGTTCTAGCGGATCCTGGTGATGTAGCACCAAGTCAGTCACCTCACACAGGCAATCTGTAGGCCTCCATCGTCTTCCATGCACACATACCCAGTCAGACTGCGTAGGTACGCCTTCAGCCTCAGGAAGTTTCTTCGTCGCTTCTTCCTCATGTTCCGTGTCTTCTCCGGCCAAGAACGAGTGCCGATGGATCGGAGCCGGCGTGACCGGCAAGCTGGGGCGATCCACAGCGCTCGGGAAATCGGTGAGCTTCAAACCACGAAGCTTGAAATTGCTCCGGTCGTCCTTCCATGCACCAGTTGTCGGGCTTTTCACACGCCCTATCGTAGAGGTCGAACTCTTACCACGTCGATGACCACCATGCAAACGATCAACATACCGCTCAATCTCAGGCATTTCATCCCACGCATTTGTACGTGTGTATGACGTCCAGGGGTCCGATGGAGTGATTTGCACTATTGGAGTAGATGTAGTCGATTCGTTCTTTCCTCCAGGGCCAGATGCAGTCACGTCTGAGGGTTCTGTAAGACCTTCGGTTTTCACAGATAGTTGCTTTGTTGGCCCTGAGCTAGGTTCTTCAGGTGTAGGCTCTGGCTCAGGTTCTGGAGGCTCAGGTTCTCCAGCAAACGTTCTCGTCGGGCGAGGTCGGTTATGCTCCCAAGGGAAGATCTCCGGAACTGGCTTCGATCGAGGTGCTGGGCGCTCTTTCGGTACCTCATACCACATGTTCTTCGGGGGACTCGGATATCGTTCAGGTGGAACAAAGGGGGTTGTATCACGGGACATTTCGTAATGAGTGGAGGGGAAGTTCATTGCCTCGGGCTTCGAATCAGCAGGAGGCGGATGTCTTGTAAAGTCAGCATTTTATGTTCAGGAAAACAAAACATTCTTCAACGACGATAGGCCTACCTCTGAGCATCCCAATCATGCATCGTAATTGGGGGTGGCTCTGGCTTCAGTTGCACATGCTGGTGCTCCCGCTGTGTCTCATTGTGATGGTGATGCTCGGAAACGTGATGTTGTCCAGGTTGATGTCCGAGGGTTGAGCCAGAACTTGAAGATCCCTCGTGGGAGCCTTCATGGTGGTGTGGCTCTGGATGATGCCCGGGTTCCTGTGACTGGTGTTGATGCCCCTGACCTTGTGCCGGAGGATGCTGCCCCCCAGTGGAGGCTGAACCTTGGTCATAGTTTTGCTGTTCGCTGGTAGAAGGCTGCGTATAGACTGGCTGAGGGTGCCATTCGCCCTTGGTAAAGTACTGAACATATTGGGGGGTAGGAGGGGCCTGTCCAGAAGCAGATTCCTAGTATTTTAGGTCAGCAAACATATCTCTTACATTGCAAAGTAGCCGAACGTACCTGGTGCCGGTAATGCCTATCGTAGACTGCCCACCATCGACCTATCATCTCGTTAAAGGGATCGTTGCCATGAGGCGTGTCTCGGCCAGTAAACCACGGCTTGTTGGAGCCAATGAAGTGCACCATATTGATACTGGATTGAAAGTGTCGGTACGCTGGGACATATTGGTAGTGGGCAGAAGGCGTGACGTTGTAAGTGAAGCTGAGACGATGATACTGGCTACCAAAGTGCATGTTGATCAGACCTTGATCAGCACCGTCAAACGAAATTCCCCTCTCAGCCATGGCAATCATGGCATAGTAGTCACCCATGTTGGGAGTCAAAACCATAACACCTGTGTTAAAAAGATCTGGCCAGCCGATATCGGGAGCCGCAGCGAAGTGATGGGGGGTATCGAAGAGCTCGTCAGGAGCTCGGTATGCGACGACATCAGCATCGATGTAGACAATCTTTGAAAACTGGGTGAATTTCCACAGATTGATCTTGGTAAAAGCCGAATGCAGATCGCCACGGTTCATTAGGTACAAATTGGCCGGGTTGTCATTGCGAATGCGCGGCACAGGGAAGATGTAGTCGTAGACCCTCTAAAGAAGCTATGGGTTAGCAACAGATTGCAAATGCGCAAACACTTGGGGAAATTTACCTTGAGCTGTGTAATAGAGTCGGCAGATACAGAGTCGAGTGTGACCAACACGGCCAGCTTGCGATGGGCTCCAGCATCGCGAAGAGAGTGAGCGAGGACGAGTGCGCCTGGGGAGGGGTCAGCCAAAGTTTTGGTGCAACGTTGGAGTCAATTGACGAACCAGGAAGGTAGGAATCGCTCAGAAGAAGCTATTCATTCGTTAGCAATGCGGTTTCGGCAAGATGGGACGTAGCGAGCACAGAAGGGAAACGAACCGTAGCATAAACATGCTCCCCTCCTGCACCTTGAGCGGCCATGTTGGCGTAGTAGAGCAGTAGTTAACCAGCTGTAAGACAAACCTCGGAGCAGATTGTCCAGGTCAGCTACGGCAGGTTTGAAGAGGTCGGTTAGCAACCCATGGATGGGAGCTTGAGGAGGAGAGATAGTGAGGGGAATGGGATATCGAAAGCCCAAAGTATCGCGGTGCGGTTTGACGAAGCGCGTCGAGGGTCCAAGTCAACAAGAATGAAGAGTAGCAAGGATGCCAATGAAGCTAACGTTAGTGCAGATTACGTAGTGTATGTCTTGAAACAATACGAAATTCTTCCGCAAGGTATAATGCCTTTGGTCGGGAGCCCGAGAGAAAAGGAGAGGGAGATGGAAAAGAGAGAGGAGTAAAGCGTGACGTGAGAATAGGTCCTGCAGTTAGGTCACCTCAGTCTTGATCCAACCTAATGTGATGATCCGATGATGCCCCCGGACGCTTGGAGGGGGAACTTCCCTGTCCGAGGTAAGGTAGGCCAGAGCGCAGCACCCAAGCTCCTGTGGGTCCCCTAAGAGACACTATCAACGGGCCTGGATGAACGCCAAAACAGCTCCCTGCAACTCTGGACAAGCTTCAGCCGAGATGGCCGGATACCCACAGCTACAGTACAAGAAGCCGTCAGTGGAGGCTCGTTCTCTCAATGAGTCAAATCTGACACTCGACGCCTCCTCTTCTCGCTTATGTTACACATTCTTATTTCCCTTTGACCCTTCAGGAACTGAAACTCTACTCCAAGCCACAATGTCCCTGAGGAACTCTGCCGTTCTAGAAGCGCCGAGGCCAGACACTCTATTTTGAGCAGCACAACATATACTTGTATCCTAAGAACTCAGTTTCTGTTGGATTATCCCGCACGTCCCATACCAGAGGAATTGAGGGCTCACGACGTAGCTTTTCGCGTTACATGGACACAATTGCACAAAACACTTGGGACCGTTTTGGTGCTCCCTAGTCGTAGTTCGGGACGGGTTTCCGTCTGTGGCGGCTCTAGTGAATCGCCACTAATTTCAACGGCTGCACGATGATGGAATTTTTCTGAGCTTCAAATTGCTTAGCTCCAAGCTGAGGTCTCTTTTTTTTCTGCTTCTTCGTCGTTAATACCCACAGAGCGCGTCAAGGATCGCATGCAGCTTCAGGCTCGTATCATTCAAACTTCCAGGGATAATGAGCTCGGATCGGCCTCCTGCATACAACCGAAACTGGACATGTCCCCCCCTTGTAAGTCGGGCAGTTTGCGTTGCTGCGAGTATGTGCACCTAATTTCAACCATTCCAAACTGGTCCCCTTGATAAAGCCATAGAACTCTTGAATTACAGAAAAATACCTCTTTGACTTTCCATCATGACACGTCGCAGGACCCCTTTTATCTCACCCTTTGAGTTATAAAGACATTCAAATCTCCCCAGAGTTGGTTCAGATGCCAGTCTCTAAAGAGCTGCGATCTGTGACGTACCTTAGATTGTTGTCTTGCAGACGCCTCAAAGCTCGAGCTTGTACGGGTTAGGTAACACTCGGACATGGCACACCGAGACATCAAAACAATCGGGACAAAAGCACGCGAGAGCAGAGTAAACCATCCATGCCAGTTGGGTTTTGGTTCACTTGGTGTCTGAACTAGAAAAAGCAAAGAAATATGCGGCCCTGTTTCTGTAACCCCTTGTGTCTTCCCCAGATCTTACAACATCTATAATGCCGAGATCTGCAATGCACACATGGGTTAGCTCGACTCGGCCTGCTTTAATCCAGCTATCAGCTTGTTTTCTATGCATCACACGCGCTCACTTGCAGCCTGCACGTGAGCCAATGTTGCATTATGATGACTTCGTTTCTTCCCGAAAACTAGCTATGATTTACACGATAGCGCTATGCCGTCTTTTGCAGTCTCGCCACCTCACTTTCAGGTGGATCTTCCCCAACTGATTCCAGATGCCGATACTTCTCATGTACCCGAGTACAGTGTCTTGCATCTCCTGTCTCATCACGCCAACTCCAAAACCTCTTCTCAGTCGCCCAAAACTCCCATTGAATACAAAACTCCCCTGAAAACGCATTCCGTAGTTAGATCTACAAGTCCTTCTTAAATGCGTGTTCTGGTTTGTGTGTTGTCTCGTAGTCAATGTGGACATATGCTCGCTCAATGTCGGGCAAATCCTCGAGCTTGAATTGCAGTGCCTCTGCCACATCGTGGCTCTCCTGGAGAGTCTGTGTCGGGTCCATGACAATATCCACTTCGGCGATCAGACGAGGGCCCGAGTGGTACACTCGTACGGTGTCAATGCCAACGATTGAGTCGTCGTGTGTAACACACACGTATGTGATGAGCTGCTGCGTCTCAACAGACGCGGTGACTCCGACCACAAGTAAAAACTCTCCAAAAGCGGTGTGTAGCCAGATGCAAGAGATGAGGACCGACAGGAGGATGGCGCCCATCGGATCAATCCACCAGACCAGCTTAGCACCACCGCAAGATGTGAGGATACCAAAACCATTGATAAGAAGATCGTTGCGATGATCCTGCCAGAGAATATTTATCTGACTGTATTTGTCCTTGAGTGCCCAACAGTAAAGGAAAAGTGCGAACTTGGTGGCGAAAGCGCAGCAGACCGAGATTACAGCAGGAAGATGGAACTTCTTGTCAGGATTTGACTGTACCAGTTCTTGACAAGCAAAGGCAATGATAATGAGAGAGACAGCGATCATGAGGAAGCAAAAGACAATATTGCCCACGGTCTCAAGACGAGCTTTACCAGCAGGGAAACGTCGAGCGTCGACACGACGAATGGCTCGAGCCGACAGGATGAGGGTGAGGTTACTGAGAGGGTCGAAGATGGAGTCGGCCATGGTGGTGAATAGCGAGAGAGAGCCTGACGAAATGGCAGCGTAGAGCTGGATAGCGGACAGCGCAACGTTGGCAGCAAAGGATCCCCATACAGCAATGCGGAACTTGACCTGGTCCTCTCCATATTGGTCGCGTGCTTCGTCACGATGCTCCTCGACCGACTTGAGCATGCGATCGATTGCCGCATTCTGATTCTTGTAAAAGCCCTGCAACTTGTGGGCCTTGACCTTGGAGCCGACCTTGCCAGGTAGACATTTCCGGCCGGGAAGACTATCCCGTTTCCGCGATGTGTTGGCCTTGATGTCTTCAAGATCAGATTCAGTCTTGTACGCGGCTGAGAGGCCGTACGGATCACGATCAAGGACGCTGGGCTGTCGGCGACCAGTTGCAGTGACCTGGCTCTCCACATCTGTCATATGAGACACGTTTCTAGCGATAGTCTCATTGTCTTCAGTCGCCATGGGTTCAAAGGCGGTGCTAGAGCCATTCCGTGTGGTCGAGTGCCGTGAACTGCTGCGCGCGCGCTCAAGTGATTGAAGGTGGATGGATTGGGGATGGTGGGCGACAGGGTTGTTGCCGTCTGGTGTCATTGTGAATAATTACAACTTCCCTCGAGCTGGAGATCTGTGAAGCGGATGACGAGGCGGATGGCGACACAGGGCAAGCTGTCGAAGAACCTCGGGTCAATCTGACGCTCGATGATAATACTTCGCAGAACCGATACAAGATAGCAATTATCCTAGCTATACAAAATAGCTACTGAATGGAGGTAAGCAAAAATATGTGAGATGCAAGAGCAAGAATAAGGGTCCCAAAAGGCGGCGTAGAAGCCTCCTCAACAACCTCTATTAGCGTAGCTATGACAATAAGTGATCGTCACCAAGATCAAGGTTAGTAGTAATAGCTATTCTCAATGGTTGATCGAGCATAGGTAGCAAGACATGGGTGGTACAGGAACGTCGTGAGCTGATGAATAAACCAGTCCGGATTGGATATGAATAGGGCACATCTGGTCCCTTCATTGCGACTTCCACCAACCAGCCATCTTCCCACGTGGGCTTACTCCAAAAGAGAGGAGTAACGATGGTATTCCAGTGAATAGCGGTCGGTGTTGGTAGGTGGCCATTTTGGCGATGTCGATTGAGATGAATGCCTTAACAAGACAGCATACAAACCCGCAGGTTGTAGCGATAGTGCTAAATGTTCAAGGTACCAGCAGGGGTTAGTGAGTATCCGCGTCAGGTGAGCAGAATCGAGCGGAGTGTCATGCCCGGGCCCGCGCGGGAGGCTCGAGATAGGAACTCTGTGCTCAAATCACCAAAAACAATTGAGGCAGTCGTAGGATTTAAATCCAGGGAGCGGCAGACGTTGAATATAGTTTAGACACGGCTCCGAAACAGTTAGGAAATGGCCGGAGCACGTCTCGGCGTTCCGTTGCATTTGGCGCTTCGGAAGCATCTGTTTTTCGGGAGTCTACGGAGCGGAAGCCACAAGGGTCCGCACTGACGCACGATTCTGCACTCGAGAGATCTCCATAGATCTGCTCTGGACTTTCAGTATACAGGGGACATAGAAGAAACTATTGCGGTCTATTGGCTTGGCGCAAGATGTGACCGCCGCAAGTTATAACCTCATTCGCAGATTGAGAAAGATAAGCGATAGTGTTGGATCTGTATCAGCCAGCCACATTCGTACTTAATATTCGTGATACTGTTAGTTGGTACTATATAAGTCTTGACGTGCCCTCGCTCTCTGTAAAACATTGAAATGGATACAACAACATCAAGTGATGTATGACGAACGAAGCTCCTTGGATCCAGTGATCCTTGTATATCCAAAGCACTCTACTGTCAAAGTACAATTCTTCCCAATCTATACTATAGCTTCGCCTCGATCGGCCTCTCATCCTGACTTCTCTCCAAGATCCAGTCAGTAATATCCTTCGCATACTCCTCCTGACACAGGTCCACATGCAGCGCATGATAACCCCCTACATAGGTCTTGACAACCTTATCTGGAATGTCTTGTTTCTCGACAAACTCCATGGCTGCTGGATAACTGCAGGCCATGTCCCGGTCTCCATGGCCGAGCCAAAGCGACTTTACCTCCTTGCCCAACTTGACCGAGCCCGACTGCAACGCTGCTGTACGATCAAGAAGCGACGCTAAGCCTTCCAGTGTACCTGTGTCGTGGCATAGAGGATCTTCCTTGAAGCCCTTTGTCACCTCGGGCTTTCGCGACAAGTTCTCAACTATCATCTCATGCTTGAGCTGGTACTTTGGAAGAAGTCTGCTGACTAGCCGTCCTGCGACGATCTTGAGCCGGCTGGGGACTTCTTCAGGTGCGAAACCAATGAATGGGGCCTCGAGGATCCAGCCGCGCACCTTGTTCACGAGTTCGGCGTACTTGGGATCAGCTGCAAGCGTGATGACCTCGCCGCCGCCCATGGAGTGCCCCAGGACAAAGACCGGCACATCCGAAGGTAGCTTGCTCTCGATGAAAGCAGCAATGTCGGCGATGACCCTTTGTGTTGTGCCAGTGTTTCCCTTTTGTGAGGGCTGTCTGACGCTGCGGCCCCAGCCTCTTTGATCGAAACCGAAGACTTCGATCCCGTGAGAAGCTAGAATCCGATATACGTCATCATACCATTGGATGTGGTCACTGAAGCCATGGACGTGAACGAGCTTGGCTCGGACGGGACCTTGCGGCTGTCGTCGCGTCAGCTTCTGTTTGATATAACACTAGGTTTTTGATACTCACTGTCCAGGTCTTGGTGTACAGACTGGCGTCTGCCACCTCAAAGGTTCCCTCGGTCTCGGTCGACATGGTGCTCAGGTAAGTTGAAGGGTTCCACCTCGGACAATAGTGTTTACGAAACAACAAAGGCAAACTACTGGTCGCGAAACTGGAAAGTCTAGCTATTCTTTTTCTGAAGGTATAGTTGTTCAAGACAAAGAGGTAGATAACCCGCCTGGTTGATTTAGTTATGGGGTTATCAAGGTTTGGTCATGGATGCCTTGGCTTGATTGAAATTAGGGTCACATGTGACAGCGTCGGCCGGCAAGCTTAACCTGGAGTTGTTTTATTGGCCTCCGTCTCGTAATCTCAGCGAGGCTTGGCTGGCGATACATATGCATTGTTTGTTATTTACTGCTCTAAGCAAGCACGTTTGTCAATTTCTGGTAATTATGAAAAGGAAATGGATTTTTCGTGTTTCTTACAGTGTCACCGTGGGCTTACACACAATTCACGCCAACAGTAGTAGACAATGCATGAATCATCGATATCTCCTTAAAAAACACTACTTATGCGCAATGATAACTATTCTCCTGTATCCTTATGTTGTTGCATTCATCAATGTAGAAATGTCGTCCTTCCCCAACCGCTCACTTGCCTTCTTGGCACGCATGAGCATCCGCTGCGCTGTTCGTCAACAAGATATTGCTGACCTCAACCACTGAAAATGACTATTTCCCATTTCGTCCTGTTTGGTTATCGACAGCCCATCAAAGAATTGTCAGCTGACGTTAGAATAGCATCTGCATACCCTGACATGAGCTCACTTGATGATGACATCGGGGCTCTCGAGAGGACTGAGAATGACGACTCTCCCAAGGATGCCACGTTCTTTGGAAGACGCTGTACCGTAAGGTCGAATCACTCTGGATAATCGACAAGGCCGTAGGATTCATGATTCTTATCTGCGAACTTCTCCTGCTCCATATTCCTACGAGAAGCCATTGTGTTTATAGTCGCAGTGTCTTATACGTCAAGTCTACTATGCCTGAACACTTGCCAGGTACAACCATCTTTTATCCGAGAGCAACTTATGTGACTTGAGAAGAACGTGATGAATCCTTGACTCCTTGTTCTACTATGCCCTATATGCAACCATAAAACCCAGCTATGTGGCCTGACAGAAGAACTCATCAGCTAGATTCAACATTCCAAGACATCGTTAATGACATTAGTACCTGCTGCACCAAACCACTAGACCAAACTTGATAAAATATTGAGATTCTGTTTTCTATACATGGCTGTCCATAACCCCCCCACCGTCCATTTCTTCCATTTTGGAGATTAAATAACCAGACCGGACCGACGCCAATGAAAGTAAGATACATGTCGAGTGGAGTTCTCTTTGCAGCTGCTGGCGGTAAGATCATCCGCCGTAGAGACCCAGACATAGATATCAGGATATATAATGTACATGATTCGTCTAATCTTTCTCTCAACCCCGGTAGCCCACTAACCGTATTATATCCTTGCGGGAAAGGTTGCATGCTCTATGCCATTCAACTCGCTTCAATGACGCTTCTCCTCATTCTTAGAGTCCTTGCTCTCTGCCTCTTGTTCAAAACCATCCTCCTCTTCAGTCCTCTCGAGATCATCCTCGAGCTCCTCAGCCTCAGTGATGTGAGCACGGGAAGCAGATGATCCGCCATCCTTAGACACCTCACCGCCGCTCATCTGCCACTCCATAAGCTTGCTGAATGCACTCTCCTTGTCAGCAGCAAGCTGCCTGTAGCTGCCAATCTCGGCGACCTTGCCTTCATTGTTAAGAACGATGATTTGGTCAGATCGCTTAATGGTAGAGAGACGATGAGCAATGGAAATGGTGGTGTTGCGGCCACGTAGAAGACCGGCCAAGGCCTCGTTGACAAGAGTCTCTGATTCAGCGTCGAGCGCTGATGTAGCCTCATCAAGGATTAGAATATCGGGATCCTTGAGAAGAGCGCGGGCAATGGCGATTCTCTGCTTCTGGCCTCCAGAGAGTTGAGAGCCACGGGCACCAACCTGGGTTTCCAAACCATCGGGCAGATCACTGATGAAGTTGCAGTTGGCTCGTCGAGCGGCGGAAATGATATCAAAACGGCTCGCCTGGGGCTTTCCGTAGGCAATGTTTTCTGCGATAGTCCCGGAGAAGAGGACAGGCTCCTGAGAAACCATGCCAATTCGCCTTCGTAAGGACTTGACATTCATACCGGAGATATCCTGGCCATTGATGGTAATGGAGCCCGATACCGGGTTGTAGAATCTCAAAAGCAAGGATGCTACTGTCGACTTGCCACCTCCTGATGGACCAACGACACACACGTTGCTGCCTGAAGGTATCTCAAAATCGAGTCCGTTGAAGATTCTGACAGCTGGTCGTGTAGGATAGGCAAAAGTAACATCCGTGAATTTGATGGGACCTTGCGCCGACTTTACCTGGACACCAACTGTTTGTGGGATACCGGGTTTGCGATCCTGAAGTTCGAAAAGTCGACTTGCGGCACCAACTCCCTTCATGAGTTCCGAGTAAAAACCGGAGAGACCAAACAGACTAGAACCAGCGAATGCCGTGTACATCATGAAAGAAGTCAAGTCTCCCAGTGACATGGATCCGCTTCGCACGAAGCCGCCTCCAACGATCAACATGGCAAGAATGGTCATATTTCCAGCCCAACCGGTTGAAGCAAAGAAAGTAGCAGCAATCAACGATTCCTTTTTACCGAGAGCAAAGATCCTGCGGATTTGGTTGTTATAGCGACCAATTTCCTGCACCTCACCGACAAACGCTTGGCTGGTCTTGACGTTGCCCAATCGTTCCTCAGCAATCTTGGTCAGAGTACCCAAGTTCTTCTGAATCGACCTGCTGACATTTCGGATGGCTCGACCATAGATGAAGGCTCCAACGGCAATAGGAGGGAACATGAGCAGCAAAAGACCAGTGAGTTGAGGGCTCGTCCAGACCATAATAGCAAAACCAGCACCTCCGCTGAAGAGGGCACGAAGACCGTCGCTAAGATTCTGTGTTACTGATTTGCCAACAATGACTGTATCGGAACTGAGACGGGAGATAAGATCTCCCACTCGGTTGGCATCGAAAAATTCGGCATCCTGGATATATGTACGCCGGTAAAGCTGAGATCGAAGTCTGGCAACGACACGCTCGCCAACGATTCGAAGAAGTACAACTCGTCCAAAGTTGGCCATAGCGCCGATGGTCAAAACCGAACCCAAGGCAAAGAAGAACTGGTTCATGGTTAAGCCAAACAGACGGATATCCTCGGACTCGCCCTTGGTAGCAAGATCCAAAATTCGGCCAACGGAGAAGGGAATCAACATGGTGACACTGGAAGAGATGACCAGAAACACAAAAGCAATACCGAGCCAGCGAATTTCAGGACGAGCAATCTTGATCAGTCGCACTATTTCATCCGAACCAGCTTTACCGGACTGTTTGCCCTCCTTGGAGAGCTTAGCAGCCAAGTTGACCTGTGCAGCCCGAGCGGCCTTTTCGCTCTTGGTAAACTCTTGCTTATGTTCATCCTCGGCGGCGATACTTCGATTAGCCTCAAGCTCAGCGGGCTTCTTGGCACCCTCTTCGACCTTGGTTTGGATTTCTTGGAGTAGACGAGGTGCCGTTGAGAACTGTCGCAAGGCGTGCGAGACCGAGCCAATTTGATGAGATCGGTTTTGCGCCAGAGGAATATTGGCACGAGATACGTTATTGTTCGCCGACGACCGGAACGTAGCGATTGAGAACGGAGGCAAGGCGGTTTGACGGGTGCTGGAGGCGTGAAAAAGCCTCGTCTGAAGAGGTAGAGCTTCGGGCTTGTAAAATGCAGCTCCTAATTGACTTCGCGATGCGGCCAGAGACACTTGCGAAGGCTCGGCGAGGCGTGGGAGCAGCACACGGCGTGCTACTCCCGAGACCATGATGACGGTAGGGAATTGATTAGACGCCCACTCAGCGTAGCATATTCAGAGACGGCGCTGTCCGCCGGTGAAAAGTAATAGGGTCGATATTGGGGACCGCGAGTGATTGATGAAGCTGACAAAGACGTGACGTGAACAAAAGAGTCAAAGTTGAGGAGGTCCTGATGCCGTCATCGTCTCGTAGCGGCATTTCTCAGCTTCCGAGTTGCGACGCCAGAGCTAGAGGTGCTCACAAAAAATTTGGGTGGGGAACCCCGTCGCGCTGGTGGGTTTGGAGTTAATGCAGCATCTGGAGCGTCCCTCGGTCGGAGCTACGCGACAACGGCTCCCGGTTGATCCGACCTGAACCGAATGAGCTCGGCTTCACACCGAAAGCGATGTTTGCTTTAATGTTTTTTAGTCGTGATTGCTGAAAGCAACATTCAGATATGCATTCAATCAGGACCAGCTTAACTTCATGTGACTTCTTGGCCTGCAAACATATATAGAAGCCCGCAATTGTATTGAACAAATACATTCAATGCCACCAAACGATAACCACTATACGGCTACTACTGATCTTTCTTACACGTACAAGCTCCCATATTACATCTTTTTGGTAATACATCATACACCATATCCGGGAATACAATTTCCCGTTGTCCTTAATTGTCGTCATTCCAAGCAAGAATCTCTTTGAGAGCAGATAGCAATCAATGCACCCCAGCTCACAGCGAAATGCGAACCCCTTCGTACCAAAGCTGGCGATAACTGATCGAATTATGACTGAGGACCTTCTTTGAGCATCGCGGCAACATCTGCATCAATGCCGTCATCTCCACCCAGATCAGGAAAGTCTTCAGTGTCGACTCGGCGTCGCTTATTCGACCCGTTGGTAGAGATTGGCAACGACTGGTAAGATGGAGTTTCCTCCTCTCCAGCTGTTGCTGCTGCAGGCTCACCCTCTGGCGTCAATGCCTCGGGCGTGGGAGCGTCGAAAGGCTCGAAAGCAGGTGGAGTGAGCGCTTCCATTTCCGGTCTGTCGGGTTCTGCGGGAGTGCCAGAAGCGTCTCCCTGTCCTGGAGTGCCGTCACTGTCCGCTGGACCTAATGCTCGCATGATGCCGACCTCAACTTGGTGTTTCTTCTCTTCAATCTCGGTCTTTCGAGACGTCAGTTGAGCCGCAGCAGCTTTATCTTGCTCCAACGCAGCCCGGTTGGCGTTAAGGAGGGTTTCCAACCCAGAGACAAGACCCTCCCGTGCCTTCACACACTCGGCAACCGCACTTTCAGCGTTGGCCAATGTCTTGAGGAGACCATTGAGACGAGCGGCGTATACAGGGGCTGACGGTACCGGCGTGGATGAGTCTGTTTGCTTCTCATACTCTTGGTCTGCCGATGTGATTGTGGCCTTGAGAGGAATGCTCAGTTTGTTGACAGTCTGGTGAGCAGACACCAAAGGTGCAAACTCAGATGGAACAGGGGCTGCACCGCCGGCACCACCAAAGGGAGAGCCGCCAAAACCAGGCTTGGTCATACCACGAGCTTTATCGAGTTCTAATCAGGACATTAGTTGCTGGATCTCTGCCACTCATGTGCTACCGTTATTTACTCACCTCCAATGCGACCATCAATAGCATCTTGAATTGGCTTTTCAAAAATCGTTCGGTCCCTCCAAACGTCAATAACGCGCTTAAGTTTCGTCTGGAGTTCGGCAGGTGCTCCCTTGTAAGCGACGGAAACAGCCTCAGCAATCACTGGCGAGAAAGCAATAATAAAGTCATCCTTACGCCGGATTTTGGACTGTTGAGCCACCTCTGCAACACGAATTAGACGGAATTGTTACGTCTGATGAGAAGCAAACATACCGTTTGCGAGATAGATCAAGCTCAGTCTTTTAGCGCTGGATGAGTCCTTGAGACGTTGCAGCCAGAGCTGCACAGTACGCTCTGCGTGTCTTCTGTAACTTGTTGTCAGTAATCTTTTCACTTCGAATATGTTAGATGAGAACCCTTACCGGTGGAAGATAATCCATTGCGCAGCTGTGGCAATGCTGTCATGGCTTTCGTTAAGCGACGAGAGTCGCGCCAATACAGAGTCATCGTTGTAAGCCATCTTGACTGCAACAACCTCTCTACCGGCTGGAATAAACGAATCAAGGCAGCTTAATTGAGCCTTTGTAGCCCCAAGTATATGAACACGACGGCGTAAGTATTATTAATGAGCAGGCTTGTAGCTGTTGCTGTAGTATCACGCTGGAAACATCTACTACAGCTACTTGTAGGAAGGATACTCGAAGCTTCTGCTAACCTGGTTCCACACGCAAGTAAACAAAGTTGAATTTGGTTATGATTTGCTTTGTCTGAAGATGTATGCCGTAGGTTCCAGAGTGATGCGTAACTCGAATGTGCGATGAAACTAAATGTTTTCCTTGGTAAAACAAGGAGAGTTTATAGAGCAAGAGCTAGGTCAAGCAGAATAAACATCGGATAAAGTAAACATAGCTTGTAAGTGCATGAAATCGTGCAGCTATAAGGCTTTGTTTCATATCATGGGTCCACTTTTGCAAGCTCCGTTGCGCTGCAGGCCACTCACCGCCCGGCAGAATCCACCTCATCAGCTAGGATGGCCTACTTGGCAAGTAACTGAATAGGAGGACCACAGCAACAGCATTCATTGATAATTTCCGTCGGAACAAACGCTACTTGGATTCTCATCATCATCGCTCGATATCATCTACGCATTCGCGCATACTCATCACCGACATTTTGATCTCAAAATCCTAGCGCATCCAAAATGGCGGACCGATTCCCATCTCTCGAGGACTTCGATTCTGGGGGTACGTGCATCAACATAGTACATGCGCGGAATGAGAGCTGACGTGTTATCCAGCGCAAACCGATATCAAGGACCCTACTGCCGAACCTTCGACTGACGATTTCCTCGCTCGTGAGAAGGCTCTTCTTGGAGATGATGCCGACCAGTTCGCGACCAACGATGACGCTGCTGCCTTCGACAGCGAGGGTGATCTTCTCGGCGGCGCTGGTGGCAATGAGCAGTCCACATTCGAGTCTCAGTTCCCCGATCTAACCCAACCCGAGGCTGTGAGTTAATTTATTGAGGCACTATGAATGCAGAAGCTCATATCATTCAACAGGGCACTGGAGTCTCTGGCGGAACCGCCATCACAGGAGGACCCTCCGTCAGCTACAACTCGGGATACCAAGCTTTCGCCGAGGAAGAGCAGGAGCCCGAAGTCATCAAGGAATGGCGCGAGCGTCGAGACAACCAAATCGCTAAGCGTGCCGAACAGTTCGCCGCCCAGCGCGAGGAGACCATCAAGGAGGCCCAGCAAAACATCGATGACTTCTACGAGAACTACAACAACAAGAAGGAGAAGGGCATCAACCAGACACGAAAGGAAGCTGAAGAGTTCCTGGAGAACCGAGAGGACACCGTATCTGGTGGCACCAGCTGGGATCGCATCGCCAAGCTGGTTGACGTGAGCGGTAAGGGTGCCAAGGGAGGTGCCTCTGGATCCGGCAAGGAGCGATTCCGAGAGGTGCTGCTGAGCCTACGAAAGGACGAAAAGGCGCCTGGCGCCACGGGCTATTAGAGCGAGTCCGAATGGGTTTTTGTCCAGCTATCCGCAGACGGAGAGTTGCAAGTCGGTGCAGAGCACTAGACATCACTTTTTGATGCATGCAATTTTCTGAGTCCTTCATGTATTGTAAAGTTTAGGAGTCCAGGTTTATGGCAATGACGTGTGAATAGATAGACACGATTCGGTACTTGTCTTAATTTACGTGAGGGCACATAGAAAACTATTTCCGTGAGGATATCACATTGGGTCCATCTCCATCTATTCACGCACTCTACTGATCACATTGACCATCCATCGTTCGCAAGTTATTTAATAAGCCAAGCAACCTCCATCTCTTAGTTTCCGAAGTAAGAGTTGTAGCCGAGAACCTTGCGGCCAGCGCCGTAGAAGGAAGCTATGCACCCATCAGCATCCGGGCTTATTTCGAGATTGGTTATTAAGAATGTGTAGGAAGCTTACCACCGAGGGTACCCCAGAGGAGGATGAGGTAAGGAGTCATCAGAACGCGGCTGCGGGGGCCCTATGAGATCGGTCAGTGGGAAGTCGGGATAGTTGGGTGATCAACTCGGTCGTACAATCTTCCAAAGACGGGTGTGGTTCTTGTAAGCGTTCTGGTAGAAGCGCTGGTTCTGGGGAACGGGGTTCTTAGCGTCGACGAGACTGCGTGAATGTCAGTGACGAATTCTCGTATGATGTGATGTCCTGCGATGCTCGGGGCTCGGAATGTGCCATTGGCGTCGGAAAAGGCGGCCGGGGCTATCGCAAGAATTGTGTATGAATCAATTGCACGTACGCCATTGTGAAGTCGGTTAATGAGAGTTCTGGGAGGCTTCGGTGGTTGGTTTCGTGTGGGGTGGTTGAGTTGATGAACGGAGGATGTCGAAGTTCGGGTAAAGAAATGAGGCCATAACTTGATTGGGAGTCGGGTGCTAGTATGACTCAGCATAGCTCTTGACGTTCTCGTTGGTAGGTAGGCACGTGCCGGCGCGACCCCTGCCTCGACGGAGCAGCCTCATGATGCGCGAATCAAAAAAAGAATTGGAGCTCCAGGATAATTATGAGGTAGCTTTTGGATGTCATCTTGAAGTCTCAATCTTGGGACAGCATCAAAGATTTCGCTATTGTCTTCTCCCTTCGAACCGATGCGATGATACAAGACCAGCTGAAGCTGGTAAATTTACCCAGCCATGCATCAAACCGCTACAATATTTCGAGTCCGCCCATTCTTTTATGCTCGATGCCTCAATACCCTCGTTCGAAATCGATCTCGATATACTGCTCTAACGCCCGCAGTAACGAACTTATACCATAGCAACCATTCCATACATTCTTATCGAGCGATTGAGAATGCGACAACACAAAAAAATTGGGCGTCCACAGTTTCCAAGCAGTGGACTACAAGACAAAAAGATGCTATATCACGGCCGCCAGAACCCAGGTGGCCAATTCCATTGGGTATTCGTTTGCGTGAAAGCGAACAAGCTGTTCCATCCATACCTTATTCCGGGCTAGATGAGATATCTTCGTGGGAGCATCGCATCGTAAAAACCCGTCAAAACCATGGAGACCAAGGAGCTTGGGAAACATTTCTGGATCTTCGAAACAAAGGCGATATACATCTTGTTACGGAATCTCGAGCCGTCTTCCTGCGTGATAACATCTTGAGGGCAGCATTGATGCATCCTGACCGGATGGAGGAACTTTTCACATTTGCACAACAACTTCGAGAAACCTACAATTTCCAGTGGCCCGAGTTATATTTGAAGGTCGTCCACTTCTATCTAGCTCAAACTGACTTCGAGGCCGCATCCCGCTGGCACTTAAAACTAATGCCTACTTTCCGTCCTGATTTGGATAGCTTTGGTGCTCTTGTGGCGAGCTTCGCTATTGATTTCTCTCCGAAGATTCAAAGTACTCTAACAAGGATGTACGTCTTCAATCCTTATCGTGAGTTGTACGACTATGTTGTACCAGCTCTCTTCGACTCTGGGCAATCACATCCAGCACGTATTTGGAGAAAGCGGTTCATTCTCTTTAATGACCATGCCAAATCACAAAAGTCCATGCCATTTCTTGACTTTCTATCCCGTTACTTTGCAAAAGTACAACTCACGCGAGAGGAGCTGGTGGTACTCAACCGAGATACTGATGTTGATGGTGTTGCGACGAATTCAGCGCAAAAAGACACCCAATCGGACCAGCCTAAGGGCATATATAGCGACAAGTTTACGGCGAGGTGGTTCGCCAGTTCTTGGACTTCTGCAGAGTTTGCAATCAACCTTATGCATAAGCTGGGGCTTCGCACAATTGGACCGCTATCGTTACAGTCTGTTGCACTGAGGGAGGATGACGCTCGGGGAGTTATTGATCGTCTTACTCAGTTTCGGAAGTTGGGGGTTGCTATTGCACCCACGGTCTATTGCAAAGCTCTGGTCTCCTTCGCTGAAAGAGGAGAAGACGATTTGCTCAGAGACCTCTTGCATTGCGATGTACATCCAGATGAATTTGAAGATCCAGAAACACGACTGATGCTACTTGCGGCTTCCGCTAAGCAGCAAGATTGGAGACGGGAACGACTACTTCAAGAGGTCGAAGGCTCAGCAGCTAAGCCATCGCCAAGAAAGAACGACACTCTCTCGAAAGAACTCAACAAAAACCTCAGCACCGCGCTGTCATGGAAAGGCCTCGCGAAAGTAAAGAACGTCCTTGATCGGATGGACAACTCGAATATCAGTATGGAACAGGGAAACTCAGAAGCACTGCTTCATCGTGTTTTCCAAGACATATGGTACCATCCCAAGACCAGCAAACAAAAATTTCACGGCTATAAGGAAGACCCAAAGCTTGATAGGGCGATTCACCTGGCGCTGAGGGTAGCACGCCACGGCGTTGCTGTTCCGATAAAATATTGGCAAATACTCGTCTACAACCTCGGACGCCTGGGACGTTTCAACGAGCTCGAGGAGCTAAGTTACGAAATATGCGAATTGTACAGCCCAGATCTCGGGGGCTTGATCCCAGTGCACTGGCGAGACATGCCTCCCAAGCCTGACGCAAAGCCCAAGAACCCGGACAGAGAAATAGGGACGTGGCCTGAATATTTCCCTGAGGTCGGCGGCAAGGGACAGAGAAGTCATTTCATGGAGGAGTTTTGGAGAGCCGAAATGGGCTTGACTGAAGACGAGCCTGAGGCCACATCTACCGAGCTGAAATCCAACACAAAGTCTCACGTTACTTCGAAGAAACGGGATGATCCCGACTACGTGTTCTGCATACCAGCCGACCTACCGTTCACAAATAGGCAGCACCCGATACAAAAGATCTTTGATATCAACCTGCAGCGAGGCATCCTTCGATGGGGTTTCGACCAGACACTGGCCCAAGAGCCGACCAACCGTTCGCTCATGAAGGTCAAGCAAGCAGGAGTTGCAGACTTTGACCTGGCGTGTGGTGTACGTGTACTGGCTCTGTTGAGGGATAAGGGCGTTTATATCGATCAGCAAATAGTACGAAGTGCGATGATCAAGCGAATCGCAGTGGCACATTTGCCTGGGAGGACGAGAGCTAGGGCGAGAGATGATTGGGAGCTCTCACCCGCGAACATGAAGCAACTAGTGGAGGAGGCATGGGGTTCCGAGATTCTTCCCAAGGAAGCTCAGCTGGCGACAGAAATCGAGAACCAAAAACCAAAGTTATGGAAGAGCTATTCTAGGCTTTTCGAAAAGAGTTATGATAGAGACGGAGGTAATTTACCCACCGTCTACGCCAAGGGCTACCGTAAAAAAGGCCGATTCTAGCTAATTTAATGAAATAAACAAAAAAAGAACCGTGACTCCAAACACACCAGCGACATGTCCCTCATGACCTGCTTTACATTGTATTGGTACATGTATATAATAAAGGCTGCCCTTATGCTCGATTTGAGAGCTGAAATGAGACAGCAGGTATCTCTGACATTATCAATCATCAAGCGCCTTCTAGCCGTGTTTCTTGGGCTTGATCACTAGCAGGATAATCATGCCAAAGATGATGAGAATGAGAAGAAGGATGATCTTGCGCTTGGTCGTCCTCCGCTGGTAGCCCGAAGCAACTACGAGCTCCTTGTCAGCGGCTTTAACGTCGGTGTTCATACGCTCAACATTATAGTCGATTCTGTCCAGCATGGTGCCTTGGTCGATGACCATGTTCTGAAGGTCACGGAAGAGGTCAGATAGCTCGATGATACCTTGGGCAATATCCTCAATCTCTCGCTCGCGTTGAGCGATGGCAGCGTCGTTAGAGTGAAGCACTCTTTGTTGTTGAGTCGCTTGGAGCGTGGATTGTGAGAATGAACGATCCGCGTCGGATTCTTGGAGAGATGGGTCGAGATATGAGCCTGGTTGGGGAGTGCTTGACCTCTCACCAGGACTCAAAGCGCCAAAACCGCCCATGCCACGAAGCTCTGCAAACACCAGTTAGTGGGAATGTGGTAGTATTGGAGGGAAACCAACTTTTCAGATATGCGCTCTGTTTCTTTCTGAAGCTGGCGCTTGTATCTTGGACCCTGGAAGCTAGAGAGATCTGAATGTTCTTGGCCATGGTCTCCTCCGCCCTTGTGATGGTGCCGGCATGTTGGGATTCCCGCACCATCTGTTCAATCCTCTGGATACAACGATGGCAGTCATGGAAGCCTTTGGTGATGTCCTGGGTAAGCTTCTCTATTTGCGCCTCCTCGGCCTTCTTCGCATCTTCGTCGTTGAAGCCCGGTAGTACATGTTTCTGGTGCAGCTTGTCTAGGCTTTGGCCCTTGGTCGCGATGTTGGCAAGCAAGTCTGTAATCTCATCCGAAACGTCGGCCCATCGAGGGGGTAACAAGTCCATCTCAATCACGGCGTCCCCATCGTCCTCGAATGCGCCGGCCGACAGAAGGCCGCGGCGGTCTTCGTTCGCATAATTGCTAGTATAGGCATCGGCAAGGGCACCAGAAGCAGACGCGCCGGGTCCGTATGGTCTCCGCTGGGTAGGGTGGTGCGCGTAAGACTGCCGGTAGGAAATGTATCTTTTATTGAGATTATATCAGCATAGAGACTCGCTAGCTTGGATCAACTTGCCAGGGACAATGACAAGTTACAATAGGAACCATACAGGTTAGTGCGGTCTCGCCACATGGCGGACGCAGGTTATGGATAGAAACAAGCTATTATTGGATTGATAAACAGGAGGAGATCTCGTTGAGTAGAGAAGGATTGCGAAAAGGGCGTCATGGGACGGTGTTTGAAGGTATTATCGTCATGAGCCGGAGGATCGCGAATACAGTCGAGATGCGGGTTGAGGCTGATAGCTGGCTTTGGCTGGGAGTAGCGGGAGCATTACGACACAGCACAGCGGAAAGTCACTCCCGTTATGGCAGGGGGTTGAAGTGTCCCCTTCCGTTTAGGTTAGGGGAGACGTACCTGCCTGCCGGGCGCCCCAAATACCTTAGTACTGCAGTCTGGCTCACATCAGACGGCAGCTTCCAGTGAGTGCTCGCCCATAACAGCCCACTCAATCCCCTGCAGCGTAGGTCCAGGCTGAAACGGCTCTGGTAGGAACATGCACAGTGTCAACAGATTACCTATGCTCTTGCCAGGAAGAGCTCCATCCACCTAATCTCGCCTGTCGAAACACAGTGCATCATCTCTCATTTGTTAGTGTACCAGTCTTTACTATTTCCTGCCTTAGGTACCTATTTTCCCCTGACCTTGGACTCTCCCCACGAAAGCTCCAACCAAACCCGTGAAGCGAAAAGGTCCGACATTCTTGGCTCAAGACCCCGCGACCTCAGAACTTGTCCAAGTCATCCTCTTCCTTCTCTTGCGATCGACACCCACCTTTTGTTACTATCTCGCCGTTGCTACCACATACAACCAATATGGTGAGTTGAACTTTATATGCCTATGGTTGTGCTCTCAGTCTATGGTCTCTTCCTTTACCGCCTTGTCCCCTCCCGCGCCATCGCCGACGAGCATTGACCCCGCGGCCACTTGATGAGAGGGGCTACAGCTGATGTTTCTGGCAATGCCTTGTTTCGGGATTCTTACTGACGACTTTATCACCATAGGCTGACTCCCTCACCGAAGAGCAAGTTTCCGAGTTCAAGGAGGCGTTCTCCCTCTTTGTAAGTTTTACTATTTTATCAGGCTGAAGTTGTTACTGACACCTCTTGTAGGATAAGGATGGCGATGGTTAGTGACGCTCCCCTTTTCGCGATGTTTCTTTGCTGGTCCGAATTCGACCCCGAATCTATCCCAATCATGCATCGAACGATTCTAAACTTTGAACCCACGTTCTCTCGATACAAATTAGTCAAGCTCGTAGACTAAACATTTCGCTATAGGCCAGATCACCACCAAGGAGCTCGGCACCGTTATGCGCTCTCTCGGTCAGAACCCCTCCGAGTCCGAGCTTCAGGACATGATCAACGAGGTTGACGCCGACAACAACGGCACCATCGACTTCCCTGGTACGTGACCTCCTAAGCCGATTAAAAGACGTCGATACTAACAAAGGACGCCAAGAGTTTCTTACCATGATGGCGCGCAAGATGAAGGACACCGACTCCGAAGAGGAGATCCGTGAGGCCTTCAAGGTGTTCGACCGCGACAATAACGGTTTCATTTCTGCTGCCGAACTTCGACATGTCATGACTTCCATCGGTGAGAAGCTCACCGATGATGAGGTTGATGAGATGATCCGAGAGGCTGACCAGGACGGTGATGGCCGAATCGACTGTGAGTTACTCTTTGAACTTGGCGATGTAATCTCAGTCGTTCGTTTTACTAACCGTCATAGACAACGAGTTCGTCCAGCTCATGATGCAAAAATAAGGGACAATATTCTGATACCTCGTCGACCAACCCCTCGGCTTTTGTCATTCTTACGCTCTCGCTAGCCGATGAGATAACGAACATACAGGGCGTCAAGGGGGAAATATGTTGATTCTTCGTTATTTAGTGGCAAAACTGCAAGCGATCCGGAGGGCATCTGGGACTGGTTGGGCTGAAGTTGTGAAGAGCGATGGGTTGCTTTCCGTGTTACTTGATGTCTCCAAGGCTGTTGTGCCATGGATTTCGCCTGTATGGCTCCTGACAACTGAGCAATTTTCCATTTGGCCTCTAGACTTCATATTCGTGACGTAATTGTCTTGTCTTGTTTTGCTGTGTCAGGGTTGTGATTGTTTTCATGTTCGTTCCGCAGCCTTGCAGGCAGGGCATCTCAATTGAGTTGGTTTTGATGAGGGGCGATAATAGATTGGCGGGCGGCCAGAAACGTGCCCGCCGTTTTACCTACCCAATTTTATGCTGAGAAGGGGTCAGGTTGAATGAGATCAGCCCTACAGCCGCTCCGCTCATACAAATCTTAGTGACCAGGTATTACTACCTAGCCATATGACGGTTATGGTTCAGGGACCAGTAAACACATCAGCGTTCTTTGGAATGAGATGATTATGGTTTTCATACATCGTAGCTATGAATGGCCAACCCAAGGCGTGGTATTGATGCCATTGTTCAGGGGCATAATGGGTCCTCCTTTGTTGAGCGACGCGGGAGTCTTGATATTAGTGGTTCATACGTATCAACGCCCTAAAACCCAGGTATTTGCCTAGGCTGCTCGGAGAAGGCAACCGGGTCAGCTTACGAGGGGCCGCTTAATTATTACAAGGGAGTTGCCAGGATCGACCCCACAAGTGTACGAGCAGATCTGGTGAAGGCGAAGCTGCTGCGCCTGGAACCTCAAATTGCCTCTTATCATCCTGACACCTGAAAGATTCCGTTATGCTGTGAATGACTGTACCGGAAAAGCAGCCTCGGTCAGCCAAGATGAAGAAGAAACCAAAAAGGTCTGACAAGACGTCTTGTCTCCACGTTTGTCTTACGCCAAAGGGTATAGGTATCTACTTTAGGATGAATGCCAAGCAAGGGAAGCATTTAATGAGCAAAAGGGACCCTGTCATATGTCGCTACACGGCGCATTCCTTCACGTGTTAGTCCTGTAGGTCGCCCGCTGCAATTTCCATGTTCTACCTAACGCAGCAACCCTCAGCCACAGACATTCATGCGCTGCCCGGCTGAGGGTAACTATGGATTGCCCTTTGCCCTTTATTACCCTCTAAGCTACCCTTCTCCCTTCCCGTCCCTTGATACGAAGTAACTATCATAGGTAGCCTAGACCCAAGACGCGAGGTTCACCCGCTCTCAGACGTGCCTAGACTCTTAGATGAGGCTTGGTACCTTCTCCAGTCGAGACACATCGCCAAACTTTTGACAGCTGCACCGTCAACGCTTTGAACTTGCATCAACCTTATTTCCCGTCTTGGGCCTGCAATGTGAGGTACCGAATTGCGCATCAACCTCTTCTGTCACCTTGACCTCGTGTCGCTCATTAGTAGTGCACTACACAATGGCGGGTCCTCTAAGGCGAGGCCGTCTCTGGCTTGGTGTCGCCTTCATCTGGATCTTGTGCTTTTGGTACTGGTCAAATTCGGACGCAGGCTTCACGTTGTTTGGCAATAGCGATCCTCTTGCTGGAAAAGGCGCCAGTGCATGGACGCGAAGAACACCTAAATATCCCATTCCCGCAGACAAGCTAGCTCAGTTGCCTGAAAGCAAAACAGATGTCAAGGTCCCCAAGATTCAAGCTAATGCCCCGGTTGAGAACGCTGCTGCCAAGGAGCTGCGTTTGACACGTCTAGCTGCTGTCAAGAAAAGCTTCGAGCACAGTTGGAGCGGATACTCCAATTATGCCTGGATGCACGATGAGGTGACTCCAATGACCGGCAAGTCAAAGGATCCCTTTGGCGGTTGGGCCGCCACACTGGTTGACTCCCTTGATACCCTTTGGATCATGGACATGAAGGATGAATTTACCAAGGCTGTTGCCGCTGCCGACGGCATTGATTTCACCAGGAGTCCCATGACCACCATCAACGTTTTCGAAACCACTATCCGCTATCTCGGTGGATTCTTGTCGGCCTATGAGTTGAGCGGTAGAGCTCATCCTATCCTCTTGAAGAAGGCTATTGAGCTTGGTGACCTTCTCATGGTCGCTTTTGATACGCCCAACCATATGCCCGTCACTCGATTGGAATGGAAGAAGTGAGTTAACACGCGCATCAAATGCTTCTTGTATACTAACATGTTATTCAGGGCTGCTTATGGACACTCTCAGTCTGCCTCACGAGAAACCCTTGTCTCCGAGCTTGGTTCTTTGAACCTAGAACTCACCAAGTTGTCTCAACTTACTGGTGACATGAGATTCTATGATGCCGTCAAGAGGCTTGGAGATCAGTTTGAGTCTACGCAACTCAACACTCGCCTTCCCGGCATGTGGCCAGTAGTTGTCGACGCTTACACACCAGCGTTCCATGCCGGCTCTGATTTTACCCTTGGTGGTATGTCTGATTCACTGTACGAGTATCTTCCCAAGTGGTACCTCCTTCTCGGCGGTCAACTAGAGCAGCCCCGCCGTCTATACGAGAATTTCATCCCAGTCGCTATCAAGCATCTGTTCAAGAAGGCATTGACACCATTGGACAAGCCAGTCCTTATTTCTGGAGATTACCAGGTAACAGACTTACCAGGGGAGCAGCCCAAGTACACCTCTGTTGCACGAGGCCAGCATTTGACCTGCTTTGCTGGGGGCATGATGGCGATGGCCAGCAAAATCTTTAATCGCCCAACCGACCTCGAGATCGCTGCTCAGCTCACAGACGGCTGCGTCTGGGCTTATCAGGCTACCCAGACTGGACTCGGACCTGAGGTTTTCAGTTTCATCCCATGCGGTGGCGTTGATGCGAAGGATTCAGGCGATTGTACTTGGAGTGAGGCGAGGTGGCTCAAGGCTATCGAAGAACAACATGCCTCCGATTTCAAGCCTCCACCAATGAGAAAATCAGATTGGAAAACACCCACCGTTCAAGACATCATCAAGAAACATAACCTTCCGAAAGGTATGATAGATGTGAGCGACCCACGATATATCCTGCGACCGGAGGCCATTGAGTCTATCTTCATCATGTACCGAATCACTGGTGAAGCGCAATGGATGGACAAGGCATGGGCCATGTTTGAGACGATCGAGAAAGTGACACGGACGGAGATTGCAGCTTCAGCGATTGACGATGTCACCAAGGCGGAACCTGTCAAGATGGACAGTATGGAGAGCTTCTGGTTGGCAGAGACGCTCAAGTACTTCTATCTAATCTTCAGCGAATTTGATGTAATCAGTCTGGATGAGTGGGTGCTTAATACGGAAGCACACCCTCTCAGTATCGGTCGCCCAGCTGTAAAGTAAGGTTAGTAAGAGGAGGGGAGTGAACATATGGGTCTTGAGATGGAAAAGGTCAATACTGTACGAGCGAGTTTGTGTGTATTCCTAATAGTTATCGACTTATGCGTATACGAATAAAGTATTCTTATTTGTTCAATTATGTCGAATGCCTGCGTACAGACATTGGTCTTGTGTATCGTCTTGTTGGTGCATGGAAATGATTGCAAGCTGTAAATGATGACTAACCAGTACGTACCTTCGAGGAGTTCCAGTCCATGGAATTCTGCCGGGGTTCCAGTAGGAGGCGTGGAGTCTGGGCCAATGCCCCACGTCTGAAAGGTGTCCGCCGCAACGCAAGCAGCCAGAAGTACAGCACAGCACAGCACACACCGTCACTGACCTGTGACGGCGCAACTAAGGTTCTCTTTATACAGCTGCCTTGAATAGGCTCCGACCAAAGCCTTCCTATATCATCTCTCCAACTCGATACGTACCTTACATAAAGCGATATACAGCTCATTGTCCTTTGCTAGAGCTGATTGAGCTTTGACGAGCCTCCAGCGCCTCTCTCACAACCCCCTGGATAAGCATCGACAAGACGGCCCAACCGCTGGGTCTGTCCTCCCAAGATGAGTTCCCGTACGGCGCCGACAAGCTCTCCCCCGCGATTTGATCGGTCGAAAGCTCACCTTTACTTTTCTGTTGGATAGTCAAGCAGTTTATTCGAAACGTGCGTGCGGCCAAGACGATTGCCGACGAGCGAGCTGTCATTCAGAAGGAGAGCGCTGCAATCCGCGCCAGCTTTCGAGAGGAGAGCCATGATCCTAACATCCGGTGGGTTTTGACACTACTATCAGGGGCATGGATAATACTGATGCTGAGATAGTCGCAACAATGTCGCAAAGCTGCTCTACCTCTTCACACTCGGAGAGCGAACCCATTTCGGACAGATCGAATGCTTGAAGCTGCTAGCATCCCCTCGATTCGCCGACAAACGCTTAGGACACCTGGCTACGAGTTTGCTGTTGGACGAAAACCAAGAAGTCTTGACGCTGGTCACCAACTCGCTCAAGAAGTATGCGTCCTCGTTCACCCCTCAAATCGCCCGGCTGCTGACCCTATTCCAGTGATCTTGGACACTCTAACCAATATGTCGTCGGACTCGCACTTTGCACACTAGGAAACATTGCCTCGATCGAGATGTCGCGAGATCTTTTCCCCGAAATCGAGACCCTCGTTGCCACGGCCAACCCCTATATTCGAAGAAAAGCAGCACTCTGCGCGATGCGGATATGTCGTAAGGTTCCAGACCTGCAAGAGCACTTCGTCGACAAGGCAACACAGCTATTGTCAGACAGAAACCATGGTGTTTTGCTCTGTGGACTTACACTCGTAACAAGCCTGTGCGAGGCGGACGAAGAGGAGGGCGGAGAGGAAGGAATTGTTGAAAAGTTCAGGTCATTTGTCCCCGGACTCGTCAGGACTCTTAAGGGGCTCGCAACTTCAGGCTATGCGCCAGAGCACGATGTCACTGGCATTACCGACCCATTCCTGCAGGTCAAGATTCTACACTTGCTGAGAGTCCTGGCTGTAGGCGATGCCGAGACCAGCGAGCAGATCAACGATATCCTGGCGCAGGTTGCCACCAACACCGAATCATCCAAGAACGTCGGTAACTCGATTCTTTACGAAGCCGTGCGCACAATTCTTGATATTGAGGCCGATTCTGGTCTGAGGGTTTTGGGTGTCAACATCCTGGGCAAGTTCCTTACTAACCGCGACAACAATATTCGATATGTGGCCCTCAACACTCTGATCAAGGTTGTCGCCATTGAGCCCAATGCTGTTCAGAGACATCGAAACACCATCCTAGAATGTTTGAGAGATCCCGATATTAGTATTCGACGCCGAGCCCTAGACCTTAGCTTTACCTTAATTAACGAGGGCAACGTCCGAGTCTTGATTCGGGAGCTTTTGGCCTTCTTGGAGGTTGCCGATAACGAATTTAAGCCGACAATGACCAGCCAGATTGGTATTGCCGCTGACAAGTTTTCGCCCAACAAACGATGGCACTTTGATACAATGCTTCGGGTTTTGTCGCTGGCCGGTAACTACGTCAAGGAGCAGATTCTGTCATCATTTGTTCGCCTGGTCGCTACCACTCCTGAGCTACAGACTTATGCTGTGCAAAAACTCTACATCAACCTCAAAAAAGATATTACCCAGGAGAGTCTTACACAAGCAGGCGCATGGTGCATCGGCGAGTATGCTGATGCTCTCCTTAAGGGTGGACAATACGAGGAAGAGGAGCTTGTTCAGGAGGTCAAGGAGCACGAGGTTGTCGACCTGTTCTCGCTCATTCTTAACAGCGCATACGCCACTCAGGTGTCTACCGAGTACATCGTGACAGCGCTGATGAAACTGACAACTCGTTTCTCTGATCCTGGTCAAATCGAAAAGATTCGACGTATCCTACAGTACCACCAGACCAGTCTTGACATCGAGATCCAGCAGCGAGTGGTTGAGTACGGTAACCTCTTCAGCTTCGACCAGATTAGACGAGGAGTACTCGAGAAGATGCCTATTCCTCAGATCAAGGAGGAGTCTCGCGTACTTGGACCTGCTCCTACGAAGAAGAAGGCTTCCAACAGAAAATCAAGGGTCATCAAGCCAACAGAACAAGACCTTCTCGATATTATGGATGCGCCTGCTGCTACACCGACGGCTCCTTCGACAACCAACACCGACCTGCTCGCCGATATCTTGAGCGGCACCTCTTCTCCCCCTCCATCCGCCACCTCGCCGCCTCCTCCAGGATCCAATGTGTCGAATATCATGGACCTGTTCGGGTCTGCTCCTGGATCTTCAACGGCATCTCCTGCTCCTCCTTCATCGAACCTCGACCTCATGTCCCCCGTGTCGTCCGCACCTCAGCCTCAAGCACCACAAGCACCCGCTGGTATTCCCTGCTACAACTCCAACGATCTTAATGTCACATTCCAGATCCAGCGCAATGCTGAGGGTATGATCCAGGCCACTGCCAAGTTCCAGAACACTTCTGGCTCGGCAACTCTATCCAATGTATCTCTGCAAGCTGCCGTTCCCAAGTCTCAGAAGCTGCAACTGCTGAGCATCTCTTCATCGGACCTCGGACCTGGGGCTGAAGCCACCCAGATGATGCGAGTGTCCGGCTCTAAGGGGGTAAGTAGCACATTCAACCGCTTTCGACAAGACTTTAATTTACTGATAATTGTTTCTAGCCTCTGCGTCTGCGTTTGAGAATTGGATACACGCACCCAGCTGCTGGACAGGTCATGGACCAGGTTAACTGGACGGAGTCCTAGATGTATTCTGATAGGTGTATGGGTTCACAGGGCCGTATGGTGCCTTGGAGAAGGTAATGTAACTCGCAATTATGGACTATAGGAGCTGGACTTGGAGAAGATAGAACCCTAAAACGGACGGTAAAGCATTGTTCTCAGCAACAAAATTTCTTTCAATAATCATATTCGTTGGAGCGTGCAATACTACATGACTACATGACTTAATCGTAAGTATTCTGGTTTGGAGACGTTCGCCTGACTCAGCTTGATGTTAATTGACTTCACGCCAGCTAGTCATTGGTTGTAACAACAACTAAAGTACTCTATAAACTAGTTTATGGTCTGGTAAAGTTGGGATAATTTATGGCAAGACTACAATATCTAATAGTCTAAGCTCTGAGATCTCCAAGCCTGGGTTCGGTTACTAGTAAGGGTATGAGAGTTCATATATAGTAGTGTATCGGCTAGAATGTTGTCATAGCTCGAAGTGATGCGTCTGGTTGACTAACCCCGCCTACTATGACAGCTTACACATGGTCTATGGTTATATCAAGTAGGTTATTTACTTCAAAAAAAAAATCCATATACAAGTATATCCATGTCTTTGAAACTCAAAACACTCAAGACCCATGTCCCATTGTTGAGTTGGAGGTCGAAACTTGTTAAGCCTGCAACCTTGTATTCGAGAGCTATGTCAGCCCAACGAAGCGGGCATTTGGAGCGAACGGCCCAGGAGCCGCGAGATGAGGTTCGTATATCTCCTTCACAGGCTAATTAAGGAAAATTAGCTGATGAGTGGTGATTAGAGTCTTCTCGATGTGAGATTGGGTCGTATAGATCAGGTAAATGAGCGAATTCGACTGTTTCGCCTTCAACTCGAGTCGGGACCAGTTAAGGTACGTACAAGACTTCATAGCTTTGTAAAATGCGTCGAGAAATCTCCAGTAGAAGAATACTAATAAAGCATAGTTCTCAGCCGGTCAATGGCTCGATACATATGTCCCAAATAACCCCAAACCAGGCGGCTTCACCATCACATCCTCACCACGTGCCGCAGCCAAGCCCGAGGCTCCCTACTTTGAGCTGGCAGTCCAAGAATCACCGGATAATCCTCCTGCAGCGTGGGTCTGGCAATCTCCCTCCGACATCTTGGAATCTAAGCTGCAGGTGCGCGTAGGAGGAAGCTTCGTGTTTCCACCAGCTGAGATACCACTCACCGACATACGCCGCGTGGTGTTTGTAGCCGGCGGCGTGGGAATTAATCCGCTCGCAAGTATGATGGGTTGTATAGCTGAAGAGGGATATAGTCTTGATGTCAAGGTTTTGTATGCTAGTAAGTTACCCGAGAAGGGGTTGAAGGACGTCCTTTTTCTGGAGAGGATTAGTACTTGGTTTAAGGAGAGGAAGCTCAATGGTAGTTTGAAAGTGTTTGCGACTGGAGGTTATGACGAGCGAGAGGAGAGCGGCGGGCTTGATGTGTTGAAGAGGAGGTTCAGCGTGGAGGACGTGAGGGAGGCAGTAGGTGGGAAGGGGAATGAGAGTGTTGTGTATGTCTGTGGTCCACAGGCCATGACTGATGAGATTGTGGATGGTCTCACGAAAGGGGGTGGGATGGATAAGAAGAGAGTTATGCTAGAGAAATGGTGGTAAAGAACGAAAGAATTTTGGTTGCATATATAGTATCAGAAGTCTTCCATCTATCGAACACCAATATCTTGGGAAATATATTCAGAGATGTCGGATATGTAGTTGAGCATCATATGTGTCATTGTAGAAAAGCTGGCTGAATCTATATTTTCATTCTGAGTTCAGTTGTTCCAAATCGTAGCTATCTGTTTTATTACGCCGTGGTATCGTTACAAAACCATCTCTATTCACCAACGCACCCAAGCTCATTGCGTCCATGCTGTTGACCCATGCCTTGACCTGACTGTTCGTTGCATAATGATATATACCGTCTTGAGGTCGAATTCTAAATCAAGAAAAGAGGTCTTCGGCCTTCTGTCGTTGCTTCGATCTCCCTCCTCCTCCTCCTCCTCCAAACAGTTCCTTGCCAGCATTGTTTCCGCCCAACTTAGTAGGGAACAGTTCGCGAGCGTTGGCCCCCGCAGCGCCCTTGATCGCAAAGCCCTCTCCGCTGCCCTGCTGGTTCGCCATGCCGCGGATGTTGAACGAGCCGCCGTCGCCTCGTGCGTCAGGCACAGATACAATCTTGGGGCGATCCTCATCCTTGAGACGAGCTGATCCTATAGCTCGCTCGAGAGTATCCAGGTTTCCTCCACCAAACTGCTTGATTGACTTCTTGGTCGGAAACAGCTCCTTGGAATTGTTGTCGCCCGATATGCGATCCCTGAGATCGCGAGCCCTCGCTCTGTTCCCAGATGAACTAGCCCGCTCGCCCATGAGGTCATCGCCGTCGCCGTCACGTCTGGGGGATGCAGATCGATCGCGCTGTGTCCTCCGACCTGAAAACAGCTCCTTGCCCTGGTTCTCACGAGCATATGATCGCGGTCGCTCCTCTGTGTCCGAATCGTGCCTTCTTCGTGCGGGGCGGGGCGCATCGTCGTACATGCTGGCTTCAAATGTCTCAACCTCTTCATCCGAGGCGCGACGGCGTCGGCCACCGCCATCCCTGTGATGGCGGCTGTCGCGATCTCTGTACCTCGAACGATTTTCTTCGTTCCTTCGTCGGCGCTCTTCGGGATCGTGTTCGGGGTGTAGGAGGTAGTAGCGACTCCGCAAGGCAGCGCCAGCCTGCTTCTTGTCGTCTTGGATGGCGAACCGTACCTGGAGGGAAATCTCTGGCTTTCCTTCAAATGACTTCGCAGTTAGAGTCTCTCCAATGGCTAGAGCTGTGGCATCTGCCACTGGGACAGAGCTCAATGCGACAATGGCATCGCGCGCCGTAGGTTCGGATGGGAAGACGAGGTTGGCAGAAGAATCGTCGATCCACTCGACTCGGTCGACATCACCAAAGTGAGACTTCACATAAGCCTTGATGTCGGATGTGTGTAGAGTATCGACGCCCTTGATGTGGATTTTTGTCGGGATGATAGTCTTGGAGTCGTTCACGACGGGCTCGTCCTCGGCCACCTCGCCAGGTTCTTCGTCGTCGGGCTGCTGGAGGAGGAGTTAATTCCGGATGGCAGCATGGTATCTATCAGTCAGGCCTTACAAGAATGTCATCGCGAGCGTGATCGACAATGGGCGCGTCTTGGACCGTGTCGACGGCATCGTCCATTTCGATATCCAGATCCATGGTTATGGTTCGCTTGGGGGGTTGAGTTTCAGAGTTATCGTGTCTTGAAGGCAGTGGGTGACGGGTGGTCTAGCAGTGAATCATTCGATTGCTCGAGGTTGGGGGTGTGTAATGGCGTCGCAAATTGTAGAGGAATGAGAAGCAGAAGTACAATAGAGAAGAAGAGTGGAAGTCAAAGTGCTAGTGGTTGAGGCTGATGCTCCCTAGTCTCTAGCACTGAATGAGCCGATCGGAGCTTAAGTGGCCGGCTGCTCCGCCGCTAGATCTATTGGTCTTTGAAATTCCAACTTCATAGCTTAGTTCTAGAACAATAGTAAAATAGTACGATAGTTAATCAATGAGCTATCAGTTCTCTTTGGGTTCTTAAGTCGGTTCCTTAGCTACTTGATGCGTAAAGAGTTGTTGTTTCATATATCTAGTCCCTTGATAGTCAGGAGTGCCCTGCGATAGTGCCTCTCAGCGTAAAATGCGCTAATGCCTCCGCACTTTCCCAAAAGAGTATCACAGAGTTAAGCTCCACTAACCATGAATAGACGACATTTAAATGGAATACCCTACAGCCAGCATCAACTTACACGTTCGTTTCTAGGCACATCTTCTAAACATTATTGCCCGTTATTCGTGGATGCGCTAGGGGAGCATCTTACGTATATAAGTAAATATTATTGGTGTTTTTTCTTAAAAAGAAAAAAAAGAAAAAAAACATCAATCTCGTGAAGCCACACAATGTGGATATTATAGTGATTTCGACTCATTTGAAGTTCATATTGTTCAATATTAATAAAAATTCCATTAGTCATCGTGCCTTTTCCATTGGATCATTCACCCAGCAAGAGACAAGCTCGAACGTTTGCCTATTAATATGGACATAGCTACAGGGAGGTTTAACTGGTTGAACTCAGCCCCTTCGATAACGCACATAAGCCACCAGGCACGCCCAAATCAAGCTGCGATGTATGATACATGCATGCACAACATAAATCGACGTCGCCTTAGACAGGACAGGGTAGGTACCTACTTATCTTTGTGTCCAATGAAGTGAGAGGTGCCTTGTATAGACAACGCATTGATCTATCATCACATGCAGACCAATCGAACGTGCCACGGATGGTGTAACAATAAGCCAATATTCCTTATCAACTCTTTCACCAAGGGTATACGTATGCCTAAGACTTTGATCTTCACCGCAAGTTTGTTATCGTAACAAGGCCTAGAAGCCATAGATTGTCATTCCTAGTACATGTACAATTCTTGCGTTATCCAAGTTCCTTTTCGTCTATACTTCTAATTCCAAATCTCTATCTAAGCCGTACCGAAAGAGTAAGCCTTCTTTTACAAAGAATAGGCCAGTGCTATGCCCGAGGTATCAATAGTTTCCCAAGTAGATGTTTAAACGCCCATTGTATGCCCAAAAGAAGTCGCTTTCATCAAGTTTTCCCTTCATATACCCGGCGAAACGGGAAATGTCAAACGTTTAATTTCCAGAAATGGTGTGATCATGCCCCGGTTCCTCCCCGTCCTACCGCGCAGTTTCTACTCCGCGTCGCATCTCCAGTTGTGACGTCTTGCATGTTCGTTGCATCTTGGCGATGGGTAGTTCAGCCTCGTCAAGAGACGAGCATGAAATCTCAGACATGCCACGCTTTAAGCCTGTCAGAGCTCCGACAATGTTGCCGGCAGCCGGTGACTCATCACCATCATCACCACGATGATCCCTGGAAGATGAGTCTTGCTCGTCCTTTTGATCGAGCACACTGTCGCGCTCCCATGCGGATTCCAGTCCGTCCAGATAAACAGGTGACCGCTTCAGAAAGTTCCATGACAGAGAACCGTGCTCCATAGCGATATACAGCGAGTCCATCTTCCCGCTAACATCCATGACGGCGCAGTGCTTCTTGAGGAAGGCCCAGTCATACTGGTCATGGACAAGGTTAGGCTCCAATGGCCGGAGCATTGGCAAGCCCTGCAGACGCTCAGCATCGCATAGTCTTGCTTGAAGTGGTACCCATGGTCGTCCTTTGAGTAATGAGTCAAACGCCCGCGACACAGCGTTCGTGAACGACTGAGCATCGTCGCCCTCCACTGCTACCATACGGTGTAGTCCACGGGATAGGCATCTCTTGTACGAGGTTGTGTCCTTTTCAAATGGGAAAGGGGTGTCCTTGGAGGGCATAAGAGACACGTGTATCGTCCATGATTTCGGCCGTTCGATGGGCGAGGGTTGATAGTTAGGTGGGCCATGGGTTAGTTGTAAAGTTGTCGTAGTTCTGGGTGAGAGATAGAGTACGTCCAAGGGTGTCTCGTTTGGGTCGGGTTCTTGAGGTGGTGACAATAGAGGTTCAGCACTCTCCAACTTTTCAATCCTTTCTTCGAGGAATTCGTCGCTGTCTAGTAACTCGAGTTGGCGGTTGCGCAGATCCTCAACTTCTCTTCCTGTTCTCGCCATCTGTTCGCTTTGGGTCCGCACAACCTGTTCCAAGTTCTTCATCTGCTGCTGCAATTGTGTAACGAGTGCCCAGGCGGCAGAAGCGTTACGGTAGGAGCCTTTAAGTTCGACATCAGCTTCCGCCTTGTTCTTCTCGACAGTCTCTTCCAATTCGCTAATGCGGCCAACGACATGGGAAAGTCGATCATGGTCGTCCTTGTTTAAATTGTCCTCGAGGAATCGAACTCGTTGCCTTATTATATCGATTTCGGACTTGTTGGTGCTGGGAGTTGGCGCATCGGCCGAAGTAACATGGAAACATGATAGATGGCCGCAGTTGCATGTGGCACCGGGCAACGATTTGTTGTGATCAAACCCCATACAGCCGCACCGCTGGCCCTTGAGCTCGGGTATCATGAGGATATAGCGACATTGTCCCCTTGGCAGCTGAGACTCATCGGGTTGCGGCGTCGAGGCCGGTGGGGGAGAGGGAGAGGGAGAGGGTGACATTAAGTTGCGTCGAACCAAGAGGTAGATGAGAGGGATCGAAGTCGAGATATGTCGTCCATGGAAAGGTCAGTGGCAGTGGGAGCCAGATATGAGATATGAGATGGAGCACGGAAGAAAAAGAACCTGTAGGGCAACAGGCGGGCGGCTCTAATCATAAAGCAGGGCGATGTCGAGATTTGAACCCCAGGGATGCTGGGTTGTGTGATTCCGGCCGACCGTGTTAGGAGGGTACGGTGGGATACACGACAAAAGCAGCGATATAATGCCACTCCAAGTAGCTTGCTAACGGATGGAACCGAAAACGTGCTGTTGAGTAGGATCCGCTTTTGCGACGTTATCATCTGCTCTCGCCATCAACATATGTACATCGGCGGGCAACTCAACCCAACCCACGAATCTTAGACCGGCTGCGCCCGCAGGCCGGCTGATGGCATCACAACTCCCACGTTGAGACCCGCAGGTGGTCATGGCACCACAAGCCGACAAACAGAGTGGGGGGACATACCTAGACATAGAGAACCCGGTACGTACTTTAGGTAGTTCAAGGTATGAACGGGACGGCATCCCAGAGAGGATAAAAGCAAAGAAGCCCGCAAAGGTCGAGAAAAACAAGGCCCACGCAACTGAGTATCAAACTCCAAACTCACTCCGAGTCATAGGACCACGGGACGCCGCAAGGACACCCGCCAGCGTCAGTCAAGCAAGGTGCCAGAACAAATCTAGGTAAAGGCTAGGCCACGGGGAACCCAGGCGATGCAGTAGGCTCTCAGCTAGACCCAAACCAAGATAATAGCCCCGTTATCTTGATTTGCTGCGACATCCATTGCCAACCCAGCAGCCCAGACCGCAGGATCCTCAAACCCTGGGCGTAACGCGCTGTAGGCGGCGGTTTTTTCTTGTTCTTTTTGAAGCTCCCTGGACCCATAGACATCCCACACCCGACTCTGATTGATAACCAAATGTCCCAACCAACGCTGCCATGAAAGCTTGGCTAGCCGTGCCGCCCCCCTCGTTTGGGCCCCTATTGGCGGTGGCCATTGATGTTTGGTCCCTGGAACGACTTGGTCTTGTTTGAGGCGACCATAGAGACAATCAAACATTGGGAGCAAGTTGGGGGCGGCCACGCGATCCGTAACGGGCGCAGAAGGCGAGCTCGATATCAACCAGGGCTCTTGCGCCATGATTATGACCGTGGCCGGAATTGCAGTAATGATTGATGGAAGCATGGGTCAAGGTAAAAGACGAGACAACAGCCGGCTCCCTCGAGCTGATTAGCAGACGTTCTCTGGCTGGTCCACCCCCACACCCTTAGGATGCCAAGCCTGCCACTCTCTTTTGAGGTGACAAAAAATTGACTCTTGTGGCTCCTCCCGCACCCGTTTGCGCTGGTTGATCTCTCCGGTTCAGGCGGGCCCAGTTCCGTAGCGTCGCGGGACCTGATTGACGGGAGGGCAAACCCGTCATTGGTGTCAGAGACAACTCCTACAGTACCAAGGACCCCCAAAATGCGGTAGAGGGAGAGACCATGTTTCTTGACTCGCGACTCGTCCTTGTTTTACGAGATCGCCTCTGCGCCTGCGCCCCTGATTAAAAAAAGACACACATCTACGCCTTATCGACGCCATTGTTGATGCAAGGTTATCGACCAAGTTGCCCATGTGAACTGATTCCTGCCCGGGTTCGCATCGGCGGGTCCTTGCAAATCATTCCGACGTCGGTATAGCATGCATGTCTTGTACTGGTACTGTGCAATATTTATCTCGGGCATGGATCTCCAGAATTGTGAGTATCGGCTGGACTCGGTACGCAGTCAGAAACCCCCATCTTTGTTGTGGGCGGTTCAGCAGAAATGAAAGCTTGGGCTGGGCCCATCGATGGTGGTCCCAAAGTCATCAATGTTGAGAGCAAAAGCAGTGCCGACATGGAGAACAGTACGTAACTAACGCCCATCAAGGTGGGCACATTCGTGGGTGGTATTGTGGTACAAAGAAGTTAGAGGCAGGGCTGGCTGCGGGCTCTTACAGTCGGATGTGGTGGTCGTCTCTCTTGGCGCGCCCGGCCATGCAAAGAACTTCTGTGCCCACGTGCAGTCCCTTGTAGCGGGTCACTCCTTTGATATTGTTTCGCGAATTTCACCATTTGACGGAGCAATCTCGGCTCGGGCTATGCTGTGACTTCGTACTGCAATGCCCAGCAACTAATGCAGTACAGCATGGGCAATTTTGGGACCGCAGTCACGTCGTTGTTGGACACTTATACCAAGTGTTTATCCCTTCTGAAGGGTTTCCGTAACGATGATGCGGGGACACTGAGTGAGACTCGCTCAACGCTGAGCACCTCACTTCGATCTGACCGAGCACGAGTCCGTCGAGCATACTCGTCACGACTTTCACAAGATGGCTCTCGATTCGAAAAGGGCGATGGTGAGTCACGTCCATGTGTTTTGTATGAAACTGCATGAGCCTTGAATCTGAAGCATGCCCTAGCTCCTGCACGATCAGCTCTTAGACGCATTGTAAAGAAGCTCACCACCACCTTGACCGATGTCGTCAGGACATTCCATGATCCCAAGGGACAGCCGGTCAACTACGAGTCTCTCTTAGCCCTGTCGAATGGTTCGAGCCTGGATGCCATCCGCACCATGAATGATTTGTCAAGCAGAGTAGGATCGACAATAAGCCCCAGCTCTCGAGGTAGCATTGTCAGTAGGGGAAGACAGAGATCCCGTCGTCACAAACACAACCAGCAGACTGGAACTAGATCTGAAAGACGGTCAGAAGGGCGGTCTAAGCGGGATAGGACAAAGAGCAAGCAATCCGCAAGCCGCCGGGGACGAGCGTCCGCAGATCGGCATTCTCGACAAGGTTCCGGTGGCCGGCAGACACCGGAGATATTGGCTGCTCATAAACGAGTCTCCATCATGACCACCTCGTCGGATTCTACCAAGTTGGGAGAGATCAGGCGGCGTTTATCGAAGCAAAGGCCCGACGAGGGATATGGGAAGAAGGTTGCATATCCGCTGTACTCGTACCATACCGAAGAGGTACAAGCCCGGAAGAAATGGTGGAATCCTTTCAAACGTTCATGATGGAGTAATAGTAGCCTGTAACTGGAAATATACCCAAATGTCGTACATGATGTATCGCATCTTGTTCGTTGCTTGTAATAGCAGATAATATGGTATTAATCTGAAGATGGATGCGATACAGAAGTGGGAATTTCGGTCAAGCACTGTATCACACACTGTCAAGGCTGCCACGCCACAACTCGAATTACTGTGCCCCGCTGTCCAAAAATGCCCCGCCAGCAGCATCACGACAGGACACACGACAAGTCATCCATCCCATACATCACTAAACTCGACGACAACGACGACGGAGGAATTGACGACGAGAACAAACAAAGTTATCGACAACCTGGGCTTGTCCCAGATTCTTCTATTCATAGCGCCTCTGGACATGCATCCGTCTTCGTAGCATCGCCATCATGCCTCAAGATCCTGCCGCCGCTCTCAGCGCCTTGTTGCGCCAATCTTCCATCGACGATCACGAAGAGGTCCTCAAGGCTGCCAACGCTGCTCTCAAGGCCAACAAGAACGATACCGACAGCCAACACACCCGGATCATCGCCCTACTGAAGCTCGATCGCTTCGAAGATGCTCTGCGCGCCATTGCAGACGGCACCCCCACACTCCACTCACGAATTGTCCTCGAACATGCGTATGCGCTCTACAAGACGGCAAAACTTGACGAGGCCACCAGTGTCCTTCAAGCTGCTGGTATTCAGAAGAAAAGAAACCTACAGCATGTAGCTGCCCAAGTTGCTTACCGTGCTGAGCGCTTCGACGAGGCTCGCAACATCTACAGTCGTCTCCTTGATACTGACCCCGCTGATGAGGAGAACGATATCAGCATTAATCTCCGAGCGGCTTTTGCTCAGTCTAGTTGGCTAGGGTATTTAGTTGCAGACAAGGTTTCTGTTCAAGACTCCGATGGTTTCGAATTGTGTTATAATGCTGCTTGTGCGCATATCGCAAGCGGATCTCTTGAGACTGCCGCCAACCTGTTGCAGCGCGCTAGCAGACTTTGCGATGCCTCTGATGATCTTACTGAGGAGGATAAGCAATCCGAGATGCGACCTATTCTCGCCCAGCAGGCATACGTCTATGCTAAGTTGGGTAAACTTAAGGAGGCCCTCGACCTGTACAACTCACTATCAAGCACAGCGTGGGTCTCTCATGTCCTGAAGAACAATGAAACAGAAACTGACTATTATTGAATAGAGACGAAGACTCCGACCTGGCATTAATAACCGGCAACAACCTGGTAGCTTTGGAACCTAAGGCCGAGAACCATTACCTTGTTGAGCGAAGGTTTTCTACCTCGACGGCCAAGGAAAAGGATGCGAAGCTCTTCAAGCATCAGTCAGATATCCTGGCGCGCAATAAGCTGACCGTTGATCTTCAAATATTGAAAGGCGCCGGAGTCAAGCGCCGAACCGATGCCGTTCTTGCTGAGGCAACGCACCCTTCGACCTCCGCTGAAATCGGCATTCTCTCTGTTCTCAACGCTGCTGCAAGCTCACAAGGGACTACTGGCAAGCAGCTGCTGAAGAACCTCCAAGGACTGGCCCAAAAAAGGACACATGATGTTGGCCTTGCGCTGACTATCGTTCAAATACAGCTTAACGAGGGACACGTCGGCTCAGCATTATCAATTCTCGAGTCATTCCTTCAACGTCTCGAGAAGGCCGAGACTGATGATGCTCAAAACGTTCGATTTAGCCCAGGACTTGTCGCGCTCACCGTCACCCTTCTGCGAGCACAAGGACGCGAATCATCCGCAAAGGCTGAACTGGTCAAAGCTGCGACACACTGGCAATCCCGACAAGCCAGCTCTGCCACCTCGCTGCTTGAGGAGGCCGGTATCGAATTGATGAAATCTTCCAACGCCCAGGATCTGCAACTTGCTGGCGCCTCATTCCAGAAGCTCTTCGATGAACAGAAGGGCTCAGACATTGCCGCTGCTGGCCTTGTCGCATCATTGGCTCCTTCGGATCCCTCTCGTGTCGAGCAACATCTTCAGAACCTTCCTCCTGTCGATTCTCTCATCGAGGGCATTGACGTTACAGCCCTCCTCAACGCCGGTGTTGCCGCCACAACTAGCAAGACAGGATCCTCAGCTCTGAAGCGCGCCGCCCCCTCAGGGCCTTCCGAGAAGACACGCAAGCGTCGTAGAAAGATCCGTCTGCCCAAGAACTACGTCGAAGGCACCAAGCCCGACCCTGAGCGCTGGCTGCCGTTGCGTGATCGAAGCTCGTACCGCCCTAAGGGCAAGAAGGGAAAGAAGAAGGCCGGAGAGTCAACACAAGGTGGTATGGTTAAGGAGGAGGAGACTCTGGAGCTTGTAGGCGGAGGAGGTGTCAAGGTAGAGAAGGCACCGCCACCTTCTAAGAAGAAGAAGAAGGGTAAGAAATAGTGCAACTTACCCATTGCGCTTGATATTCAGACGGGAGTGTCATCTGTCAACGAGACAAAGAGAATTTATCATAGCGTATATACACACTTAAAAGAAAACTTAACTCGGTTCAGACCAACGTTCTCTAATGCTCTCCCAAGTTTCACTAGACTACTACTCTTTGTTAAGGTTTACAGTCGTAGTTTTGCAACCAACATGATGAGTTGTAGAATTGAGACCGTGCAGGTTATCGGAGAAGAAAATGGTAGAATTCTAACGCTTACTTTTAATGCTCTGCCCTATCCCTAGAGCAAACAGATACAAATGAACTTGGCTCAGGAGACACTATAACAAAATCTAGATACATGATACATACGCCCTCGTCAATGGTCTGCCGCATCTCATGAGTCCCACAAGACTCGCTTCTATCTCCACTTATTCCACGGTTGTTTGTTGTAAGGTATTTAAGTAAAATGAAGGTATAAGCAATGCTTTGCCAGCAAGCCTCTCTCCCAGAATTAAAGAACGCTATATACACAAAGTAGACGCCACACGAGAGTCTCCCATCTCTTTCTAGCCTCAGGCATTAACAGGCTGCACAGGGCGGCTTGGCAACTGCTCAATATCTTGAAGTGATTCGGAGTCTGAGTCTCGACTCTCAAGATCGTCGTCTTTCTTGCTGCTTCGACCCCTTTTAACACTGGCACCATCCGTATCCTCGTCTGTCTCCGTCTCCATAGGAGGCAGAGGGCTTCGACGCCCGTCCGAGAAGCTGACTGCGACCTCGCTCTCCGTGTCTGAGGGTATTGTTAATCTGCCACCCGCCGAAGTGCTTCTAGCTGCTTGGGCAGTCGAGTATTTCCTATGGAGTTCTCGAAAGCTCCGGGCGGTTGCGGTACTGGCGCTCGCAATCGACTCTCTGCGCTCACTCGATTCCACCGGGACGTCTACAGCAGAGGAGAAATCATCGTCTTCAGGACCACTGGGCATGGGTGACAGTGGAACGTCCTGCTGCTGCGACGACTTTCGGGCACGAATCTTCTCGTCGTGTGTCATGTTTTGCAGTCCATCACCGAAGTTAATAACCGATGCCTTCTTGCCGTGCACAACGAAGCTGCCTGTGCCTCTGGCCAGTTGGTGATCTTGTCCCGATTCCTCACCTGAGCCCGCCACCTCCTTACCCTTTCGACTGCCGCGATGGTGCGAGAGATGTCCAGCGCCCTCTCTAAGGGTTCGCTGAAGACTGCGGCGGATCTTACTCCTGTCACCCTTGTCCATGGACGTGCCTGACTCGGTGGTCACATCCGCACCTGTCGAGACGGTTGCCTTATCTGTGGGGTCTCGGCTAGGTCGCTGCTCAAGCAGACCTGCCTGCTCTAGGAAGTCTCGCTCGTCTGCATCAGGATCATGATGACCATCTTCCTCAGTGCGCTTTGATGGCCTGGAACTCTCGCTCTGCGCCGATGGGGGCTTAGCTAGGGGAGTTGAAGGGAGCGATGTGAGGGGAGACTGAGCAATGCTCGATATTGAACCATGCCTTGTGCTAGCAGCATCCGGTCGAGCGAAGGAAAGATCGCGTGAACTGTGCCGGCGCTTGGTTGCGCTCTGGGGAGGTGTTGTGAAGACTTGATCCAAGGGTGAATCCACATCCTCCGTGACCTCGGCTGGGTTGGGCATATGAACAACTTGAGGCTCGGTAGGCGTTCTTGGGCTGGTCTCGGTCCCAGAGTGGTGGGTTGATCTTGACCCTCTACGTCCCATGTTTGCGCGCGGTGTGGGTGAGCCAGTTCTTTGTGAGAGTCGATTCGATTGTTGTTTCGTTGGAGTGAAGGTTGAGGATGGTTGCTCTTCCTCGAGGTCTTGTATCAGTATGTCACGATGGCATTTGGATTTCCACATTTCTTGGCGTGTCCACTTCAGTTGAGCGGACATTCGAGCTGCAGCAGAGAGAATTTGTTCTCTCGTTCTTGGCTGAATAGGCGCAAGGATCTGCAGATGGCGCGCGTTTCTGAGTTGGTCTTCAAGTCGTTTCTGGACCTCCTGTACGTGGTCGTCGGCCTCTGCAATCTTCTGCTTCATCACATCTCGTCGAGCAGCCGAAATGTCTTCTGCCATTTTGTGATCTATCCGACTTCGAGCAACCGATACAGGTCCTGTTGGCGTCTGAATCAGTGTGGCAGCGTCAGCGCTATCGAGCCGTCGAAGACCGCGGCGGCTCTGCCCATCGTAATTGCCGCCGACGACGCCTCGCATCTTAACGCCTGTGGTTCGGAAAGCAGCAGCATAGTTGAGCTTCGCGAGCCAGTCGTTCATCTCTTCCTCGTTGTCTGCTAAGAGCACTTCTTCTAAACCACCTTGTCGCACATAAACAAATGCGTTCTTGTGTTTCTTATACGCTGCATCATGGAGAGCAACAGCTCCATAGGTTGACATCAGCCCATCTGGCTTAAACTCTTGCAGAGGGGGGTTGAAGATTAACGGAATGCCATCGTGTCCTGCCTTGATGTGATTGTCGTACTGGTGCATTAAAGACTTGACCCAGCCCGTATTACGAAAGAAATAGAGCTGTGCTCCAGTAAGGATGGCGCCCCATTCTTGCCAAGGAGAGCGTGCTTTGCGTTTCTTCGCATCCTTCCTCCATAGCAGGCCGACCTTTGTGACTTTTATGTCTACAATACCGGGGTGAGCTTCAGCAGGGTTGCTAGCTGTCTGCTCCGTCATGAAGGCGTCAGGTCGAGATCGAGCCGACACGATCTGTAGTACGCCCGTTCTGAAGAAAGTTTTTTGCAAGTCCTTGAGGTTCAGGCTAGGTGCGGAGCCTAGATAGTTGTAGTGGTCGTCTAGTTCCATCGTGTCTTTCAAATTGGGCCTTAGAGCATCTAAATTTCCGTCTAGGATAAGGGTATAGGGATCGATGGGCTCTTTGATAGCCCGTTTCGCAGGGTCATTGATTGTAGAGGAGAGCAAAGGTTTTCGTCGTGATTTATGTGAAGCATAGCGATCGCTGGTTGGGTCCAAGTCGTCCTCAACATGAATAAAAGGGGTATAAGTGATGTTGTCATAAAAGCATTCCAGAATGTCGTCAAAGATGCCCTCTCCGTTTGTGTTCTTCAGGTAGTCGGTCTTTTGCATTTTGTGCTTGTTGTTCTTGTTGAAGACATCGGTATGTAGAATGAGTAAGGAAAATGCAATGAAATAGGCCTGATCAGGTGATGAGTAAATGCCTGGGTTGCACTCGTGGTAGCGATTTGCGAAGGCTTGTAAGCAGCGGTCAATTTGCTGAGTTTCCTTAGGTAGCTCAGCCTCCATGAGCAGCTTGCGAATAGCCATATCCATAGGATCGCCAAAGAAGCCGAAGCTGCGCATGTAGCTGCGAAGGACGGAGACCATGAATTGGTCAGCACTTTTTGATAGAGTAGCAGCGATAATGCCCCGGCTTGCAACTTCTTCAACCCGGACAAGGTACTTGGCGGCCGACTCGTCTTCGTTGCGCTCTGGAAGAACAAACGAGTCTCTAGCAAGTTGGAGCGAATTGTTCTTGGATCCAATAGACCCAGGGGTTGTTGGAGTCAATGTGCCCTGACGGCTGAGCTCAGAGTTCTGCCGCAAGCGACTCAGTCCAAATAGGTCGCCAAAACTCTTACGGCCAGTAGAAGACGATGTTCGAGTTGTCGGAGGTAACAGGTGATCATCGTTGGAGTCGCGGCCCATCGAACTCATGGTAGAGGATCTCCCCCGCAAAAGATTACCCCTAGTTGGCGACGAGTGCCCCGATTGAGTACCTCCAGGGGCGACTAACGTGGCTGCAGGTGACTGAGACGGCCGTAGATCTGCGTCACCTTTCATGGTGCTTCCGCCAGCTGTTCTACCGCTTTGCGCCGATGCTGGTCGTGGAGTTGTAGAAATACCGAGGGATGAAGCTGAGGAGATGCCTGGCGGTGGCTTGCCTTGCTGCTGGAGGTGCGCAAAGGGGAAGAGTGGCTCCGGTGCTTTCTTATGTCTCCGCAATCTGAAAAACGGCCCTGTCTTCTTTGGTGTTGTTTCTGGGCTTTGGTAAGACGAGCTTTGATGAGAAAGGCGATCATTAGAGCTAGCATCTGATCTCGATGACTCGGATGGCCGATTCGGAGGGGTCAAGATAGTTCCGTTAGGACTACTGTGTGTGGCTGTCGTAGATGGTCGTGGAGACTCAGGTTCCTCTAAGGTAGCAAGTGCGGGACGTCGTCTATCATCCGTGAAGGATTTACGGAGTGTTTTCTGACGTCCTAGGCCATTGTTGGAATTGTTGTCATCACGCGGTAAATCGGTCGAACGGCGGAACCTAGCAGCCAAACTAATCCGGGATGGTTTCTTCTTTGGCCCGTTGAAGTCGTTGGTAGGAGCGGTAGTAATGATTTCGGGTGCTAGGTCAACATCAGTCAGCTAGGTATGTTCTCAACCATAAGCATAATCAGAGGGATGAGTTACGTCGTGGAACTGGAGGAGGCGTTTCGGATTGCTGCTTGGCACGAAGAGATAGCTGCGAGTCGCTCGCGTTGCGAAAGCGTAAGACAGAAAAACGATGATGTTTGCTGTTTCCTTCTTGTATAGGAGGGGTATCTGGACGGCTTTCAGTTTGGCCATCAGGGCGGCTTCCAGGGCGACTCTCGCGACGGCTTTCGGGGCGAGGGTCAGTGCGGCTGTTTGTTGATTCGCGAGTTAATTCGCGGGATGGCTTTGGGCGGGAGGATTCGCCAGCGTCTGCATCGTGGTTTTGTTCGGGTTGGGAGGGGAGCGGAGGAGGAATATCGCCGGATGTGCTGGATTCAAAGAATGTATGTCGGCGTATGTCGGTCTCACTGGACATGTTGCCTCGGCGGCGTAGAAAAGCCATAGCGGCGACTGATCATGATACGCGGCCAAGTTGTCAAGGCCAGGCGACGTCGACGAGAGCGTGGCAGAAGGCGGCAGGTGTCCAACGACCTACCAAGCAAAAGGCTGGTACCCAGGCGCGGTGAGGTTCATTGAGACAACTCCAGTCGCTGATGTCGATATTGCGGGTTCAGTTTAGCAAGAGTGAATGTCGCGTGTGTAAGCGGGATCGCGAGGCTTGTTGATGCAGTTGATACGTTTTTTACCACTGGTACTGATGCAGCATTCGCTTTCCGAGCTTCCCACCAAGGCCAGGGGCTGGGCGTTACAGCCTCAATTGGGCCAGCGCCTGTCAGACTACCAATGCACAGTGTCGGCCGGCCCACTAAAATGCGTGTGGCTGGGGCAGGGGGTACCTGAAAGACCCGCTGTAAAAGGCTTTCATGCGCTAGTCTATCGGGGCATTAATGTGGCTGGTGTTCAGCTGGAGATGGGAGGTCTATTTGAAGCTACCTTTATTCATTCCCGTGAATGAATGATGGTATGATGATAATACACATACATGATTGAGAAATGCTAATTTATCACTGTTTTTAAGCATCAAAATTACGGCATCCAAAATGAAAAATGCTGGTGCGATCTCTGCCTGAGAGTCATCTCCGTTCAATACGTGGTCGGTGACATTTTGAGGGCCAGAGAGACCAGCAGATCGGGTATCAGTGATCACTTTTCATTTGTTGATTCCAGGTACTCGCACAGCAGATAGACTTGTTGTAGAATGCTCTACGTAGAACCTGATTTGAAGGTTTCAAGTTATTTCTGTTGACGTAAGCTCTGTCCTACCACTTGACCGAGCACCGTCTGTAATCTCACCACACTGGGCTGTCAGTCCAATCCTCCCGATCCTCTTGAGCTACCAATTGTTACCAAAATTAGAGGCGAACTCGGCGTTGTCTTCGTCCAGCAGACAGATCTACGTGTGCTATTAGCTGTAAGCTCTTTCGTGGAATAAAAACCTCAGATTGCTTTAGTGCATTGACAGTGATCATGCAGTGAGAAGTTCTTCTCGTTGCAATGACTGTACTTGCTAAGTTCTCATCACAGGCCATGTAAGAAAAGAACAGATACACGATGATGAGAAAAAGAAATGCCAGAAAATGGGGAGGGTCTGCCTTCTTATACTTCAGAAGTGACAGGTACGTCTTCTCATCTTGATACGTCTTTCGATGCCGTTGCTGCATCCATGGTAAACACACATGATTTTTAAACTTTAGAACACCTAATTGAACGAACGAAATCGGTTTACATTCAGTTGAGAAGTCCATGCCTTAATAAACATCTTCAGAGTTCATCTGCACAGAAGCAGCTGCTGAAAGGGTCCGAGCAAGCACAACATGGAGCTAATTGAGCCCGAGGGCATATGAACATCAGATCAGGTATTCTATGCATACCTTATACTTCTCTTTTACTGATAGTCAAAAAAACTTACTATCATTTGATAATTGGAAACTCACTGGCTTGCGCGTTCAATCTTCCACTTATTTAATCGACTCCATTGATGCTCGTGTGTGTTAGTCGAAGTTATTATCCGGTCCACCTCTTATATGAGGAAAAAGCTGAGAAATGTCATAAATACAAATCAAGAGTGGAAGCATGGATAGTCGCATCAAGTTTCTAAACTCTCTGATATCTAAGCCAGGTGGGATTGGAGATATTTCACTTGTTTTGAGGCCGCTGATGTTAAAGATATTTGTTACACAGGCGAGTCGCAAAAATAGGGACCTTCATAGACTTGACATAAATATACGACCAGTTTTAGACTAAAATCACCCTAAGAGTGGTCAGACTTAATAAGGAGTTTCCCGATCATTTTGCAACCCACCTGTTACAGTAGCCCAAGCTTTTGGACCCACATGAGACCTGGGAAGCGTTTCGTTATCGGGCTTAATGAGGCAGGGCAGTCCTGTTTTGGCCAAGAGGGAGTGACTGCGCAACATAACGCCAACCCATCGTCACTCTTTCTCCCATATCTTCAATTACGCTGCATCATTCCTAGTCATCGAATATCTCCTCCAGCTGAGGACTGGGAATCCTCTCCATCGGCCACTTCGACCGGACAGCACTTATCGTCCGCGCCAATTGTGCGCTCATTGTAACAACATCCAAGATGAAGTTGCAATTGCTGGCAGCGAGTTTGTTGCTGCTGCAGGCCTCCAGCGCCGCCGGCATCGACACTCAGCGCGCCATCTCCGATCCTCAGAACAACAACGCCAATACCCGACTCTTCCCTTTCCTTACCAAGCTTCGCGACAAAGCTATCGAATCCGTCTTTGGACGTCATCCTACCAAGAACACAACCCCGCCGCCCGTCCTTACCCAGTTACGCGCCCAATACGTCAAGCAACTAGTCCTCCGCTTCAATGTCACCACTTCGCACGAAGAAGGCGCCCTCGCCGATGCCGCTGCTCGACTGTTTCTCGATGTCTGGGCCTTTACAGAGGACTACGTCGATATTCGAATGCACGCCGACGAGGTTGGGCCTTTGCTGAGCTTACTACCCAAGTCGCTGCACACATCGCATTCGATTCTAATCCCAGATTTGGCGGCAGCAGTCTATAAATCATTACCGACCGATGGAAACCCGACTTACGCCGAACCGCAAAACCTCGCTCCCATACTCAAGGTCGCCTCTTCCCCCGGCGACAACCTCTTTTTCCAGGACTACCAATCTCTACCTGTGATAATCCGCTGGATGCGTCTCCTTGAGGCTATGTTTCCGTCCTATGTCAAGTACATTGATATCGGCAAGTCATACGAGGGCCGTGATATACCTGCTCTCCGTGTAGGAATTCCGAACACTGCGCCGGATGCGCCTCGACGAAAGACCATTATGATCATGGGCGGCTCTCATGCCCGCGAATGGATCTCAACCAGCACAGTCAACTACCTGGCATGGTCTTTCATTACCAGTTACGGCAAGGAACGAATGATTACAAAGCTTTTGGATGAATTTGATTTGGTCTTCCTCCCAATTGCGAACCCTGATGGCTTCGAATACACCTGGCACATTGATCGGCTTTGGCGCAAAACTCGACAGCAGACGAATCTTCAATTTTGTCGCGGATTGGATCTTGACCGTGCTTACGGATATGAATGGGATGGCTCACAGGTCCAACGAGATCCTTGCTCAGAGAGCTATGGAGGAGAAAAGCCTTTCCAAGCCATTGAGGCGGTCCACATCGCTGACTGGGCGCGTAATCAAACCTGGAACAACAACGTCCGATTTGTTGGCTTGATTGACCTACATTCATACTCTCAGCAAATTCTCTACCCCTACTCTTACACCTGCTCAGTTGACCCACCAAACCTGGAGAACTTGGAAGAGCTTGCTGCAGGTATCGCGAAATCGATACGCCTATCAAAAGGAGAGTCCTATACAGTGGCATCAGCCTGTGAGGGCGCGGTGTCGGCTCGTGAATTCAGTGGCGGAAGATATTGGTCCCGGATCGAATCTGGAGGTGGATCGGCGGTTGACTGGTTCTATCATGAAATGCGAGCTCACTACAGCTACCAGATCAAGCTTCGGGATACCGGTAGTTACGGGTTTCTGCTTCCCAAGGAACATATTGTACCCACTGGAGAGGAGATTTTCAACGCGATGAAGTACTATGGAGACTATCTTTTGGGCAACAACGGAATCGAGTGGTTCCCTGAAACTGAAAAGGGCGACGATACAAGAACAAATGAGAAGTATAATGCACCGGAAACCGAAGACGAGGCGACGGCTGGCCAGGAGCTTCGACGGAGAAGGATGCGAAGATGAATTTAAGCAGAATGATTACAAGATGAGATTGGATAAGCAATTGGTGGATAATCACAACTAAGCATTTATGGACTTTGGATTTATACGTATGATGCTGCAAGGAACAGAAAGTCTGGCGTCTAATGATCACAGCAAAAGGCAGGGCAGGGAACGGCGGAGTATTCGTAACAGGCCTAGTTGTACAAAACATGAACTAATGGTATTTATTACAATTATCAACTCTCCTATAAGTCAAGGCTATTGACCCAGAGCATACATGACGGCGGTATAGGCGGCCATGAACTTGAGTGGCAGATCGCAAAGAGCAGAGCCGATAGATCCACTAATTAGTCGAGTTAGTTTATATCTTGAGCAAGTAGTGAGAGTCTCTACATACCGCATGCGACCCTGGGGACCGCCAGCCGAGTAGCCGACGGCGTAGATGACACGAGAGAAGGCCCAACCAGCGCCAAGGACAGCGGAGGCAATAGGGAAGCGGAGACCAGAGATGAGGAGAGCACCGAGGAAAGAGATCTGGTTCTCAGTGAAGTTGGCGTGAGAGCGCTGGGCTATGATAAACAGTCAGCAAAGCACCTATGAGGTCAGTTTGAGTGGGCACATACCGCAGTTGAACTTGTAGGCCTCGGCATCCTTCTCGGCAAGCTCGTTGGAAGCATAGGGAACAGGGTACTTGAGACCGCTGGCCTTGCGGGCCTTGCTGGTGAGGATAACGTGAAGAGTGTTGACGAAGAAGGTGGAAGTAGCGGCACAGAGGACGTAGCTGAGAGGGTTGTTAGTTGGAACTGAGTGAGGTTCAGGTTAGGAGGAGTGGTTATCCCTTACCCGTATTCGGAGGGGAGCTCAAGGATGAGAGGCATGATGATAGCAGGTTATGTGTTGTGTCTTGTGGAAGAGTAGATATCTACAAGGATGGATTGAGTAGAAATGTGGTTGTAGAAAGCGGTGACGAGTTGAATTGATATGGATGAATATGTAACGTGTCGTTGGCCCTCGTTTTTAAATAGTAGTCAATGGTCCAGGCCATTAAAAAACCTTCCACCTTCCATGAAACTACGGAGCGGGCTAAACGCCTCCTAGAAAAGCTAGCTCCACCAGGAGCAAATGCCCACCGAGTGTCTCTAACATGGCCAAAGCACAGACGGAAGGTTGTGATGTATCGTATCGTATCATACGCAAGTACGTTGTTCTTGGCTACCTATTCCTTGCCAACAGGCACACTCAATAACGATGTTCTGCTGCGTCTTATTCAGCTTCGGGACATCGGTCAAGGAGCTGCCCGGAAGCGAGACCCGCTCCGTGCGATGGACCGGCATTTATCATGAGATGGAGTCAATTGGGGGGGGGGGGAGAGAGAGGGGAATAGCCTAAACCTAACAGCAACGTCATGATCTTCTCGAAGAATGAATTTTCGGACCGCGGAGAGATTTCGCATGACAGTTGGTGTTGCCAAAAGCGGTAAGATAAAGCCGTCGGTGCAATTATATCCTCCGACTTGTAAATTGCAATCCAGACAATCTGCGTCTCGGATGAATCTACGGAGTACCTAGCCCAAACTCCGCAGCCAACTTATGCAGGTACAACCCGAAACTCCGCAGACTACCTACCTACCTTATCCTCAACTGTTAATATCCGTTCAAAACCCCGACACTTCAAGCCACTCACCATTTGATGCAATCAATTACGCTGTGTTCTCTTCCAGAAACACCCAGGAGCCAAGAGTCTTGACAAAAGATCGTAGGCTTGCCCTCTCATTTTCTCCCACCTCAACCCGTACATCTCTCTACAGGTGGCCGCCACGGCAGGCCGAGCCCCTCCAAGACCCTCCGCTCCGCTGTCTCCATATCAGGAGCTGAATCGCCGGCTGAGCTTCTTTCGAGATCCACCCATCTCCCATCAGCTCTACGCCGAATGCCGCTGCTGTCGAATTTGAATCCTTTGACTTTCTTACAGTATCGTCGAACATCTCTCTGGAACGTTGTCCCACCGCTCCAGCCTAGCACAGCGCATCCCACCGTCTTCCACGGGCTGATGATGATGTCGACCCGTCGGTGCGGTGCATCTTCTTGTTTTGGATTTTGCCAGACTACCAACGCCTTGTCGAGCGTGTCAAAGCCTGAGCTGTTGGAGTTCTCTCCTTTCCACGATACTGGGCGTTGTCCTCGATCGCTGTTATGAGTGGAGAGGGTGAGCGTATGGCTGATGATGTGACCCTTCTCGAGGCTCAAGACTATCTGTGAAATAACCTTCAGTGTCTTGCTTTCGTCTCGGTGGCTCAAAACAATATCAACGTCGCCAGAATGTTTCTTGCCTCGTCGATAGCCTCCTACAATGAGCATCTCAAATCCAGGGTCAATAATACGAGCGTATTCCAAGACGGTGGCGCCGATGGACGCAGCTTCGTCCCGCGGAATGCCGCGCAAGAACTCATTATAGTACTTGACGCCGATTTGCTGCGATCGACTAAGTATAGTCCATCCATACTCGACCAGATCATCCAGATCTCGCCATCCTGCGACCCATTAGTCCCCTTAAAACTTGAGTATACATATCTCTTGAGCACTCACCTCTCTGGTAAAACTCAAGAGCCGTAACAGCTCCAACCCCCCATATGTTGTAGAAGACCTTGAGGACTGAGATTTTGGGATCGGCGTTGGCTTCGCGAATTTCCACCAACTCTCCTGTCTCTCTCCAATGATTCCAGAGCTCGGCGATTCTATCACCGCAGCCTGGTAACCGTGCTACTTCTAAGAACAGATTAGCTACATGTAATATAGGATAGGACATTGCACTTACCCTGGGGGTTCTGGAGCTGATATGGGTATGCTGACACCACAGCAATGGACGTAGAGTACGCCCTCACGCCAACTTCATCCCCTCGAAGTTGGCGAATCGTTCTGACTTCAATCAAGACCTTTGCAAATTCCTCGTTGGGTGGGTTCATGTGCGTAGGCCTCTGACATGAGTACGTAGTTTTGAGAAAGTCGGGTAACATGGGCAGGGCAATATCGTGTTCTGACGTTGTTTGGTGTACTAAACTGGGCGTACTCTGTGACAATGTCGTCGAGGTATCATGGCGTCGTTTATGGCGGTTGTGCGGCGAACTGCTGGTTGGCTGTGTTTGCTGGTCGAGAAGGGCACGTTCTAGAATGCTAGTCGTTGGTGAAGTAGAACCTTGGGGTGATGCCGGCGCGGGCTCAAGTGTTGGTTCTTGTAGTAAGGCCTTTTTGCCTTGATAAACCAAGTATTGGTCCACGGGCAGCAGCCGTTTCTTCTCCCAAGAGTCTGAGAGCCATGCCAGTTTGACGACCTTGACTATATTGGTCGCCGTTGCGGGTTGTTCTGTGGCTTTCCTCCGCTTAGGGTCCGGGCCATCATCCGAGTCTTTTGCTAGAGCTGTGTGTAAAGAAGACACATCATTTTGAGTCTGTGACTGCTGCAAAGGCACAAACTCAAGCTTCGCCCGTCTCAGCTCAAACTCTGCGCGCCTTGGCTGCGAAATCTTGCCGACCACGATCTCGGCTTCATTGATGTCATACGTCAACGTCGGGATCCGTTCTTCAAGTTGGTGCAGCTCATCAGGCTTCAGATGGGCAGACAGTAAGAAAATCCGTGGTAAATTGTCTAGGTTCATCACAGCAGGTCTCGCTTCACTTGGTCAATGATCGCTCGGGGGCAGCTGGAAATTTCGTGACTATTTAAGCGACGTCGAGGCTGTGGCAATGGCAGTTGGCGTTGGCGTTGTGGCATAGCTGGACGCGTTTGGCCAACATTAATTGGGGAACCCGACGTTTGTGTGATCGGTTTGCGATTGAGATTGAGGGGAAGCTGCTTGAGAGAGTGACGTGTAGATGGCCGAATTCTGAAGGGCGCGGAATGCGTCTTTGCCGTCTCAAATAGATGATGTTTGTGACGGACAGTCCTGCCGCTGTCCAGAGTCCCATGGCGGTTTCTCCAGTATTGCTTTTTCCATAGTGAGCTTTGCCAACTGCATCCATAAAGAAGATGCAGTTGCCGATGCAGCTCAGCTTCGTCAGTTTCTTAAAAGGGCTTCCTGTCAGAACATGTAAGAAATGATATCATTACCGCTACTATAATCTCCGGCGTCTAATTTGTAGCTTATGTATACACGAGATCTTCCGATGGATCCATCTCAGCACAGTAACTTAGACTAATACTCTACGGTACTTGTGCTTACTTACCCTTGCGGGTTGTCGCCAGTCCAGTCCAGTCTCACCCTTCCCAATTTCTCAGCCACCCTTCCAACGCCAAGCAAATACAAGTTTGTCAAATCAAGGGCTTGTCGAGTATCGCCTCTATGTATAAGGATTGTCTGTTCGCAAGCACTTTGCTCTTCTAGACATCTTCAAACTCAATCTCCTCTTCGCTATCCTCGTCTTCTTCTTCCTTCTTCACCTCTGGTTCCTTCTTGATCTGTGCTTCAGGTTCAACCTTGACTCGCTTTGCCTGTCGCTCGTCAGAGTCTTCTGATGCATCTCGCTTGATTGCTGGTGTGACCGGTGTATCTCGGCTCGACACATTGCCTGTAGCAGGCACGTCCTCAAACTCGTCTTCATCTTCGTCTTCCTCGGAGCCAAACTCATCCTCCTCTCTTGCTCGCTCCGCTGCTTGTTCTGCCTTTAACTTCTCGAATATGTCGTCGATCTGAGTATTAGCCGCAGTGTCAGGTGCAGCCGCAAGTGCTGAGTCCTTGGTAACATCTTTCTTGGTAGTTGAACTGGTACCGGGAGTAGCACCCGCCGAAAATGAATCGCCAGTGACTGTACTGTTAGACATCCAGGATGGCAGTGCGTTTTGCTTGGCAATCTTCTCCTTGCGTGCCTGTTCTGCTGCCTTCTCAGCTTCTGAAGGGCCATCTGATGTCGAGATATTAACTGCGATAGACTGTGGTCCAGTGTTTGTCAATCCCTTGACTGCCATCGGTCGGTTTACGCCAGAGTCCGCCGCAATAGTTTGGGCACGCTGGTGTGTCTCGTCGCGCTTTACTGGGCGGGCTTTAGCAAGTGCGCGATCAAAATCGCACTCAGGAATGTGGACAGCATCGATCTTGGGTAGCAGTTCGCTTATGAATTTGAACTGGTCGTTGAGGCGAGTGGACTGCTCATGACCGGTGGATGTTCGGTCTGCTTCGAAAGTCAGGACGTGGGAGCAACGATGGCACAGGAAGCCCTGTGGACCAACGTTGTCCAAGACCTCCATGGCGGTCCATTCTGCCTTACAGAATGAGCAAAAGTATTCCTTCTTCTCACTCGCGACCTGTGTCGTTCCCTGAACTTCCTTATCGATAGTGTAAACGCGCCATTTGATGGCATCGATTGTGTTGCGATAATCGATATAGTACCACGTTCGATTGCTCGGTCTCGGATTTCCTTCTCGCAGTTCTGATCGTGTGTGCCTGCACAAGTCCGAATCAGTCAAAGGTTATTTAGCAAGATTAGAGTTCACCTACACAACCAGGAATCTGTCTTCACGTAGCTTTCCACAAATCTTGTGAAGGTCTTTTGTGTTAATAGACATCAAGTATGCTAGATCATCGTCTCGGAGCCTAGCAGGCAGAAATTAGCAAGTTTCCCTTGTCCACCCAGGACCATATACCCACGCCTCATGCAATATGAGCGCATCAACGACAAGAATGTCGCGAGTTTGATAGAACGCCCTCATGACGGACTTGATAAGTGTGATTGCGAGATCCATGATGTTGAACGTGAGGCGCACAGCAGGTGGCCAACTGCAAAGGTTTGCGCGGAGATGTTACAGTCGCGAGATCGATCGAGCGGCCCAAGGAGGTAAGGCAGGTTCGAAAAGGCACGAGTAGTTGATCGGTAATCTTTGGCGTGCCGTGTTGAGAGACTGCTTTTTAATGCGACGATAAACGAATGCGATTCAAGGTGATGTCGTTTCGAGCGAAACGAGGGCCATCAACCATGTTATAAACTATCGGTCATTGCGTAGAACGGATACTGAAGTTCGGAATTATGTAATTATGAAGCCGAAGCGCCTTTCCAGGTCGTATTTACTGCGTTTCGTGGCACGCAATCAGTCGTCGTGGGTTCTTGTTTGGGAGAAGTTATTCTTTGCTCCAGGCTGCTTCGAGGCGCAAGTTTATGTGCCCTACAGGTGCAGGTAATTTAGCTTTCACTATGGCTCTAGCTACAAAGGGCCCACATCCGGGGTCAGCCTCATGCACGCCACCCAGCCTTATACAACAAAGACCTCACGCGACAAAGACACTGAAACTCAACAAGTGCGCCTATCAAGTGACTTATTTAGAGCCCACACAAGTTCGTGATGAGCCCTGTAATATTTACGTATTTGTTTCAGTACTACAGGATTGGCTGACGCGACGAAATTCGTGAACTCATGTGAAACCTCATGCTTCCAACGCTTTGGCTTGCACCAAACATCCAGCTTTCCACCCAGGCTCCGTGGCATAAATAAATAAAAAATTGGCTCGGAATTCTAGTCTTCCTTACACATATTGCCGCAACTGTTCAACGTTAGTAAGTCATATTTCGAAAAGCTAGGTGACAGGGAAAACTCACATCTAGAGTAAGGGTTCTCGAACTGTTAACCTCCTGGTCTCGGTAGACTCCCACCAGGCTATCACTGTCCTGGAAAAGACCCGCCTTGAGACTGATGACAATGAACTGCATTCCCGGGCCGCGATGATCCTTGATGTACTTTTTGATCTTGTCCACGTTGGCGTTGTCCAGGGCGGCATCCACCTCGTCAAGAACAAAGAAAGGGCTGGGTTGGTAGCTGTGAATAGCGAACAGGAGTGCCAGTGCCGCCATAGTCTTTTCGCCTCCAGACAAGTGCTCCATGTCTCTGAAACGTTTCAGAGGTGGCATGGCATGGTACTTGATACCAGATAAGTAAGGCATATCTGTGTCCTCCTCAATGTCCAGGTAAGCTTGGCCACCAAGGGGATATGCCTCGGATCGGGTGAGGTCCTTGTACACATGCGATATTTGTTCTTGGATATGGGTGAACGCTTTGTTGAAGAGGTCGTACCTCTTCTTCTTGACCTCGTTGAAGGCCTCTTTGGCCTCGTGCGCCGCCGTCTTCGAGTCTTCATACTCTTGGTCTGTGACTCTGAGTCTGGATTCGACGCTCTCCAACCTCTCCATAGCTCGCATATTGGGGTTCAACTTCTCCAACTCGGAAGTGAGATTTGTGATCTTGTCCGATAGACTCTCCTCAACGCTTGGGTCATCCGACTAAATGTTGTTAGTACTCATACGTTGTAGGATAGATGGCACTTACAGCTTTGAGATCCTCATCAAGACCTTCAAAATCGATCGCAATTCCGTGGTCATCAAGGGCCACCTCCATCATCTCCTCATCATCTTCATCAATATCCATGGCATCTGGGTCTTGGTGAAGCAGACCGTCTTCGTTGGGCAGGTTGTCCAAAGTACCCTCTTCGAGCGGTATGCGGATTTGCTCTAATCGACATCGTCGAAGCAATGCCGATTTACTAGCACTGTTCTTTTGGACTACCGTCTCAAGGGCGTTTATGTCCTTGAGATGTGTGTCGATGTCCTTGGAACGCTTTTGCACCTCGACCTTAGCCTCAGACACCTTCTGATTCTTTTCAGCAAGCTCTGCCTTGTTCTCGTCTAGAGTCTCACGAAGAGCCTCCAACTCATCCTGCTCCTCACGCATGGCGTTCTCAATCTCATCCTTTCCTCTGGCATAAACCGTGATGTCATTTCTGAATTTTCGGATTTGATTCTGCATGCGGTTGATTCGGGATGTAGTGTCGGTGTTACGCGTCTGCTCCCATTGCAACCGGCCCGACAACTTCTGCTTCTGAACCTCGAATTCGTTGCGTTTCTCGGAAATTTCTTGCTCTAACTTGCCTTGAGAGTCCTGGTAGGCTCGAATGTCACTATAGCCGAGTCGTTTGCAGAAATCTGCAAATACTTCATCTTCGACCCGTGCAATAGCATCCCGAAACTCTTCACATGTGTGAATGGTACTCGCCAATTGTGAAGCCTGCTCCTCATATTTGGGCTCGAGCTCCCTGAGCTGCCTCCTCTGATTGTCCAGCTCGCGCTTCTTGCTGGCATGGTTCTTGTTGAAGGCAGCTAGCTCGTCTTTAATGGCTGTCAACCGTCTTTCGAGTCCGGACAGGTCGATCTGGAGTGACTCTTCTTGTGTACCGCGACGGTCAGCCTTAGGGAGTCGGTCGATCTCGTCCTTGAGTTTGGTAGCCATTCGTTGAAGATTCTGGACATCAGCCTCCTCGAAGCGTCGCTTGTTTTTTGACTCGGGCCCTCGACCACCAGTCATCAGACCTGCCTTGTGAATAATGTAACCCTCTAATGTCACAGCTTTGACTGGGATTTTCTTCTCATAGCAGATGTGTTTGGCAATGTCGAGAGTGTCGCACACGACAGAGCTTCCGCATGCGTAGGACATGGCACGCTCAACGGCAGAATCAAAGTCGATGGTATCAATCGTTAGTCGTGCACCAGAGAATCCCTTGACTGCAGTGTTGACGGCGTTTACTTTAATGTTGTCCAAAGGAATGAAGGTCATAGGTGGAAACCTTTGTTCCTTGAGGTACTGAACACATTCGACACCAATCTTCTCAGAATCGACCACAACAGAGTCAAAGTCTCTTCCCAGTGCAACAACAACGGCTTCATCAAACTTCTTCTGCTTTGGCTTGCAGAGGTCACCGATTCGGCCGCGAACTCCTGGAAACATGCGTTTCAAAGAAGTCACCATTTCCTTCAACCTGGCCTCCCTATCGTTCTGGCGGCGGCCATCGTCAGCCTCCCTGAGCTTTCTAGCGACATCCTCGAGCTTCTCCTCGAGCTCGGTCCGTTTTTGGTTTGTCCTGACACGTTCTGACTGAAGCTGGTTGAACTCTTTCTTCTTTGCATCGATCTCTTGAGAAAGGTCTTTGGAGGTAGTCTGGGCTGCAGACCTACGTTCATCAATGCTGGTCAGTTCCGCTTCGATTTTCTCAATGCCTGCTGCAATACTGTCGACTTTGCCCTTCAAAGTGTTGACGGTGACCTCGTCTGCCTTGCGCTGTCGGTCAAGGTTCTCGAGCTTGGCTTGATTGGGGCCCGTTCGAGACATAACCTGAGCACGAAGCCTATTGTACTCTCGACGGTCCTCGTCGCTGACCTCGCGGCCTTGTTTCTTCATTTGTTCTTTGTAGTCGTTCTCAAAGACTTCGCGAGCCTTTTCTACACTCTCAATGTTCTTCTGAACCTGAAGAACAATCTCCGCCTGCTCGTCACGTTCCTTGGTAACCTTGGTGATCTGAGCCTGGAGGCTTTCGACTTGCTGCGTAGTTTCATTAATCTTCTCCTCCACGGGAACCAAGCTGTTTTCCTTGTCTTCGATATCTCTTTCCTTGGTCTTGATTTCCTTGTCGATACGGGCGACTTGGCGGCTCGCAGTAACCTGCTCCTTTCTGGCAGCATCAAGTCTCTTCTCAAACGATTCTACGTTGCGGCGCAGCTCTTTGAGATCTTCTTGGTGATCCTGGATCGCAGCATACGAGTCGTCCATGGCCTTTTGGAAATGGTATAACTTCCACAAACTGTGCGTGACGATGGCCGTGTCACGTTCATCTGTCTTGTTCTGGAAGTTGTCTGCCTCTTTCTTCTGTTCCCGGTATTGTTTGATTTCTGAGTTGATGCCACGTCGTCGATGAAGTTGAAAATTTTGGTTCTCGGCAGCCTGCTCGGCCTCTGCTTGTGTCTTTTCATAGTCCACCTTGTACTCCAAACTTCCAGAGATCTGCTCAATTAGACGTGTGAGGTCCTGGGGGGATTGTGAAGCAATGGCCTCGACATCTCCCTGAAACACAAGGAAGTTTCGAGCCTTGATGAGAATGTTTTCCGTCTCGAGGGATTCATTGTATTGCTGGGCGGTAACAACACGGTCGTTGATTCGATACTCACTGGCGCCCTGGCTTGTAATAGAGCGCTTCCACTTCTGCTCCTCGCCAGCGTCGTCTTCGTACACAGCCATGACCCAAGCTGTTTTAGGGTCACCACGAGAAGCCTTGTCGCCGTCCGTGTCGCCATTTGCGTCACCATTGGTCTGCGCAGAACCATCGTCGTTAATCTTGGCCGTTTTTAAGACTCGTCCGCGATAAACCAGATCCTTGAGGTGGGCGGAACGTAGATGGGAGGATTTGATGCCTAAGACGAAGGAAATAGCGTCCATGCTAGAAGGGATTAGATAAAGTCGGGCCAGTGGGAGAAAGAAGGCTTACGAGTTGGACTTGCCGGATCCATTGGGTCCGATAATAGATGTGAAGTACGAGTCACCAAACAAAAGGACATGATGCCCCTTGTAGGACTTGAAGTCTATGGTGCAGGTCAGTTCAGATGCTCGACCGCTCAACCGTGAACACGCGTGAAAAGAATGACGCACTGAATAACTCGAGACGAATTAGTTTGCCCATGGCGGCGTCGCAGGGCAGTATGCCCGGGTATCTGTGGTCGAAAGGAAATGTCTAGTCGAGATGAAAGACGACGATGCTGGTTTAGAGGGGTATGCCGGGTCGTGAAGCGAATGCGCCGGTGAGGGTGAGGATGAGGGCGGGCGCGTCAAAGTGGTCGGGGCTCGAGTTGCGGTTGCGCCAACGAATCGCGCGAAGGAACCGAGGAGAGACAAGCGCGCGAATCAAGTGCCCGACAAAAGAACAAAGCTATGTCGCGAGATCTGCCAGTTTGCAGATTCCAACACGCATAATCAATTACGAAACGGGCGATTAAGGACGCTTGCTATTTGGCGTGCTGCAAGAGTTGAGAAATGATGGATAACGCGTCGCGCGACTGGAGTAGGCCGTGCTGTAGTTTACTGTAGAACCTAGCAGTTGGATTGGGCATGGCCTGTGCAGCCCTTGTGTAGGAAAAGCACCACCCAATCAGAATCTACTTCACATTTTGGATTGAAGCAGGTCGAGGTGGTACCTTAGCACCTCAGGCACTGTGAGTCAGTAAGGGCCACTTAACAGGTGGGTCAGTAGATAATCGGCACTCTGCCTAACTTTAGGATAAGGTTGCTATAATAAATAGAGCATGTATCAGGCTAAAAATATCCTATAGTGCTTCAATTATTTTGCTCTCTCTTAGCTAAAGTTAGGCAGAGTGCCAGTTATCTAGCGGACCGCCTGTACAGTACCTGAACTACCACAAGCATTCAATGGCATTGCCCGAATTATTCAGACTTGCATAGAATCGTTGACTACATGGTATCAAAGTGGTATTGCACTTGCACCATCTGTCTTTGGTAGCCACTCAAGGGCGCATAAATTAACACGCAACTTTGATAGCATGCAAGTGGTAGAAATAGATTGGTCTACTGGAAGGTTCACATGATTGTGATGGTGTGGGTATCGTGATGAGGTACTCATGAATGGATTTTGAAACAGCCATGGAACTAACAAGAGATATTTCTTCGGGGCGATGATGCTGAAGTTAACAAGAACGATGAGCTACCACTGACCGTAACCTTGCTTCAGCTTGAATTCTACTATGGGTCGTGTATGATGCAACCTGGCAGGTCGTTGTAGATACAGTACATCAAAAAGACCTGAATATTGAAAGCAATGGCCTGTGGCGTAAATGCAGGTGCCGCCGTCTCCACTTCCCCCAGCCAAGCAAGCTTTCAGCCCATTCGCATTTCATCATCGGCTCTGGGTCCGGGGTCCAGCTCTAGCTAAGGTACCTTTACCTCATACTGGTGCGTTGGGGGACGTTCAACACATCACCTCCAGGCAATCCCACGTGCATGTTCCGTCACCGCTGGTGCTTCCCTTGGTTTCACCCTTAACTTTGTCCCCTTCTTCTATCATACATATTTCCTCTTCAGGCTGAATATTTATTACCTGCATCTCGGATCACCCGACCTCTATTGAACGGATGACCTATTGCTCCCTTTCTGTGGATGGAGCTTGTCTGAGGTAGCTACTTATCCTGCCTCGTATAAGTACAAGGGCCTGCGCCGAGTCGGGCTCCCTTGCACCATTCTTTTCCGGCCTTTGTTGCACAAGCTTGCCCCTTTGTCTTGACCTTCTTCGTAAGTTTTCTTTCTAATATCACAGATTTTCCGTTCTGACGTCGTCCTGCACAGCTACTACTTGTTTCCTTCCAACAACCCAGCCGCCACTTAGCCAGCGCTTTCGACACGTGAAAGTAGACGACGGCAAGAAGGGATAGCCCAAGATATGGATGACGATACAAAGATAGCCTCGGGCAGTGCCCAGGGCTTTAAATCTGACAACATTTCCACCGATAGCGAAGTTGTTCTTACACCCGATCCTGAAGCTCCAGCTTCCCCCGACAATGTGCCTGCCGATTCTGCCCTCCTCGACACTCCAATGCTGGGTGCCACAACACCTAGGGGCTCGATGCACTCAAGAAACCCATCCTTCTCCGGCAGCAGTTCCAATCATGAAGATTGGGACGGCCTTCCGCCGTTGGATCGCTTGACTGTCCTCGACCTCCTCGATAACTTTGCGTTGCCTCAGCAGCTTGAGAAGCTACAAAAGGGCATCTCCGCCCAGACAGACAAGGTCCGGCGTTCGAGAGAAGCGATCAAGACCAAAACACAGTCTGCTCGGGACCGTATGGTGGAGGAATGGAGGCGTAGAGTTCCTACGGCTGATGAACAGCTTGACCGGTATCGCAAGCAGATGCAACGACGTGTCGACAAGCTTGGAAAGCGATGGAACGACACAAAGGTCATCAGTGCCCGAGAAAAGGTGTCCTTCATCTTTGGCGTTCTGAACATCTTCATCAGCGGATACCTCATTGGCGCATATCCAGAGTACTTCCACTTATGGTACACTGTGCAGCTTTTGTACTTCATGCCAATCCGCTATTTCACCTATCATCAGCGTGGCTATCATTACTTCCTCGCAGACCTTTGCTATTTCACCAACTTGTTACTAGCGCTCTCAATCTGGGTGTTTCCCGGCTCCAAACGCCTCTTTACGGCATCATACTGCCTCGCTTTTGGTAACAATGCTGTTGCAATCATCATGTGGCGCAACTCGCTTGTCTTTCACAGCTTCGACAAAGTCACTTCACTTTTTATTCACATTATGCCCTGCGCAACTTTGCATTGCATTGTGCACTTGTTCTCGCCGGAGAAGCAGAAAGAACGTTTCCCCGCGATTTGGACTATCAAGACTTCGCCGCCAGGATCTCCAACGGCTTATGCCAACGTTGTTTCTATGCTTGCTTGGAGTACACTCCCATATATATTCTGGCAGCTTTGTTATTACTTCTTCATCACTGTGCGTCGCAGGGAGAAAATTGCTGCTGGTCGGCCAACCTCGTTTACTTGGCTGAGGAAGTCGTACTCCAAAACCTGGCTTGGAAAATTTGTGTTGCGACAGCCAGAGCACATGCAGGAAGCAACTTTCATGCTAATCCAGTATTCCTACGCTCTTCTAACTATGATTCCTTGCCCGCTCTGGTTCTTGAGCCGTTGGGCATCGGCCGTGTTTCTCATGGTGGTCTTCACTTGGAGTATCTACAATGGCGCCACATATTACATCGACGTATTTGGTGTACGGTTCCAGAAGGAGCTGGAAGCTATGAAGGCCGAGGTAATTCAATGGCAGAACTCTCCAGAGCATTTGCCACAGTCACCGCCATTGGGACCGCGACCCGAAGGATCCTCTGCTCGTGAGCAGCTTCAACGTGGAGCGGCACCTTCGGCTTCTACTGGTCAGATCCCGTCCATGAACGAAGTGAATCGTGAGGAGGGCATGTTGGGCGACACGTCTTTGTCTAAAGACGATGCCAATCGGCCGGTAAGCGTGGATAAGATCCCGCTTCTCGATGAAACACGCGGTTCTTCCGCAACTGGAGTTGATGGAAACCCGGCTGACACTACAAGGGGACGGAGAACGGGATAGACGTCACCAGCCACTTGATATGCAGATCTCTCTCTAGTGTTATGAGCCACGCGCAAAGATTCATGTTCGTTCTTTTTGCAGTTGATTTTGGTATTTGAGCAATGCGACATTAAGTGGGCGCTTCGTGGAATTTCTTGTTATTAATGATTGGGATGAAGATGCGTGACTACGCACCACATGCTGTGGGCTTCAGCCATGCATTGCAAATAACACATAGGAACACCCCCTCTATACTTCGCAGGCAAAACTGCGTCTCATGTGAAGTTCACCACCTCGCGGTGTCACGCTATGTATCCAAGTTACATTAACGATCACCAAGCACAAGAGAGCGTGAACCATTGTCACCAGTCTGCAAGATCAGGTTTTGAATTTGAATAGGGATGTCAACCCCGTCAGATTCATCAGGCTTCTATCTACTTTAGCTAAACAGCTAATCCGTTACGCTATGCAGGCCGAGTGGCCAAACAAGATGTGCAGAAAAACAGTCGCTGTACATTTACCGCTTGCTTTGCCCGCCTGAATGGCAAAGTCAGAAAAATTGATCCGTCCCTTCGTCAAAACCATCCATTCATCCAAAAGGGGTTGTCATGATCCGCCGTGAGCCCCTAAATCCCAAGATCCCCATGTAAAGCAACCCAACCAACACCCGCCTCCCGTAAGCCAGTGAAGAACCTTAGTCCACATGCAACGCCAGTTAATGCATAATGCAATAGCCCATAGGGTATGTCTCGTAACGCATGATATGCGAATTTTTGGGAGCTCGTGGCTCAAAGCGCTGCAGCTTAGAATATGCAGATGCGCGCTATATGTAGTAAATGGTCGTAAAAGAAACCGAAGCAGAAATGGAGTCACCATGATTCTGAATGTTTCAGCGAAATTATAGACGGCAGCCGGAATTGCCACCAGGTCTGGCGCTTATCGAATGACGGCCCAGTCAGCAAGCCGACCTCCATTATCGCCATCCTCCCGAGTTCCCGGTCTTCGACCAAATGTGGACCAGAATCTCAAAGTCTCATCTCCAGCACCAGTCACAATCGTTCGGCCATCCGGGCTCATAGCCAGGTAAAGCACTCGATAGGTGTGTCCTGTGAGACTAGCTACCTGGGTCATGGAAGGGTATTTCCAGACAACAATTTGGTTCTGGCTGTAACCGTGGGTGGATACAATCTCATTCGAGTTCTTCGACCAAGCAATATTACAGACTTGGCTGCCTGTATCGATCTCGTTGATGACTGAACCCTTGACAGTGTCGTGGAAAATGATGCGGCGGTCCGCAGTACCACCTCCAGAAGCCAGTAGGCCGCGCTGATGAGGCGACCACGAGATTGCTTTGACAGCTGCGGTGTGGTCCGAAAACTTCCAGAGCGGTGTCTCTGAAAGCTTATCCCAAACCATGAGCTTGTTGTCGTTGCCACCACTGGCCAGTTGCCCATCCTCACAATTCCACTTCAGTCCACAGACTTCCTGTTTATGGCCAACCAATTTCCTTAACCACTGGTCAGGGGCCCGCACATCGCGATGGTAAATTAATCGGTCCCGTGATCCTGATGTAAGGATATGGGTGTTCCATGCCAGAGATCCAACTCGCGCTGTATGCCCAGTCATCGTCCGTAGTCTGCGTGCTTTCTCCGCATCCCAGATTTGAACAAGGCCCTTGCCTGTTCCTATAGCAAGGTGAGTGCCTTTTTGTATCCAAGAGACGCTTGTGACAGTGTCGTCCTCAAGTGTGCAAAGCTTATTAACTTTGCTCGTTTGCGCATTCCACATGTAGACGCTAGAGCCTAGACCAACTCCAAGAATGTTTGCACTTCCCCAGTCTACCAAGTTCAGGTAGAAATCATCAGCCAATTCAGGAGCATCAAGGACCTTGTATGGAACCTTGCTAACAGCTCTCGGTTGACGCCTAGGGCTGAGCAGCATTTGTTGACTTCCAAATCGCACCGGTGACAGGCTGTAGATCTCTGCCCGGGTGTCGAGATTGGGGCCATGTCGGCTTTGTGGTGTCTTGGAGGGTGTAGGATGTCCAGCAACCTGGTTATGATGTCGCGGTGACATATATGAGAAGAGATTCTTGTGAGGAGTTGATGGTGTCAAAGAGGATGATGGTAGTGATGGAGCGGAAGCATTTGTGGGAGGAGTGTGAGCCCGAGTTCCATCATTAGCGGGAATGTGAGAGGATGTAGGGAGAGATTGGTTTGGTGTAAGAGTTGGCGTGGCTGCTTGCGGTACAGAGCTCTCGAAGAGCTCTGCACGCAGCAAGTGAGAGAAAGTACGGTTTGCTTCTTCCGCTGCAACTGTGAGTCAGCATCTACAATTTGGAGGACACTCGAATGAGTACATACTCTTTTGGAAGTGAAGTTCGCCATGAGGTGTACGTTTCTTTTGTTTTGAAGGAGTAGCAGGAGACCCATCCTCATGCAATAGACTGAAGCTTGCTTGTAGATCCTGCCCAGAGCGAGTTGGAATGAATCTATAGATTGATGAGTAAGAAGTGGTAACGGTCACGATAGATGGTTGACAAACCGATCACCATTTATGCGCTGCCGTTTGCGATGAGGACTGGCACCTGGAGTACTCTCTCGCTGCGGACGTTGAAATTCGCGTAGCAACGCACTGTCGACAGCGTCGATATCGAAAGGGCTGGCACGAGAGGCGTCGCTTTTTCTTACGTTGCTGCGGAGAGCCCGGTTTGCTCCATTGTCGAGGCTGTGTCTGGGTTCCAAGCGGGCGCGATCTGAGCGGGGAGGAGTGGATGAGCGAGGAGTAGCGGTATGACTCTTGGAATCGTCGATAGCCCGCTTTGAGGATTGTTGATTCAAGGCAGAGATGCCTGCGGCTTCGGGGAGTGCCGCCATGCTTGCGTCGTGTTCGTAGTGCGATATGCAGTCAATATGTTCGAAAGATAGTGGTGACAGGCGGTGGTGAGGACGACTCGTTGAGGGCGCGAATGGAAAGTGCGGGATTGCAAGACAATCAGAATGGGGTTTGATTGATGATAGTCAGGTGGTAAAGTCGAAAAGAGAGTCCAGGCGAGACGGTGGGGGCGTAGTCCCAATCACCGTCCAGCAAATGTCGAATTTGTTCGTCGTATGGCGGCGTCTATCGCATCGTCTCGATACTCGCAAGGCCGTAGCAACGGGGAAGGTTGGGCACGATAATCGATGACGTTCGTGAAGCGGACTCGTACTTAATCGATAATGGTAAGTTGATGTTGAGAAGGACCTATTCTCACCAGCTCGGAGAAAGCGGAGAGGGGTTGCTTGTGATGATGCACGACGCGATAGTTGACGATGCGATGCGTGAGGTGCAAGATCCAAGTTAGCAGGATGGAGGTCGAGGCGGACGGGTGCGGTACTGGGCTGGGCTGGGCAGAGATGCGCTAGGGGTGGCGGGAAGAGGAGGGTCGCCAGCTCTGGTGAGGGATGTCGCTGCTGGAGGGAGGTTGAACTGGGGCTCTCATGGCGCGCTAAGAGATGACTGGCCAATCACGGGCCCCAGACATTGGAGCCAGGCCCCCCTGCGCCCCCAGGCGGGCTCTACAAGGAGGACCGCGGACGGCCAGGAAACGCGCGGGTCAACAACAACAACCAAAATAATAGAGCAGAAGCGTGATTCTGTTGTTGATGAATGGGACAATGGCTGTGGTGAGAAAACAAGGGGTTGGATTGTGTTTGTGAGCTCGCATGAGCATATTGATTGAGTTTTCTACGAAGAATAATTTTCTTAACGACCAAATCATCTGCCTTGAATACGTTTTATTCCCCAAAACCGTTAAGAAACAAAACTCTACCTTACCTCATTGCTTATCAGCTGGTCCCTTCTGATTCATGATAGCTACTTACCGACATAGGCAATCCGGGAGCTCGGTAGGTGCCGGCGTGCACATGGCACAGCATCTACTTTCAGGTGCAAGCTGCGTCATCGCCAATGGGTATAAAAGAGATGACATTCATAGAAAACAACACTACATCATTGATAGCTCAGATATAAATGAATATTTACAATAAGTAGGTGCTCCTCAAAATAAGCCTCGATGCCAATGTGTCCACCGCCTGTCTTGTCTTGCGCGCTATTTTGTTGCATTGCCCGCGTGCATGTTTGTTGTTTTTGCATGTAAGTCGTGCATACAGGTCAGACGTGTGCCCATGTACCTCACTGTACGTAAATGGCCGTATGTTTTATTTCGCACTCAGCAAAGTGTCGGACTCAATTATTGATATTAGTATATATATGGCGAGACTCAACTCGAGGTGGTACTGACTATCAATAGTCCCTTACTCTATGAATATTATTGTTATTATTGATGTTGTTTTCGCATCCCTACAAACAACGTTTTGATCCCCCTCGGAGCCGGTCTCGGGCTAGCTGTAAGTTGTAAAACAGTGGCGGGACGTTCCGCGGCTAGCTCAGAACCTCAAGGATATAATACCCAACAGCTACAATTCTCGAGAGACGCCAAAAACAACATCGTCCGGCATTCTGGCGTGCCTTCGAATACCAGTGCACGCTCAAGCAAATATTGTGACTCTGGTGATTGGTTCATAGACAGTGACACGCGCGTGAGTGTAGCGCGGTATCTACGTCCCAGACTTTGAGGCTCGATTGATTGGCTGTCAGTTGTCGTTGCGTTGCATGATTTTGGTGTTCTTCTGAACGCTGATTGAACACAGGGCGGGTATCTGACGACCAGCGTGTCGTCTCCCAATGGAAGCCAATCTGATAGTACAGTACGAACATCAAAATTCACTGTCAAACACGGGGTCGCGTTAACTGGCGACGGGACAAACGCCACTCAACGCGTCTCAGTCGCGCGTCGCCCTCCCCCTCCTTGTCCCCCTTTTTTCTTCCCCCACCTGAATTCCAGTCCAATGTTTTTGGTCGGAGGCTGGGTCGCAGGAGGACATGAGAACTGGTCGGTGGCCGCTTATGAGTGGCCTCTACTCACCTCAAAATATTCCGGGGAGATCATGATTATTATGATAAATAACAACAACAGGTCGCGCGATACTAAGGCTCATACACGTATCTCCGAAACTCAATCGTCTGTAAGCTGCGTTGCTCATCAAATCGAATCTATGCTTGATTGAGTGAATAGGAAACTATATCCCTGCAAAAACACGGGTTATTCGGTCATCACTTCATTCTATTGCTCGTTCTTTGACGATGCCTCTAAGTAAAGGTAAGTTCTATCATGTAGGACCAGTCTCCTCAACGGAGAGCTCCCTGCCTTACTGCGCCTTGATCCATCCTAGCACGGTCAAGCCACCCTGAAAACGGACAAAGAAAAAATATGGAAGGGCGTTATAAGGGAAAAAAAGAAAAGAAAGGATGATGTCAGGTATATGCTCAGAGACAAACGGGGAACAAATATTGGAAGGGTCGGCGGCATTGGTGAGGATGTCCCGCACCACCTACACACGAGCACTCGACTTGTCATTCCATTGCTCATGCTTGGGCCTCCGCTTGTGCAAGCAGCCTCTCTCGCCACCCATTACAGACCTCCTCAAATCCGCCAATTACCTCTCCACACACTCCTGCGCATTCTCTCTTCTCCAAACGCTCGCCCCAATTACCTCTTGTAAGCCATCGCTCTCCTTCTTCTCTTAGCTCCTCTTCTCTCCTCATTTCCGCTACGATCTCCTTGGCGCTTTTGAGTCGCCTTGTTGCCATCGTTGTTGTTTGACGAGACATGTGCAATGTGTCGGAAAGATAGTTGAGGGTTTGGACAAGATCAGAGGTGAGAGAGTGAAGGCTTGTTAACGAGTTGAAGGCCGATGTTGAGGGTCGTGGCATGGTATCAGAGAGATTTAGTAGTAACGGTATCAGGTCGTCAATAGTCTCTGAGTCCGGAGGTGCAACAAGAGGGGAGAGCAAAGGGAAGGAGAGGTTGTGGATCTGGCGGGTCTGGTGACTCAAATGTGTCGTCAACGCTGAGTGTGCTGTTATTAACCTGCGATGCCTGTTAGTCTCCTGAAATGGATACAATGCATCTTTTTCCCTTGTCTACGAACCTTGAAGCGCTAGCCTCGACACTTGACTGAGAGCCGAGATCCCGTAAAGCATTTGTTACTCTCTTAAAGACATCATCCGCCGGGCCACCGTAGTTCTCTGTTCCTCTTCGAGCCAGTGACTCGACAGCGTCCATTTTGGACACCAAGCCAGGTGGCATGCCAGGGGAATCCAAGTCTGACTCCGACCCATATTGACTGCCGTCGTAGTTACTGGTTTGCCGTTGATGTTTTCGCCGTGGGGAGAGAAGCGTGAGGTTTGCAGCTTTTGTTTGGTCGTTATCCTGTTTCTTTGGACTGCTGGTGCCCTCTGTGTCTTCCATTTCGTCTGCCTGCCCATGACCCTGGCCGTCTCCTTCAGGTCTGAACATGTCGCTGTTGGCGTCACCATCTGTATAGTCCCCCTCATCTCCAGAGTCTGAGAAGGCGTCGGCCAGCTCATCTGCCAGGTTGCCCATACCATTTCCACTCAACTCCAACGCATCTTGCTGATTAAAGCTGTTTCGGAACGGGGTCGAGGCATCCTGTACGGAGGACTTGGAAAGCCTTCGAGCTTGAGGCGAACCCGAGAAGCTATCAAAGGCGGATGAGTTCCGGGAGTGTCTGGGGGTATGCGGCGAGGATGGCATTTTCGTTGCGTCGAACTGTAGAGGTGAGATGTTCCTCCCAGCAAGCGTCCCACCGCCAAATGCAGCAGACGCAGCCTATGTTGCAATACGGGTCGGGCAGTTTCGAAAAGGAGTCGTCGTCAGTCGTCTTTTGCAATGAATTCTTGTGTCGCGGGGTGGATGGTCGGTCTCCTTTCAAAACGGGGGGTGTCGAGGGAGAGTCGGCGTTGCTCGAAATGATATGGATTGGCTTAGGTGACCAGGGACCCTTATTAGGTACTGACTATTGATCGCACCAAATTGGCGGCCAGTGGGCAAAGAATAGGTCAACGAACGGACCGAGCTTCCGGATGTTAATGTGCTTGTTATTCACCCATTTGTTCAAAATTCTGGTAATTTTTCTATCTTGAATGCTTATGGACCACAAGAGATTTCCACGAAAAATGGTATTTCACCCATTATTGCAGTGCCCAAGATACTCAACGAAGGTCGTCGTGGCGGCGCGATGTTGGTAGCGAAACGCAAGGTGGACCGCCAAAGGCTTGGCGCTAATGCGGGCACAACATCGGCATTAGTGCCAGTGGAGGAACACAATCAATGCGAGTTGATGAGTGAAAACAACGGGAGCCCAGACGTTTGCTGTGGCTGCAAAACGACATTCGAGAGCACAGCCACATCACACAAAACAGGTACCTGGCTCTACAGCTGTCGCGGGCAGCTTGTCGTCTCAATCTCATTTCTCATTGCCTCAACTTCCTTACACTGACCTGACACCCAACAGGCCGTGTTGAAACATAAATTCAGTTGAATCCGTTCTATCCCATACTTTCTTTACAGTTGTATATCAACTACAGTACTCAATTCGTTGTTTGACAAGCGCGAGCCCGAAACAGAGAGGACAAGATGGCTACATTTCGGCGGTTTCGACCTGACGACGTGAACAAGTTCTCCAAATGCAATCTCGACCCTTTTACGGAAACATACGAGCTCAATTTTTACTTACAATATCACGCTAAATGGCCTTCCCTCTTTCAAGTTTGCGAGGATACGGATGGGAATATTGTTGGATATAGTGGGGTTTATCCTAGACATTCACATACTGACTTTGAGGCTAACTTTTTGGTTGCCAGTCATGGGAAAGGTCGAATCTTCACCCGACGCCTACAAGTTTTCCGAACATTACCTGCCGTGGCACGCCCACATAACGGCGCTCACTGTTGCTCCGGAGGCGCGAAGGTCTGGCATTGCCAAGATCTTGACCGATCAGCTGGAGGTTGCAGCCGATGCCGAGAATGCCTGGTTCGTGGACTTGTTCGTCCGAAGTAGCAACCACCGGGCCATTGCTCTGTACAAGAACCTGGGCTACAGTGTCTTCCGTGTGGTCAAGGACTATTATGGTGACCATGCTACTGACCCTTCCAGGTCTAGCGAGGATGCTTTTGACATGCGCAAGCCGATGAAGCGAGACAAGGATCACCAGCACATTCGAGATGACGGGGAGAACCATGTGGTTGACCCCGAGGATGTGTGGTAAACGATTTTCACCATACAATTCTCCTTCTATGACTTCAGCAAGCTCGAACCCTTCACTCCGATTGCTGCCCACTGGAGGGTTAAGTCTTGTCACAAAACAAGGGACAGTGGTCATTCATATCCATGCTCCGTCCACCTCGTATACGCTTCCGCTCACAAAAGTGCTGTCGGGACCGAGGAGAAAAACTATCACACTAGCACATTCTTCCGGTTTACCTTGCCGCTGAAAGGCAGTCGGCTCGTCGAACTCGGCGTCATCCGGTCGGTTGTGCATGTCCCATGCCTTCTTCATCAGGGGAGTATATATGGCACCTGGAGCTACGGCGTTGACTCGCACCTCTCTGTGGCCATTCTCCTTTGCCGCCGCTCTTGTCAATCCGACTATCCCATGTTTGCTAGCATCATAAGCAGCATGCTTGGCGAATCCTACGCACTTTGGTTAGAATATCAGGATATCATCTTATATCAGATGCGACGTGCCCTTGATCCCATGAATAGAGGCAACATTGACAATGGATCCCCCGTCTGCAATCCTGTTGAGCTGTGCCCGTAAACAGTACATCGTTCCTGTCAGATTCACGGCAATGATCTTGTGCCATTCATCATCTTCCAGGTCCGCAACAGCGCGAAGGCCATGATGCTTTCCAATAATGCCTGCCACGTTGGCTGCGCCATCGAGTCTCCCGTACTTCTTTACGGTGTCGTCCAACCAGCCCTCGACCTCGGACCGCTGAGAGACATCAACTCGGGAAACTGAGCAGGTAACTCCTTGATCCTGGAAGTATGCCGCAGCGCTTGACATGGCGTCGGCGTCGATGTCGGCGATGCTCACAGTAGCCCCGCGCTGCACAAGAATCTTTGCTGTTGCGAGCCCAATGCCACTCGCACCACCGGTTATTGCGTACACTTTCCCTTGGAGCGACATGGTAGGCAATGATCTCAGAGTTGTGAAGTACCTGATGTGTCGAGGGTTAAATGCGCGGAAGAAGGTTTCTTGGGTCAATGAATCTGGTGATGAGCTTTATTACCCGGCCGGGCCCAACTACCCCCGCATGGAGCAGCCGGTGGTTAATTGGGGGAAATAATCGGCATTGCATCAAACAGGTATCGTGCCCACGTTCCTGCATGTCGTGCCGTGTTCCTGGTAACTAGCTTGTAGGATAGTTTGGACATACAGGGGCAAAGTGGGATAATAGGATGTAATAACATGGCTATGGATACTAGGTAGGTAGTCATCCAGCTATGGACCTATGGTTAGTACCAGACTTGATGCAAGTCATTTTCTCCAGGGTAGGTGCTGTCTATCGTCCGATTTTCACTATGTGTGGTAAAGCAGCCACGAATGATTGTATTTCATGGAGCTAAAGTGTTCTGTATGTATATGTGTATTTTGCAAGGTACGGATTGTTTCAATTACAAGACCTACGCAATTTTGGTTAGCCATGGAGACGTATTTGAGGTTGTTTGAGTTCATGTTGGCGGTATCAAGGGCAGTCCAAGCATCTTTGTCAAAGCAGGACCTTAGCTCAACAAGAATCATAAAAGGATATAGGGAAGGCTTCCTCGTGAGGTAGGGACAGCGCAAACACACCAAACACACAAGCAGCTATAAACTACATACCTATGAAGCATCAAAGCAAACGATGACACAAACAGACCTGGGGTACAGTACCCAGTAAGCTATGACACTGGCTAGCAACTGGTAGCGGAATAATAAGTCGGGTACAACCAACAGCCCGTTAGGTACACGGACTTAGCGGTCGCCATAGCGCACTGCCAGGTAGTCAGCCTCAATTTCCAGGTCTCCCCTGTCAACCCCAAGTTGCCTCGCTGACGGGACCAGCGTAATAATTCGCCCGTCGTCTGCCTACTTCCCCGTCATTTTCTAACTCTTCATCATCCATCCCCATCTAGGCCGGGCCCCATTTTGAGCCATCTATCTCTTTACAATCACCTTGATACTCGGCTTGAGCTTTCAGCCGTCATCAAGTTTTCTTTGTTCTTTTCCCATTACGCCGCTTCTTTCAATAGCAGTCGGCGACCTCCCGTATTACTGCACGCTCCCGTCCTTACTTAATACTGGGCTTGCTGCACATTGCGGCGCCTTTGCTTTTCCCCTTCCCCCTACGCCGACTTTTTTTCTCCCTTCTTCATCAACGCTTTTTCACCAACCTGCCTGCGATTGAGCTATTCATCGTCAGCCACCGCACCTAAACCACTTACGGTTCGATTGTTGATTTGATCGTCCACTCGAAAAAATCAAACAAGATGGCTACCACCGCGATGGATTACGAGGCTGCTAACGGCGACCGATATGAAGGTTCGTTACTATATTCGCGGCGCGTGCGCAGACGCGCCTACTCCTCACCACTGCACTGCATCATCGCACCACCACCACTGTTTTTCATCACATTCGCTATAGCTTTGCTCTTCTGGCTCTCATCGTCATTTTCACCCAAACCAAATTTGCTGTGGCCTTGAAGATAGCTGACCCGCTCGTTCTAGATGAGGCTCCTCGATACGAGCGCGACAACCGAAGCGCCTCGCCTCGTCCCCGCGACGACAACGAAGGCAGTCGTCGTCGCTCCGCTTCGCCTGGCGGTCATGGCGATAGGTTAGTCATGATGACCTTTCTACGATCGACAATCGCTGACAATACGTTTTCCACAGCAACATGAAGGATGTGTCTGCTCCTCGCGATGATGATGACGGTGCTGTCAACCCTGGCTCCAACCTCTTCGTCACCGGCATCCACCCCAAGCTCTCCGAGGCCGAGGTCTCTAAGATGTTCGAGAAGTACGGCGATGTTGAGAAGTGCCAAATCATGCGTGACCCCCACACCAAGGAGTCCCGTGGTTTCGGTTTTGTCAAGATGGTTACTTCCGACCAGGCTGAGGCTGCCAAGGAGGGCCTCCAGGGCGAGCAGATCGAGGGTCGTACCTTGAGCATCGAGAAGGCTCGCCGAGCCCGTCCTCGCACCCCGACTCCCGGCAAGTACTTCGGCCCACCCAAGCGAGGTTAGTAACTCCCTACAAAGATCCAAGCTGCACATTGTTGACATATACTCAGAGCCCCGTCCTGGACGTTACGAGGACCGCCGACGTGGTGGTTACGGCGGCGGTGGCGGCGGCTACGGCCGTGATGACCCTTACCGCTACCGTGGCTATGACCGCAACTACGAGCGACGATATGAAGAGCGTGGTGGCGGCTACAGTGGTGGTGGCGGCGGCGGCGGCGGCGGCGGCCGTGATTATGACCGTAGCTACCGCGATGACCGACGCTACGAGGAGCGAGGCGGAGGTGGAGGCGGTTATGGTGGCCGCGACTACGACCGTGGCTACGAGCGCCGTGACCGCGACGAGGGCTATGGCCGAGACCGTTACGGCGGAGGCGGCGGCGGCGGTGGCCGGGAAGACCGTGATCGTTACGGTCCTCGCGGCGGCCCTGGTGGCTATGAACGTGGTGGTGGTGACCGATACGAACGTGGAGGCGACCGCGACGCCGCCCGAAGTCGCGACCCAGCTGCCAGCGCTGGCGGTGCTGGATATGGCGAGTCTGCTTCTCGATCCGAGACACGAGACGCCTATGGAGGTTCGGGCTACTACTGAGTGCTGCCTTCTATATACCCGCTAATCCTCTTAGGCGCCCCCGACCGAAGCATCCAGTGAACGCATACCTGGCGTTTACCACTACCTGACTGAACGATCAGTCACAGGGGTTATACCTCCTTTCTCCTTTCCTCTCCTAACCCTATGCTTTGCTTGTGCAATTTCTTCTGTTGACTGTTTTATTTCGATGTTTTCTTTCCTTCCATGGACTACAGCAGACTGAATAAGGCTCTGCTCACACAGGAGTTTCGTGTGATTGCGACAGTTAAGGGATTGGGATTAAAAATGGGTACTCGGCCTGCGTCAATTGAGTTTATTGTTGCTGGTCGGTTTTGCGACGACAAGGTCACAGATGGACCACATTTGGCAGCTTCCGGATCTTTGCAAATCAAACACTTCATCAGTCATCCATCGCGTCTTCGACGACTCTATGATAGCTATTGGCAGCACAACATCAACCAGATGTCGACTTCGGCCTAATCGGTGAATCCCATGGACTATTAAATTCAACCTCGAATGCGACCTCGCTCCTCAACTCTTTGTGCTGTTCTCATACCTCAATATTATGGGTATGCAAGATGGTGCTTTGAGACACTGATGCGGGCACTGGCTGTGGCAGTCGCTCTGCTCGTCTTGACTGACATTTTCTTATTGAATCAGAAACACCTGTAATTGTTTCACCTGCCGCCAATCAAACCACCCACCCATCGCTGTAAACAACTTGACGCCTTACAACCCTAATACTATTGATATCGCCATATTTGGATCCATTCATGGCGGTTTATAATATCCTGGCCTCTCGAGCACTCAGTTTTCGCAGTCGCTATAAAATTCGTCGCGGCAAAACCTGCACAACACTATTATGTGGGAATTTGATCTCATACGATTATTCTTGTCCCTATGCTTCCGACACAGACCATAACGGTTTTGCAAACTTGATCCCGTTTATTGGTAAGGGCTACAAGCCGAGACCTCACTGACTTAGTGGTAGGGATAATTCCTTAGCACAGCAGATGTGATACTTGAGGAATATCTGCTCGTGACTCGCCGAGATGGATCAGACGACAGCGACTTGGGACTGCGAGGTGGTTCACAAACCATGCTAAAACCATCACTGATACGAAGTTTCGGACGGACATGCTACCAGCTCCTACATGTGTTTCCCTATGGCCTCCATGGTGGATCATTGAACTATGTGTATTCAGTCGTTAATGCATCAAGTGATGCCACCATTCGAGATGACGCGCTGGACTAACACGGCTGGTTCTAGAGATGTAATCCTGAGAGTTTACCGTAATGGTCCTTCTGCATAGTCTCTTTGACACATCACTCATAATATGTAATTAGTTAATTTCTTTCCCCTACCTCGGCCAATTAATCCTTGAGGCTGTCAAATTTTGCTGATAGGTTATATCTATTTGTGTCTGTATTTACGATGTCACGGCCACCTTAGGGCTTATTATTTACTCGGTATAAGATCACACTTATGATATTTCTATATGGTTTTATACCCTTATATTCTTTTCGTATATTAAGTATGTAATAACGGAAACTCCTTGAATTGCTTGTCGCAATAATCTTGGTATATGAGACAACATGTAGGAGGCATCAATTTTTGTATCGCATAGAGGACAAATAAGACAGCAGTTGGCAGGGGCATATAATTTCATCGCTAAATCCTTTTAAGCTCTCTAACACCTTTGATGCTTTTTTTGGCTTACTCTTGGAGGCTAATATTAATTTATATCTGATATTAGTGTTGGCCACTCGCAGCCCGGTTTGTATTGGCTCCAAGGAGCCATCCTACGCCAGACACTAGAGTACCAGTCGCAGCCTCTCGAAGTTGATCTCTCTTCCTTGTTCTATTATGGTCATGCACCTCGGATTCGGAGTTTCCGGACTCTGTATTTGTCTTGTCTGATGTGAAGGAGCCCTGCAAGCTAGACAAGACGGTGAGATTTCTCGAAGCGACTCGTGCTGTAGCCCTGGACAGATCAAAAAGAGACATTGGTGCTTCCTCAGCCTGGCGGGCGGTTGCGCTGGCAGTGATGTTCCGTGGCGGATAAGCCTTATCCGGATCTGGTGTATCAAATGAGCCAGGGAGCCCAGAGAGGTCGCCTGCAGTATCCCATGCAGCTTCTCTAGCGGCCTCGTCCTTGATTGCAGCATCCAACTGTTCTTCGCAACGTCGGAAAGTCTTGAGTACCTCCTGAAGTTGAGAGGCAGGTGCAATCCGTAGAGCGGTCGCTAGACATTCGATACGCTGCTCAAGATGACGTATCTCGGGGTTCCCACTCGCAGTACCAAGGTGTGTTGGCTTTTGAGATCTTTCTGTGCGAACGTACTTGCCAGCATCCAGTGCTGCCTTCCATGACCATTCATCACTAATGCCATGAGATTGTGTCCTGTGCTCTCTTTCGTGAACGCCAAGACGGCTGACCACGTAAGAGTATGCTGTTTCAAAATCGTCCTCGCGTAAAGCGGCTTCAACGCACATGGCAATGATACGCTTCTCGACCATTGACCGGATATGATCTTGATCATCCGGTGTTGGTAACTGCTTGCCTGATCTAGCATAGGTTGGTAGATTTGCATCGACCATGTTATTACCCAGCTCTACAAACTCTTGCAGACGAGTGTATGCCTTGGAGTTCTGCTCTAGAACTTTCTCAATGATCGAAACTGGATCAGAGTGTACTCGAAGTACCACAGGACTGAATGGTTCACCCTGTTTGAGCACAAGGCGATAGTCGCTTAAGGCATGAGTGGCCCTTAGCAACGCCTCGATCCGTTGCCTGATGGGATGTGTTTTTGCTATCGTTTCGGGGAAAGATTTGATGCTGATTTCGTGGTTAGCCGATGTCTGCCATTACGAAAGGGAAACTCCGGCCTACATTTCGTCGCACTTTTTCAAGCCGCCCCTCGTTCGGTTGGGATTTGATGCGTTATCGAATGCCCCGAGAGCTGAGTTTTGAACCGTACCTAGCACTGCAGACTCTGAGAGAGGCGCATCTGGTCCTTCCTGGTCGTAAAGAGAACTTGCTAAATTATAACCTGAGAATTGTTAGATCTTGCCTTGACCCTGAAGAGCTGTCAATAGAACGAACGCACGTGACCTTGAAAGGAGCGCCTTCAACAGCTCCGTTTCGATGAACTCTAGTGTCACATTGCCAAAAATGCCCTGGAAAGTCTCATCTTCAGCCGAGTTGGGCTTGTTCCCCCAACCGTGTAGCCAAAGGATTTCTTGTCGTGCTCGAATCCAAAAATCATCATCATCTGATGCGCGGATCGGAAGGTTCCGTATAAGTCGTCCAATTTGGGACTTTTGTTCTTGTTGATCCTGAATGAAAGCCAAATCTCCAGCTTTTCGGACCGTACAGGGAACACCAGAGTGTGTGAGAATGTAAGCGCTTTGGATGAGAGCGGGAAGCAGATCGAGGGATTCCTCTTTGGGGGTCGTAAGTGGGTTTGAGCTTTGTAGTAAATCATTTCGCAGGTGTGTCGCAGCCTTGGCTCCATTAAAAGAGTCTTTGTCGAACGGTGGCACAGGCGCGAGACTCGCCACTGCCGATTGAAGTGTTGTATCGGTATCCTCATCCAAGAGAGACCGAATCTTGTTGCATATCCTGTACGCGCCCTCTAGAGCCTCCGCCTCCGCATCAGGAATAAGGTAGGCCGAAGCCATGACAGCCCTGGCATAGGATCGATCAAGATACTGCTGTTGGTTCTCCTGAAGCCACGCACCAGTATCATCTCCGAGGTTGATATCAGACGGACCATCCCAAGTCTCGATGGCTTTGAGAGCAACTCGCCACGAACTTGACGCTTTCGTGGTGAGCCATTCGAGGGCTTGTTCCCATCCAGGACACGAAAGCTCAGATGCTGCGCCAGAATCACTCGAGGCATCCTCGTTGAAGACGTCACGTTTCCATCTTGAATCATTATGCAACCAAGGTCCTACCAAGCCGCTCAAATCGCGGCCAGCCAACTCAAGCTCATCCTCTACTGCACCAGTTTCAGCGAGTAGGTATTCAACAGCGACCCTGTCTGGCAGATTCTGGAACTCAAGCAGCGAAAACCGGGTAGGCCTTTGAGGATAATACTCATAGTTTCTTCTCACTAGAGGAAGCACCGTTGAAGTCATCCATGTACGGAGTTCTGGTAAGTGCTGAAGAAAAGGGGAGAGTAATTCGGGAACTTGAGGCAACATGCCCGCCTCCTCGTCCATCCTATAGGCTCTCAATAGCAGAAAGGAGGTGAGTGGATCGGCGTCATGAGTGAGAGGTACATGGTCGGCTTTGAGAGTGAGGAGATGAAGCTTCCTGACTTTCTTGGAAGCTTGCTCATCTGAAATGTTAGCGACGAGAGAAGTGTCGAGTTGGTAGTCAGAACTTATTTCCGACGACTCGTTGGTGGCTATGGCTTGCACAAGAGACACATAAGTCGAGGGACTGAGGGTTTCTGGGAGGTAAGTGAGAAGAATTCGGAGCGCCAGTTCTGAACGAAAGACTGTGGTATGTTGGGTTATGATATATGTCAAGCTGTCAACGTCGGCGATGGTCGCAAAATGCACAGCCAGGAGCACCAGTTTCGCGGGGCCAAGAGGGACGGGGGCCGCCATGATGACGAAACAAGTTGGAGGCCGATGAGGAGATCGATGTAGTCCTCAGATCTCAGATGCGATGAGAAGTCGTTCTTGATCAATCAAGCCAACGTCGTCACATGAATGTCCAATATAGGTACCTTAACTAACAAAGTGGCAGGTAGTCAGTCCCAAGCAAGGTAAGGTTAAGTCAACGTGGTGGGCAAGGTAGCTTCAGCCACAGACAGCGCCACAGGTGGGGCTTGCACCTGAAACAGTGCTATCGGCAGTGACCATCTTTTTAGGCGCAAGCTCCCTATAATAAGCGGTATTTTCAGTCAACCAAAAAGACCCACCCTACCATCCAATCCACGTGCGCCGATTTGCTACTCGGCCAAGGTACGGGTGAACTCATCGGCTGGAAGCACTTCACGATTGACAATTCAACGTCGGACGGAACGCGATTCAACGATAACACCTCGCCCGACCCGCGCAAAGCCTCGAAACACACTCAATTGGCTCAAGATGGCGTCGGGATATGGCATGAACGGCGGTAAGTCTGCTGTGGCAGCGCTGGCGCTGAAACTTGAGCAGCAATAGACTGACAACATCACCTCGCTCTTTAGGCGTCGGCCGCTGCTTTCCCTTCTGGCAAGAGGTTATGGGATGCTATGTTGTGAACACCTCTGCTGCCGATGACTCTGGCAAGAAGAAGTGTGGTCTAGTTCTCGAGGATTACTACGAGTGCCTCCACCACAAGAAGGAGGTAGGTCCAAGCACAAAACACTTATTGAACGGTGTACTCGGCGTTGTAGCATCATGAATTGACGACGTCGAATAGCACGCCCGAGCTCTCGCTATGCAAGCCGCTTATGCCCGAACCGAGTCCTCTACGGCACGCGATGATGCGCCGAGTGTCAAGCAAATAAGGAGTTTGGGACTCATCGACAAGGAGGAAGACACAAAGAAGGTGCTGGGACAAAGCTAGATGACGGATCTGGAAAGCCTCGATAGAAGACACACGACCGTCATTAGTGTGCTCACCGGCTTCCTTGTATCGATCGACTGTACATGAAGGAATAAATTTTGGTTCGACTCGGACTGCTTCGCGTGAATTTGTTTAAACCGATGAGAGCTCTTGACCAGTCACTGGGAGATGCAGCCATCTGCTTGTATAACAGGGAATATTGTACGTGCGACGGCCGTTCAAAGCAACATCGAATGGATCGAGACGTGGCGATCACGTCATAAGGTCTGGCTGCCCAAGAGGCCCCAACACGGCTACTAACTTGAGTTATGCAATACCTTATAGATGGAAACAGATATCAACTCTCTTTCAAGATGAATCGACAATCGAAACAGCTGGATGGCATCGGGGTGCTTGACACTGCTTTCAGCGCTTCAGGTTCACGGACACTTCGCCCAGAACCGATGTAGGATACTAAAGAAATAGTGAACCAGCTCTAGATATATCACGAAGGCGCTTCCTAGTTTATAGAAGGGTGTCAAACCCAGGTCCAGGAACCTCTGGAAGGTTTACGGCTTGGATGAGGTCGTCAGCCGACGACAGCTGGCTGCCAGTTCCTCATCGGAATCCTCAAACCGCCAAAATCACTCGCATTTATTTATTTGAACTTCACTCTCAGCATTTGTTGTTTCTTCATCAACATCTTTCCAGCCATAATCTACGAGTGCAACTAGACCCTTAGAACTTGCGCAAGATGCCCTGTTACCAAGGCGTTGAAGTCGCCATCGTCACCCAGCCCGACTCTGAGAAGCTCCCTGAGTTCCCTCTCTTGGATGCCTCTCTACAACGCATCTCGCCCTCTGTTGACGACGTCTTACGCCCAAACCACACTGCGTCAATCTATTCGACCTCGGATTCGCAGCATGTTCCAAGAGTCAGTCCTCGGATCTCTGTCTACATTCCATCTGATCCAGGTCAGTCAATATTTGGACCTTGATGCCTAGCAGTTGAGTAGTGCTGTTGGGTGACCTGACACTCGCTCGAAATTAGGGACGCGATTTGGAATCCACTACGCACTCGATCGAACGTTACAGCTATCGCGCTACGTCTATTTCAAGGTATTGATGAACGGCAGAAATGTCACGAATTGCGGAGCGAATCCTACAAGCCAGGCTTCCGGGTCCATCACACGCTCACTATCTGAACCGAGTGACCGATGGCTATACAAGGAAGATGGCATACTCCTCAAAAGGGATGGTATTGAGGCACGGTGCTTCTCTTTCATACCCAATTCAACTCAAACATCAGTTGCAGAGGATGGCGGATTCATCGAGGTTCAAGTCTTCCGAGCCAAAGGGCGAAGGCGACGAATGCCGATATTGGCAAAGCATCGTGGCCAGGAGACTTATGGCATAGGGTTGGTTCCTGCTGTCCCATCACTGACAGCCGTTGAACTAATTGATCGTAGATCACCTTCAGGCGGGCTTCTGGAGTCGCCAGAAGAGGCTCGATTCTATGACTGGATCCTGGTTGACCCAAAGGACCTCCCTTTCGTCTCATTCCGCTTTCACTACCGCTCGTGGTCAAATCTCCGGCAGTTGAGCCTGGCGCCGGATTCCACTGAGCTCGGCAGGCTCCAAACTCGACCCAGAGAAGACCCTGATGAAACTACAACAAGTGACGAGTCTTATTGCAGTACCGCAAGTATTACCGACATGACCGAACGACATTTACCAGCACGTCGAGACGGACAAAGGGAGAATATCCCTAAGTTGTCACCGCCAAATGCTCCTGCTCGACCCCTCCCAGAGATTCCCGTGAAGAGGCCAGTTCTAAGCAGAGGCTTTGAATCAAATGCACTATCTCACACACCTTCGCTCTTGTCTGATATTCAAGAAGAGATAGAAGAAACCGAAACCAGCATGACGACCGCCTTTCCAAAGCGATCGGATTCGCTTCGCAGCACCGAGTCTAAATCACCAGCGAAGAGCGGACCTGGAAAAGTTCTGGAGGTTCCAGTGCTGCTTGAAGAAGAAACCAAACTTGTTATCAATGAACCGCTGGTCTGTACAACAGAACGGTCTTATGCAGTCCGCCATGGTCGAGTGTCGGTACCGATGCCGGTGGAGGAGGCGAATTGCACCACAGGTCAGGCGCAAAGCAGACACGCTTCCGAGATTGTTTCCATTGTCGCTGAAGCAGAACGCTCATTTAAGACTGGATGGAGATTGAGTGAGAGCGAGTGGATGAGAGGCGGCAATCACTGACTTCATTTTGACGGATGACCAAGGAAAGAAGCGGACCACGCGAGAGGCATAGGTTCATCAGTGAATAAGGCAATGGCACAAGAAGGGATAAAGTTGATCAAGATATGATTACCTTGTCTTGTTTTCTCGCAAGAACGGGGTTTCAGAGCTTCATGTGATGTAGACTAGGGACAAACGGCAGTCGTACTGCGTCACAGCACTCCTTTCATCTTTGAGTACATGCACACAGAGGTTGGGCTAAATGAATCGATCGCTCTGTCTCTTCTGAGTTTATGAACATATAAGTAATTGGTGCATCTTAAAGATGTGATTAGAAAACCATATTTGGGCCCAAAAACATACGTAAGGTAGGTAGATGTGTTGTAACAATGTGATATCAGGGGAGGCTCTTAGGCCTGAAACCATTTTTTTTTTTCACAATAAGTTATTAAAACAGAGACCATTTTGTTCACTCGAAGCAGATAAAGGTTTAGGACTTAGATAGGGCAATGTGTATTCTCAGGCAGCCCCTATAATTCACGAGCGGCAACTTATTGTCACTGATGTTCTCAAGCATTCCGTTTGCTGCTTGCCAGTGACCAGGCACAACCAAAAAGATCCGAGATATCGAATTCACCCAAACACCCAACATAAACAAACAAAAAAAAAACAGTAGACAAAGAACACTTGTTTAACCCTCATCGCTATGTCTGATACAGGTTGGCTGCGGTTCCTTGGAGCCAACAAACATCGCCCGCAAGGTCTGAAATCCCCTCGCTCCGAAGCCGCTCTGCAGGACCTCGTCAAAGACACTCCGGGAAACACAGAGACACACACTCATCAGAAGAGGAAGGCCATGACGCGGCTCTCAAGCTGGCAGGGGGCGCCTCAGAACGACCAAGGCACTACCTCGGCGCCTGACTTAGATCCTTCTTTAGACGAAGTGGACAGGATGTTCATAAACGCAGGTCAGCAGGTCTGGCACAGCCCATCTGTTGACCAGGTAGCAGAAGCTTTGCGTGTTGCAGCAATGACGAATCCTGCAAACGAACCACTGCCTGCCGAGTATCGCCCGCACATCTTGTTCGTATGTGAAGCTTACGGCACTCGCCATCACAAGATCGCCAGGCTCGAATCGCAACTAGCAGAAGCCAAAGACGTATTGAAGAAGGAGGTCGACCGTCATAGCACTATAGAAGAGCACTGGAGTATCCAGGATGCAAGATACAAAGCCGAAGTCAAACGTCTTGAATTGTTTATTCATGACATGTCTGACAAAAGCATGGAGGCTGTGACACTGGCCAGAGCAGGCAGTCTCATAAGGGGTAGACCTAAAGTTGCCACAAGAGAGCGCGCGACTACAGAGGGGGACATGGTTAATGAGAGTACATCGAGAGAAAGTGAGTGGTCATGCATGGTCACGAAGGGGTATCTAGCTAATTCGAGCAGCTTCTCAGACTACTCTTCCAGATGAGAATACGCATATGACACTTTACCCAGCCTTCCCAACACGACAAGGCACAGTGTGTGAGCATTCACTCTGGATCGGGGCAATTTACGATCTCGGGCTGACATTCTATCAACAGTATCGCGAACACGGACCATGGACACAAGTAACGAGCTCTGGCTGAGCAGTCGCTTCCGAACCCTCGATAGCAAGAAAAAGAGAAAGTCCAACGACACTCGCCATGCCGAGGCGCAAGAAGTTGATAGTGGAAAGACACGTCGTGAAAACGGCCGAACAAAAGAGCGTTCTCGAAGCGCTTCTGCGTCCTCGATTGGTTCAAATTCACGTGGCACAGCAAACAAGCCGCCACACAAAGGCAATGTTGAAAGCAATCGCGATTCCACCGACAAGGCAGCAGCACTGCCGGAGGTTGGGGATGGCCAGCTGAACTCTACGTCCACAGCTCAACCGCAGAAGCAGGACACAACCGTAGAATGCAAGCCCGAACTCCAGAGTCAACATCAACACCGTCGTCAGTTCTCGTTTGTGCCTGGGGACGATAGAACAGCGGTACGGTTGGCCGGGACCTTGGCGTCAAGAAACGCTTCGGTAACTCCAGAAAACAATAAACAAGCACCATCAGTTGGCCGACGGGCGAATCGATCCCGTGGAGACAGTCGGAGGTCGAGATCGGCCGAGTGGATACGTACGGGAGACCGTTCACGGCCGGACGCAGATGACACTTTCGGAGCAATAGATTCACGATGATCCAGCCAACAGATCTCGTGCCGTTCATATCTGACCTAGAGCTGATTGACACCCAAAACAGGATCTTCTGTTGATGGGATGTGGAGTCTTTGATAAGCTGATCACTGCACAGTTAAAGTTTTCCATAACATCAACGGCGAAAGTTTATAGAAGGGGTGAGGCCGATGAAAATTTGTCGAAGCACAGCGGGGGTGTTGGGACGATGGCGCGATGGGAAGACCTGCAGGGCATCATCAACCTGAGGGTGTTTGTTCTCAACGAGATCTCGAGGGTGGTGTTAATTGTTAATACCCGCAGCGACACCCGGAGTGGAAGACAGTTGGCGTGACCGAAAGGCGTCGGGTCGATGAGGTTCAAAAGTCGACGGAAGAAGCATAGCACACGATGACAGATGTGACACGGGTTCGGCGGGCTTGACGGGCACGACGGGCACGACGGGCGAGGCGGGATCTAGCCTTTCGTAGTAGAGGACGAACACTTGTTGTCGTTGTGCAAAACCTGGAGAAGACTAGACAAGCCCGGGCCAGTCTGTCAAGCCTGTCACGTCGGTTAAAAACGCCGGTGCCGAACCTTATATGAGGCTGAATACAGACAATTGTCAGAAATAAGGTTAAAAAGCTTGGAACGGCTCAAGAGTGGCGTTTGGGACAGGAATGCTGATCCAGAAAACACGGAATCGAGCATCGCTGAATCGAAAGCGGGAAAGGAGGAATGTGACTGTCACTAATCAAGGAACCATCAACGGGACGGGTAAGGCAGAGGAAGTGCTTATCCCCTCGGCGACAGCATCGCATGGCTACTAGATCAGGGCGCACTGCTTGGTAGTTGATAGTCTAAGAAGGTCTGGAGTCGTGCTCGAGATGCGTCGCGAGGAGACAAACAGCGCATGATTCGTGCACTTTTGTTGAATGTTGTTGATAGGTTTCCCTGTTGGAAGAATTGCATACAATTGCCTTTGTTTCTTTGATCCTTGTGATGTGGTTGAATCGCAATTGGTCCGCGGCGACTAGTCATTGGCATTTGATGAATATACTCTCGTACCTGGATTCGGCGGTTGAAAGTCTTAGGAACGGCCAAGATAAACGACGAATGCGTTGACTAGCGATGCGTCAAAGACGATGGACGGTGATGGCTTCATCCCAGATCGATCGGAGACTAAGAGACAACGTCAACGGAAGAGGAATAAGGTTTCTCAAGCGTGTGGCCTTCAACTGTCCAATGATGAGTGACGATGCGTCAACAGTTGTAGGGGAGGGGGTGCCTGAGAAGGGAAAGGTCGAGACGCTGAAAGGGGGCGATGACTAAGGTCACTCACTACAGTATAGTAGCACTAAGGTACTGCAACTACCTTAGCTTAGCGGAATGAACAAAGTGTGCTGGTGGCGGATCGAGCGGCGCCCACCTTCTTACCTCCCCGATCCCCCGAACGGCGATAAGCGAGACTGCTGAAACCAGATCCCCGGGTCTCGCACCTGTTCTGCTCTCCTGTTGGGTTGGATGGGAGCCATTGATATCCGCCTTCGTTGAGTCTCGCTCCCGTCCGTCCCTTCCCTCCCCATCACTACGAGCCCTATTCGGCCACCCCTCTCTGTTCTAGGTTAGGGATATCGGTCAAAGGAGCCATTTCTTCAACCGTCAAGCAAAATGTGTAAGTTTGTTTGCTATGATTTGAATTGATTTAGTTTTTCTCCCTCGTTCGCTGTTTCTGGGGCGCCTCCCTCGACAGGGCTACTAGGCCGCGTCGTTTCTTGGAGCTTCCGTTGCGACGGAATACCCGGTACAGAGGGCCGGATTTGTATTAACGACACGACACGGCACAACACAATACAATTCAATTCAATAATACACATATAGAGATAAGACACATCACAACGCGGCACAACAACGCAAACGGAAATTTAGAACGCACAAAGGCGAAATGTGGCAACGTTCCTAAGCCTCGCTCGATTCATTGTCCTTTGTTGCGGGCCATGGGTAGCATAGATAGACGCCTCGGTCCAAATGCAGGCCGAAAATTTGTAATTCTCACAGGGAGGTAAGTATTTGTCCTGTTGGTTGTACAGAATGGAGGGACAAGGTTCTGTACAGCGGGGCGACACGTAAATCCTGGAGAGGAAGAAAATAACAACAAGTACAGCAAGATAGGCAAGATAGGCTACAGTGGTTGGTAAGTGCATTGCATCACATCTGCGAGTAGAGTTTCCGCTTTGCTTGTTTCTTTATTTTGCTCTGTCGATCTATTATCGTGTCATCGTCAGCGCGACCCATCCGAAACGCAACACAAAGTGAAAGAAGCAGAAAAGAAGACGGAACAAGAGTCGAGGGGCCAGAATCCAGTAATGATTTTCGCATGCACGTTGCTTCAGAGCGGGAGTCAGCCTAAAACCGTAGCCGAATTTCGACCTGCACGATCGCACGCCAGTGATGAGCGGCAACGAGATCGAGGGCTATCGCAACGTCGTCGTGACGCACACAAGAAGCCACGGCTCAGGACAGACGGTACAGAGGAGATCACTACGACGTCGGAAGATAACGCGGGAGGGTACCTACTCGGTCACAAACATGCGTTATGCAGTGGTTTCTTTTTCGTTGCACGATGGAGACAAAATGAGTTGCGATGAAACCTACCCAAGATCCGGGTTGAGACCATCGCAACGGCCCTTGCTACACGGCTCAGTAGGAGAGGGTGTTGGTAAGATACAGGAACGAAAAAACGGGGCAATGCGATGCAGCCTCGGAGGGGTTCAGGCTTGAGCCAAGCAGCCAGGGGGAGACGCCCTCGTCCACTAGGCGGAGTTGGATGGAGGGGAGTCAATTTAGCCAACGGTGAGAGATGCGTGAGCGGGAGCGGTAGTGGACCTCATAGCCGGGTTCATGATCCATGCTCCGAATCCAAGACATTGGCATGGATGAACATCCCATCCGCCGCAGCGTCGAGATAATCCGTCTGTGGCTGACTCGATGTTCTCAAATAGCGGCGTGCTCTAAGCCGCAAGCAGTCGTCAAAGTGTCAACAGGCTGCAAATAGTTCCAACCGTTCTGCCCAGGGCTTGGAGCATCCAAAGGGGAAAGTCAGTGAGTGATGGATTAATCACCGACCAAGAATCTCTGAATCGCGCAGACCGTGTCAGTAGTGAACTTAATCAATCCGTCTAACAATGGGTACGGCAGGGAATCAGTAATCAATTGAACACGGCCTGGGTTACAATACTGCACTGCATACCTGTCGGTGTACCGTCAGTTAGACCAACAATGGATCCAATCAGCAACGGTTCCCATCGTCCATCGACTCGACAGCAAACCCAACCCCACTCTGGCACTGGAGATGGAGATGGAGATGGAGATGGAGAGCGTGCGTGTCTCCGTGACAGGCGCCAGAACGGTGGAAGCACCAGGGAAGCATCAGCTTGACAGGGACAGCAGGGTCTAGCAGTAGGGTGAAGGACAAGGACCCGTGGGAATCAAGGAAGATCAGTCTGCACAGGGAACAGGGTATGATGTGATGATCCGTACGCAAGGCCAGATGGTCCAATCAGACAGTCAGGGGCAGACCCCAAAGGCCGAAACGCAACGGGCGCCCGAAATTCTTCGGGCGCTGGCCCAAGCTCCCAAACACTGAACACCACAGACACGGAACAGGACACACGGGCTGCCATCGTGACGTGACACTCAGTACCAGCCAGGCCCCTGGCGATCAGTAATCGTGAAAATAGAGAAACCGTTGAGACTGCCATCCCCCCGGTATAAACCCTGCCTGCCGTCCACGATACCCTGTCCCCTGTCTCAGAACTCATGGGCGCGCATCTCTTTGACGATGGTTACTGCGCGCTATGGGGGCTTTTAGATCGATCTTTGGGAACTTTCGAGCAGAGAGTGGAGGGGGTGTGAATGCGATGAACAATTGGGACGGGATAAGCTCACTTAGTTGAAGATCCCAATCGATCTGAGTTCGTTACAGAAGGAAAAGGAGATTTCGAAAAGCCCATGTTGTTGAGGCATGCAATTTTGACCCACGGTTGGCGCCGTCGACGCTCAATCTGGTGATGCTACCATCGCACAGGTAACGACGATGAGGGACATGGGACATACTGCACACTCATCGATCCACTGATTCTGAGTTTTTGTTGTTGTTGACAGTCAAAGATCGAGTGTTGTCGTATAGTGACATTCCCGTACATCGGCATGTCTGTTCTTGTGCAGATCTTCTTCTCTGGGTTCTGTTTCCTCACAGCTTCACGAAAATTTTGGCTTTGGAGTTTCGCCCTCCCGCGTTTCGTAGTCGTCATCGACAGGTTGTAACGTCTGGGTTTCATGTGAGCCACCCCGAATGTCGTCGGCAGCCCACCAAGATCCCTGCTCCAGCTCTCAGCTAAACGGGCAGCCCGCCTCATCGGTGGCACTACCCTGTACATCCATCCTATCCAATCGTCATCGTCCCCTGAGATGGTAGTTTCTTCGATTTCTTGGGCTACTGTACGGAGTAGTCTACTTTCGTGACAAGCAGCCCTTCAACCAAGGGTCTTCTATTGTTTGATTGCCGCAGCACTGCACTCGCATCCTTTCGTCTGGTTGGCCTGTCCGGAGCTGAGATAATTTTACCTTCAACAAGCGTTGGTCCCTCTGCTAATGTACTGCCCGTGTCCCTTATTTGCCTTGGGGCTCCTCAGCTGAGTCTCGTGTCCAATCAATACCACCTCGTATCCTCGAACAAGGGTGGAATACAGCGACATCCCCGTCGTGCAGAGGCAGGTTGTTGAATCAGGCAGGGCTCCATCTTGCGTAGCCCCTCCCTCCCTCCCTTGCTGGGCTGCTAAGTCGACCGTTGAGGCTACAGTACGGTTGGCACCCAGCCGTGAGCGTTGCGTTACATGCAGCAGGGCGGGATGACCGTAGGATTTTTCCCTTAACCATACACACGGAACCGATTGGCGGAACGGTCAGAAGATAGAAACATGGGTTCCACGGCTTGAGATGCGGCACAAGAATTGGGGGTTGCATACATAAGTGTTTACCATGGTGCAACACCAAGAATGCGACTTTGAAACCGACGGTTCATCGTGGCCGTGCACATCAGTGAACCCAAGATTGAGCTCACAGTCCCCTTCCCTTCCAAAGTCATCTGGGACTTGTCATTCTCGCATGGGCACGTCATAATGGAGAAGGGAGGAGATTGTGAGAGAGATCCCCCATCAACCCTTAGATCCGCCATTTGACAAGACATGGATTGTTGTATCGCCGGGACAGATCCTTCTCACATGATTGGCCTGTGGTCTCCGGAAGATTCGATATCCATATGACCCTGGCCCGCCCGCGCGATCGGCACCAAAAAGACGGCAACGGGTAAAGCAGGTCAAAGCAAGACCAAGATTGGCTCCCGCGCTGTGGACACCCCAATTGTCGAGTGCCGACATTAATGAGATCAACCACTGAATGTCAGGTGCCCCGAAGTAAATAAAATTATCCAGAGAGGCCTCATTTGCCAGCTTCAGGTCCCTGTCAGTTTTGAAGCAAGTGTGATGCATCATCATTCTGCATCGGTGGCTGTCGATGCTAGATGAGATGGCTCCGTCCTGCATCGTACCGATCGGAGTGAGAGGGATGGCACTAGGTAGGCCTGTCACTCATTGATGCATGTTTGTGATGTGACGAGCCATCCCATGCCCGTAAGGCAGCGGTAGAATACAAGAAAATCCTACACGATTGTGAACATTATGAAATTGACCCCTGCGAGAATAGACCCAAGTAAAATTGCAAACAATGGCCGCGCTCTCAGTCGCGTGGACCCTTACTGCTGGTCTTGAGTCAGGCAGAGGGGGGGTTGTGGGTGTTGCATGAAGAAGCAAAACAACCTTGTTTAACTCGAAGCAAAGCAAACATTGCCGGACCAACGTTCACAGGCGATCAAATGAAATGAAATGAAATGAGGTAGGAGGAAAAGGAAAAGGAATTAACGGCCAGGCAGGGTTCAGTGTAGTAGTGCAGTGCGGAATTAGAGATGGATGAATGACACAACAGCACAACAAGACCAGACCAGGGTCCAAACAGCGCGACGATCAACTCAACTCTGCTCTGCTGTTCTGTTCTGTTCTGCTCCGCTGCCAAAGAAGGGAGAGAGAGTGTCGGATAGAACACCGGGGCTGTTGACGGCTCCCCGATCTCTCCACCAATACCCACGACAAATGCCTCTCTCCACACCATCTTCTGTCCATATCCGCGCCCTTGGGCACCGAAAGAGCGTTGCGTTGACGGAAGCAATCATCACTATAGCGCACGATGTGACCTTGTTTTCCTCATCCTTCCCTGTTGGGCCTTGCTGGGTGCCAACTCTGGGTTAGTACAGCGCCTTGAGCAGTAGGGTCCCCTCGCTCGGGACACCGTCGAGCCGGTAGTCAGATGCACCCATCAATCATCGATCAGTCACGATTGAACTAATGATTTCAATCAAGTGCATTTGACCAGTCGACAGCCTTGGACAGCCCAGCTCAGATGCAAACATGGCAGGTAAGAAAGCTAAAGAACCATGTTCATGTTATGCTGGTGCCGGTGGATCCCATGGATCGAAACGGACAAGGAATCCCCCAATACCAGGAGCCAAATAACCAGGAATAAGAAACAAATCAAAGCGCCATCCCCGAAGGAAGGGGTCCCTATTGGGCCCGAGCCGCTCGGGCGCCGGCCGAAAAGTGGTGGTGTCTGGTGCCCGCCAAAGACGGCTGCCTCTTGGGAAATACAAGATTATAATAGGAAGCGTGGACTGCCAAAGGCGAAATCAATGGACCGAGCAGTACGGAGCTTGTGGATAGCATATAACCATCTAGACGCATCAAGAGCTCGCTGCTCTAAACGCCATGTAAATAGATACCGTCCCCGCAAGCCTTGAGGACTGGGCGCTTACGCTATTGAGCTGCACTGCGCTGCATTGCGTTGCGCTTGGCTTGGAGATGCATCCAGCCATCTTTGACGGTGGACCAGGGGTGCGAAATCGAGATTTTGCATCTGGATCTAGGTCGCTCACGACACGACAATGCAGTCTTTGACCCTCCACAGATCAACGTCGATCCCGTGTACGGCGGTGCGTGTCTCGGTTTTCTGTGTCCTTGTGCCTGTCCCTGTCCCTGTCTGTCTCTGCCGTCTGGGCTTGTCTCGCGGCTGTCTTCTTTTTTGTCTCTATCGCTGGTCTTACTCCGCTTACCCACCTCAATAGTCAATAGATCTGGCCAAGAGATCCCATCTGGTGGGTTGTTGCTGACCGTATGTACGGGTTGTATTATGTATTGGTTGCTTACAGGGTCTACGATAGTTATGCACAAACTTCCCTAGCCCAACTGCCGCCTCGTCCTCTCCCCTCCCCAATGTAGAGTTGTCGTGTAAAGTAGCCTACGTAGTGACCGATAACTGATTACGGGTTTCTCACGCCGGGTATAACGCCAAACGTCTGGGCAGCATACTTGGTTCCCGTCAGGCTTTTGCTTGCCAACGCCTAGCTTCTCTAGCAGTTTCTGTCCTGGTTACCCATCGCCTGCCACATTCCATTCCAGTGTCACTGCCCCCCACCTTGTCACTCAGGCAATTCATCGGATTATACTTGAGGCAAGTCATGTCAAGCCTTTACTAACCAGACAATGCCATATTTGGACGGTTGGGCCCGAGCTAGCAGTTCAACCGAAGCCGCCAAGGTACCTGTCGTCGCTGTCTCCGAAGAACTTGCATCTGTGTCTAGATACTTAACAATCATCAAGGTCGATATGGGTGTAGATAGCTTCACAGATTGCAGAAAATTGAGTCTTGAAAATGAAGGGATCATCCCGAATCAGGGGTATTTAATTCAAATCGCTGAAGTCATCCGTTGACCACATCTGGCTGTAGTAGTAATATATGTTCAGTCTCAAACTGTAGTACATGCCATTCACCACAGATGTGAATCTGATCTACTCCTTAACTCCGCAGTACCTCCTGTAAACGCCTGGTATCTTATATAGCCCCACCCAAAATGCCTTGTAGACTGATCCAAGGTCTGCTTCAGACCTAGCGTGATGGTGATTGTACATCTGAACGAGGTCAAAATGTTGCCGTGCCTCCCCACACGCAATGCAAAGTTTATTATTAGGGTTATGTCGGCCACTTTGCGGCCTCTGCATGCATCTCAGGGTAAAGCTGGCACAGCCAGCATGTCTCTTGTAATCGATAGAGTTTAATTGCATCTCTTGTAACGACGTTGTCAACGTGGTCCATTTAGAGAGACATCTCAATCCAAAAGAGATGACAAGTTCATCCTGGAGTCCTGTCCTTTTCGGGGCTGGTACTGTTGCTGGACGGGCGAGTTAGGCGCGGTTGGTAGCTGCCCTTGAGCAATGACTGGTGGCAGCCTAGGTTGACAGTCGGATCGGTCTGCGTATGAAGGAGCAGCCATCGCATTAAGGCTAGGGAGCTGAGGAGAAACCATGTTGGTAGCACGTAGCGGCGGCAACGCGATTTGCGTGTGAAGAGAGATAGGTTGGCGAGCGGGTGATGTGGTGTAGTTGGATCCGATATCAGACTCAGCGGACTCGGAGGAGCATGGTGAGGGAAGAGGAGCCTCGACCCAAGAATGCATGGGGTGACGGATGCTAGGGCCTGTGAGGGGCGATAGCTGTGTCCTTGGTAGTGGCAAAGCTGGTGTCGAAATGGAGAGTGCAGGTCGGCTCATGTAGAAGTCATCGTGGGTCTGTACAGCACGTCGACGGTCCGACCTTCTGCGTCGGTTTTGGCTACCATTCCACCAGTTCTTGACAGCATTGTCACTTCGACCATGAAGACGGCGTGCAATCTCGGCCCAACGCTTTCCAATTTCTCCTACAAGTCGTTCAATCTGAAGACCCTCATCAGGCGTAATGGGGTCGTGGTTGAGAGATGGTTTCAAGTTCTGATGGTAGCGCTCGCGGCATTGCTTTGGTGTTCTTGAGCCTAGAGTCTGGGCGATGCGGACCCAGTTAAGGGCGCCATGTGTGTGGACGAGACTCATCAAGTAAGCATCTTCGGCGTTGGACCAAGGACCTCTCCGGTGGCTAGTCATGGTGACTGATGGTAGCCGGTTGGCGAATGTGATGACGAGGTGTTGTTGTTGTTATTGTTGTTGTGTTGAGAGTGCTGAGGATCTTTCCAAGTGTTGGGGATCGACCTGGCGATAATGTTTGAAGATTGTGTGGTTGTGTTATGTTGAAGTTGTAAGGTGGTGAGAGTGATGAGTGAGGCTCAGGGAAAGAGATCTTGACTCAGAAGGAGGGAGGTGAGGTGATAAAATATCCGTGGGAAAGTAGGATGGGGCGGATGCTATGAAGCGTAATGTATGGGGAAAAGCAAAGTCAAGTCAAGTCAAGTCGAATCGTGACACCAGGAGGGGGTGCAATGGAGTGACCGAGCTTTTGGCACCCCGGCCAACAAAGTTTCTCTGATCTGCCACCAGGATGCCGCTGTCGAGTTTACTTGGGGCAGTGGCGCTCTTTGCCAGGGGGGGCGTGAATCTGGGTTATCTCAAATCAATCGGGCGTGTGTCAAATAAGAAAGGCTGTTTGCAGGGCGTGAGGGTGCTAGAGAGCTGAGGGAGGGTGGGGTGGACGCTAGCAGTCAGGTCGAGGACAGGGGCCCATGATGTGACGGGATTGGATAGGCGTGTCGACCCGCTGCCGTCAAAGCGACACTGACTTGGACTTGGACTTGGACTTGGACTTGATGGACGGGACTCGTTTTAGCGGCACTGCTTCTTATTCTGGAGACTGTTACTGTCGGGTGGTTGGCTGAACGTTGGCCGGATGCGATGAATTCCGTCGTCAATGGATGGGATGCACTCTAACCAAGGGGAAGGGGGACAGACAGCTCCATCGTCTGCCGTCCCGCCTACCTGACAGTAGAGTCCCTTTCTAAATCTAAGATCCCAGGATCCAATCCGTCGGCCCTGACTCTGTTAGTCTTGCGTCCAACGTCGGGAGCCTCTGGTTTTGGCTCTGGACACGGTCAAAACTGCAAACCAAGCTGCGTCTAGCACTTACGCGGACCCATACAGAAGGTGGAGGAATGGGAACAGGGTCCAGAGCTTCTTTGACATATACAATGTTGGTTACATACACGAAAGAATCCTTGATTTGAGAACTTTACAGTGGACACTTGGATCTGTTGCTGCGAGTGAGCGAGTCTCGAGTCTCGAGTCTCGCATGTAGCCTCACAAACTTGGGTACCTTTGCTTTAACGAGTCGGCACGATAAGGTGCTTAAACTTTCGCTTTTGCCAGGCAGAATTTGCAATTCGCCGGCGAGCCCAGAGGCAGTCGTTGCCAGTAACTCAACAGTCGGCGGTTCTTCCACCGTCCAGACATCTCGGGCAGTTGAGCTGTCCTTTCCAGCCGCATCGTTCATACATTAGCTCCGTGTTCATTGTTTCTTCCCCTCGCATCAACAAATGTCGACCTGCAGCCGGTACCGGGCCCCAGAGTCTTTCACTGTTGGTGGAGCGATGAGCCCGACGGGCATCGCCTGTCATCTCAATCCGGCACACACATCATCATCGAAGTGACAGGTGTTTAACGCCGGCCCAACTCACTCGGACCTTACCGTCTAACCAAGCCACCAGAGCATACCACCGATTCCAGCCTCTATTGCTCTCAATGGGCCAGAATTGTCGCATTCGGTAAGGAACTCGTCAAGTAAAGTTTGATATGGCTTCTCCTACGACGCCGCTGGCTTCCCCGTTCTACTGACCCATCTGTCCGAAAGTCTTCGCAAATCGAACAATGATCTAACTAACCTCTGTTCAATTATATCCTAGCAAAATAGGCGAACAATGGCGAGTCTTCTTCGACTATACATCAGCTAGTATCTGTTTTTGTCTCGAAGAGCAACAGCAGCAAGTAGTACCTGTAAATCGCGAGTGAATGATAGGTACAGGCGAACCCCTGCGTGATGGTTGACGCAATACTCTACAACTATTCGTGTTGTAAAGTCGCCATGTACATAAGGAATCAATAGGTCATTTAGTTTACAAGATCTACTGTTCGCTGTTGTGTAATCCATGTGTGGTGGTAGGCTTACACTGTAGGATAGGCAGCTTGTTCTGCCTCGCATACTGTGCAAGATCTACACTTGCACTGCTTGCACTGGACATGCTCTCTGCAATCGATAGGCTGTGTAGGGTAGGACAAATAATTAATTTATGGATCGTGTGAAATGAAATAGTCGGTCATTTGACGTTACTACTCAATCCTCGACTTGATTACTGATTAGACTGAGTCGTTTCAACGCCAACGACCCAGGATTCCAAGCTTCACCGTCACCATCGCTGCCAGCGTCCGTGTTGTGGGCCTTTTGCACCTGTGCATGGACGGCTAGCGGGGGAAATGGCCGGGATCAGGGTTTGAAGCAAGGCGATCATCGTCAACGGGTGGCTGCTGGCCTGAGCCACCTAGTTGGGATCTTCGGATTGAACTGACGGATGCGTAGTCAGCAAGGGTCGGCTTGAGAGGTACCGGCTGATCGGTGGAGGTGCTTCCGCGTGCACGTCGGGCCTTTTGGCTGTGCACCTCCGAATCTGTTCGGGCCCAGGGAGGTGGTGGCCATGGCTTCAATTGCGTAGATTTGATGGCACCCCTTTGAACGCGACGTCGAAGCATTTGAGGATGGATATATGCAGGATACGAATGAATACATTTGCTGGGCTTTTATCGATAGGTACTCTACCTTCCCTCGATAAATATAAATGCTTATTTGCTGTCGCAGTGACACATGGTACAGTACCTACCCAAGGACGAGAGGCAAGTGATTTGGATCCCTGGTTTGGCTGATCCCAGGCGATAGTGACCTTCCAGGACCTGACTCGTCTGCCCGCCTACCGTTACACTGCCATGGCATAATAAGATTGCCACGCCCGTAAAGCAGAGAATCTATGGACACCTTCTGTACATCCGAATATCTGGAACCCTTGCCATGCACGTCCTGACACGCCAGATTCTCATTCTTCTCCTGACGTACGTCGCAGCCCGTTCGTCCACGTTTAATCAGATGCGGAGAAAGCCAACTTGCCCAGGATCCGAAAAACAGGGGGCCCAATGGAAGATGGCTATGGGTCATAGCCTCATGGGAAACGAAACGAAACAAAACAAAACATTAACGGCCTCGCTTAAGGTAGGTAAGCCCAAGGGAGGTACGTAGGCTGGTAGGCTGACGACCCAAGGCAAGTTTGATCAAGGCGTCTGTCGAGCTCAGATCAGCCCACACGCTCGGGATGACAGCTCAGAGTGCACAGGCGCAGCAAAGACACCAACAAGTCATCCATCATCCATCAACCAACTGACAGACACTGCATACTGGGCTAAGTGACGACATCTGACTCGCTGCATGCACTGTACCTGTCCGTGGGTAACAGCATACCGGTAATGTAGTAGTAGCAGTAGTGTAGGTAGGAAGGGCAATCTTGGGCTACCATCAGCCTGGGCTTCCATTTGTGATTGACATTGACCTCATCTCAACCGAGGTTCACACTCATCCATTCCGCACCAGTGTAGCATCCGAGAAGATTACCGCCATGACCAAAGCAGGGGAGAGTCCGAGCCAGCAGGTGACGAGACTGCCAATAGTCCATCTCCGCCGTGACGGTGATGGAGCCCCTAATTCTACTCCAGTCAAACACCGGCCACTAAAAACAAAAAACCGTTGTGGCGTCAGGCCTCCCTTTCAAGACCAAACCCTTCTTGGGTCGCGCCAAGCCAGATAGACAACGGCTTTTCAGCTCGGCTCAGCTGCGCTTCTCAGTTGACATCTGCCTTGTCCAATGACATGGCCTCTTCCCCTGTCCTGTTGCGTGTTTCCTTGCTGGCTACCCTGACTTCAGCTTGCAACTTGTCACATCATTTACCGGTTATGGACGTCTGTTTTCTGCCCATGAACTACACGACCAAATCAGCATCCAACAGGCCACTGATCGTATTGGCAAAGACCTAACACAATCATGGTTGCCGACTGTCATTTTCTTTTTTACCTTGGCTTACCCCGTGTGTTTATCACAAGTCAGGGTAGGGCATACATAGATGGATGGCGTGGTGTGTGATGACGAGCTACTTTTGGGCCTGGAAGCCTACCGTGATCCGTGCGAAGCCAGAACAACTTCTGCTTGGTGCACACATACATATACCTCTTGTGTGGCCCATTTACTTGTTTTATCTGGATCGACAGAATACCTTGTAATTAGTTCAAGGACGCCAGCATGCGCGCGGAAAATGATAGGGTTGCAAGAGTAAGTGTGCCGTTGTCCACCCAGGCCTCTTTGGATTCTCCCGAATAAAATGAATCAGCATCAGCGTCGAACTGGAGGGCGATTCGCTTCCGAAGCCAGGTAATGAATGCATCAAGGAGCTGACACTTCCAGGGATACGCCAAAAATCAATCCCCAATCGCCGCAAATAACACAGCACCCCCAACGGCATTCGACCGTATTAACAACAAAAAAAAAAAACATACGCCAAACGCCAGCCCAAGCCAGTCCTTCGTAGCATGCCATGGCTTGCCAATTCGCTTCATCTACACGTTCCGTGTGCCTGGCCTTCTGCCCAGACCCTTGAGTCGGATAGCTTGTTGTCTCCTACTGTCACCGTGATGTAATTGCCTCGCCCGTACTCCTCAATCATAGATAAATGTCCCCACCCTCACCAGCGACCCATCGCCGCCATGCCTGCTCATATGCCGTTTCGACGTCGTTAACCCATCTTCTTGTATCAAAGAGCCCGCAATGCCACTTGCTTTCCCAAAGCAGCTTGCGTATTTCGGCCAAACGGCCAGCCCCTTGACCGTAGCCGCTCTCCGATATGGTGTAGCCAAGTCCGCTGGCAAGCTTGACTGCTCGCTGCTCATATTCCTCTTCATCCCCAGCAATCAATTCTGCTGCAGCCCTTCGCCCTTCCTCTGATTTTGGTAGAGCGCCCTTCAAGATCGATGCCGCCATCCGAGAGCACATCTTGTATGGATACCGGGGAAGCGTGAGGAGAGGTGTACTTGACCAAAGAATGTCTGCCGCTGTTGTGTGAGCATTGCACTCCGGTGTGTCGAGAAACAGGTCGCAAACTCGAGCCCGTGAAATATGCTGACTCTTTGGCGCCACATCAGTAAATATTAGACGGCCAGCAACTTCCTCGCCAGCCCAGGCTTTTGCTGTCCGCCGCAAATTGGCTTCTCCGAGCTCTGGGAATCGCAACAGCCATATTACAGCCTTTGGCACTTGTGCTAGGATACGTAACCATGTCCTGAAAGTTGTGGGTTCAATCTGATCAAGTTAGTTATCGGGATTGTGGGGTTGCGTTCAGTTACTAAGGGACACACCTTATACAACTGGTTAAAGTTGCCCATGATGATAGTATCATCGGCCAAGGTAGGGAAAAGCTCTTTCCGCATCTTCCAGCGACGCTTTTGTTCTTGTTCCCATGTGATCGAACGCTCTCCTGCATCGCAAGATTGCGCATGGTCGCAACAGAAAAATGTGTCTCGACAGAAAATAATATTCTCCGAGTACATCCAATCCTCCTCGTCGCCTTCGGTTTCATCTTTGAAAACATCACTGATGCTAGTGTTTCCACGCCAGGGACGTAATGTCTCTGGTGGAATGGCTGTGCTATCTGCCAGGATGTAGTCGCACCACTCAGCACCTAGCGTACCAGCAAAACCCATAAAAGACATCTGAACTGGCGCAGGGCGCGCAGCAAAGATTTCGTTACGCGCTCCTCGGGTGTAGCCGTTAAGATTGACAAGAATGTGGATCTCATCACGAACGATTTGCTCTACCAGCTTGTCCGCAGGCCAGCTACTGACGTCGCGAAATACGGGAGCTTCACGTTCGATTTGTTGTCGATGTACAGACCGATCGCTCGCCGTTGTAGCATAGCAAAATGCACGCGCCCGCCGTGTGTTGTGAAACCCAAAGACGGATTGCATTCTGATGAGAGATTTCAGCGTGAGTAGTAGTTCAACGTATGTGTATGGACAAGAAGGGAAGCTTACAGATGAGCCAAGGGGTGATTGTTAAAATCGGATGACACATAACCTATGTTCAAATGGGGGTTTGGTGGTGGAGGTGGAGGGTAGACCGAGGAAGGTAGCCATGGCAATCGCAGCGTTGAGCACGATATTCGGATGCCGTTCCGTTGAGATATGACCCGGATGTCCTTCGCTGATAATGGGCACGTGAACGTGTGAAAGGGAAGGACGGTAGGTGCTGAAGGCACCGTAAGACCGCTAGGTAAACGAAGTCGAGTGTACTGAGGACCTGTTTTGTTGCCAGACACAAGACGATCGCGATACCATTTCCATTGTGTTGCACGAGTCGCACGCTCTATCAAACGAATGACGCGAGAGCCCTCCCAAGGCTTATTACTCCAGCTCCTTAAAGCTTTCTCAGGGTTGAATGATGTGGCCAGGCCAAGATCTTGGATCTGTTTTGTATAAGTAGCAATGTGCTTCGCATCAAGAATACCACGCCCCCAATGCGACGCTTCACTCAGTTGGCGGTTGATAATGCGAACAACACGGTTGACGAGGCCACTCTCTTGCCCTAAAGAACGGGCATCAATGAGGAGGCCTTTGTCATCGACGTGCCATCGATCATACCTCCCAGATTTGAGCATGACACCACCGCGGCCTCTCCAGTCACAGACAGAGTTAAGAGCCGTGGACAGGCCACACACGGCTTCCGCAAAGTCCGGATTGGAGTTCACAGCGCGCTTGTAGTATGTTATTGCGTCATTGATGCGGCCTCTGTCCTTGACAGCGTTGGCTAAATTGGTCAGGGCAATATCGAAGGTCCCGTCGCATGACACAGCCTGTTCGTACATTTGGATCGCAAGGTCCAACTGGCCTATATCCTTGAGCAAGCTCCCCAGATTGGTGTGTAAATGGACGTGTTTAGGATCTAGGCGTAACCCATAGTGGTAATATGCTAAGGCCAAAGCCAGACCGCTGCCTGGCACAATTCCAGGAATGCTCTGATGGGAAAGGATGTCGGTGTTTGCGTTTGAAGGATTGGATGTGGCCTGCTGAACGCCGGCAAGGAGGATGCCAACATTGTTTGCCGTGGAAGGGCTTTCCTGAAGAGATAGAGACAAATAGTAGAGGGCCAGAATGTCTTCGACTCCAGAAGGGCGTCGTAGGACGTTTGGAGTCCCCTGTCCGCTCGATAAGGTGTCTTGGAATATCTTTGCCAGTGAGAGCAGAGAATTGCTCGTGGTCTGCACAGCGGCTCGCTTGATTGAGCCCTCGGCCACATGCTGCAATCCCGGTAAAGAACCGCTGCCACCAAACACTAGATGTGCAGTATGACGGGCGCGTTCAGGAGGTAATAGCAAAGGCCGAGCGCCATGTCCGGCTTGTCCATTTGACACTGAATGAGCCTCTGGTGGGGACAAAACGGTTTGGATTCGACGGACGAGATCCTGTATACCACTCATTTGACGACCGACACTAATCAGTACAGCTTCCTCAAAGGCTTCTGATGCTCTGTTGACTTCTTTGAGACTATAAAGCATAGTCCCTTTCGCATGAATAAGTGCCAGGATGCGCCCGTTCTCTTTGCCGGGTATGGCGTAGCCGCTCGATGCAAAACCAGGGGTTTTCGTTCCTTCATTGTGAAGGTCTAGTCGATGATGCTGTGCCTGCCGTAAGTCAGTAACATGGTCGTCCCGACTCAAAGCTCTTTGTTCAAGGTCATCACGAATAGCTAGTCGATTGCCGATTACTTGCGGTTGCGGGTTACACACCGAAGACACTCTTAGAGCGCGCTGTACATGGTCGATGATCTCAACAGCTTCTTTACTGCGCTTTTTGTATAGAAGCCCAACTAGGTGCTCGGCGGCTTCCAAGTAGCTGGGTTGCACTTCGACAGCTCTGAGCCAATGCTTTTCGGCCTCGTCTTGGCGATTAAGGCAATAGAGAGTAGCGGCTTTATTTGTAATTGCCTCGACATGACTGCGAAAGAGTCAGACTAATGAACAGCCACTTGACAGTTCACGTAGGAGAAGAATTTTACCTCGAGTCAAGGGCGGTAATTCTCGAGAACCATTCCAATGCCTCTTGATATTGTTCTAGGCCGTAGTTAAGACAACCCCCTAGCATTATCCCATCAATCCAGCTCCAGCTACTTTGTTCGCAGAGGCTGCTGAGCATGTTTAACGAGGACTTGGCTGCTGTGAAGGGTGTTGAATTATTCGCAGATACATAGTTGTCGAAGGGTCCTTGGAAGTGAGGTGCTGCATGCCTTCTAGCATGATAATCTGGATTATAAGCATTCTCTGTCAAGATCTTGAACCTTCCGCCTTGATGCCCAAGCGAAGCCTCGGAAATTCTTAACGAGGGCTTTGGGGGTTTCGGATATACAAGAAGCCTGGGTGACGTATTATGACCTGTACCTCCCTTGATTGCATGTGGTTTCCGAGCCGTTTGTGCGTACGCTAGAAGGTCAACATAAGCCTTGTGAGCCTGTAGCAGCACTTTCTCTCTAAACCCCGGTTGGTTATTCAGATGGGTCGGCCGAGAATAAGATTGCATTGTCATGCTTGAGTTGAAGCCAGGAGTGTACTGGGATTCCAGTTCAGGAAAAGGTTGATGTGCTAGGTCAGAAAGAGCTTGCTGTTGAACAGGATGAAAATCTTGGCGCTGAACATGCCGTGTTGGAACGACACCGGGCTGAGCGTGGTTCTGGTAATTCCATGGCGTGTGCATAACTGGTTGGCCGAAAGGTAGCGATTCATTCATGACTATTGGGGGAGGACAAAATGCCCGAACATTATATTCGTGAGCTCTTATGAGTGGTTGATAGGCACTCGGGAATGCTCCCATGGCTTCAGGTTGGCCATATGGGTGGTACTGTCCCTCGGCTCGAAGGAAGCCATAGGGATTTCCGGGAAAGGCGCCATGATGTGGTACTGTATCGCTCCCATAGGCCCAAGGGGGAGATCCCATTTGAATTTGTTGACTGTCATCACCGAGCCCTGGATTACCAGCCGATGATGGACGGTGGTGGTCAAGGCCAGTATTGAAATGAGGCTGGCGTATTAAAGGGCCTGTTGGCGGAAATGCTGTTGCGGTCACTGATCGAGGTAAAACCAGATGTTTCGAGGGCGGTGGACCATGCGAGAATAAGGATGGCGAACCATCATATCCGGCATCGATAGTACCGTTCGGAGTCTTTCGTCGGAGATGATGTTCAGGACGTAGCGGATAACGGGCAGAATTAGACGCTGTAGCGTGCCGTTGAGGTTGGGATGTACGGATCGCAAATGTTTGTTGGTACGGCGATGCGACGTTTCGAGTGTGATGGTCGTTAAAAGAGGAGGTTTCGTTACTTGGGAACACGGTGAGGGTATCGAGGTTCGACTGCGGCGGCGTCACCGCATGAGGGGGCATCTGAAGGAGAGGCAACATGACAACGGGGTATATTGGCGCACAATCAAAACGGAATAAAAACACAGGACGAAAGACACTGATAGGAAGCGGTCATTCATGGCCTGTAGATCAAAGGGCATGGCTGGCGGTTGCGCAGTGTATTGAAGTATCGAGTTGATTGCTGACAAGCATCTGGGCGAGTGGGAAGGGCGAGGGTCGCGCCAGCGCTAGAGTAGCAACTCTCTAGATATGGCGAAGAAACGATGCGTTTCGTAAGTCTGACAGAGCAAGCCTGAATACTCCCACGGCAGTAGCGAGACAGGAATAGCGCCAAGCGTTCTCGGACGATGCTGTAATGCAGTCTATCGCAGATGGGAGGGAAATCAAGTTGCTCGGTTAACTGGGACGATCGCGTCCATCACCTCGTAGATGAGCCTGGGGTCGTAGTGACTGCGCATCAGTGTCTGATATTGATCCTGAATCGCCAAAGATTGTCCAAATATGAAGAAAAGACTGCTGGAGTGGAATAGTAAGGCACGAGGTTGGTAGACGAGTTGTTGTATATCGGCACAGTCGAGTCGTTGCTTGACAGATAGCGCCAGGTTGAATGGAGTAAAGTAGGTGGTAGTCGGGTAGTAGTAGCCTTTGAACGGGCCAGGGCGCTCCACAATGGGGCGGGAGGGACGGAGGCGCCTTGGGCACTGTAGCTTGAGGAGGGGCACCTCCATAACAGGCTTATGCCACAGCTAGGCTTGCACCGCCCACCTTTTCCCCAAGAAGCCATGAGGCGGGTCGAGGTAATTCCAACGACCTGGCAAATATTCCATTTCCTGTGCCCATCGGTCATCCGATACTGATGGAAGAAAAGATCCCCACCCAAATATGACATGTGGCACAAGAGTTGTGTGTATTGTTCTCAAGATTAATTAAGAAGCATTGCTGCTTGCCGCCCTGGGCTTTGAGCCAACATCAAACGCATTTGCAGGGACTCTCCGCCATGAGGTTGCAGCATGCCTAAGTCATTGGATGTCAGCAACCAAGGCGTTGAGAATGGGGCGATCACGAAATGTACTGGTACAATTCCGCTAACCCCATGTCCGTTTATGCGGGTGAAATGTGAATTTTGGGGCATCCATGCTTGTTGGCGCGTACCGTACCTTACCTCTCGCGCCTCCAAGAGCGGTCCTTGTCCGAGGAGCAGCAGTAGGACCAAACAAACAGAACATTACCGGTATATAAATGGATGCGCGGACGGGTGAGACGACGTACATTACAGCACCGTAGATTGGACATTGATGATATGTAACTACTTGTGCCCTCCAGCTTGTTGACACTCTCTGATGAGGACGAAATGCTCATCAACGCAAGCCATGTGAATTATGACTATAGCTAGAGCCCAACATGTATAATTCATTATTGAAGTAAGATCTTCAAAGTCATGTGGCCATGATGATGGACCGCTATATCCACAAGAGCTTAGTCGCTGGTATATCGCGGTGAGTAGTAGGCCAAATTTCCTCTTCCTTGCACAAAAATAGAAACAGACCACAGGGCATGATGGTAGATTTCAGAGTGAGTCAAGGGTCCTTTACACATTCACGACAGTCAATCATGTCACTAGGCACAGGAACAAATGCATCAAGATGGTTCCCATTAGACACAGGTCAACGTTTTCTTTTTTGCTTGGGTGACTTTGATCTCTTTCCTAGAGACTATATTTACTCCTCAGGGACTGCCAATGTGTTAGCAACTATGGTCTGAACGATTGGTTTCTCAAGACTTACTGTCAATGTCTCCGCTGTCAATGGCCTCGATGATAGTCTGGGGAGGCTTGCCATCGACCTGGCAGCCAACACTGTAGGCAGTACCAAGAACCTCCTTGACGGTACCCGAGAGCTCCTTGGCGAAAGACTTGTATCGCATGGTGCGAGCGATCTCAATGATCTCGTCGAGGGCGACCGACTTGTTGTGCTTGATGTTCTTCTCCTTCTTTCGGTCACGGGGAGGCTCCTTGAGAGCCTTGATGATCAAAGAAGAAGCGGTGGGAACAACGGACACAGCGGCTTGACGGTTCTGGATGGTGAGCTTGACAGTCACGCGCAAGCCTTTCTGAGGGATTGTTAGCTCGGGCCTTCGAGAATTTGACAGTAGTCGCAAGTCATACCCAGTCGCCAGTAGCCTTGGCGATGTCTTCTCCGACCTTCTTGGGGGAGAGACCCAGAGGACCGATCTTGGGAGCGAGAGCAGAGGATGCACCGACCTCACCGCCAGTGGCGCGGAGGTGGCTAACGAAAGTCAGTTCAAAACATCCTCGAAATGCTCTGCGATGGAATCAACCTACATCACCTTGATCTCGTTGGGGTCGAACTTGGGAGCTGATCATCGGGTAAGCAGTTGTAACAATATCGAGCAATTCCAGGGGAAGACAAACGCATTGTAGTGTCGTTGAAGTCGGCAGAGGCTCGTGGTTTGCGTGCCGCGTGTGAAAGAAGAAGGGTGCTGGGAAAAGTTGCAGTTGATGAAAAGATGTGAATGTTGAAAAAAAAAGAGTGGGTGGGCGGGTGCTCCACTAAAGCTGCCCTAACGAAGCCGAAGCGAGTTGAGCTCAGCTTAGTCATACCCTTGTTGCGCCTCATGGCAGTTTCGGAGAGGAACCAGTTTTAATCAAAGAACGCCAGATGTGCAGCTTTGCAAATGTATTAAGGACTATAAGCCCGAGAAAGAATTGAATGCTATTCTAATGTCCTTTCATTTGGGATTACGGGCTAATCGGGACTCGTGATCATCTATACCGAATCGTACAAGGCTTGATATTTCTTGAGCGTCTTCCGACATCAGCACCACCAGGATGCTGATACAGCCGTCTCGTGACCATCTTAGTTGGTACCGCTCACAGCAAGCCTGGATAAATGGTTAGCAAGATCCTAACGCAACTGCGGATCGCTGAGTTGCTAGTGGCACATACTTCATCAAATGGTCCATGAATGTCTGGAGAGACACGTCGTCTGTGAAGATCGTCTGAGCAGTCGTGGCACCCACACCACCGTAAGGACCAGTAGTATGCGTGGTAGATGGGTTAAGCTTGGACAGCAGGAATCGAGCCTGGGAGCCGCCGGCATCGCAGACGATAAATCGAGGGAGAGGGAATCGGTCAGTGATAAGATCCTAGACTGTGTGAGTAATTTACGACGAAGGAGTAGGAGATTGGACTTACGCGGGCGTCTTCCTTGGGCTGTTCCAGCAAGCCAGCAAAGTTCTCATACCCTTCTTGATCTTGGTAACCAGCCTTCCTCCACTCAGCAATTGTTTCTCCGTGGAAGATCAAGATATGGAAGAAGGTATCCAAAAGGAGAATGTGGGTTGGCTGGATGGAGGCTGAATCGAGCAGAACAGGCTGACCGCCGTCCTGATCGAACGTGTAAGAGTCCAGAGTGGGCTGGATCATGACAAGTGAATTGCTGACGTCCTCATGGTTCAGCACGTGGCGGTAAAATGCTGTTTCATCCGGAGAGTTGTTGAACACCTGAAGGAACTGGCTTCGTCTAAGGTGAAACATGAATTGCGGGTACAAAGTGAAGTTCTTCTCCAGTCGGAATGATGAAGGATCGTCCTTTCGATAGTCCGCGAATCGCGAACACAAGCGAATCAGCATCCTGTCAACCCAGCGTAAGACATCAGGGCCATCATCAACCTCAGCCTTGAACACGGCAATCCGCGACATGAGAACAGCCGCAGCCTCCTGGTCGAAGGACTGCGCAATAGCCGGATCTCCAGCAGGGCTGCTTAGGTTTCTTGCAATAGTTGTGACGCGGAGATGGAATTGTCCAGAGGAATGCTGGTAGTACGTCAAAAATTGCATCATACCCTTCTGCGGTGCTTGCTGGTGTGTGGCAGGACCTTGGCCGGCAATTTCAAAGTAGACTCCGTAGCTTGATTTGGGATCAATGCCGCACATCTTCCAAGAGCATGTGTTGCCGATACCGCATTCTGTCTCGCCTACAGATATCGACTTCTTGTTAAGGGAGACAGCATGTCCAATGAGGCCGGTAACTTTCAGTTCCTTTGTAGTCAGAACCTCTAGCACGGCATTGAAGCCCATGAGCAGGTTGTCATCGCCATCCTTCTCAAAGATTCGCACGAATGACTGCTTGAACATAGAGGATGTGAAGCTGTCAGTCAAGATCATATGACCACCTGTTGAGTTGCACAGCCCCTTCATTTCGAGCAAACCAACCTGGTCTAGACAACCAGCAAAGATGTCGATAATGTGACCATTGTGCGCTGTTCGCTTTGCTAGGTTATCATAGAACTATGGCCAGAAGATTAGTATTGGTGTAAGAGAACCGACGTGGTAACTTCTTCCTACCTTCAAAGCTTTCTTGTAGTACTTGACGTTATCTCGATCAATGTCGTGGTGCGATCGTATCGGTTCCCTCAGCTCAGGTCCAACAACCATACCAGGCCCTTCCGTAGCAGGACCGCCTGCAAATAGCATGATGCGACCACCAGCATTCTGGAAAGATGACTCCAAGAGGCCGACAGCGACACTGAGGGCAACACCGGTGCATCGAAGGTTACGACGGTCGTTCGCAACAGGCCAGGGGTCTTTCTGGAGTGATTCAAGAGCCTTTGTAAGTTGAAACTCGGCTTGCTGAACAGGGAGAAGGAAACGAGATGCTGGGCCTGCAGGGAATGGCCGACCAGGTTGTGGCTGCATGCCGGGTCGCAGACCGGAGGATGACAAGCCTAGCATCTCCTGAACTTGTTTGGCAGCATACTCTTTGCTACCTCGGAAAACGTATGACTTGGCGCATTCTTCATAACCGATTTCATGGACGTGAGCCTAGAGGCATTAGCGGAATCAACATGGTGGCAGCTTAGACAAGTGACATACCATTGTGCCATAAGTGATAAGGCCGACAAGAGCGTTCTCAGGAAGCAGGCTTAGACTCATGACAAGAGATTCCTTCAGAGAGGCGAGGCTGTCCGCCTCTTGACACATATCCACAACATATAGAAAGATCGGAGGGGCAGGCGCAGGTCGGGAAAGACGGTATTCGATCGTGGTGTTCGCGGGGTGTAGCTCAGGAGGAATAGCGTTTGCGGTGATGTCCTTGTAGTGAGGAGGAAGTTGGTTCCTGGACAGACAGAAGGGACAGATCCAGACCCGTGCGCGAACATCGACCTGGCTGTACGAGAAAGTTAGCAAGATGGACAGGTGATCAATTCGAAGTAGGCCATACCAAAATGGGTTCAACACGGAACGGCAAGGTTGTTTGCAGGTGACGGGCTCGAAATGTAGGAGGGGAGTATCAGGCTTCTCCTTCAATGGGGTGTAGAGCGCTCCGATGGGAACAACAAGCCGTGAAGCTTCCTGAATGGTGTGAGCTCAGGCAGGCGCATAAAGATGTGGCCTACTTACCATGCGAGAGCTGGGAAACACATTCCAACTCAAGCGAACACCATCGCGATCTTCTACCTCGCTCCATTGCTCCTTGAGCGTCTCGTAATCCATGGTGGTAAAAGTGTCCGATGACTGACGCCAAATTGGATGTGTATGAGTTTATTGATATAAGTGCACGAGTCGAGAGTGTTGAGTACGGGAACAAGAGATTGTTGTATAGTGGGTGTAGGAGAAACACTTTGAACAGTAACTACAGCAGCGACCAGAGCTATGAAGCTAGGTGTTCATAACGGCACAGAGCTAGGCGTGATTGGATGACAGGATCAGGCTGGAATGTGGCGCTAGGAGCCCGGTAAGCGCATAACTATTATAAATATATATTCTTTTTTTCACCTTAACTTAATATTATAATAAAGAGATTTAAATATTTTATAAGCTTTAATAATAATAATAATAATTTAATACTTAAATTAGCTTTAATAATAATAATAATAATAATAATTTAATATTTAAATTATCAATTATTAATTTAATAATTTATTTTTAATAAAATTATTATTTATATTATCCCTTATTAAAACTATTATTTATATTATTACTAATTAGTATTAATTGCTTTATATAATTTTATAAAAGATCTTATATTAAATAAGTAACTTTTTAATTAATTAAACTTAATAACTTTTAATACTAAAAGCTTTATTTTAATTTTAAGTATTAACTCTATTTTAAATATATATATTCTTTTAAAATCCTAACTTTAATAAACTTTTTTAAACTTAATTAAATAATTCCTTTAAATTATAGCTTTTTATAATTATAAATATAATTATAACTAAATTTATTAGCTATTTTTTATATTTTCTTATTTTTTTTTTTATAAAATATTTAAAAAGCCCTTTTTAATATTATTATATTATTAATTATCTTTAATTAATATTATTATTTTTATTACTATTAGTTATTTCTTATTATATTATATAATAATATAAAGGTCTTAATTAAATAATATCTTATTAGTTAAACTTAATATCTTTTTATATTAAAGAATATTAATTCTTTTTTTTAATATATATCCCTCTAAAAACTCTAATCTTAATAGCTATTTTTATAAAATTTAACTATATAATCCTTTTAAAACCTTTATTTTTAATACTTATTTCCTATCCTTATTTTTCCCTTATAGTATAGAGAATTATAGCCTTAGCTTAAGCTTATAAGCTTATAAGCTATATTATCTAATCCTTTAGATTAATAATAAAGGTATCCTTAGTATTATTATTAAAGCCCCCTATAAGTTTTTTTTTTTTAATAAATAAAGCTTTTTTTTAAGCTATTTTTATTAGCCTTTAAAGAGGCTATTAAGAAGAAAAACCTTATAGTTAAAAATTATATAATTAATAAGATCTTTAGGGCTTTTTATATCTAGCTTTTAAGTTTATATCTTAATAGCTATTTTTTTTTAGCTTTTTACGCCTCTTAAAAGGTAGCTTTTTTATTATTATTTTAAGATTTAAAAGGGAAATATCTTAGCTTTATATATAATTTATAAACCTTTGCTATAAGCTTATATATTTAATAAAAATAGTATTTATTTTAGCTATAATTATAATTAGCCTTATTAATTAAAAATAAAAGCTTAGATATTTAATTTATAAGTTTACTTAGTTTTAAATAGGTTAACTAATAAAGTTAAGTCTAAATAACTTATTAAAAATAGCTAGGTAAGTAGGTTAATTAGAGGAAGTCTTACTTAATAGGCAGAGGGTTTTATACCTAGTAGTAGTTTTATAAGCTATTTATTTTAAATAAAATTAGTTAAGGCAGTATTATTATAGCTATAATTAAAAGTAATTTTATTAATTTAAATTACTAAGCTATTAACCTAAGTATTAGGTTGCTATTATTAATATTATTAAAGCTTTTAGAATACTAAGATCCCTTTATAATAGTATTAAATTAAAGTAAAAAAAAAACAAAAATTATTATTAATTATAAGCTAGCTTTTTTATTAGCCTTATAAATAATAATTATTTTTTATTAACTTATTTAATATTATTATTATAATTACTATTATAAGTAAAGAAATTAATAAGTAAAAATCTTAATTTTAAAAATTATAAGTTTAATTTTAATTTATTTATTTTTAAGTTTAAAATTTAGTTTTATAAGTTTTAATTATATTACTTAAGTTAATTAGTTAAAAATCTTTATAATAGGAATTATAAATTATTAAATTATAGCTATTTAAAGATAATATCTTAGCTATAATTATAATTAACTTATTAATTAAATACTTAAGTAAGATCTTAAAAATTAACTTATAAGTACTTAACTAGTTAATTAATAATTAAAATAATTTAATTAAAAACTTTAAAAATTATAAAAAAAAAGTTAAAAAAAAACTTATAAAATAAATAAAAAGTTTTTATATTTTTTATTTAGTTATATAAGCTATTTATTTAAAATAAAGTTAATTAAAATAATTATAAAGTTATATAATATAATTAAAAGGTAATTTTTTCTTATTAAAACTATTATTTATATTATTATTAGTTAGTATTAGCTATTATAATTATATAACCCTATAATAAATCTTATATTAAATAAGTAACTTTTTAATTAATTAAACTTAACTACTTTTAATACTAAAAGATACTAATTTTTTCTTAAATATATATATTCTTTTAATAAAATCCTAACTTTAATAAACTTTTTTAAACTTAATTAAATAATCCCTCTAAATTATAGCTCTTTTATAATTATAAATATAATTATAACTAAATCTATTAGCTACTTTTTATACCTTTTTATTTCTAAATTCTTTTTATTATTTTTTAAAAATATTTAAAAAATTCTTTTTTATATTATTAAGCTATTAATTACGGGCTAGCTTTTTTATTAGCCTTATAAGTAATAATTACTTCTTATTAACTTACTTAATATAATTATTATAATTATTATTATAAATAAAAAGGTTAATATATATAATAATATATATAATAAGTATATATCGCAAATAAGTATATATCGTATTATATTATATAGCTAAAAATAGCTTACCTTATAAGACTAAGCTACCTAATTTAAAATAGCTATAAGTTAAAAGAAATTATAATTAAAAATAGTATAGTTATTATAAGATAATATATTTTTTTAGGATTTTTAAAAAAATCCCTTTATAAGAAAAAAGCTACTTATATAATATAAATCATAGTATAAATATAAAATAAGGTTTATAACTTAAAGGAGTTTTTTTTTAAAAGTTTTAAAAAACTTATATATTTTATTTAAAAACTTATATAAAAGCTATTAAATTTATAGCTATTTTAAGCTTAGTTTAAGCTTTTTATAAGCTTTTAAAAAATAGATTTTAAGGTGTAAGTTAAGCTGTGATGTATACTTAGATGTGACGCATACTTATTATATATGTTAATACAAGTAATATTTAAGTATTTTTTAAATAAATATTAATTTATATTTTTAAAAATATTTATATAAGCTAATAATATTTCATAATATTATAAATAATACTAATTTTAACTTTAAAAAAAAATTAATATATTAATATAACTAATAATTAAGTAAATTAAATAAATAAATAAGTTATTTTCTTTAAGTTTTAAAATAATAATTATTTTAAAATAATTATAAATTATTTTACTAATTAGAATTACTTATTAAATCTTATTTAAATAACTCTAAAATTATTTAATATATTCCTATATTATATTTATTTTTATTATTAATATTATAATATTAATTATTTAATTATATTAATTATTTTAATTATTATTTTTTTATAAATTTATTATTATTTATATATTATTATTTATTTATTTAATTATTTAAAATATTTTTTATATAAATATATTTTCTTTTTTATATAATTTAATATTTTTATATTTTTAATATTATAAAAAATATTAATTATTTATTAGAATATTTTTTATTTTAAATAGGTATTAAAATAATTTTATATATAATTATTTAATTTCTTTTAAAAAATATTTAAAAGTTTTAAAAACTAAATTTAAAAAGCTATTTTAATATTATTTAATTTATTTATTAAATTATTTTAATTAAAGTCTTATTTTTTATATTATAATTAAAATTCTTAAAGGTTATAAAAATAAGAATTTAATATTCTTTTTAAGAAATATTAAAATTAATAACTATATATATACTTATAAAATTATTATTTCTAAGTTTAAAAATATATATATATATTTTCTTTTTACTTTAATTTAGTATTATTATAAAAAAATCTAAGCATACTAAAAGCTTTAATAATATTTATAATAGCGATTTAATACTTAGGTTAATAGCTTAGTAATTTAGATTAATAAAATTACTTTTTATTATAGCTATAATAATATTGCTTTAATTAATTTTATTTAAAATAAATAGCTTATAAGACTACTACTAGGTATAAAACCCTCTAATAAGATTACTTACTTATTAGGTAAAACTTCCTCTAATTAATTTACTTACCTAGCTATTTTTAATAAGTTATTTAGACTTAACTTTATTAGTTAACCTATTTAAGACTAAATAAACCTATAAGTTAATTATCTAAGCTTTTATCTTTAATTAATAAGGCTAATTATAATTATAGCTAAAATAAATATTATTAAATATATAAGCCTATAATAAAGGTTTATAGCTTATATATAAGGCTAAAATATTCCCCTTTTAAGTCTTAAAATAATAATAAAAAAGCTATCTTTTAAGAAATATAAAAAGCTAAAAAAAAGCAGCTATTAAGATATAAGCTTAAAAGCTAGATATAAAAAGCCCTAAAAATCTTATTAATTATATAATTTTTAATTATAAGGCTTTTTTTCTTAATAGTTTTTTTAAAGGCTAATAAAAGTAGCTTAAAAAGAAGCTTTATTTACTAAAAAGAAAGCTTATAAAGGGCTTTAATTATAATATTAAGAATATTTTTATTATTAATTTAAAGGATTAGATAATATAGCTTATAAGCCTATAGGCTTAAGCCGAGGCTATAATTTCTTATACTATAAAGGAAGAGTAAGAATAGGAAATAAGTATTAAAGATAGAGGTTTCGGAGGGATTATATAATTAAGTTCTATAGAAATAGCTATTAAGGTTAGAGTTTCTAGAGGGATATATATTAAAGAAGAAAGTTAGTATTTAAACTTAAGAAGAAGTTTTTAATATAAAAAGATATTATTTAATTAAGATTATTATATTATTATATAATATAATAAGAAATAACTAATAGTTATATAAATAGTAGTATTAATTAAATTAAGAATATATATATTTAGCTTTTT